>OX940911.1:15731443-16436443 GCA_954871355.1 Cabera pusaria
ACTCATACTCATCATTATTATTTGTTGCACTTTTCAACATTTTTAACTATAAACATTATAATTGTAGAGGTAAATTGTGTTGACAACTCTTAATTTGGGGAATCCCCTAGACTCGAAATGGTCTGGCGTACGGGGATTGATTACCCCATGAGGGTGCTTGTAGACGTCCGTTTTTTTCACCGGATAACGGACCGTGTTTTTTGCCGGATTCGCGGTGGTGTATGAATTATAATGAATGTGTGTACATGCACCGGACATCGGTCCGGCGAACAATTTACGCCGGATGCACCACCGCTTCCCCTCGGCGCGACGGACACCAGTCCGGTGTAAGAAAGGGCGGTCATCCACGCCAGTGTATCGGTACGCGTGTTGACGCTGCCGGACGTATTGCCTGTTTTCTATAATATCATATAATATAATTATATAATAGACGGCAAAAAAAATCCATCCGGTAAAAAAAATATGCAAGCAAGGATAGCCGTTTATTGAAAGTCCGTTATCCGGTGAAATAAACGGACGTCTACAAGCGCTCTTAGACTTCAATAAGTAAGTGAGTGAATGAATAAGGTATATTGAACTACGGGTAAATTGGAAGAGGATGAAGATATTTTGCTCCGCTTGTACCGCGGTATTTTTTTCAACAAAATAATTCAATTATCATTATAAAACAATGTTTAAAACAAATAATTTAAAACATTTATTTAAAACATGTTTTTATTGTTTGTTGAATAAAACATGATGTTTTGTTCTTTTTAAAATAAATTGTTCTTTTTCCAACCCTGCTTATATTTCTTTTTGCAATTGGTTAATCAAAAAAAGAAAATGATCCCTATCATTTTCTTTTTTTACGTTGCAACTAGCGATGGATTAATTCGCATTCACATTAATTGTTAGCATGCTAATGCTTAATTAGCAGTTAGCAAATTAAATGCAGTTGCGAAATTCTGTGAAGTGCGAAGCGCATTCATCTGTAACGTGCTCTGTAACGTGCGCTCTCCGTCACAACCACGGGAATACTAAATCTACCTATCTCTTTCATAATTCATTGCACGTGATTAGCAAGTTAGCAGGCGATGCGAAAAATGAGGAGGTTAAGCTATTATTATCGGTATTTGCTTGCATTTAAGGTATTGAAGTTGAATTGAAGTATTGATTGAATTATCTAATTATTATTAACGAATTAATGCTTAAATTATTAGCAGGGTGGTGCGAATAATGAAGTTCAGCAATTATTTCGTTATTATCTTTGATTTACTCGTATTTAGGGTCTTATATTGAATGAATACGTGTTATTGTTTAATAATAATTTGTGTAGCAAGTGCTGCATAGTGTAACGCGCTCTTTAATCTGCATATTAACATAAACACATAAGTACGTATTTTATCAATTATCGTTAGGTATTTTAGCAAATAGCTTAGCAATAGCAATTAGCATGCTAAGACTAACGAATTCGCATGCATGCAAATTAATGTGAAATCGCATTAGTTGCCATCACTAGTTGCTACAGCAGACCTTGATTTTTTGTGGAAACAAATTTTGCTATAGAAGCATTTTCCAGGGAGAAAACGGGGGAATACATTTGTATGGAAAAGTTCGACCCGCGTTCGCTCTTAATATTTCTGTGCGTACTACCATCCTCGACCGCAACGTTACTTAATAGTTTAAGATCATTTAAAAAACTAAAAGAACCGACTTCAAACGCCACGCTGCTAATTTTCCGTACCAAATTTGAGGTGTCTGCATCCATATCTCTGGAGATACTAAACATATCTCGGTGAAAATTAAATGGGACCACCTGTAAAGATATCCTTTCAAACAAACATTTTCCAATTCGGTTAACGCGTCTTCGAGTAATCGGTGAACTTACAATAAAAAATATATATATACATACAGTCGAACATAGAACCTCCTCCGTTTTTGAAGTCGGTTCAAAAGAAGTGAGAGAGCCCGTTGGCGTAAAGGAGAGATGGCTGGACTTCTAAGCGAGAGATCATCGGTTCATATACTAGCATGGGTATTCGTCCATAGGTGGCAGGGGCATATTATATCCATTTACCGCCTGACTTGCCACCAAAAGCTAGCTTATCACGATCAAGGAGAAACTCTGTCTTCATAATCTTACGGTGTTCCGGTAGCACACAGCCCTTAAGAGTCAGAGTACGCTAAACCTAGCGTGTTTACCATCTTCAACCACAAAATAATTGCTTACCACCAGGTGAGATAGTGGTCAAACGCTAGTTGATAAAATAAACAAAATATAAATTATAAGTAAAAAATATTTTTTAAAACAAGCTATTATCTTGGACAATGAACGGGAATGGGCATAAAATGTTAAAAATAAATTCTTGTAAGTTTTTGGCGTGTAGTTACTTACCTATATTTTTAAAAGCTTGAAGCAGCTTTTAGCCTTTTTCAGGCTAGGTTATTACTATACTTCAGTGCCTCAAGCTTTTAAAAATATAGGTAAGAACCTACTCGCCAAATACTTACTAGAATTTATTTTTAACATTTTAATGCATTTTAGTTCATTGTCCCAGATAAAATCTCGTTTTAAAATATATTTTTTACTTATAATTTATTTTTAACTTTTTAGTAGGTAGGTATAGATACCGAATACCTACCTACTACATAAGTATTTAAGAGAAGGCGTGATGTTTTAAAATATTCCACGGATATTTGATGTGATTAAAGGTACAGTGCTCTTCAAGGAAAATCAATCGACTCGGTGGGGCCATGTTGCTTTATAACAGAAATGCCATGGCCACCTAGCAGCTTTATCATCAGATCCTGGATATCATTTAAGTGTAAAGTGCTCCTCAAGACGTTTCATTTGAGCCCAAATTCGCTTGGGTTACGTTATTTTATCACAGCGATGCCGTAGCCACTTTTCAGCTTCATCACCAGTCGCTAAATATCATCTAGGTGTAAAGTTATCTTCAATGCGAATCAGTCGAGCCCAAACTCCGTAGGGTTTTGTTGTTTTATCACAGAGATTCCGTGGCCACCTTCCAACTTTATCATCAGAACCTGGATATTATCTAGGTGTAAAGTTTTCTGCAAGACTAGTCAATCGAGCCCAAATTCGGTAGAGTTACGTCGATTTATCACAGAGATGCGGTGGCCACCTTCCAGCTTCATCATCAGACCCTGGATATCATCTAGGTGAAAAGTTCTCTTCAAAACAAATCAATCGAGCCCAAACTCAGTAGGGTTATGTTGTTTTATCACAGAGATGCCGTGGCCACCTTCCGTCTCCATCATCAGACCAGCTCCATGGTACCATATCATTGTATTGACACCGAAGATACATAAGTACACCAAATTTGAGTCCAATCGGACATCGTAAATTGAGTCTAATTTAGCTTCCAAGATTCCACCCGAACAAACATACTTACATGCATACATTGCAAGTTAAATAAAAGCTTTTAACAAAGAATAGTTAATAGTTTAACTACAATTTTATCAGACTCTGGAATAAAATCGAACATTGATTTCGATCTCATTCCGATCTTGAACACAATATAATCTGGACAGTGGGAACAAAGACGTTCCACGTTGAATGGTGCCAAAATAAGAATTTCATAAGATCATTATACTCGGTTTCAGTTCACATCTATCAGGATATTGAATATTTCATAACGTCTGTAAAAACTGTGTCGTTGTATAATGCTTTACAGGAGCTTTTGTTTTTACATACGTTTCAACTATTAACGCTTATTTTTTCGACTTATGCGCATTATAGAGAGATTGCGATTATTATTATTATTACATTCATTTTCATTAGAGTAATTTATACATATTTTCTTTTGTATTTGTTTTAATTTTATTGTGTCTCTATGTTGATTACAAGTACCACCATATGTTCACACAAGGAACACAAATACCACCTCAGTGCTCTCAGCCAACCACACCTGCCCGTGGTGCATCCTGCATCGGTATAACCATTTCAAAATTATGGCGTAGTTAAATACTACAGGCCGGTGACAGGCAGCAGCGTCACCGGTGCGAGGAGCTACGTCTTGCGATCGCCAACCCGCCTGCCCAGCGAGGTGATTAGGGCACATCCCTCCCAATGAGCCGAAGATTGGGCTCAGTGGCGTATCTTGGGAGAGGCCTGCCTCCAGCAGTGGATTGACACTGGCTGATTACGGGGATGATGATATCATCATCAGCCAGTGTAAATCCACAACAAGAACATATGTTCAGTAAGATACCTTTAAATTTTGCCAAATCAACGATTTCTTTCAATAATCTGCTCATTGTTTTGCTCATCGCTCTGCTTATTGTTTGTAAGGTTTTTTTTAACTGACTTCAAAAAAAGGAGGAGGTTTCTCAATTTGACCGTATATATATATATATTATGTTTGTTCGCGGATAACTTCGTCGTTTATTAACCGATTTTGATTATTATTTTTTTGTTCGAAAGAAGATATCCGAAGTGTGGTACCATGGTAATCTTATCGAGGTCTGATAAGTATCTCCAGAGATATTGAGATAAACATCTCAAAATTGGTACTAAAAATGAATAGCGCGGCATTGAAGTCGGTTCTTTTTTAGTTTTTACACGATATTATTATAAATTCGAACCTCGCCTTGCTTTTACAGAGTCGTCCTATTTAAATGATTATTTTATTGTTGGAAAGGGCTGCAGAGTGTTCTCAAAAAAAAACTACTCGAAATCTTTAGAACAAAACGAAATTGACATATATGATTATTATGAAATTTTAGATTTATAGTTAGTTATTGTAAGTTTGAATCATGATTATGAAACACCGACTATTCGCTCGACCATAGATTCGCGATCTCGCTGCGTGAACTCCCGAGGATGTGCATCGGACATGCATGAAACCTAGGTCTAGACAGTCGACAACAAACAGTAGTGAGTATAATAGTCGGGGTTTTATAATCATTACGGAATTTCTTAAATATTATGTTGTGGGTTTAAAATTGTAAATGAGTCAAAGTACTTGAAATACTTCCAGTATTATATTATATTTATTTTAATTTGTTTTAAATCTCTCTTCTCTTCTCCCTTCTCAGGGCTCTTTATTTATGTCAAAATTACGTATTTTCAAAAAAGAATTACGTATTAAAAAAAAAGCGTGTATTCACACGAATGTGTTTTTTTATTTAAAGGTATCAAACATTAACAATAACTTATTTGACGCTCGGTCGCTTAAAAAACGCTTTATGTAAAGACCTTAAACAAAAATATTACACGTTTACCGTTAGGCTAGGCATTGTCTGAAAACGCAGAAAATGCAAAAAAATGTTTTTGTAAACATAGAAATAGGTTTTTGGGTCGTATTTTATATGCACATCGTATTGGATGTTTTTTAATTTTAACTAACATAAAATAATAAAAATAAGTTAGAACATTTTTTGTATTGGTTAACGTAGTTGATATTCATCATCATCATCATCAGCCGGTATCAGTCCACTGCTGGACGTAGGCCTCTCCCAAGATGCGCCACTGAGCCCGATCTTCGGCTCTTCTTTTCCAGTCACTGCCCACCGCTTTGCGTATATCGTCGATCCACCTAGAGTTAAATAAAACTGGCCAAGTGCGAGTTAGCATCGCGTCTCTTATCGCACACTTAGGGAAGGTTCCGTACAATACGAAACATAACAGAGTTTCAACCTCATATTTGATTAATTGATATTACCAAGAATATTTGGTTTGGTCGCGATCTAGAAAGACCGGGCTCGTTTACTAGCGCCATCTATGTCATTTTGCCGAAACTAATTAGATAGATGGCGTATAAAAACACGTGTTTTGTATGGGGGCCACCTTTAATTTTTAACTTTATTTTGTTTTTAGTATTTGTTGTTCTAGTGGCAACAGAAATTCACCATCTGTGAAAATTTCAACTGTCTAACTATCACGGTTAATGAGCTATAGCCTTGTGACAGACGGACAGACAGACAGACAGACAGACAGACAGACGGACAGCGGATTCTTAGTAATAGGGTCCCGTTTTACCCTTTGGGTACAGAACCCTAATAATAACTTACCGATTTTTTTTTTTATGATCTTCAATGCCAGCATGGACTTATTATACCACAAGGTCTAAGACATTACCATTTTAAGCTTAGTATACCGGAACCGGTATTATCATACCTACATCACGTTTCATACAACAAACGAACATCCGTTGGAACTCTTGTAGATGCCCTCATTTAAATCTGCCGCCATAACCTTGTGATGCCACGTCAGAGTTTCTAGGCATAGTGTGTTCCCCATCTTCAACCACATCATCGCTTACCACCAGGCGAGGTAATGGTCAAACACTAGCCTCCAAGACATTAAAAAAATAATTCAGATAGTTAAAAAACTAAAACAACCAACTTCAATGCCCCGCGAGTCAATTTCAGTAGCAAGTTTGAGACGTTTATCGTCATATCTCTGGAGATACTTATTCAGATCTCGATGATATTACAATGGGACCACCTCGGAAACGTACCCTACGCATTACAAAAAGAATCATTCAAATCGGTTCATAATTGACGGAGTAATCGCGTAACATACACACAAAAAAAAACATACAGACGAATTGAGAACCTCCTTCTTTTTGGAAGTCGGCTGATTAAAGGTATGTCAATTTTCAGTAATAAGATACAAGCAAGTGGGTTGATAATGGTTTCCTTTGACGGTCAACTCACTTACAAACATTGCAAGTTAGTAGCTTATAATTCGCACAAAAAAAACATAACCCTCTTTTATTAACGCAGATTGTAAACAAAATTATAATTTTGCAGCAATTTATTCCAATAAACCACTTCACTGACGCCACCTAACTTCATAAAAACAAAGCGCAAACGTTTAATATTTAAAACAGCAGACTGAATGCAAATGGCGGAATTCGTAAGCGCCATCTTGTTTTGTTTAGCTGGTTTAGTTAGGACTGGATTTGCTCACTTTGTTGAATAAAATTAATGAATTGTTTTCAAAATAAACGAATTCATTTCTCCGTCATTGATGACGCATTTTTTAGCGTAAAGGAACCACTTATTATGCCAAGGTACAATCATCCTTGAGTAGGTGTGGTCCTTTAGTAAATTTTGGTTTGGACTGGATTTGCTCACTTTGTTGAATAAAATTAATGAATTGTTTTCAAAGTAAACGAACTCATTTCTCCGTCATTGATGACGCATTTTTTAGCGTAAAGGAACCACTTATTATGCCAAGGTACAATCATCCTTGAGTAGGTGTGGTCCTTTAGTAAATTTTGGTTTGGACTGGATTTGCTCACTTTGTTGAATAAAATTAATGAATTGTTTTCAAAATAAACGAATTCATTTCTCCGTCATTGATGACGCATTTTTTAGCGTAAAGGAACCACTTATTATGCCAAGGTACAATCATCCTTGAGTAGGTGTGGTCCTTTAGTAAATTTTATCGAGATCTGATGAGTATCTCCGGAGATACTTAAACATTTCAAGCTTACTACTGAAACTGATTCGCGCGGCATGTTAACATAAAAATAAAACTAAAATATTATCCATGACTAATAAATAAAATACAAAAAACAGATATTAATTAAAGATCGTTTAAAATACTAAAAGAACCGACTTTAAACGTTGCGCTTGTACTATTCATTATTCTGTGGTTGCGCTAGAAATGTTCAGTGCTAAGTTTCAGGTGTTTATCTTCATATCTCTAGAGATACTTTGCATATATCGATGAAATTTAAATGGGATCACCTGTGAAGTATACTTAATAAAAATACCCTTTAAAAAAAGAATTTTTCAAATCGGTTAAGGCGTCTTTGAGTGAGGCCATGTCCGCACAACGATTTTTAACAGCGCGATTATTTTTTGATATTCTGTGAAGTATTGAATCTATTGGAAGTATCCGCACTGGCGGAAAAAAAATCGCGCCAAAAATCTGTAATTTGATGCAAATTGTCGCGGAATTTAAATCGCAAGAATAAAAATCGTGCCGTGAAATATCGCTATGCGGACAGGGCCTAATCGGTGAACATAAGTACCTACATAAAAAAAAATACAGTCAGTCGAAGATAAAACCTCCTCCTTTTTGAAGTCTTTTTTTTTTAATGGTAAAAGGTAACAGGACAAGCACGACGCTCGCCTGATGGTAAGCGATGACGTCTACCTGTTACAGATACAGCGGCATGGAACATTCTGGCAGTCCAGAATCTTGCATGTCACTGCACTGCGCTTGTTACTTTGAGACACAAAGGTGTTGAGTCTCACATGCCCTGTAATATCACTGGACAACTTGCCATTTCAACCGAAAAACATTTCTATTTCACGGCTGAAAATTAATTGGCGAAGTGGTGGTACCGCCCCAGGCGGACTAGCAGAAGTCGTACCACTACAAATACAATTAAAAAAAAGTCGGTTAAAAACAAAATTTAGGTCGCTTTCTGCTACTGTCCTTCTGTCTGTCCATACTAGTCTGTCTGTCTGTCCGTCTGTCGCCAGGCTGTATCTCATGAACCGTGATAGTTAGACCGTTGAAATTTTCACAGATGATGTATTTTCTGTTGCCGCTATAACAAAAAATACTAAGAACAGAACAAAGTTAAAAATTAAAGGGGGTATACCCCCCATACAAAAACGTGTTTTTTACTATAACGCCATCTATGAACGATTTTTTACCTTATTAATAATATTAATTACTAACACCTTTGTGTTAACGTTCACTTAGTAGGTGTTAGAAGTTCGTTAGATATACTTTAGATAGCGTTCGGGACCCTCCGTGTGCGGGACAAAAGTCTGACTCGCACTTGGCCAGTTTTATTCGTGAAGTCGGTTAAAAACTGCCTTAAGAGTCCTCGCAGACTATAAACTTTCTATCGGCCGATAGTTTGGTCGGCTTCTATTCAGTATGAAGATGTATGCAGATGCGCACATTACAGTGATTCAGTATCGGCCGATAAAAAAGTTTGATGGGCTTCACGACTGCCTTCAAACTAACCCAAACTAACCAACCGTTTTGTTGGCACAGTGTGCGCACGAACAGGCCAACTCGACTAAACTATCGGCCGATAGTAAGTCTGTAGTCTGCGGGGACTCTAAATATTATGTAATACTCAGGTGCCCAGAAAGTAAATACGTCGGACTCACTCGTATATCATTAGTACGTCAATTACTCGTACCAACCTATATACAGTATATATTGTCATGCACCTACAAAATGGACCTTACTACAACAAACCTCATATAAAACAATTACGGACTCCATCAGCCGTAAAATCATGCAATCCTAACACCTACAACCTCATCAAACCCTTCAACGACATATAACACCATAAAACACCAATCTGGACTTGTTTGTCTCGCTATAAAAACGTAACGGACACACAGACTGTCCAATTGGACTCCAAATATAGCAAAATATGAATAATTCTGCCATTCTATGTACTTTCGCCGGGACAGCCGAAAGTAACAATACCAGGTTTTCATCTCGGGGCGGGATTAGGGCGTAAAGTTAAAGGGCTAATTGCCCCCGGATGTTGACAAGAATAAATACTTCGAGCGTTAAAGTTAATTTATGATTGCATTATCACCAGTATTTTAATATTGATTTGTGTGTAATTGAATACTCGATGGAAAAAAAGGCTTTGTTAATACCTATATTAGACTTTGGCAATGCGTATACTTTTCCCGGTAGAGAACTGACATTTACTTTTTATATGATAGGCTATCCACATACTTTGACTACATCGACTACTCGTCTGATGCTAAGCGATGATGTGATCGAAGATGGCCTAGAATAGGCTATTTCTATCAGGCAATTTTTTTTCTTGATGGTGGTAAGCACTTTTCGGTAGCAAGTCAGGCGAGGCGGAACATCGCAGGCTGGACAATGAAATCGAAACTGCTACTGATGCTACCCAAGTATAGTTCATCATAATCATTATCAGCCGGTATCAGTCCACTACTGGACACAGGCCTCTCCCAAGACGCAAGTACAGTTAACGCCTCCAAACAAGAATCTTACAGAAAACACTTAATACAGGCGTCTAAAGTCTAAGAAATAACATCATACACACAAAACATTGTTTCTGTGGAAAATCTGATCCTCGTAATTTGTTTACCCCCTACCATTTGCCCTGAGTCCGTCCGCTAGAAATGCTAAAATTATTTTTGAAGGGATTATTCAAGACCCTCCCCCCGGGAAGGGCTGGCTCCAATTTGGATTAAGATCATCCCAAGATGCTGTGTGCACTGAAATGTGGCTTATTGTCGTTTTGAATGGACTTTGATACGAGCAGGTTTTTCTAAAATTGGGATGAGGGTGACCTAAAACTGGTAAAATAAATGCTGGTCGCCTAGCAACAAGATGTCTTTTTTAACCGACTTTCAAAAAGAAGAAGGATCTCAATTCATCTGTATGTTTTTTTAAAATTTATGTTACGCGATTACTCCGTCAATTGTGAACCGATTCGAATGATTCTTTTTTAATTCGGTAGGATACGTTTCCGAGGTCCCATTGTAATATCATCGAGATCTGATAAGTATTTTCAGAGATATGACGATAAATGCCTCGAACTTTCTACTGAAATTGACTCGCGGGGTATGGAAGTCGGTTGTTTCAGTCATTAAACTTTCTTAATTATTATATCTTCATAGCTGCGCCCCGCGGCTTTGCCCGCGTCTAATTCTAGTAATTAACCTTCCTCTTGAACCACTCTATCTATTGCTAAAAACCGGGCTTAAATATTATAATATGATTGAACAGTAAACAATTAAATATTGATCATTTGATCAGAAAAAAATACATGATATAGTTCAAGAAACATTCTGGTTCAAAGCACGATATTTACGACTTCACTTGATCATAAAAATTACGAAAACAAAGAATTTTAAATAGTTTTTTGGGGTGCGTATAGTACAATACGATACAAAAACCCTTTATTGATCACCAAAGAAATTACAAAGAGTACATTAAACTCTGACTCACAAAAAATGTGACAATAATTAAAAGAGAGCAAAAACTAAAACAACCGATTCTATGCCCCGAGTCAATTTCAGTAGCAAGTTTGAGACGTTCATCGTCATATCTCTGGAGATACTCATCAGATCTCGATGAAATTACAATGGAACCACCTAAAAAACGTACCCTGCCGATACAAAATAAATCAAATCGGTTCACAATTGACGGAGTAATCGCGTAACATAAAAACAAAATAAATAATTAAAAAAACATACAGACGAATTGAGAACCTCCTTCTTTTTGGGATGTCGGTTGAAAAATAGGAAACGAAGTTTATAAGGAAATTTAATGGATAGTTTTTTTCAAAATAGTCCTAATTTTTTTAACACAATATTATATAACAGCGGCCAGCGCGCCTCACTTTTGTAGCCCGCGAGGCATCTTCGAGGTAGGACCCGTGTCACTTTTGCTAGCTGGCTGACAGTTCCCCGCTACGCGATTAGAATATCCTTCACGGGGACGGAGGTATCGCTAAATACATATTGCGCTGAAATATAGTGGATCTAAAGATCTAAGCGTACAGACAGCGCGAAAGACTTTGTATTATGTAATGATAGGCTAGCGTTTGACCACTATCTCGCCTGGTGGTAAGCGATGATGTGGTCGAAGATGGTGAACACGCTAGACCTAGAACTCAGACTCTCAAAGGCTGTGTTCTGTCCGAACACCGTAAGGTTATGGCAGCAGAAATTGTCCTTGATGATGCTAAGCTAGTTTTCAGTCAGGTGGAACATAGATATAATATGCTCCTACCACCTGCAAGTTTAAAAATAACTCCAAAATCTGCAATTACACATTATATTCCTATTAAAACTTCTAAAGTTAACAGACTGAATTGCTAGCTCCAGACCAATTTCAAAGGCAGCTATTCCTTTCATCGTAGCTGGAAAATGACAGTGGAATGAGTCAAATGCAGTCAGGGATTAGAGCAGATTGAATCTAGTTTTAAATTAGGATGAAAATGGAAATTTTCCGGCATTTTCAGACACTATCCTGATCTCTTTGTTTGGCGAGACATTATTTCTTGTGTAAGTTAAACTTAGTCTTTAGATAATTTAAGTTTTAGGTAACAATAGAATCAGAGTAGGTACTTAGTAACTTATAACCAAATTTAAAACCTAAAAACTTTTAAACACAAGCTTTTTGTAGACGTTATCACTACTTATTATAAAACAAAGTCCCCCCGCCGCGTCTGTCTTTATGTTCGCGATAAACTCAAAAACTACTGAACGGGTTTTCATGCGGTTTTCACCAATAATCAGAGTAACTAATAACAAGGAAGGTTTAAAAGTATATTTTTTTAGGTTTTGTGTTAATCGGTTATTGAATATGTTAATTCATACTCGATGGAAAAAGATGATGCAAAAAAAGTTGTCTTATATGCTCTACGCGTGCGAAGCCGGGGCGGGTCGCTAGTCATGTATAATGAAAAGTAACAATAATAACAATAGCATAGGACATAATTACTAGGCTTTTAAAGGCGGGTGAAGCAACGGGGCGCAGTTTGTTACTTCAAGAACTGGCAATCTAATACCTATATACAGGTTGTCCCAAAACTCAACGATAATCTGTTACCGGGCAAGACGCCATGTCAAACCAGTTCTGGAAAAAATAAGAAAAAAATTCAAGCTAAAACAAATTCAAAAACAAATTCGGTACTCGGTAAATTTTATGGCGGCTGTACACACTCGCCGAGACACACCAAGACAGGCCGAGAAAGAGTATGTAGACGGTGCATTCGCTTGGTCTCGCTCTCTCGTACTTCGGCTCTACTCTCTACTACTCGTACTCGGTCTGGTCACTGGTTGGTTTTTGCGCCCGAGTCAAAGGGTCTTGAGGAGAAAAAACGAGTGTGTACACGTATGCTCTCGCCGAAAACATCATCGGCCGAGACTCTCGACGAGTGTGTACAGCCGCCATTACACGATTACGGGAGATGCGTAGTAAATGGAGAAACGATGCGTACTAAATGTTATGAACGACCCATCTAGCACCTGACTGACAACGTCACTATCTGTCTTAATCCGTCACTTTTGTTCACTACATACAATTGAGACGCCGATCTTTTAATACAAAAAAGTATTAAGTATTTATTTTAAATGTCTTTTATCGCTTAACTAAGGGACATGGAAGTTTTTTCTTATTTTTTCCAGAACTGACATGACCTCTCGCCCGGTACCAGATTATCGTTGAGTTTTGGGAACATCCTGTATAATTATATTAATATTATAAAACTTCGTCACGCTAAAACTACTCAACCGATTGAGCTGAATTTAGTATGTAGATAACCTAGACCCTGGAATAACACACAGTATTCTTTTTATCCCGATATTCGCACGGCAACGATGTTATATATGTGAGGTGACGTAATCGGGAGAACGGTCGGCTTTGATGCCGTGGTACCGAGTTCAAACCCCGCCGTGCACCAATGGATTTTACTATCGAAAAATGTATTTGCGCTTTTCACAGTGGCCCTCCGGTGAAAGAAAACATCGTTAAGAAACCAACAACCCCCGCATGGTGGTAGGACACTATCTAGTGTCCGCCTGGCTAGCTACCATTCTCAAATTAGAAAATCTGTCGCCAAAACATCTAATGTGTTCCGGCAGCTATCCTTGAGAGCCAGTTCCCATTCTAGGCCTAGCGTGCTTACCATCTTCGACCGCATCATCACTTACCAACAGGTGAGATAGTGGTCAAACGCTAGCCTATTAAAAAAATGTCTACGTGAGTAAAACCGCGGGGCACAGCTAGTATAGTATATATGTATACAAAATTCAGCAATGCTGTAATTATTTTACCGCATTGCGACTACCAAATTTTAGGAAAGTACTTATAAACAGGCTGAGAAGTTCGCAAAGGTCGAGGTCCTCGAATGAGGAAATAGCTCGATATCATCAGCCAATAGCTTGTACTATTCATTATTCTGTGCCAATAGCAGAAAGTACATGGATGAGGGAATCTGCTGATCGAGAATTATATCGTTATAAGATAGGCTGAATCTTAAATTAGGTTAGTTTAAAAACTAAAACACCAACTTCACATGCCACGCGAGTCAGTTTCAGCAGCAACTTTGAGGTGTTTATCGATATACCTCTGGAGATACTTATATATAATTGACAACCGTGGAGATGTATTTATATATATGTGGTTTGCCCAATCCATAGAGCGCCATTACTGTCGTGATCTGTCTTCCAAACTGGATGGACTCTGGGCCTCCTATCTACCGACTTCCAAAATGAACGAGGTTCTCAATTCGTCTATGTGTTTTTTTTTATGTTTGTTACGCGATTTTACGATTACGCGTGATTTACCTTCAAGTGAACCGATATTAATGATTCCTTTTGCAAAGGGTAGGGTTTTTAGTTTATATCCATTTAAATTTAATCAAGATCTGATAAGTAATCTTCAGAGATATGACAATAAACGTCTCAAACTTGCTACAGAACTGGACTCTACTCGGTTTGCTTAGCCGGTATATTTTTTTTTATTATCTTTGAAATAAGTGTAAGAAGTGTAAGATAGAAATAAGTGTATGAAGTGTAAGATGGAAATCCTAAATATGTGTTTTATTATTTTTTCTGTACAAGCTTTTATTAATTTTCTGTGTTATTTTTTATGTATGTTTGTGTGGGTTTTATCTATTTCTATCTATTCATCTCTGAGCTAATTAATATTATACCTACTGACATCTTTAGTCCAGCAATTGTTACCTCAAGGGCACTTTATTAGGTACTAGAGTGGCTAGGTCCACTATATCTAAACCTAGATTGTGTGGGATGACTAACGGAACACAACAGGTGTTTAACAGATGCATTGTTCTGAAGTAGTGGTAGCAGATACAATAGAACAGGGATGGGTTTTAGTATCATAATATGATGTTAGAACTTCTGTGCAATATTTAGGCTCCCTTACCAACGGATTGCTCTATAACCGAGACCTCGCCATAAGTCCGTCCGTCCATCCGTCCGTCCGTCCGTCTGTATCACCTGAACGTTTATGTTAGTACTATGTATACAGCCATTATAAAAACAAATAGTAATAAGATAATTAAGTAAGATAGTTTGAAAACTAAAACAAGCGACTTCCATGCCCCGTAGTAGCAAGTTTGAGACGTTTATCGTCATATCTCTGGAGATATTTATCAGATCTCGATGAAATTACAATGGGACCACATCAAAAACGTACCCTACTGATAAAAAAAAATCATTCGAATTGGTTCACAATTGACGAAGTAATCGCGTAACATACACACAAAAAAAAAAAAAAAAAAAAGAAAAACATACAGACGAAATGAGAACCTCCTTTTTGAAAGTCGGTTGAAAACAAAATATGTAAATAGAAACACTATAGCGGGGGGGGGGTCTATATTTTTTTATATCTCATAGGAACGTCTGACCTCTATTTCGCATGGTCGTAAGCAATGATGTGATCGAAGATGGTGAACACGCTAGGTCTGGAATGGTCTTGCTCTCAAGGGCTGTGTGCTGCCGGAACACCGTAAGGTTAAGGTGGCAGATTTTAGCATTAATGGTGGTAAGGTACTTTTTAGATAGCAAGTCAGTCGCAACATCGATGTAATGCTCCCACCACCTGCGCAAATAATGCTGTTCTATTCTTGCCTAACCTAAGACTAATAGACTTAATAATTTAGGCAATGACAAGGTAAGTTGTAAGCAAAATTCATATTGAAAATTATAATATAAAATCACTTTATCATCCTCCTCCCCAAAAAAAAAATTTACACGATTGTGTTAAATTTTTTTTTTTTTAAGGAATATAACTTTATTTCCATATTAAACAATATTTACAAATAGTACATATATATATACAACTCAAAACTAAATTAAGATAAAAACTATTTAAACTGATATAAAAACGTATAATGTTATAAATAAAAAAACAGAACCTACGTCGCAGCTGTCTGCCGGTAACGTTCCGATTTAACGATCCGAAATTGTGTTAAATACCTATTATATGTGTTTTTAATAATCTATTCTAATAATTATTTTTTAAATCCATCTCTTCACGATTGTTACCTATCTGTGTACTGATCAAAATCAACAAGTCAATTCAATCGAATTCAAACTAATAACGTCTCGGTCAAAAACTACAGTACCCCTAGTACGAGTTTTTATCGTAAACGTTTTTGACAGATCTCACATAGTTTTCGACTTATTCTAGCTCCCTGATTGGTCTAAATTTAGTGAAGTGTAGTAACCACTGGAGGCGCTGTACTGTTTTTCATACAAAATTTTTTCGATATACGATATTGAATTTGGTATGAAAACTCGTACTACTTGGTACTTGGTCGTGATAATAGTCGTAATCATGCAACTAAGTCAGATAACTGCTTCTTTTGCTAACTCTACCACAAATTTCATTAGCATATTCGCGCTGAGTGTGCTATCGTTTCCATCTATCTATGTATTTATGTATGTCGGGATTGGACCACAGCAGCTAGCTTTACTATACATATAGGTATTAAGTAGAATAATGGGAAATGTGCCGTTTTTAGAGTTCCGTACACAAAAGGTACAAACGGAACACTCTTACTGACTCTTCCTTGTCCATCCGTCTGTCAGAGGGCTTTATCTTCTAGGATTCAGAGGATAACCGTGGTCGTATGCTACTTTTAGGGATTGCAATCCCACAAAACAGTACTACGCATTCCCGCGGGATCCCGCTGCTCTTATTAATCTGCTGGATCCCGCACCTTCAAAGCGCGGATCCGCTGGTCCTTCAAATTAAAAATTGGCGCTAAAACTTTCCCGTAAATCGCGAGTAGCACCATTAAGGGCCGATTTTTAATTTGTTACACGATCAGATAGGGTTTATACCACTGAAAGTATATATTCGCATTTTTCAAAAGACAGATAGAGGTTACCCAGAGAATAAATTCCTTACCTGAGGAGTAAATATGTCTGGCTCTTTGTGCCTCAGATAACCGACTATTCTGTAGTATAATTTAAGTTTGTGACAAGTTTGAACGTCAAATTTTGACGTAGTTTCAATTTAATTATATAACAATATCATAGATGCAGGATCCCGCGTGATCCCGCACGGGATTAAATGATCCCGCATATCAATCTCGCGGGATTGCATGAGCTGCGGGATTGCAATCCCTAGCTACTTTGCAGAATGTATTGTATTGTTAAGCGCCATTTACATGCTGCAAGTTTCTTGCCTGTTGCATACAATAAAATTGAAGCAATAAATTACCTGCATGGTCTAAACAGTACGTAACATTTTGATCTTTTGCGCAAGTTTTGCTTGCCAAAATTTTCTTGGTGTAAACAGCACATACAACTCTTTACAAAACCTTCCAACACTTGAATGAAAAATTTGACAACGCAAATACGTGCAATACTTGAAGCAATCCGCCAATGAATGGTACACGCACATACAACTTTCTATTTAGACAAGTCAAAACTTGAAAGCAATAATCTCCTAAACATTATTTTATTGGTCTAAACAGAAGACATTTGCAACTATTTTTTGTCAAGACTTGCATTCAATAATTGCGTTCTGTTTTTTTACTTGTATCCACGTGTAAACAGTTGCGTACAATTCTTGAAGGGCAATTAACGCACTTAATTTGTTGCATTCAATAATTGCACTTGAATGTACAAGAAAAATGTATCGTCTAAATCACGCTTACGGTAGGTCAGGTGGCATGCGATCACCGGCTATACTATGAATGAAACACAATAAAATAATTATTACAAGTAAGTTGTTTATTTAATACACGATACATGTCGAATAGTTTGTACAATTGAGAATATTTTCTTGTTTCATACTTTTAGAGTCATCAGACTTATTTACTTATTTAATTACTTTCATTAGAGTGTGATTTTTCAGTAGTCGGGTTTTAGTTTTGGAACTTATTTTTATTTAATGTTTTGGGGGTTTTGCATATTAATATGCAAAAACCCCAATAAATTAAAATAATAAAAACCTCAAAATGAATGTAGGTATACATGCCTTTGAGTATACAGCCAGGTTGGTTTATTTATCTAAGATATATGCATACATTATATATTTTAAATTTGATAATTAATTTTATATTTTAAAAAAGTTTTTCGTAGATAAATTAAATTAAATTATTAAATAGTTTTTCGTAGATAATAGTAATACAAATGATTTCGTATTAACTAATGTCTATATATGTTAACAAGAGGCATGCTTATTAATGTTTGTTAATTGCAAATTTATAAGTTTAGTTTATTTTTGATCTGTTTTAATTAATTATTTTGGTGAATAAATTATGTTATGATATGTTATATTATATCAATCAACAAACACATAACTCACCCTATTGCTTGTTTGCGATGCCTTAGTTGGGTACAAAATTAGTTTTTATAACTTTGACGCGATATATTAAGCAAACGGTACCCTTGACAAAAATATGATGTACTTACTTAACCCCACCTTCAATTTAAAATGCCCTGTTCCACAATACGCACAAATTGGGGTGGGGCGCCAAAAATGTTTTTGTCCTTGACTTCGTGCCCCCTAGATGGCGCCATTCGATTTAATGTGACATCACATACATATAAACAGCGGACAAACAAGACGCTTCCAACGACACCTCATTTGCCTAATTATGATGAGTAGTTTAGAAGTTATGAGGGAACAGAACAGACCACCATACATACATACATACGCACATACTGGTCAAAAACACAACCCTCCCTTTTGCTTCGCCGTAGTCGGGTAAAACGTAATCCTATAACATTTTTTGTTAAAAAACCGTGCACAGACATAACACAGCGTTACTCATAAAACCAACCATAGAGCAACGTACAAACGTAGAATATACCTACGTGACGTAATATCTCACACTAGGAGACGTGCCCCGCGCTAAATGAGTTTTGAAACCCGTTACACACGGGACGCATTCCTGAGGGGGGGAGGGAATCAATTACGAGGAGGGTGCTAGGGTTGTCAAAAGAGGATAAAAAAAATGTGGGTTAGGTGCCTACCGAATTTTTTACAAATATTTCGTTGAACTTTGTGTTTTGGTATTGTTTTATATTGTAATTTTTTTTGTAAGAGCAACGAATTAAATGAAAATCATATCGATACAAATATACGTGCATCATAGTTATGGTACGACCAAACCGCAGCATCCTGCGATCGTACGCGTTCGCTATCTGATTTTCAATCGTTTTCTGATCGACAGATGTTTTTCTAGTTAGTTAGTAGTTTTCAGTCTAAATATCAGTACATACAAAAAAAAAACCCCAATTTTGGAAAATATTTTACTGTAGTACAGAACCCTACGTGTGAGAGTCCGACTCGCACTTGGTCACTTTTATTTATATAGTTCACGTAATTCTTAACTGCAGCCAATGTACATTGTACAGTAAGTAAGTAGGAACTCTAGAATATGTCAGTGCAGATATATATCAATGCAGATTTTTTTTTTTATTTTGCATATTTGTAACCTCAATAAAAATAAAACGAGATGGATAATTTTTACACAAGGGTGTATCTGTAACGCCTCTTTCTGACCAGTTTTCTTTTGATAGAAAACATGCGTAAAGTTAGATTGGCGTCTTGGTATACTGATTTATGAAATAACTTAAGAATGTTTACAACACGAAAAAAAAGAGACTTCAAATGCCAAGCTAGTCAATTTCAGTACTAATTTTAAGGAATTTATCTCCAGATACTTATCAGGTCTCGATAAAATAGCAATGGGACCAAACGGGAAGCATACTCTTTTAAATGAAATAAACTGGCCAAGTGCAAGTCGGACTCGCACTCGTAGGGTTCCGTAACACCGTTAAGTATTCCATAACTATGATTTTTCGCAACTACAAAATTAACTTTGTGTTTCATAGTGTTTGTATGAAAAACAAAGTTATACTTGCGGTCGCTGTATCTCAACAACCGCTGACTGTATCTCGTTCAAACCAATTTTCGTTGAAAGTTTTTATTGAGATCTACAGAATATATTTATTCTAGATTTTTCACTCCCTTACTTTAGAAGTTAGAGGGGGGGGACACACATTTTACCACTTTAGACACGCCTATCTTTCAAATGATTGACTTTGAGAAAAAATGATTTTAGAAACCTCAATGTCATTTTTGAAGACCTATCCATAGATACCCCACACGATTAGGTTTGACGAAAAAAAATTTGTTTTGTTTCAGTTCCATGTATGGGATGCCCCCCCTTAAAATTTTATATTTTTTATTTTTGTATAAAAATCGGAAAGCGGTTCACAGAATACATCTACCTACCAAGTTTCAATTCTGTAGTCCTAATAGTTTCGGAATAAAATGGCTGTGACATACGGACGGACAGACAGACAGACAGACAGACATGGCGAATCTATAAGGGTTCCGTTTTTTGCCATTCGGCTACGGAACCCTAAAAATAAAGGAATTGCGCATCGAGGCTTTTTTTATGCGAAAATGGGTATCGCTTGACCACTACCTCGTCTGATGTTAAGTGACGATGCGGTCGATAATGTAGCGCGCTTACCCTATTCACTCGCGACTTGAAGACCTTTATGTTGTATCTAATCGGAAACACAGACTCAGGCAGGGAATTCCATTCCTTGGCAGTACGAATGATGAAAGAATAAGCGAATCGCTTTGTACGCGTAAATGGTACCATGAAGCGGTGACGCCTCTTAGTATCCCTGCTCGTCCGATTATAGAATGGGGATGGTGGAATCAAGTTATGAAGCTCCGACGCACACTCTCTGAAATGAATCCCATAAAAAACCGACAAGCAAGCGACCTTGCGACGATGCTCGAGACTCAGGAGTCTTTTGCTTACTAGTTGGTCGTGGTTGATGAGCTTCTTGGCTCTCCTCTCAATAGCTTCCAGTGTCTGCAGCTGGTATTTGGTAGAACCATCTCAGCCTTCTCAGGTAAGAACAATACTCCATACACGACCGGACTTGCGCTTGGTAGAGATTCAGCAACTGTCCCGGTGTGAAGTATTGTCTCACCTTAGACAAAATTCCAAGCTTTTTGGAGGCTAAATGGGCTTTAGACTCAATATAAGTGCCGAAATTGAGAGTTGGTGTTAATGAGATGCCAAGAAGCTCAAGCTGGTCATTTATCGGCATAGACACACACGGCTTCCGTACAAACTTTTCAAAACAAACTTAACTTTGTAACAGATCGAACTGCAGGTCAATCCCTAGTCCCGTCCACTGTTCTCCACTGTTCATAAACCATAAATTATAAGTTTGTAAAAACGTTTTTTTAATTATATACCTACTACAAATTTGTTTTTTTTTCCTGTTGGAGTGCCTCAAGACCTTGTCAAATTTCATGATTCCATTTCAATGAGAAGAGCGCTATAGGTTTTGATTCCCTTGTAAAATCTCAAAATATGCGAAAATATGCGACAGAAACGGTCATAGCTTTTAATCGCGTTGACTTACAAGTTTGATTTTTTCACAGCTGAAAGATACCATTAACTCGAGTATTTGATATAAGTTTCAACTTCGTTCCTGGGAAAAAGAGTCTTGACAGACGGACAACAAAGTGGTTCTTTATAGTACCAACATAAGGGTTCTTTTTTCCTTTTGAGGTACAGAACCCTAAAAATATGTATTCCCCAATGAGACAGCCCTACAAGGATGAGGGCATGGCACTTGGATTTCTTTTATAGAGGTGACGTCACTAGGGGTAATATTACGGACGTCATGGAATGGAATATGTCGTGTATATAGGATTTGGGACAAGTACGCTTCAATATCATAATATTTATTTGCCACGTTCATTTATATAACTGTCTGTATGGGCTTTATGGGCTTATGGCACTGTGAGACCTAATTTTGAATTGTAGGTTCTGTATTAGAGTTTCGGTTTCTTGTTGGTAAGGGTAGTTAAGCTAAAGGGATGGTTTGTTGATGTTATGTAGATATTAGACTGTTAGAGTGAGAACACCAGAGTGAAACAAAAAAATCTTAACTTGATTGTAACATTATTTATTCTGTGATTTTGGTGAATTAAATTTCTCAACCGATTGTCGTGAAATTTTGTGAGCAGGGGTGGAAGTCTAGATTCTACATCTTTGAGTATACAGCCAATTTTTATCTGTGCTCTACATTGATAGCGATGCGTTCTGTCGTCGCAAACGTCTAATAGAAAGAGAAGCAGCTAAATAGACAGCTGTATATTTGCATCTCTTACAATTGTATATACAATAGTCGTGACGAAAGATTTTGAAATCCTCTTCCGGAATGTGGGAACACATTTACTATTCACGAAAAATCCTATTTGTCGGTATTTAACTTAAGTTTAACGCAGTTTCAAGCAATTTTTCCAATATGTTTTCAATAGTGCGCAAAAACAGCTCACATGTGTCATGGCGGCGGCTGTGACGTCACGCATATGTTAATGACATACTTAACGAAGTAACTATTATATAATCTGTGACAATGAATACACATGGGTTTTCCAAAATTTAATAACATTTTCAGGAAAACCTCATACGAGGACATAGGCGTGACGTCATGCGCTGTGATTGGTGTTTCAATCAAAATGGCCGATTGCAGTATTTTAATGTTTTATTTTATTGATCTTAATCTTTCTTAATAATCTCAATTTTTTTATATAAAACTATACTAGTGTTTTAAATTGTTTTAATATGTATTTTCCCCTAAAATCATCATATCTTCGATTTTTTGATACTGCCGCCTATTGTATATACAACTTTCTAGCTACATCACCTTCTAGTAGACGTTTGCGATGACAGGATGCATCGCTATCAATGTAGAGACAGTTGTATATCTGCATCTCTTTTCTTATCGATGATTATCGGTCGAAATACATCGCTTTTCATGAAGAGACTACTGGCCCAGGTTCGACAATTTTATAGAATGTTTTCGTCGTTTCAATATGTGGAAAATTTTCAAAATGTCTGAGATATGGAGGTTGAAAACGTAAAAATTCCGTCATTTATTAACCTATTTTTATTTTAGTAATAAAAAATCTGCACTTACACACGTCAAATAACATTAAATAGATCATATAAATAATCATTATTCCAAATATACCAAAAAACAAAAGTTTTGAGCCATTCAGCTTTCGTCTAGACGTCGAACGTCATACTCAAAACAAATGTTTAATTCCCCTGATTAATGTAGGGTTGCCAACCGTACTATTACGTGCACCCCCAGCCCAGTGCATGTTTCAGTACTTCAGACAATTTTATCTAAAATATTGTGAAATAATGAAACACAATACATCAATATTTTTTTTTGTTTTTTTTTGGCTACCAAAAACTCAAAATATAGATAATAATAGAGGATCATTCATTAGCCTATCTGCAAGATATATTTTGAGATAAGTACCTCTTTTGAATTTTAGATAAGTATTTGAGATAAGTACCTATTTTGAATTTTAGTGCAAACGGGCATTTAAGTCTAAGTTTGCATTGATGTTTATTGTAGTACATCAATGCATTTGCCGCCGGCTACCGTACCTATTCGTACTTAATTACTTTCGAATTCTACAAAATTGCTGTACAAAACCAACATTGCCCCACACTCCACAGTCCATTCTTTATACATCCATTCACACAATTTGCTTTACCTAGGTACCCTAGATACACGTAGTTCACCTAGTTGCAGACAAAGGGCCGGCTCTGTTCTGTAACTCGTAACTAGGTGATATACCGTTCACTTCCGGCCTGAGTTACATACAATACAACTTAGTTAAAGTAATAGTTAGAGGTTTATTCAAGACTAGCTGGCACCCGCAGCTTCGCTCGTATATATCGCGAGTAGAACAGGTATCTTCTAGGCAAGCGTGCTACATCGTCGATCACATCTTCAGTTAACATCAGGTGAGACAGTGGTCTAACGCTTGCTTATCTACTATAATATAAAATAAATAAATATATGTATCGTAATACATATATATTTTCCACAGGTGGCAGGACGTATATTTCAATGTTCCGCCTGACTTGCTACCAAAAAGTAGCTTATCACCATTGAGGAGTAAATCTGCCGCCATAACCTTACGATTTTCCGGTAGCACACAGTCCTTGAGAGTCCAGAGTATTGTAGGCCTAACGTTATCACCATCCTTGACCACATCATCGCCTTTCACCAGGCGAGATAGTGTGTCAAACGGTAGCCTACAAAATATTTAAAAAAACTGGCCAAGTGCAAGTCGTACTCGCACTCGTAGGGTTCCGTAACACAGTAGAGTATTCTATGACTATGATTTTTCGCAACCAAAAAAATAACTTTGGTTTTCATAGTGTTTGTATGAAAAACAAAGTTATATTTGCGGTCGCTATATCTCAAAAACTGCTGATTGTATCTCGTTCAAACCAATTTTCGTTGAAAGGTTTTATTGAGATATACAGAAGATATTTTTTCTAGAATTTTCACTTTGTTACTTTAAAAGTTAGAGGGGGGGACACACATTTTACCACTTTAGACGCGCCTGTCTTTTAAATGATTGACTTTGAGAAAAAATGATTTTAAGAACCTCAATGTCATTTTTAAGACACATCCCCACACGTATAGGTTTGAAGATTTTTTTTTGTTTCATTCCATGTATGGGATCCCTTAAATTTTTATAACTTTTATTTTTGTATAAAAATCGGAAAGCGATTCACAGAATACATCTACCTATCAAGTTTCAATTCTGTAGTCCTAATCGTTTCGGAATAAAATGGCTTTGACATACGGATGGACAGACAGACATAACGAATCTATAAGGGTCCCGTTTTTTGCCATTCGGCTACGGAACCTTAAAAAAACATTTGTCATACGTTCCGCCCGGTGGCTTCAGAACGGCGGTTTGAGAACAGAACAGAACAGAACAGAACGGAACGGAACGGAACGGAACGGAACGGAACGGAACGGAACGGAACGGAACGGAACGGAACGGAACGGAACGGAACGAAACGGAACGGAACGGAACGGAACTGAACGGAACGGAACGGAACGGAACGGAACGGAACGGAACGGAACGGAACGGAACGAACGGAACGGAACGGAACGGAACGGAACGGAACGGAACGGAACGAAACGGAACGGAACGGAACGGAACGAAACGAAACGGAACGGAACGGAACGGAACGGAACGGAACGGAACGGAACGGAACGGAACGGAACGGAACGGAACGGAACGGAACGGAACGGAACGGAACGGAACGGAACGGAACGGAACGGAACGGAACAGAACAGAACAGAACAGAACAGAATGTTCTTTATTGCAGTAACTGTGAAAAGTAAGTACATGGGTACAAACAAGGTCTTATGTTAGATGCGTTTCAACAGTTTTTCCCATTCAAAATTCAAACAGATTCTGATAATCGCATAACTAAATTTTTACCCTATCGTGTCGTATGTCACTTACAAAACAATACATTCTGCAAAGTAGCATACGACCACGGGTATCCACTGAACACCACTATGTATGTGTATGATATACAATAAAATATTTATTACAAGTCAGTTGTTTGTATAATACACGATACATATTGATTAGTTTGTAATAGCGATCTCAGATGAGAATATTTTCTTGTTTCATACTTTTTAGAAGGTGCTGATTTGTCAGTAGTCGGGTTTTAGTTTTTAAGCTTATTAACCGACTTCACAAAAAAGGAGGAGGTTCTCAATTTGTCGGAAACTTTTTTATGTATCAATCAATCAATCAATAATTTATTTGGTTATAAAATGCATCCGTAAACACTAATAAACTTACAACTATGCAATACATTAGTGGAGAATGCAGGTATTTAAAGGGTGTGTCTGTGCCTGGACAAGAAAATCTGATTCCCAGACACGACTCCTTCGTATGTATGTTCGACGTATGTTCACCGATTACTCGAAGATGCCTGAACCGATTTGAAAAATTCTTTTCTGTTTCAAAGGGTACTCTTCCCAGGTGGTCCCATTTAGATTTTAACGAAATCGGCCGAGCCGTTTATAATATATCAACATTTGTATTACGACGCATTCACTTATCTCGACGACTTACTACTAACTACTGGCACAGATTATGTAATAGTTACTATGTATACTGGCTACTTTGACTAGCGCGACGTTTAAAGTCGGTTCTTTTAGTTTTTTAAACGATCTTAAATTATTTGTTATGTATTTTTTTGAATTGTGGTACCCATATATAGTGCTATGTGCGATATATATATAGGTCATTTGTGGCATATCTTTAATCACCTCACGCATTTTTCATATATCATACTCTTTTGTATTAAAAGAATTTATGTTTCTTATTACAGAACGTTTTCAAATTTTAAAAACGAAAAACTATGACGGATTACATGGAGAAGTCAGTCTGGACAAAGAAAAGGACTGAAAATGATTAGAAAAAGAGAAAAATAATTCAACGTGAACAAAGAATACGATATAATGATTATAGATGCTGCCGTCCTGGAAGCCGATGTGGGAGCCAGATTCGACCGGCAGCTAGCGGGCATACACCCTCAACTGACCATCGGCATGGGTCCGAAGGCTCACCAACAGCTACGTCCAGAAATGATGTTCATACGGGAGGAGCTGCGACAAGCTAAGATGCAGACTTTGGCTAATGAATTGATATACGTCACAAGGTCTATATAGAGGATTTTTGTAGAAGAGCAGTGATAAACTCTAAGTGTTATATAAGATAAGTATCGTAGAGTATGGTAGAATCTATAGGAATATAACTGTTATAACCCGTCTTTTGTAGGTTCCCTTGTCTAGGTTCCCTCATTCCACGTAATGAGAAGTAGGCCTCCTCCAGGCGCTCCGTTACGTTACATTACGTTACGTTACACACTTTATATAATTGTCTATTTCGTAATATGTAGTACACGACCCAGATATTGAGTCCAGCCCGCGGTTTCGCGTGCTGTTTGACTGACACTGGTCATTTAGTATATTGCGTAAAGTGTATTAAACGGAGCTTCGATCGCGGACTTACATAAACCATGATACTCTTAGGTATTTGTTGTCAAACTATCCTTGGAATAAACGTGTTTACTTGTATTGGAAAAGGGGACTTATTGCGATAAAACTATTAGTTTCAATCATCTGGATGTTATGAGCTCGTTGCATTGATCGCAGTCACGCAGATTTTTCTATAGAAAAAAATGAATGCGCATTTCACAGTGGCCCTCTGGCGAAAGAAAAAAAAACATCGTTAAGAAACTGGTGGTAGGACACTGTCTAATGCCCTCAAGTTAGAAATTCTGTCGCCAAAACATCTAATGTGTTCCGGCAGCTATCCTTGAGTGCCATGTTCCCATTCTACACCTAGCGAACCATCCTCGACCGCATCATCACTTACCAACAAGTGAAGTATTGGTCAAACTCTAGTATATATTTATTCAGTTATTCAGTATTTGGCAAACCGATTTGCGACATATTTTCAACCAACTTACAAAAAAGAGGAGGTCAGTATGTTTTTTCATATATATAGGTACGCGATTCCTCCGTCCATTGTGAACCGATCCGAATTATTCTTTTTTCAGTTAGTAGGGTACATTTCTAAGGTGATCTCATTGTAATTTCATAGATATCTGATAAGTATCTCCAGAGATATGGAGATAGACACCTCAAACTTAGTACTTAGTAATACTAATAAAAATGACTAGCGCGGCATTTGAAGTCGGTTTCTTTCGTTTTTTTTTTTCGTTTTGTTAACGAACTTAAAATATTGGTTGCTAAACCAAACCTTAAATCTTACCTTGTTACTTATATAGTACCTTGTTATAATTACGAAAATAATACTAATTAGGTCGCCGTTACGACGGGCGTAACCGAAGGGCGCGACTATAGAGACACGTGTGTTGTTTACATTTACAGAGTGTATCGATTTATTGATAGACGGTTAAAGTACATATTGATTCGATACATACATACATACAATCACGCCTTTTTCCCGTTGGGGTAGGCAGATACTACTTCTTTCCACATGCTACGATCCTGGCATACCTCGTTCGCTTCTTTCAGTTTCATGAGCGTCTTCATACGTTATTCGATGAAGATACAATATCTATATAACCTCTATATAATCTAAGAAAGTCTGGAAAAGGAAAATAGCAATAGACGAAGACATAAGGGCTGCTTACTTTCCCAAGTAGGTGAATTAGTGTTCTATGCCACCGACCGCATTTATATTACTAGCTCCTGTCCACGCAAAGGTTGTCTGGTAGAGATCGGTCAAAGTGATTAGACCGCGCGTTGGGAAACCTATCTATCTAGTAATATATTTGTTCTTATCTCAGCTAATACCTTTAAACGAGCAATTAAATATATATAATCCGAATCTCGGAAAGGGTTCCAACGATTTTCATGATATTTAGGATGCCCGGGGTTTCGGGGGTGATAAATCGATCTAGCTAGGTTTCATTTTTAGAAAACGTCGTTTTATCCGTGTTTTCGGGCAATGAAAAACTGCTACAATATCAGTAGAATACAAAGGTAAATCTCGCCACTATCTACAAGGTATGCAAGGTATGATAGCTCGGTGGGAAATCGGGCGGTCCCGAAACCAAAGAAACCCTGTTAAACTACAGATAAGATGATTATTTTTTTCTTTTTTTTTTCAAGTGCCTATTTTCTGAGAAATACTATTATTGAGAGCCAAAAAATTTCCATAAAACACGATTTTAATTACCACAAAAAATCATCCAGGTACTATTTTATAATTTGTGTATTATGCATTTATAGTGTTCATATATATACCTATCTATATTTTTCTACCACTTCACTACACCTACCATATCCTGGGAGTATAAAACATATGATCCAATGATGGACATCTGTCGGCGCGCGGCGTGCGCGGTAATCACAACCGCTGCTTTGTTTACGTTATCGTAACTCACAGCCAGGGGCAGTCAACATTTTACGATGGATTTAGCTCAGTATTTTTTTGTTTAGGGCTTATGAAACTGTGAGGTGACTGAATAGACACAGGCTACGTAGACAGCTCTTAATCAACGACGTTATACCTATATAAGACCGATGAAGACTGACCTTGAACGAGGTTTGTCCCTTTTTTTAAACCGAACTGGGTAGCAATTAACCACTATCTCACCCTTCTTTTGTATGGACCACATATAGTATATATACCACATGTACTATACATATAGTAGGTATACTCGTACATATAGGACTGGCAGGTTGTTAGACAAGGACACACTCCCATCGAGGTTCCTTTCGTTGGGGCAGTTGTGATGTATATATCTATGTATAGCAATTACAGCCCTATGTTGAGAGCATACGGATTAAATTGAATTGGTTACACATCATTCTGCTGTGCACCATACTTATATTTTAAATCCATGCTCTTAATTTTATCAAATAGTGTTTTATTTTACAAATACTTAAGCATCCATAGATCGATATATAAGCAAATTTGTTCTTTCTTGCACAAGCACTTGACTTCGACCATTTTCTCAACTGGTGCTAAGTGTAGATGCCGTATAAGATGGAATTGTGCTTTTTTTTTTATAAATATAGAACAGCAATTTAGAAGACAGTTGGGTTGGGTGGGTTTGTTGCGCTAAGTGCAAGAACTAAGTCAATTATCTAGCGCCTCGTCTCAATACCGTCTTTGAATACCAGACAAGCAACGCGTTTTAAACGTTTGTTCTTTCCGCGTACGTGCGAGATGCGGAATGACCTTCCTCCCGATGTTTTCCCACAGAAGGTTCCGTTGATCTGAGTTGCTTTAAAAGGACAGTTACAAGATTCCTCTTTCAAGAGGGAAGGCAATGCACCGGTATTGCTCCTGGTATTGCAGGTATTAATAGGCGACGGTGACCACTTCCCATCAGGCTGTCTGCTTGTTTGCTACCTATATCAAAAAAAAAAAAAAAAATATAATTCACAAATAAGTAGTTGACGACATCTGGCTGAATGTTTACAGTGCACAGATGCGCAGCACGTGTGGGGCGGCGCGTGCGCAGCGCTGCTCACGGCGGCAAGGAATGCGAACTAATTCAATTAGTCTGGCGATTAGTGGGTATCTGTGCTACTCTGTGGTTTACTACATAGGTTAATTATTGTTATAGTTATGTTTTGTTTTTATAATATTTCCATTAGTATAAAACGGGAGATAGTCTGAGGGCTCCGTGTGTGTGTGTGTAATTGGCAGAAGTCGTGGGTTCAAACTTCAAACCCTGCATGGTGGTAGGGCACCTTCTAGTGACTGCTAGGCTAGCTACCACCCTCAAGTTACAGTAATTACAATAAAACGATCTGAGTAGGCTATACATGATTAAAGTGAAACTTTTATTACTTCGCCTCAATTTTTTTCATCCATCTATCGCATGTCGCATGTCGCCGGTGCTTTAGCTTGATTGGTGGATATGATGTAATGATATTTAGGTCGAGCTGTGATTGGCGGACGATTCCGTAGTCATATTTGTATATGTATACCTCAGCTGCATACATACTAATGTGTCATGTCAACTGCTGTCATAGTAGCTAGCTACCATAGCTACACAAAAACTGGCCAAGTGCAAGTCGGACTCGCACTCGTAGGGTTCTATCTAACTGAAATTTAACAAAGAGATACTTTGTAGCATGATGATAATCTATAACTATGATTTTTCGCAACTACATAATTAACTTTGTTTTTCATAGTGTTTGTATGAAAAACAAAGTTATCTTTGCGGTCGCCATATCTCAAAAAACTGCTGAATGTATCTCGTTCAAACCAAATTTCGTTGTTAGTTTCTATTGAGAGCTACAGCATTATTTTTTTTAGATTTTTCACTCCCATACTTAAAAAGTTAGGGGGGGACACACATTTTACCACTTTAGACGCACCTATCTTTCAAATGATTGACTTTGAAAAAAAATGATTTTAGAAACTTCAATGTCATTTTTGAAGACCTATCTATAGACACCCCACACGTATAGGTTTGAAGAAATTTTTTTTTTGTTTCAGTTCCATGTATGGGATGCCCCCCCTTAAACTTTTATTTTTTTTACTTTTGTATAAAAATCGGAAAGCGGTTCACAGAATACATCTACCTACCAAGTTTCAATTCTGTAGTCTTAACAGTTTCGGAATAAAATGGCTGTGACATACGGACGGACAGACAGACAGACAGACAGACAGACAGACAGTACTTTTTTTAGAACATTTTAAGCACAGACTACTTTAAAATAGTATCTAATATAAGTAAGTATATCAAATCAGTGATTTGATATTTTCATACCTACCTAACTATATCAAGTATATAGTAAATGGTAAAACTGCTGTTACTACAAATTAAGTTTAAGACCATGTTTATATCATACACAGTTTATGCAATAAATCTTATCTTATCTAAAAAAATAAGTAGAGTACCTAGTCTGAGAATTTATGTTGCATTCACAGAATCAAAATATATCTAAAATACAGCTAGCATAAAAAAAATTATAGGGATCAAAACATTCCACTAGACCAACCAGTCCCGCGACATTGCATACATAATTAAATACTTAACTCAGAATTATGAACTTACGTTGTACAAACAAAACACTGCAAAAAAGTTGCTATTAAATTTATAAGCATAATACCACAGATTATATAATAGTCACTATGTAAATAATACTTTCCGTTGTTAGGTTGGCTACACAGTACTTTCATAATTCGGGTATCAACAATGTAGGGAAGTGCCAACTCTTATAACGTTGTAGAGTGATTCAGTACTCTGTGAGACCAACTGAAGTATAGGTTCTAGAAAATTCAAATTACGTAAAAACAGCAAGCCTACTACTAAACTTTTGCCATACATTTTGTAGGAGCACCCCGTTATAGCTACACATTTATATTTATTTATATTTACATTACATTTATATTTATTATTATGCTGACGTCTGCTATCTAGACCTTAGAGAGGATCAGCTAAATAAGCTTGAGCGTCTCCAAAACTTTTGTATTAGATTCATTTTTGGCCTACGTAAATACGACCACGTATCTCAGTTTCGCTCTCAGCTCAAGTGGCTTCCTATTCGTCTTCGCCGGAATACTCACATCCTCTCCCTTCTTTACAATATTCTTTTTAATCCATATACTCCACGTTATCTTAAAGAACGTTTCAACTTCCTTCATAGCGCTAATACTCTTTCTCTTAGGTCATCAGAAAACTATACCCTCAGTTTTCCCCCTCACAGTTCTGTGTTTTTTGATAAATCCTTCACAGTACAGGCTATTCGCCTGTGGAACTCTCTACCTGAGGACATTAGAGCATCTCAATCCATTAATATATTTAAGGATCATTTAAAGCAATATTATCTGTCGTTGTAACTGGAGTCCCCTGTTATATTTATTCTTTTTCAAGGTCATTTAGTATTATACTGTTCTAGCTGCATAAGATTAATTTACGCTTAATATTTGAGCCACTATGTATTTATATAAGATAGTTAAGTTTATTTATAGGTATATATGTAAGTGATTAGTGTTGAGAGATGTTAGATACAACCGTCATTAGTCACATGTTCTATCCTCTCCATCCTAAGGTTGTCTGGAAGAGATCGCTATTAGCGATAAGACCGCCCATTGTAACACATTATTCTTAAGTTTACTATGTAAGTTAGCTTTAAGAAGGTGTAACAATAGAGAGTTATCTATCTATCTATCTATTTATAGTAAAAACTACAAATAGAGGTTGTACTGTAATATACGTCACGTTCAGACTATTAACATTTTATTGCAATACAGTTATTGCACCCGACGTCGCTCGTGTTGATGACCGACCAATTTGTAGGGCGTTGTGCTGACATTATTAACGCTAAGTAGGGCGGGCGATTGTTATGGAGTTATGTCAACTACAACCTATGATCCGTGGCTTCACTCGCGTAAAAAGTATTCGTCATAATTACACGAATTTTAGGGCCCGGTGGTGTAGTGACGCTAAAAGTACCGAGTTCTATCCCAGCCGTGCACCAAGGGATTTTTCTAATGAAAAATGTATGTGCGCTTTTCATAGTGGCCCTGCGGTGAAGGTAAAACATCTTAAAGAAACCCCCGACCCCGCATGGTGGTAGGACACTATCTAGTGTCCGCTTAGCCAGCTACCACCCTCAAGTTAGAAAAGCTGTCGCCTAACATCTAATGTGTTCCGGCAGTTATCCTTAAGAGCCAGTACCCAGTTTAGGCTAACTTGCTACCATCCTCGACCGCATCATCACTTGCCAACAGGTGAGATAGTGGTTAAACGCTAGCCTATATGATATTAAAAAATATCCGTTGAGTTGGCGTGTAAGAGTTATATTCAGCCCAAACTCGACATCTCTGTTGTATGTTGGTGAGGAGGAGTTGAGTAGGTATTCTGCAGCTTCCAGGAGTCAGCCAGACCATCAGGTCAATGCTACCACGTTCTTACAATAGTGTAGTAAGAGGATGTAGAATTTCGAACTGATTAGACGTATTAAAGTTGAATTCATAACGCCACCAACTAGAAAAAAGCTCATAGTTTTAAAACGGCTGAACGGATTTTCATGAATCAAAGCCAAGAACACTTTCGATGAAGACACCTATAAAATAAAAAGAACTAAATCAAAATCAGTTTATCCGTTAAGGTACTACGATGCCAAAGACAAACACAGACAGACACGCGCATACCAGATACATAGTCATACACGTCATCTTTTTTCGTCGGGGGTTCATAAGTTGATTTCGATTTGTTAGATTCGGAAAACTCAAATATTTGAAGGTAGGTAGGTATTCTCGGGTGCTATAAAGTCCGTTAAGCCGTCCTCCATTCGTGAGCCAATTACTTCAGTATAATAAGCCAGCTTGTTTACATTTTGAGGAAAACTCAGTTTTCCTCGTCGGAAACTGTGGGGAAATTAATAATGAAGCTTTTCACGGTTTAGGGTTCTTTATGTAACAGGTGCAAATAAAAGCTGCAATCGTGAATTGACAACTCCTTCACGTTCCTTCCCTTTCTTTAGATCCAAAAAAAATGTTCGGGTGTATTATTGTCATTTAAAAGGTGAGTTTAAATAATAGACCAAAAACTTTGGACCTCAATAATAGTGGGATTGCCTCATCATAATTAAAATAATAATAGACCAAAGATTGTTTCACATTAAAAAAAATGTCTGAAGTACTGAAACAAAAAGGTAGGTACGTGATTGAGGTACGTGTATGGCTGGCAACCCTAGTTTAATAATTGTTTAATAGTCTGACGTCAACGATTGGATTACATTGAATGGCTTATTACTTTTGTTTTTTTTTATTCAAAAAGTTAAATTATGCTGTTGCGCACTATGTTTACCTACTTGATAATTGTATATGATATTTTACGATTTTGATGTGTATATGTGCCTATATTACCTAATAATGACTTAATACTGAGTAAATGCTTTGATTTGATTTGATTTAAAATAAAAATCATGAAAACCACATCATCATCAGCCGGTGTCATTCCACTGCTGGACGTAGGACTCTCCCAAGATGCGAAAAATGAATAGTAGAATTACGGAATAGGTATACAAGTAGAATCTAAATAAATTATAAAAAAAATATTTTTATAATTTATTTTTAACTCTTTAGTAGGTAGGTATAGATACCGACTACCTACCTACTACCTAAGTATTTAAAAGAAGGCATGATGTTTTAAAATATTCCACGGATATTTGATGTGATTATAGGTAAAGTGCTCTTCGCGGAAAATCAATCGACTCGGTGGGGGTATGTTGCTTTATAGAAATGCCATGGCCCCCTTACAGCTTCATCATCAGATCCTGGCTATCATTTAAGTGTAAAGTGCTCCTCAAGACGAATCATTTGAGCCCAAATTCACTGGGGTTACGTTATTTTATCACAGAGATGCCGTGGCCACCTTCCAGCTTCATCACTAGTCGCTAAATATCATCTAGGTGTAAAGTTCTCTTCAAGACGAATCAATCGAGATCAAACTTGGTAGAGTTACGTTAATTTATCACAGATATGCTGTGGCCACCTTCCAGCTTCATCATCAGACCCTGGATATTATCTAGGTGTAAAGTTCTCTTCAAGACGAATCAATTGAGCCCAAATTCGGTAGAGTTACGTTGATTTATCACAGTGATGCCGTGGCCACCTTCCAGCTTCATCATCAGACCCTAGATATCATCTAGGTGAAAAGTTATCTTCAAGACGAATCAATCGAGCCCAAACTCGGTAGGGTTATGTTGATTTATCACAGTGATGCAGTGGCCACCTTCCAGCTTCATCATCAGACCCTGGATATCATCTAGGCGTAAAGTTCTCTTCAAGACAAATCAATCGAGCCCAAACTCGGTGGGGTTATGTTGTTTCATCACAGAGATGCCGTCGCTACCTTCCGTCTCCATCATCAGACCAGCTCCATGGTACCATATCATTGTATTGTCACCGAAGATACATAAGTACACCAAATATGAGTCCAATCGGACATCGGGAAGTGGGTCTAATTTAGCTTCCAAGATTCCACCCGAACATACATAGTTACATACATACATTGCAAGTTAAATAAAAGCTTGTAAAAAATGACGAACACTACTAACAAATGTGACTCTTTGGAAAATAAAAACTGGCGCCCGACGTGGGACAAACTTGTGTCTGAATTCGACTCTGAACTGATACTTTGTACTCAGGATATTTTATGAAGTTATACTTCTTTTGGCGCGATAGAGAAAAATGATGAGAGTGAATTTTTACGATGCGCGCGCACACCGACACCTAAATTTAACATCATGAAGTTAGTTCTAGGTGGTACGATGCGCGCGCACACCGACACCTAAATTCTACACCGTGAAGTTAGCTCTAGGTGGCATTACTATGTTCAAGTTGTATATGTCATATTTAACGTCATATTTTTATGTTAATAAAACCTTTTTTATTTAAATAATTGATTTATTTTAATATTTATCGTTAATCACTACTGCATTTTACTTATTTTTTTACCATACGCCACAGAAGTATAACTTCTAACGCGTGTACATAAGTACACACACAATTTTTTTTATTATTAGCACTAGCGTTCACATTTTTTTAATATCTTATAGGCTAGTGTTTGACCACTATCTCACCTGTTGGTAAGTGATGATGTGATCGAAGATGGTAAGCACGCTAGGCCTATAATGGGAACTGGCTTTCAAGGGTAGCTGCCGGAACACATTAGATGTTTGGCGACAGATTTTCTAACTTGAGGGTGGTAGCTGGCCAGGCGGACACTAGATAGTGTCCTACCACCATGCGGGGGTATTTGGTTTCTTAACGATGTTGTCCTTCACCGGAGGGCCACTGTGAGAAGCGCACATACATTTTTCTATAGAAAAATCCATTGGTGCACGGCGGTTTGAACTCGGTACCACGGCATCAAAGCCGTTCTCCCGATTACGCCACCGGGCCCTCAAACTAATAATCATCATCATGAGACATCAGGTCATGAGACCTAGCATGCAAACCACCTAGCAAGTGTAGTCGAACTATTTAAAAACGTCTCATTGCAACTCAGAAGCTCTGCGTAAATTTGTACAGAACCCTGAACTTGGTTAGGATTTACACGCAATATATTTTCCTGTTTATCTCGGTGTTTCCTTATTACACTCGGGTGTTATTAATCTGCGTGGTATTTAATTGCGTGAAAAAACATTTAAATTTCAGGTAATATAGGAATTTAAATATTTATTACATTGTTGGACACAAGTATCTACCGTGTATTTTTACTGTGTTTCCAAAATACTTAGTATGTTTAATAATTTAGGTAGGTTTAAAGTTTTATTTCAAGTCTCAAAAGTAGGTATTTAAATGTGGATGCTGTATTTTGACCGACTTCTTATAACTTAGTTATAGTTACAATTGATTTTTGTCTCCGATATTAGTTTATAGTTATGTTTAGTACTTGAATTCATCACCCATACCCCAAATACTGAAGACAAAAGTTTTTAATGAGTGCGTCCTACCTGTTATTACTTACGGAGCCGAGACGTGGACACTGACGGTGCGACTAGTTCACCAGTTCAGTCGCTCAGCGAGCTATGGAGAGCCCTATGCTCGGAGTATCCCTGAAGTATCGAATTCGAAACCAAGTCATCCGACAGATAACTATGTTATCGACACAGCGCAAAGGATTAGCAAGCTGAAGTGGCAGTGGGCTGGTCACATCTGTCGTAGAATTGAACCGATAACCGTTGGGGTTGACCTCAGACTTATCATAAAAAAGGCAGACAGATTGTGTCGAACACTCGAGTATCTGCAAGTTCAGTAATAATACATTCTTGAGTAATAAGTTTCCGCGCTCAGTCCGGCATATTCAATACGGCATGATTACTACGTAAGCAACGCTGCGAAGTAATACTGCACGGAAGCTTCCGACCCTGCTGCCGCTTGGTAGCAAACTGAGCGCGGAAGCGTATTACTCAAGCATTTAGTATTACTGAACTTGCGTTCACTCGGGTGTTCAGCACGAATCTGTCTGCCTTTTTATGATAGTTTGAGTGGTAGACGTGTTCTAGAGTGGAGACCACGGCTCGGCAAACGTAGTGTAGGACGCTCTCCAGCTAGATGGAGCGATGATATACGCAAGCTGGCTGGCAGCGGTTGGAAAAAGAGTGCTGAAGATCGAGCTCAGTGGCGTGCCATAGGCGACGCCTATGTCCAGCAGTGGACAGCCCGACATCGCGCAAAAGCTCCTCTTCACATTATCAACTTATAGACATCGCACTCGGTTAATAGATCTTTCCTGTCGCATACGCGTAAAAGGATTCTATTGAAGTCTACTAACTTAGTGTTGTATCTAACTATAAGGCCTATTTTTTTATGACAAAGGTGGCAAACAAGCAAACGGCCCACCTGGTGGGAAGTGGTCACCGTCGCCTATGAACACCTGCAACACTAAATAGTGATATCTCTCATACGTTGCCAACTGTCAGGAAATTAACAAAAAAAATGTGTTAATGGTCTAAGCTAAGCTAAGCTAGTGTCCCGGAGACGGTCATTTGAAATTGTTAATTTTCACGTAATTGATGGACCAAATGAGCGTCTACAGAGGCAATTGAAGCCATTGACAATTTCGAATGACCGTCTCCAGGGGCACCTAAGCATTTAGCTACGTAGTTGGCTTTGGCCCATGGCTTAAAACTGCCATAAAAGCCTCCATTATTATATAATGTAAGACGTACGGGTAAGGCGATGATTAAAATAAAATAGTTTTAATTGCAATATTTTTATTCAAGATATATATCACATTTGTTTTATCTAATGTATAAAAAATAAATTATCATAGTCATTTTCATAAAAAAGCTGGTCCTGAATTCTGCTAAAATGTTTCCTAGATTAAATATTATGTTTCTTTGAAGTGTTTCACACTTTATATTTTTGTAAATTGTTAAACACAATCCAAAATTTCATCCTACCGAAGGGACTTGAACCCGCAACCTCCGGAATAACATGTTCCGGTGCTTTGCCAATTAAGCCACGGTGCGAAGTATCGTTACGACGAAATTAGTGGATTGCATTTGTTAATTAATTTGGTTAATGGAGGTTGCGGGTTCACGATCACGATTAAATTTTGGATTGTGTTTAACAGTTTCCTAGATTGTTCTACAAGAATACAAGGTTTTCATTATATCTATAACAATATGCAGAACAATATAGAGTACATTTGAAAACAAAGTTAAGCTTTTTGTCCAAGATCTTGTCAATTTATTCAAACCAAGTGAAAAGTCTCATATAACTCAAAAGTTATATTCAAAATTCGAGATTTTTTTTAAAATTTGTATTGAAAATGAAATAAACAGAAATGATTACGAGTACATGACATTTCGGTAGGAACAAATTCTTTATAGCACAATTTCGTCTCAATAACTAAGTAACAAATTACAAAAATAATAAAAAAATTAGTGTGTGTACTTATGTACACGCGTTAGAAGTTATACTTCTGTGGCGTATGGAAAAAAAATAACTAAAATGCAGTAGTGATTAACGATGAATATTAAAATTAATCAAAGAGATTTTATTTAAATAAAAAAGGTTTTATTAACGTAAAAATATGACGTTAAATATGACATATACAACTTGAACATAGTCATGCCACCTAGAACTAACTTCACGGTGTAGAATTTAGGTGTCGGTGTGCGCGCGCATCGTAAAAATTCACTCTCATCATTTTTCTCTATCGCGCCAAAAGAAGTATAACTTCAAAAATACATAAATTATTTGGCGCATAATAATATTAATTGTAATTACAATGATTTAATCAAGTATTCTACAAATAATAATACTAATTTATTTCAACTTACAAACTATTTAAATTAATAATGTCTTATAAAAAAAAAATGGTAAATGTCAAGCGATAATAATAACAAAATATAACATAATATTCTTATCCTATTTTGTGGTAGGAAATTGAGTATCTAATCTAATACTAATTTTATAATAATAAGCTCAATTTTTTGCATAATTTTATATCATAATTTTAGGGTTCCGTACTTTCCAAGACTGAAAATAGGAACCGCTAAAAGACTGCTCATATGTCCGTCTGTCTGACTATTTTTAAACGACCAAAAGGAATGAGGTTGTCAATTCGTCTGTATGTATATATATATATATATATTGTATATGTTACGCGATTACTCCGTCAATTGTGAACCGATTTGAATGATTCTTTTTTAATCGGTAGGGTACGTTTCCGAGGTGGTCCCATTGTAATTTTGAGGTATGACGATAGACATCTCAAACTTGCTACTGAAATTGACTCGCGGGGCATGGAAGCCGATTGTTTAGTTTTTAAACTACCTTGTTATTTACATCGCAGAAAAGGCAAGACACTCGCCTGATGGTAAGTGCTGATGTTTTTCTATATAGTTGATGTAGATACTGTCCCCACGTCACAGAATCTGTTAATTACTATCTGATTTCGGGTACACACCAAGCGAACGAAAGCGACTGAATGGCGAATGTAAGAATACTCACTATATATTCGTATAACTCTTTTTTAGGGTTCCGTACCCAAAGGGTAAAACGGGACCCTATTACTAAGACTCCGCTGTCCGTCTGTCTGTCTGTCTGTCTGTCCGTCTGTCACCAGGCTGTATCTCATGAACCGTGATAGTTGGACAGTCGAAATTTTCACAGATGATGTATTTCTGTTGCCGCTATAACAACAAATACTAAAAACAGAATAAAGTTAAAAATAACAAAAAACGTGTTTTTTTTTCGGCATTTTACGCCATCTATGTACGTTTAGTTTGGTAAACGTCCTATAGATGGCGTTATATTAAAATGTCGATCCCTAACACCTTTGTTAGACGTTAGATGGCGTTATAAGAAATAAAATGTTTAATTATTATTTTTTGCTGGCGAAAAAGGATAGTTAGTATTTTTTGCTCGATCTTATAAAATACTGTAGTGTGGTACGGAACCCTACGAGTGTGAGTCCGACTTGCACTTGGCCATGGCCAGTTTATTTATATCTTATAGGCTACCGTTTGACCACTATCTCACCTGATGGTAAGTAATGATGCGGTCGAAGATGGTAAGCACGGCCTTGAATGAGAACTGGCTTTTAAGGATAGCTACCGGTTACTCTATATCTCTCTATTCAGCGTTTGTTCGCGCTTATTAGACCCGGTGTGTACCGCATGATCTACATGTTTCTCACACGTCCTGTAACATGTTGATAAAATTATGGACTTGTTGATAAAATTATAGACTTGTTGATAAAATTATGGACTTGTTGATAAAATTATAGACTTGTTGATAAAATTATGGACTTGTTGATAAAATTATGGACTTGTTGATGAAATTATGGACTTGTTGATAAAATTATGGACTTGTTGATAAAATTATGGACTTGTTGATAATTATGGACAAAGTATCAGACATATGCATAGAGATTTAGGTATTATTTATAAGGACTACACACCTACCGCCGACTCGCCGACTCAACCGGGCGGCCTTTTTGTCGGTCGGTCTTGTAATATCATAGAAGCTAGCGTTTGACCACTATCTCACCTGTTGGTAAGTGATGATGATGCGATCGAAGCACGCTAGACCTAGAATGGGAACTGGCTCTCAAGAATAGCTGCCGGAATACATCAGATGTTTGGCGACAGATTTTCTAACTTGAGGGTGGTAGATGGTCAGGCGGAAACTATATTGTCCTATCACCATGCAATGTGGAAATATAGGTATAAAATAATGTCCATACCTTGATTAGCACTACAATTTATATAAAGAAGCTATGTCATCTCCCCTCTCTTTCATATTATATAGGTTCGAAAAAGACAGAACTATTTTTAATTACTAGACTACACATCATATTTAATTTCTCGTATAAATTAGATCTCAAATAATTAAACTAATTTTAATTGGTCCACATACAATTTGTTATTACTTATACTATATATTTATTCTACGATTATTCCTAAATTTAATTGATTCAGAATTTCTTCAACCAATATAGATAATTTCTAAATTATTTTTTTTAATGTTAAAGGTCGTGTTGAGTATCGACACAGAGTAATGAATAGTAAAAGTACAGAAGATGCTCTCTCTGCGAGCAAAAATGCGAGATTAAACCTAGTTACAACGTCTGTATAGTTCAAAATACGCTACACGCCTCGGATGCGACCTTGAATTTGCGTCACAGAATAAACTAATAGTAACTGCAAAACGCGTGTTGCGCACCGTAAAATGCACCGTAAGTCCGCACGGCGAGAGTCTGTATTACTCGGCCAGCTCGCGGGCCGTCAGCTGTCTCTTACTGTAAGGTTGAGTGTTGTGAAAAAACAGATTGAATAGTAAAGTAAAGGCGCGCGTCCGATTGAGAGCGCGCGTAACTGACTGAACTTGCAGCCCACGGGCTGCCCTGTATGTACTTATATTTTGATAGCTACAGCGCGGAGTGCGACAGTCCTGGTATCGATGAATCTCAAATAGACGCTGAACATTGAAATATGAACTTTAAGTCTTGTCAAGTACAATATATTTTTCAAGTGAAAATATTGACGTTTAAGTCATGGTCATGGTCTCGAGACATTTAAATATACAGATTGTAAATAAAACAAGTGTCCGATGGTAAAGGGTGGTATTGGGTGCCGTGTTACGGACATATTCACTTGTTTAATATCTTATAGGCTAGCGTTTGACCACTATCTCACCTGGTGGTAAGCGATGATGTGGTCGAAGATGGTAAACACGCTAGGCCTAGAATACTCTGAAGGGTGCGTGCTGCCGGAACACCCTAAGGTTATGGCGGGAATTTTCTCTTTGATCGTGATTAGCTACTTTTTGGTAGCAGGTCAGTCGGTACATATGAACAGGTACATTGAGATTATATTTTTTGCACCCATTTATTTACTTACAATAATAATATGTTACTATACTATAGAGATGTGGACGTGACAGACTTCAGACCTCGAACTAAAATAGTCGGTGAGAGATCCTTCGTGAATTCATCCAATACCTGCAAATAAAATAAATATTAAACATGATTACATGGTAATAAAATTAACATTAATTAGTCACAGAATTTTACGAATCGAATAAAGTTGCAAATAAACCGATTAATCGATAACTGAATCAATTAATCGATTTACGGGAACAATGAGATGTGACCGCCCATTTTTAATGTATATATGTTTAATAATTTTTTAAATTTTTTTTATTTTCCAAACCATACAGGTATAAAAGTACGGTAAGCAACCCTACTTTCATCATATTTATGATTTCGTACCTCAAAAGAAAAAAAATAACCCTATAAGTCACTTTGTTGTCAGTCTATCGGCCAAGACCCTTTTTCCTCAGGAACGTATTAGGTATCAAGAAATGTATATCAAAATAAAGTCTCTTTCATTAGTAAAAAAAACCTGTGAGTCAATGCGATTAAAAGATATGACCGCATTATTATTTGGCATATTTTCGCATAATATTGCGATTACACAAGGGAATCGAAACCTATAGGGTACTTCCCGTTGATTATTAAAATCATGAAATTTGGAAGGAAGTGTGTGAATGTAGGGAAACAGCACAATGTTGATAATATCGTTTAAAAACTAAAAAACAACCGACTTCAATGCCGCGCTATTCATTTTCAGTACCAATTTTGAGATGTTTATCTCAATATCTCTGGAGATACTTATCATACCTCGATAAAATTACCATGGTACCACACTTGGAATATTTCCTTTCGAACAAAAAAAAAACGACGAAGTTATCCGCGAACAAACATAAAATAAAAAAATAAAAAAAAATAAATATACGGTCGAATTGAGAAACCTCCTCCTTTTTTTGAAGTCGGTTAAAAAACATGCTAGTTTCGTTTACACGAAAATTCCACTGAAAATTATCAGTAAAGTCCACATTACTGAGGGTATGACTTGGACTAGACTATGACTTAAACTTGACCTGAAATGTGACTTTGACCCATCTTTATGACTTGAATTCACAAAAGCTTGAAGAATTTTAATTTCTTGACACTGGCTAAATACACTAATCGCGTGAGCCATTATGTAACTAAAACAAAAAAATGTGTGTGTCAGCTCCGACGCACAACTGGAGTTTACTCTTTAATAGTTATTATTATTGTGGTCAAGGTCAATGTCAAGGTCATTGTCATGGTCATGGTCAAGGTCAAAGTCATGGTCAAGGTAATTATCGTCATCTCTGGAGATACTGATTAGATCTTGATACATTTTAAATAGGTCCAAAACGAAGATCCACCCTTCCTATAAAAAAAAAATATGTTCATACCCCGGGCATAAGTATGAAAATCGATTCTTAAGGACTAAACTCCAAAAATACCTTCAAGTAGTGTTCACAGTGTAGCTCATCTGTCGCGCTTTGAGAGGCAGACAGCGCGGGCGGAGCGGGCAACTGTACGAAGGTAACCGCTGTGCCGTCTAACGTGCGTTGTTTTATTATGTTGTTCACGCTGGAAATAACGCAGGAACATGTTATTCTCCTTTTGACGTGATAACGTGTTATCCTTTTGACGTGATAACGTGTTATTCTCCTTTTGACGTGATAACGTGTTATAAATCGATGAACGCCGGCTGCACGCACGAAAACATGTCACGTTCCGCGTGCAAGCGAGAGTGCGGAACAAGCGATAGTGCGGAACAAGCGATAGTGCGGAACAAGCGATAGAGAGGCACGATCTTATGAATTTTTCACGTAAAATTATCGTCCGTAAACCGACTTTACAGACAACCAATTTTTATTGCAGATAGCCAAGCATTTGACTACTATCTCACCTGATGGAAAGTGACGATATGATCGAGGGGGTAGCATGCTTGCCTAGTTTTTTTTAATGATAAAATACAACGGTACATTGTTTGTTTGTTATAAGTGAATAATTTATTTTCAGCCGAGAAATAGGAATGTTTTTCGGTTCAAACGGCAAGGTGTCCAGTGAAATAACAGGGCACGTGAGACTCAACATCTTTATGTCTCAAGGTAACAGGCGCAGTGCAATGACATGCAAAATTCTGGCAGTCCAGGATTTTGCATGCCGCTGTATCTGTAAAAGGTAGACGTCATCGCTTACCATCAGGCGAGCGTCATGCTTGTCCTGTTACCTTATATCTAAAAATAAGTGGACCTCAAAAGATAAACGTGGTAATACATAATTACTTACGTCTGTAGATAACTGAGAGGTACACGCTGGTATATGCTGGTATCGTCTTCGTTTGACCATCTTCTGTTTTCTTCTAATTTAGGCCATTCTGATACCTGGATACAAACAAAAATAAGTTAATAATTTGAGACATACAAATGTCTAGATACAAATCTAGCTGTGCCCCGCGGTTTTACTAGCGAAGACATCTTTAACGTGGGAATATCGGGATAAAAAGTATCCTGTGTGTTATTCCAGGGTCCAGACTATCTAGTTTAGGTTCAGTAGTTTTTGCGTGAAAGAGAAACAAACATACATCCATACATTCTTACAAACTTTCGCATTTGTAATATTAGTAGGGTTATCTATGGACTCGTCGGTTCACAAAACATAATAATAACAATACACAGGACAAAACGAAGATGCAGCTACATAGACTGTATAATTTAAGATCGGTTAAAAAACTAAAAGAACCGACTTCAAACGTCACGTTTGTCATTATCAGTACCAGTTTAAAGTGTTCTTCATATCTCTGGAGATACTGAAAGGATACTGAACTGGATTATAATATTTGATTTACGCAGTGCAAACATCTCTCGTCGGATTTGAAAACTGTAATGATTTCTTCCGAATGATTAACTTTAGAAATAAGTAGTCATAGATAACGTCTGACGCCACCAATGCATGATTGGGTAAAAAAATGCAATGCACAAATTTCGTTGTATCGATGGATCGAACCGTGGCTTAATTGGCAGAGCACCTGGACGTGTAATCCTGGACGTGCGGGATCGAGTCCCGTCGGTACGATTAAATTTTGTGTTTAACAATTTACAAAAATATAAAGTGTGTAACACTTCGTGAAACATAATATTTGGATTGAAATAGCAGTACATATCTCAATGAAATTTAAATGGAACCACCAGTGAAGTATATATCCTTTCAAATAAAAAAAACAACTTTCCAAATCGGTTCAAGCGTCTTCGCGTAATCGGTGAACATAAAAAAAGACACATACAGTCGAACATAGAACCTCCTCCTTTTTTGAAGTCAGTTAAAAATACCCTTATCCAAAATAACTAACCATATGTGTAGTAGCACTGATCCGCAACAGTTTGAGCAGTCTGTCAAGTCTCTCCTGCAAGCTGCATCCCGAGGAGTCTATCACAGCGTCACCCACCGTCACTGTGTGACCTGCTTCTGGAACAAACGGGGTACTTACTCAATACTTTATTGCTTCCGAATCCATAATATATTGTACATAAAGTTCTTAAAACTAGGTACATTACATCATTATGGACCCTATTGGGCACATGCAAGATTTTTTAGGCTAGCGTTTGACCACTATCTCACTTGTTGGTAAGTGATGATGCGGTCGAAGATGGTAAGCGCGCTAGGCCTAGAATGGGAACTGGCTCTCATGGATAGCTGCCGCAACACATTAGACATTTTGCGACAGATTTTCTAACTTGAGGATAGTGTGCTACCACCATGCGGGGGTTGTTGGTTTCATAACGATATTTTTCCTTCAACGGAGGGTGACTGTGAAAAGCGCACATAAGTTTTTCGATACAAAAATACATTGTTGCACGGCGGGGATTGAACTCGCTACCTATGGCCAACCGTTCTCCCGATCACGCCACCGGACCCTCAAATAAAAAAATATTATAAAACAACTTATTACTTCACTACTTTAAATTAACCATTTTTTTTAATGGAAACGTCACTGCTTACCGTCACGCGAGTGGCGTGCTTCTCCTGTTACCTTATATAAAAATAAAAAATTACTAGCATGCATAATTCTGTCTATCCACAATTTTGCATGCCAGTATATCTGTAATAGTCGTGCTTGTCCTGCTACCTTATACCATAAAATAGACTTTGAAATACTGATGTTAGTCGTAGCGTTAGTCCAATCCAAAGAACACTACTATTCCAACTCTCACCATGTATCGCGAGGTCAGGACTCAAAGTGGCACCTTCAAGTGTTGCCTGCCACGATCCGAGTCCACCTCTCTACCCTTAGTACGAATTTTCATACCAAACTCGATATCGTAAATCAAACAAATTTTGCATGAAAAACAGTACAGCGCCTCTAGTGGTTTTCACACTTAACTAAATTTAGACCAATCATGGAGCCAGAACAAGTCGACAACTATGTGAGATCTGTCAAAAGCGTTTACTTTGAAAACTCATACTAAGGGTACTGAACGTTCTTTTGATGCATCATTACCATGGTACACAGACCTGCTACATATTAAACTCGATCGCGTACTGCGGCCCCCATGAGAACGGCCTTGAACGGAGTTTGTCCCTTTCTTTTGTATGGACAACTTATAATATATACCATACGTATACCATACATGTAGTATCATCACTACATAGTATAAAACAAAGTCGCCTTTTCTGTCCCTATATCCCTATGTGCGCTTAAATCTTTAAAACTACGCAACGTATTTTGATGCGGTTTTTTCCAATAGATAGAGTGATTCAAGAGGAAGGTTTATATGTATAATACATGCATCATATACTAAGGCAACATTGCTAATTTTAGAGGTTTCTAACGTGATGTCGTAAATTAACCTATTTTTTTGGGCTTATTTAGCAATTTAGCAAAAACGCTGCCTAAACCCTACGAGTTAGATCAAATTAATGTACTACAGTATTGTACACCATAAAAAGGTCTACAAAAAAGTCCGCGATGGTATATGTTTATCTTTTAGGGATAACCCACATTAACCATTTTTATTGTTTACTTTTTACGTGAAAAAATGGCTTATTTACGAAGCTATTTTAAGCAATACGGCATTAATCCTTATCGAGTTAAGTACCTTAAATACCGTGTGCAATTAATATAGATCAATATGGTTCCTTACAGCATGTAAATTAAACAAATATTTTCGGAGATATTACAAATTTAAAATTTGCGTTTGCGGCGGGCGGTACCGGTCGGACGGGGCAGTGCGGGGAGGCATGCCTATAAACTAACTCAGATTTAACTAACAGTGCCGAATACACAAGAGAAATATCATACGATCAAACAAGACTTTTACAAAATAAAGCTCAAGATGAGCCACGATTAAACATCGATCAGAAAAAAGTATTCACTGCATTACTATCAACAATTGATAACAATGAAGGGAAATTGTTTTTCCTTGATGCCCCAGGAGGTACAGGAAAAACATTTTTAATCAATCTGCTTTTAAAAAAAGTGAGATCTACCGGAAAAATTGCGTTAGCTGTTGCGTCATCCGGCATTGCCGCTACGCTTTTAGAAGGAGGTCGAACCGCACACTCTACATTCAAGCTCCCGCTGAAAATCGCCACCGATGACAATATCAGCGTCTGTAGTGTTTCTAAACAGAGCAATACAGGAAAATTGATGCGTGACTGCTCATTAATAGTCTGGGACGAAGCTACCATGTCAAACAAGTCGTCTGTGGAAGCACTGGATAGGACAATGCGCGATTTGCGCAACAAAAATTCACCTATGGGTGGATGTACAATTCTGTTTTCAGGAGATTTTCAACAAATCCTACCAGTTGTGACTCGAGGAACACGTGCTGACGAAATAAATGCTTCCCTAAAAAGATCAAACCTTTGGCCACATGTCAATAAATTAGAGCTTAAAACTAATATGAGGGTTTCGTCATCTTCACGTGAGAACAGGCTATTTCCAGAGATGCTGCTAAAAGTTGGCAATGGAGAATTAACACAAAGTGAGGGAAGGATTGACCTTGAAAACCTTTGTGTTTTGATAGACAACATCCAAGAGTTAGTCAACAAAGTCTATCCTGACATTGATGACATAAGTTACAAGACAATATCTTGGTTTAAAGAAAGAGCGATTCTGTCACCAACTAATGAACAAGTAGATAAGGTAAATAACTTGATTCTTTCAAAGATTGATGCGCTGACGAAAATATACTACTCGGTGGATACTGTTCTCGATTTGGAAGAAGCTGTTCATTTTCCTACAGAGTTTCTAAACTCTTTGAACCCGTCTGGACTCCCTCCTCACAAAATGGTGTTGAAAGTAGGTTGTCCTGTTACTTTATTAAGAAACCTGAATCCACCTAAACTTTGCAATGGCACGCGTTTGCTGATAAAATCACTGAAAACTTTCATAATAGAGTGCACAATACTCACAGGATGTGGTACCGGAGAAGATGTATTGATTCCCCGAATCCCTCTGATACCATCGGATTAAACGTTTACAGTTTCCGGTAAAGACATCTTTTGCAATGACAAGGTCAAACCTTCAACGTTGCAGGCTTAGATTTGAGCGTTGACTGTTTTTCACATGGCCAACTGTATGTCGCTCTTTCAAGAGTAACCTCAAGAGAAAACATGTTTGTATTGTCTAATGACAAGAAAGCTGTGAACGTTGTGTATAAAGACATCCTGTAATATATTAATTGTTGTAAAAATAAAATAAATACCTAGGTAAAAATGTAAAAAGTAAATAAGTAAAAATGTGTAATGTAATAAAAATTGTGTGAATTTAGATATTCCAAAGATAGCAGGAAATCTTCATAGTAAGTATAGGGAAAGAGGAATTGTTTTACTCCAAATTTAATGCGTGCAGGCCAAGGGCAGTAATGAATGAATCAAAAATACTGGATCGATTTTAATCATGTTTTCATTGAGTGACATAGGCATATATATTTTATGCCCGTGCAAAGTCGGAGCGGGCCGCTATGTTTTTATATACAACGTTCATAGTTTTTCTGTAGTGTATTTAATTTAGTATCAGCATTGCACCCGTGCGAAGCCGGGGCGGGTCGCTAGTAGAACATATAAAGGACTATCAGGTTGTTAGACAAGGACACACTCCCACTCGGGTGTCTCTCAATTGGGCCGTTTTGTTCTACAAAGCAATTACAACTTTATTGTTAAAGCATACGGATTAAATTGAATTTTTAAAAACATCTGCAGTGCACCATCCTTTTTATGATGTCTATGCCATGGTCATAGAAAAGATAATAATACTACGTATAGAACGGACACTCTGTTCCCCCCACCAATTCCGGGCTTCCTCACCCCGCCACCGCTCTGGAGCTGTCGAGGAGCTGCGCTGAGCAAGGACGCCACACGCGTACGACTATAGAACAATTACTACTCACGGAGAGAAGAACATCAACTTCATACATTTATGTTGGGACCAGTAGACACTGGAGGTTCAAATTTACGTAGGTTCTTATTACGTAGGTATATAATAAACACTTAATTATATTAGTATACCTACCTACATGTTCGTATTTTAGAATTCATTTTCATAAATGAAGCAACGATATATATACTCGTGCGTAAATAACGCTTAATTTGTAAAATATTTAAAAAAACTTTCACGTTTAAACATTTTTATAACACAGCAATTGGGAACTTGATGTAGGTACGTAGTATTTATATTATCTTTACTTGATGTCGCTCTAACGTGCGAGCAAGACACACGACATTGTTTCGTACAGCTCTGGCTGGCCGCCCAACACAGAATAAATAGTAGATTAGTAGCCAAGGGCTGTAAGGCATCAATTGCAGCCCGAGATATTTAGGCGCACGAGCGCAGCGAGGGCGCCTATAGTTCGAGGGTGCAATTGATGCTTACACCCGAGCTAACTACTCTGCTTTACATCTCGATTGTGAGGTAAGTAGAAAAAAACCGGCATTACAAGAATAAAACATTTTATTAGTTAAAATTTATAGTGAAATGAAAACAATTTTCAAATTTTAGGGACAGGTGTTTTTTTTAACATTGAATAAATGCACCACAAACTAGATGGCTGCAGCTTTTTTGATAGCTCACTAAAGTATGTTAAAAATACAATCTCAGATAAAGACTTTACTCGTTTTTCTTTTCGCCACTTCATCAACTCGTCGTAAGTTTTCAAATATCTCTCTTTAGAACTTTCAGGCAAAATATTGTTAATTGCTGCTTCAGCTTCCATTTTCATTGAATCGGGAGTGCAGCTTATTTCTTCATCATTTGCAGAACTCATGTTTTTTCCTAATTAGCACGTAATTATAAAAAAATCCCAAAAACAAACAATATTTAAAGTAAAAGTTTTCTATTCCCGCCTTTTTTCATCTTTCTTTTTTTTTTTAAGAACGAAATTGGGCTTCTTTCGTTCGATATTTAAAATTGATGACTATTATACTCATACGAAGACAAGGCTGAATAGCGAAGCGACCTCTTTTGTCATTGGGCTGAATGCATGATGTCTATTGCCAGTATGATGGTTAGATGTACGCGAACTTTTTGAAAGAGTGAAGTGTTTTTTTTTTAAATTACTTACCGCCCTAGGGCTTTTCTAGCTACATTATTACCCTAGAGCGCTAATTGGTTACCTACAAGCCCCATTTGGGGGTAATAAGGACCTACTTACCGAATATGAGAGATGTAAAAATAGTTACTGTGGTGCAGTTTGTTCTATGCAAGTCGACTGGACCTGGAGATGATGGTTTACGAAATAGCGACTAATATTTTTAGTGTTAAAAGCTTTTTGGGTAAGTGTACAAAAAATATTCATACGGTCAGTACGTAGTACGTATGTACCTACGTACATAACTATTATATAATGCACTCACCATGTATCGTGAGGTCTGGACTCAAGGTGACAGCGTGTACTCTCAGCTTCAAATGCTGCCAGCCTCGAGCCGAGCCCACCACCGCGGCTAGCTGCAGTGTGAACAGTCCCCCGACTGTGAACGGTTCTGATGATGATGGTGAGAGGAGCTCTACTAACCATACGTCGATATATTTCAGGGTTGGAGATTTGCTACAAAAATAATACTTTAATTAAAAATGTATAATAAGATCGTTTAAAAAACTAAAAGAACCGACTTCAAATGCCGCGCTATTAATTTTCAGTACCAAGTTTGCGGTGTTTATCTCCATTTATCTCCATATCTCTGGAGATACTTATCAAATCTCGGTGAAATTACTATGGAACCATATATCTCCTTTCCAACACAAAAAAGAATCATCAAAATCGGTTTTTTTAATTAACGACGAAGTTATCCGCGAAATCCCATAAAAATATATATATATACGGTCGACATGAGAAATCTCCTCCTTTTTTTGAAGTCGGTTAAAAATCACGCCCGACTGATTTGTAAATCTATAGTTTTTTCATTGATACCATTCTAATGAGCAGCCCAAATACGACATCACAGAGTGGCGGGTAAATAGTGCGCAGAAGCGCCAGTTTGATTTTTGTTGAGGTCCGCGGTCAAAGGGCAACGAAAGTTTGTTTGTTTGAGATTTCTTCACGGTCAAGCGGCTGGACCGATTTGGCTGAAATTTTGCACAGGGATAGCTAGTATTATGGATTAGGCCATTATGATACTTTATAACGCGAGCGAAGCCGCGGGCATAGTTAGTCATGTTATAAATGACACACTTACTTGGCCACCTGATCCATTTTCAGCTTGTCAAAGTGTCGGGACACGCATACATTCTTGTTAACACACAAAACGTCTGAAATGATGCGTGTGTATTGGCCAGGGGTATTGTCGCTGGCATTTCTTATGGGAAATATACTCCCGCCTGATTCTAGCTCGAACAGATTCGTTTTGTAGGGCGAGTTGGGGCTGAAATAATGAAAATACAGTTAGTATAGTATCTTTTAAAAAAACCTCGATAAAATTAACATGGTACCACACTTGGGCTATTTCCTTTCCAACAAAAAAAGAATAATCAAAATCGGTTCATAAACGACGAAGTTATCCGCGAACAAACATAATCATCAAATATATATATGTATATATATATATACGGTCGAATTGAGAAACCTCCTCCTTTTTTTGAAGTCGGTTAAAAATAGATCCAAACGATATGAACTTTCTCCTTTCTGTGAAGTCGATAAACATGAAAGCAGTCTTGGTAGACAATGATACGGTTTTATTAAGAAATAGTGACTTAATAAAATAGTTTTGAATATTTTGGAATGACCCTCGCGCAAGCGCCCTGCGCTCCGTCTTACGAATTTTCGATCAGGACACGTGACCTGACGCGAGTTTAAAATTTTTTACCCATCCCAAGAAAAGTGTACAACGCCGCTAAAAAAGTTTTCACTTCAAAAATATATATATACGGTCGAATTGAGAAACCTCCTCCTTTTTCTGAAGTCGGTTGAAAACAAATAAAACTTACTCTCTGAACCAGTCTTTATGAGGAGCTGTATCTCTGAATCCCAGGAACACGGTGTCAGGCTTCATAGCTCCCAGGCCTGACAGTCTTGTGAGATGAGCCGCGCCGCTTCTTACTGTGTCTGCTAGACATAGCTCTACGAAGGCTTTCACCTGAAATATGAACACATTATGTGTAGAGTTCTTCTACGATAACATGACCCGCCCCTCCAAAATTCAAAAACGTTTGAAAGTATTTGTGAAAGTATTTACAACGCACCACCACGCATGTGTGCGTACTGGTACTGCCGGTTCCGCGACATTGCATACATAATTAAATAACTCCTAATTATGAACGTACTTTGTACCAACCAACACTGCAAAAAAAGTTTCTATGAAATTTATAAGCAATACTTTCCGTTAAGTTAGGTTGGCTACAAAGTACGTTCATAATTCGAGTATCAACAATGTAGGAAAGTACCTACTCTTATAACGTAGTACAACATAATTACAGCTACATAAAACTCTTTTGTAAGGATGTGACTACACACATTAAAATAGTAATTTGGAGGGGCGGGCTATGTTATCGTAGAAGATCTATAACTAGGTACAAAATAATAATAGGCGTAACGAAAGATTTTGAAATCCTCTTCCGTAATGTAGGAACACATTTACTATTCACGAAACAACCTATATTTCGGTAATTAACTTAAGTTTAACGAAGTTTAAAGCAATTTTTGTAATATTTTGTTTCAATAGTGCGCAAAAACAGCTCACATTTGTGTCATGGCGTCGGCTGTGACGTCACGCATATGGTTGATGACATACTTAACGTAGTAACTTTTATATAATCTGTAGCAATTAATACACATGGGTTTAAAATTTAATAACATTTTCAAGAAAACCTCATAAGAGGACATAGTCGTGACGTCATGCGCTGTGATTGGTGTTTCAATCAAAATGGCCGATTGCAGCATTTTAATGTTTTATTTTATTGAAAATCTTAATAATCTCAATTTTTTATATAAAACTAAACTAGTGTTCTAAATTGATTTAATATGTATTTTCCCCTTAAAATCATTAAATCTTCGAAAAAGATAAAGATAGTTTAAAAACTAAAACAACCGATTGATGAAGTCCACTCTCCGACCAAACCTACTCCAAACCGTTGGTGGGTTCAAAACATTCCAATTAAAATTTGAAAATAGATTAGCTGCCTTTGAAACCACAGATGAGTAGATCAGAACTAAAAGAAGTGGTGGAAATCCTCAGAGATGATGGGACGAAGTTTTGCGAGAGAGAAATAGAGATAACTTATTTTAACTGAAACCGTCAAAATGTACTCTAGTTTTTGTGATATATATATTTCATTTCATGTCCTGTTTACCTTTTATCATATAAGATTAAGCTAGTTTAAAAACTAAAACAACCGACTTCCATGCCCCGCGAGTCAATTTCAGTAGCAAGTTTGAGACGTTTATCGTCATATCTCTGGAGATACTTATCAGATCTCGATGAAATTACAATGGGACCACTTCGGAAACGTATCATATCGATTAAAAAAACAATCATTCGAAACGGTTCACAATTGACGGAGTAATCGCGTAACTTACAAACAAAAAGAAACATACGAATACGAATTGAGAACCTCCTTCTTTATGGAAGTCGGTCGAAAGTTGAAGAATGATGATGATACTAAAGAAATAGGAGCTTACTTTAAGATGATCAATAAGCTTCAACCAATACTTATGTTCTTCAGCCAGCGGGTCGCCCGAGCCGTCCAGTTGTCCCAGCCTTACGTGTCCAAGAACAAATAGACCACCCTAGAAATTGAAGACAAAATTATCAATCATAGTATTTCATACTAGCAACGCCTCGTGGTATACCCGCGTAGTGCCCGTTCCCGTGGGAATACGGGGATAAAATATAGCCTATGTTACTCGCTGATAATGTAGCTTTCCATTAGTGAAATAATTTTTGATTTCGGTACAGTAGTTTTTTAGTTAAATCGTAACAAACAATAATTTAAGATCGACTACAAAACGAAAAAAAAAACCGACTTAACATGCCGCGATAGTGAAAATATCTACTAGTCCTAATGATGTCATCGAGGTATCAAATTTGTTTATATTGTTTATCTACATATCTCCGGAGATGATTATCAGATCTCGATAAAATTTGTTTATATTGTTTATCTACATATCTCCGGAGATGATTATCAGATCTCGATAAAATTTGTTTATATTGTTTATCTACATATCTCCGGAGACGATTATCAGATCTCGATAAAATTTGTTTATATTGTTTATCTACATATCTCCGGAGATGATTATCAGATCTCGATAAAATTTGTTTATATTGTTTATCTACATATCTCCGGAGATGATTATCAGATCTCGATAAAATTTGTTTATATTGTTTATCTACATATCTCCGGAGATGATTATCAGATCTCGATAAAATTTGTTTATATTGTTTATCTACATATCTCCGGAGATGATTATCAGATCTCGATAAAATTTGTTTATATTGTTTATCTACATATCTCCGGAGATGATTATCAGATCTCGATAAAATTTGTTTATATTGTTTATCTACATATCTCCGGAGATGATTATCAGATCTCGATAAAATTTGTTTATATTGTTTATCTACATATCTCCGGAGATGATTATCAGATCTCGATAAAATTTGTTTATATTGTTTATCTACATATCTCCGGAGATGATTATCAGATCTCGATAAAATTTGTTTATATTGTTTATCTACATATCTCCGGAGATGATTATCAGATCTCGATAAAATTTGTTTATATTGTTTATCTACATATCTCCGGAGATGATTATCAGATCTCGATAAAATTTGTTTATATTGTTTATCTACATATCTCCGGAGATGATTATCAGATCTCGATAAAATTTGAATGGGACCAAACGGGAGGCATAATCTCTCAAACAAAAATAATCTTTCAAATCAGTTAAGATTTGACGGAGTTCTGAGGTCACAAACATTAATAACCGGCCAAGTGCGTGTCGGGCCACGCGCAGTGTAGGGTTCCGTAGTAGCCTGTTATTCGATGCAAGTCTTTACCCGGTATAAACAAGCAACTAGGTACTCCGTCTTTGTCACTTTAAAGGATTTATTCTAAGGATTTTGTATTTGGTACAAAATTATCCAACACCCAAGTTCAACGACTATTACTGCTAAACTAATAAAGTTATCTTAACCGCTATAATTTTCCTTTAAATAAATCATTTAAAGTTCATGAAATGCGCTATTATCACGAATTTTTCCAGATTTTCAAGCCAGTTGTTTAGCTTTTAGAGGAGGGGGGGGGGGGGGGGACGCCCTACTGGAACTAAAATTTGCACTTTAAAGTTTAATATTTCGTAAATGGAGCATTCAATCGAAAAATGGTATTAGCAACCCTTAAGTCATTTTAAAAGACCTATTCAACAATACCCCACACGATGGGGTAGACGATGAAAAAAAAAAAAACCCTTAAAAAAATATTTTTCACAATTTTATTTCAGCACTTTGTCGGCGTAATTTATATGCATACCCTCACAAAATTATAGCTTTCTAGTATTAACGGTCTCTTAGCAAAACCTCGGACAGACAAACAGACGGACATGACGAAACTATAAGGGTTCCATGTCAGGACTACGGAACCCTAAAAATGAACACAGTCAAATTAGAACCTCCACATTTTTACGAAGTCGGTAAAAAAATCAAATATTTTCTCTTTATAACATTAGTTTAGATAAAAACATCAAGATGGCGCTAGAGTAGGTTGATTAGCTTTCCTTGTAAATATTGCCTATTGAGATAAGAAAATTTACACAAGTAGGAGCATTATTTCGATGTTTCGACTGACTTGCTACCAAATAGTAAATTACCACTATCAAGGAAAGAATCTACCGCTTAAACCTATCTCATTCTAGGCCTAGTGTGCTACCATCCTCTGCACTGCATCATCATTTTCTAACATGTGAGATAGTGGTTAAACGCTAGCTAATCAGATATTAAAAAAAAACTATAGTAACTCAAATTTGATGATAACCCAATGACGATGATGATGAACCCAAATTTGGTCAACATTTTTAATTTATTTATTAATTTATTTATTCTGCTTAAAATTGATATAAAACATACAAATTTACATAATAGGGAAGATGCATGGGGTATAAATTTACTTGAAATCCTTTATTTTCGAATCATTATTGTTCTGGTGTTGTATGTTAAACATTTTTTTGTAAATAAAATAGTCTTACATGTGTTAAAATATTACATAAAAAATGCCAAAAAAGCGTGGAAAATTTAAATTTGCTAAACACATCACTACTTGTCAATTAGAAAGTGACGTCACAGTGCACAACACCGTCTCCACAGATTAAATCTTTTTCATAGAAATAGTATGCACTGTAGTACGAATACGTAGTATTTCTATTAAAAATATTTAATCTGTGGAGACTGTGTTGTGCATTGTGGCGTCACAAAGGCGCGCGAAAATTTGGCAGCGTTATAGATACCTCATATTTTTTCATTGCTAAAACTATATTTTGTAGCTTAATTTGAACACTTTCAGTATTATTTAAATTTTTTACTGTGTTAAATGGATGTATTCAGTGAAATAAACATATAAAAAAAAAAACATGCATATTCCCTATTATTTTTAACTTTTGTGTACTCAAATTGTAGAGCATTGTCCAAAGTAGGTAAAGTTCCGTGACATCACTGTCAGGGTCCCATCGGAAGACCAGCGTTGGTCATGCCCATCATGACCAACATTATGCTGAGCTGGCTCCTGTTTTGCAACATACTGTATTAGCAGTAGATCATTTATAATTGTTAATCATATTGTTGCGAAATAAATAATTTTCATTTCATTCATTTCATCATTATATATGGATTTACGAAATACCAATTTAAAACACAATTGTTTAATTGGCTAATACAATTAAGATACGAGCAAGCAGAACAACTGCTGAATACTCGTGAGTAACCTGCACGAACAAATACACCCTCATGTAAAATACACACATACACACAACACACCCACACACACACTAACCCACGCACGCGCACACACACACACACACTCACACACAAAATATATCTTTTTTATCATTAATTTTCACTACTAAAACTTACTTACACTTCTTACGCACCTTTTATTCACAATATATGCATGACACCGATTTGGAGGAATCACGTTGTTTCCGGAAATACAGACTCTTTAGGTCTAGTTCCGGAAAAACAGTTCCAAACTGTACACCACTGTAATTTAGCCCTAGTTTTAACATAAAAATCTTTTGTAAATATAATGTGAGTAAGGCTTAACAGAAAAAAAAATAAAGAATTTTATCATTGTCAACCACGGGAATATCATTGTTAAAACATATACGTTTGTTAAGATAAAGTTGTTTAGGTGACGCCTTGTTGTAAGCACGGCCTCGAAAACATTGTGAGACACCCCGGGCTAGGAGTGGGCGTTATGTAGCATAGATCGTATCCACAACGTTGTCACAGAGCGACAACGCAAACGTTATGGACGAATTTCATAAAAGTCTATTTCTCAAAACCGTCTATTTAGAGTTAGACTGTCGTTGCGGGCCGTTGCGGCGGCAACGTCATGTCACAATTCGTTTGCAATGTCAATAGAGGGAGAAAGGAATACTCTTTCTAGTTTCTACTACTGTTTGCAAGCCTTGCCAGGTCAAATAAATGTGGGTCGGACGGAAGACTAAAATAATTAGGCCGATGTGAAATATAAACATTACTTTACTTTCACATTGTACCTACCTAATACTACCTATACACAAATATCTATTCCGCGAAGCAAACACCGTTTAATAGATGTATGCATTTTAGCAACTATCTATTAACATTGTTAAAACGTATACATCTATTAAACGATGGTTGCGAAATAGATCGTTGTGAAATAGACGGTTTTGGCAACGTTATTGTAACGCAGATAACGTTGCGTTATTTTTTCTGAAAAACTCGTAACGACACACTACTACCCCGGGCTAAGTAAGCTGGCAGGAAAAAAAGTGTTGGCCGGCAAGCTTGTTTCAATCTTTCACAGGTACGTTGTTACAGTCGCTGTTACGGTCGGAGCACGTTATATCGATCTTCCGCCTGACTTGCTACCAAAAAGTAGCTTACCACCATCAAAGAGAAAATCTGCTGCCATAACCTTACGGTGAGGCCTATGTCCAGCAGTGGAAAGAAATAGGCTGATGATGATGATAAACCTTACGGTGTTCCGACAGCACTCAGCCAATGAGAGTCAGAGTATTCTAGTGTTCACCATCTTTGACCTCATCATCGCTTACCACCAGGCGAGAGGTCAAACGCTAGCCTCTATAAGGTATAAAAAAACATCAGTGAGTCTTAAGTACAGTATCCGCATCTTAACTCAAAGAATCAAAGCATTTATTCAGTATGTAGGCAGTATTCATATACGCACACTAGAAATGCCCCGCGGCTTCGCCAGCGTTAAAAACTTTTTTTTTTTACTTTAAACTTTTCTTTTGTAAAAACGATTCTATATCATTAAAGACATCAAATAAGAATTAGCCAAATCGGTTCACCCGTTTTCATGTTATCGCGTGATTAAGGCAATTCGGGATTCATAAGTTATAAAACCCGAAAAACCCAAATTTTCAGACTTTGTTACCTACCCCATTTCGAAAAATCCTACAACACGTACTTTATCTCATCTTGTTTGGTCATACAAACTTTGAATCCCCGTTCCGTATCCGGGAAGAATTTTTAGAAAATCCTTTCTGAGCGGATACCTACGTCATAATAACTATCTGCATTCTAAATTTCAGCGCAATCCAAAACAATATTGATTATTAGACTTTGTTACCCCAGTTTATCCTCTTTGGTTGGCATTTTGAAAAGGTCTTAAACTCGTATTTAATATTTTTTTTACAGAAGTACTTGTGTGAAATGTCGAATGAATATCGAAACTTTGAATTATGAAAAATTCTTTCTTAGCAGATACCTACGTCAAAATAACTATCTGCATGCCAAATTTCAGCGCAATCCGAAACAATATTGATTTCAGACTTTGCTACCCCACTTTACCCTTTTAGGGGTGGAATTTCGAAAGAGCTTGAAACACTATTAACTTACTTAAGTACTTGTGTTAAGTACTTATCTTGTTTCTCCATACAAACTTTGAACCCCCGTTTCATCCCCTTCAGGTGTGAATTTTGGAAAATCCTTTCTCAGAGGGAATAAACGTCATAATAACTATCTGCATGCTACATTTCAGCGCAATCCGAAACAATATTGATTTTCACACTTTATTACCCCATTTCACCCTTTTAACCTCTGAAACACGAATTTACTTATTTTTTTACTGGAGCACTTGCATGAAGTTTCGAATAAAAAAAACTATCTAATCTTGTTTCTCCATACAAACATTGAACCCCCGTTTCATCCCCTTCAGGGGTGAATTTTGGAAAATCCTTTCTCAGAGGTAACTAACGCCGTAATAACTATCTGCATGCCAAATTTCAGCGCAATCCGAAACAATATTGATTTTCATACTTTGTTACCCCATTTCACCCTCTTAGAGGTGGAATTTCAAAAAAACCTGAAACACGTATTTACTTATTATTTATTGAAGCACTTGTATGAAGTTTCGGATAGAAAAGACTATCTAATCTGGTTTCTCCATACAAACTTTGAACCTCCATTTCATCCCCTTAAGGGGTGAATTTTGGAAAAACGTACAAAGACAAATATACCCTCCATATTTCAAGTCTCTACGACCAGCGGTTTAGGCTGTGCGTTGTCTGTCAGTCAGTCAGTCAGTCAGTCAATCAGTCAGTCAGTCAGTCAGTCAGTCAGTCAGTATGTCAGGACAAAGATTCTTATAGTATTAGATATACACGTAAAAGTCATAATCAATTATCAAGTAATCATAGTAAAAGCAGAATTTTAACGCTTTGAATTAAAAAAAAAAACAAAAGAAATGAACCATTAAACTGTCATCTAATCGTTTACGTCAGACTAATAAAAAAAATATTAAAGTGGCCATAAACCAACCATACATGTAACTGTGTGTTTCAGTACGTCAGACAATTTTTATATAAAAAAAAATAAAAAAGTGAAATAGTGAAACACAACTTAAAGAAACGCATGGACGCAACTGGGACGTATCTAGGACTGGACTGAGACTATTAATTCCCCTGATTAATGTAGGGGGTGCCAACTATACTGTTACGTACATTCACAAGCTTACCTTCTTCTGCGCGTTAACAAAGTCAATGAGCGGCGCGCACTGACGCGGTGAAGAAACCAACAACAACATCTGCGGTCGCCAGAACTTGACGTGCTCACGACGCGGGTCCAGTAGGAGGAGGTATTTGCGGACCTGTAGGACCAAAAAAAACATTACTTGTACAGTACTTACAAATGAGGCCTATTGATTAAAATAAGGAAACAAATATTTTTGTACTTTTTTTGTAAGCGAACATTTTTGTTTGAGCGTTTAATTTTTTTTTCTCTTTTGTGCGAAATCCTTATAAACACACTTAAGGAGTGAACCATTTAAATGGCTCCTTGCAATCGGTTCAAAATTCAATCGGTGAATATAATCAAATTAGAATTCCGACCACCTGTGTTAATTAGACCTTAATCTATCTATCTATCTAATCTAATAGCTGTAAACGAGCAATTCTTGTGTATATATATAATCTGAATCTCGGAAACGGCTCCAACGATTTTCATGATATGAAGTATGTAGGGGGTTTTTGGGGCGATATAAATCGAATAGAATAGAATAGTTTGTGGTACAGGTGGGAAACCAGGCGGTCCCGAAACCAGAAGACCCAGGTTCGAGACCAGATGAGATGATTATTTTTCCGTTTTATTTTCCAAGTTCCTTCTTTTGCGAGAAAACTTATGAGAAATATTATTCATATTTCATTATTATGTAATTCGTATCTAAATATAATGTATACAAAACACGATTTACCAAAAAAAAACTGTCGTCCAAATTCTTAACATTATACAAAGACAACAAACCACTTATTCCCCCCCCCCCCACAAACTCCCCCCCCCCTAACAGTCACGCCGCCCCCTCACTCTGCTTCCACTGACCTGATGAAATATAAGCGCCTGACTGAGACTGCCCCACTTAGGATCGTGCGCAGCAGGAGACAACAAGTGCAGAGCTACCACGAGCGAGCAACAAGCTAGCGCCGCACCGCTAGCTTGCAGTGGACGCAGGCTGAACATAGTCACGGCACATCCAATGAGACCTATTAATGATGTCATCCAGTTGAAGTGTTTGAATGTTGGTCTGTGGACAAGAGATATAATTTTAATAAACTGGCCATGTGGGAGTCGGCCTCACATACGTAGGGTTCCTTACAACAGTAAATATTAAAACAGAATGAACTAAATTTGCAATTTTTTTTGTAATAATATAAAAAGAATCCATACAATACTCTCTTTCAGAGTATGCAGTTATTGCGCAATTATTTTAACTTTTAATTAAAATAAACAAATATAAATATGTCGAAGAGCGAATTTTCAATTTACTTACATTTTTTTTTAATGCGGTAATGGTTAGCGCTCGACCACTATCTCACTTGATATTAAGTGATGATGCGGTCGATGATGTAGCGCGCTTACTCAAAAGGTACCTATTCACTCTCGACTTGAAGATCCCTAAGTTGTATCTTATCGGAAACACAGACTCAGGCAAGGAATTCCATTCCTTAGCAGTACGTATGATGATAATAGTGGAGGCAAATCGCTTTGTACGGGTAAATGGTTTATCTACCATGAAGCGGTGGCGCCTCTTAGTATCCCTGGTCGTCCGATTATAGAATGGGGATGGCAGAACATACCAAACATAATAAAACATACCAAATACCAGCTGGAGGCACTGGAAGCCATTGAGAGGAGAGCCAAGAAACTCATTGGTTGACCTACTAGTAAGCAAGAGACTCCAGAGTTTTGTGCATCGCCACAAAGTCGCTTGTTTATCGGTTTTTTATCATATACATTTTGAAGAGTGTACTATGGAACTGCATAATTTGATTTCACCTTTCCCGTTTTATTATCGGACATCCAGAGACACTAAGGCGCCACCGATTTATCGTGGATATACTATCTACTCTACTCGAACGAAGCAATTTGCATTTTCGTTCATAATACGAACCGCCAGGGAATTGAATGCCTTGCCTGAGTTTGTGTTTCCGGCTAAATACAATATATGTGGCCTTCAAATCGCGAGTGAATAGGTATCTTCTGGGTAAGCGCGCTCTATCGTCGACCGCATCATCACTTAGCATCAGGTGAGACAGAGGTCAAGAGCTACCCAGTTCGATGTAAAAAAAAAACATTCCACCATACGTGCTTTTCATATAGGTAGGTATTAGTGGAAGTACAAGAGTATGCGCGTGCGTCTGCGATCCGCGCCGAACGCAGTCGAGTTCACCTATTGGAGTTTAGTTTACTACTCCTTAAATACAATTTTCTTTGGGGAACGCGCTCCCCGTAGAAATAAGGCGTGCGAAATCACTAGCAATATTTAAAACAATGGTAAAATGTCATTATTTGTCCGAACAAAGCTAAAAGTACCACACTGCTGTAATATAATAATATTATTTGATCTAATATATAGGTTGTATGTATGTGTATGTATAAGTATATTATATTATTATTATTGTATTGTATATAATATTTTGTGTATGTCTATTATTTACTTATTCTATTTTTATCTATTTCAGTTATAAATTGTACGCTACCGCCATGTTTTGTTTTTGTTTTATTTTTTTTCCATACTAGGTTGTCTGGAAGAAATTGCTTCAAGCGATAAGACCGCGGATTGTGTTGCCATTCAGATATATTTTATTTTATTGTTTTGTTTTTTGTACAATTTGTTTAATTGGTAATCAATAAAGAGTTTTTGTATTGTATTGTATTGTATTGTAATTTTCATATTTAGCCCGCGGTATGAAAATTTTATGAGGAGTAAAATCGAACGTTAACTAAAAGTGTGGCGTAACGTTCCTTTGCGCAACGTACTTAACGCACCTTTCACTTTGAGATTATGTATGTGTGTATGTTCAAAATATACTAGCGTTTACTCCTTATGAAACGATTTTCAAATGTAGCCCTCTTGATCTTGACCTTGACCATAAATAATAGTAATTCTGAAGGAGTAAACTCCAGTCGATCTTCAGCTATTCGTTTCCAACCACTGTAAGCCAGCTTGCGTATATCATCGCTCCATCTAGAGGGCGGGCATCTTACACTACGTTTGCCGAACCGTGGTCTCCACTCTAGAACGTGGCGAGCCATAGGAGAGGCCTATATCCAGCAGTGGACGGAAATCGGCTGATTATGATGATGATGATGAAACTCCAGTAATGAGTCGGAGCTGACACAAACACTGTTTTTATTAATAAGCGAACGTCTTTCTTTACCGCAGTCTTTATTATACTTTCTTTTATATTAGACTAGCTGTGCCCCGCGGTTTTACCCGTGTAGAGTTGTGACATCGTTCCCGTGGGAATATCGGGATGAAAAATATACTATGTGTTATTCCAAGGTCTAGGCTATCTACATACCAAATTCAGCTCAATCGGTTCAGTGGTATTTGCGAGAAATGTATTTTGGTATTTGTAAGAATGTATGGATGTATGTTTACATCCATACATTCTTACAAACTTTCGCGTTTGTAATACAATACAATAACTCTTTATTTGCACACCAAGAAAATATAACAGATAGAAACAGGCACAAATTATAAGAATGAGTACAAATGGCGGTCTTATCGCTAATAGCGATCTTCCAGACAACCGGGTATGGAGAGGAATAGAAAATAGATTTTAAATTTTTAATATTACTAGCTGGCACGGTGAACTTCGTACCACCTTACAGACAATGAATGTCGTGTAACCGTTTAATGAACTTAATTTAGGCTTTTATGAACGTAATACAATGAAAACAAAAGAGATGTTAAGTTTAGTAATGTATGTATGGCACTTTAATTATCAAGTAAATAATCAAAGTTATGGCAATACAGAAATAGAATAAAAATACAACAATCAAGTACTTCAACCGCGTGTCAGCAAGACATGATGCAATGAAACAATGTTATTATTGTTATACTATAAGTCAATGGAACTAATTTCAAGTTAATAAACTTGAAATTAGTTCCATTGAGTTTAATTTTAATTGTAAAAATATAATCAGCAGTATTTAATTTCAATTCTGAATAAATATACTTACTTCATGAATAACTGTCTAATATCTTTTTGCCTTATGGATAAAACTGTATACATACGGCACTCATAAATTGGCTATCACATTCTTGCATATCTCTGTATTTTTACCTTCATTCTCACATTTTTTTTTTCATTTCATTATGGCTCCACACGATTAGTGTATTTAGCCAGTGTCGAGTATTAATATTCTTCAAGTTTTTATCAATTTCAGTCGTATAGATGGGTAAAAGTCACATTTCAGCTCAGTTTTCAAATAAAAGTCTAGTCTAAGTCATACCTTTAGTAAAGATGTGGTGTTTACTGAAAATTTTCAGTGGAGTTTTGGTGAGAACGCAAATAGCATGTTTTTCAACATTGTGCTGTTTCCCTACACTCGCACACATTCACCGGCACTTAATCGTTAATAATCCACATTTATTACACATTAACTCGCGGAAGAACACCAGTTTTAGGAAAAAATACAATGAGATCACACAAACTTTTCCACGTTCCCGCCAAAAACTCGTAAGCATACATTTCTGAACGCACGCATATTTGACAATCAAAAATTATGTCATACAATTGTCATTACTGACAGTATTTAAAATTTATTAACCTCGGAACAATGACTAGCATGGAAGCCGGGCTAAAATTAAAATCGAGTAAGCTATATTTTATTCATTTATGTCAATTAGCATGTCATAATGAGTGAAAGAAACAAAACATGGCCGTTTGTTTTTATTATTTTTAAACATGTCACAAAGCTTAAATGGGAAATGTCAAATGGTCACCTTTGGTCATCTTATAATGCTAACAAATACAAAAAATCTATCCAAGACGTCAAAATACTATATGTCAGCTATCAACTTAGTTTTGCAGTTTTTAACCGACTTCAAAAAAAGGAGGAGGTTTCTCAATTCGACCGTATATTTTTTTTTTTTTTTTTTTTTTTTTTTTATGTTTGTTCGCGGATAACTTCGTCGTTTATGAACCGATTTCGATTATTCTTTTTTTGTTCGAAAGGAGATATCCCAAGTGTGGTACCATGGTAATTTTATCGAGGTATGATAAGTATCTCCAGAGATATTGAGATGAACATCTCAAAATTGGTACTGAAAATGAATAGCGCGGCATTGAAGTCGGTTGTTTTTTAGTTTTTAAACGATATTATATGTTTTGTCGATACTTGTCGCGGGTTTGACGAATTCACTAAGTGAAAAAAGCGATATGATTATTAATTTCTGTCTGAGAACGTGTCCAGAAAGTAAAAGTATATACTTACGTGAGGTGTACAGTGCTTTGGACAAGATGGCTTGTGTTGTTGAAGGGTGTATTACGGATTTACACACCATTATCATACTATTTCTACATTACGATGCAACGCTTTTTTATAATTCGCACTACCCATGGAAGAATGGTGCAAACACACTTGCGTCAAATATTTTTTATTTCACCATTGGATAGAGGCAAGACTAGCACATATACTCAATTATTGTCAAATTTATATTTCATTAAATTACGGAGCAATTTGAATTTAAAAAATGAATACGAAACTATTTTTTTTATTAATTCCCTAGTAAAATGATGTAAGATTTGTTACTCTTATCACATTTGCAGAGTTTCCTTGTAGTATTAGCTTAATTAATCTTACGTTATTATTATACGTCTTCCTAAAAAACTTTTGTTGCATAAATGATCTTACATACTTATTCCACGTGATATTTTACAGCTTTATGTGCGTATATATAGTTACGCCTTTTTTTCACGGTACTTTTAGAAGAAAAGTATCAGTAAGCATGATTAAGCAGTTATTCTTTGCAGTATTTTCTTGTCTTTTATTCGTAAATGAAATAACTGATTTCTTCCAGGCAAGCACAGGAATCTTTTTTAGCATAACTATGATTAAGTGTGATAAACATATAACATTTTTGCAAGTAACATAATATACTTACTTTTTCTATGCTTGGTTAGCAGTATAAAATACATGTGATGCAAAATATTTCATTTCCCTTCCGATAACTTTGTCAATATAAGTCATTTATATGTAACGAAGATCCATAGCATAGTAAGTGTTCGGAGAATAGAACAGCGAGAGCTGTTCTATTCTCCGAACACACTCTTCCACACACGAGAGCGGGACATACTCGTACACGCGACTACGTAACGCATTGGCTTTGCGGCACGTACTATTCACGACTTGAAGACTCCTAGTTTATACTTATCGGGAAACACAGACACTGGCAAAGAATTGCATTTATTGGTAGTACCTATGATAAAAGATGAAGCATAACGCTTGGTGCAAGGAGATGGACCACATAGCGATGGCGCACATCTAGTCCGGTCTGGTCGAAGAAGAGGCAGGGTGGTATTACTTTGCGTAATCGGATGGCGTAGGTACGCTCCGAAATGCACCCGATAGGAAACATGGAACCTTTTATTGTTTTAATTTTGTTTTATTTTAAATCAAGCGCACCATGCTGTATGCTACAAGTTCTACCATGGGGGGTTGTTGGTTTGTTAACGATGTTTTTATACAGAAAACATACATTTTTCCATAGAAAAATCTGCTAGTGCACGGCGCGGATCGAACTCGGTACCTCTGGCATCAAAGCCGACCGTTCTCCCGATAAACCGGGCCCTTAAAACTACTGCCTCAGCTTGGCCATAAAACTAAGCTTTTTCTACGGTAATTGGACTGTGTGGACTCGTTTTTTTTCATCATATAGGCAAGCGTTTGATCACTGAAGAAAAGATGGTGCACACGCTACGTCTAGAAGACTCTTAACTACTCTAAAGGGCTGTGTGTTGTCGGAACACTGTAAGGTTATGGCGGCGAATTTTCTCTTTGATTGTGGTAAGCCACTTTTGATAGCAAGTCAATCGGAACATCGATATAATATGCTCCTACCACCTGTCATGTAAGAGCCAAAGTTGAGAGATGGCGTCAGTAAAATTCCAAGAAGCTCAGGTGGTCTGCCATCTGTACGGAAACATTTCGAATAGTTTTTTAGCTTGGCAGAAAATTGAACTAGAACCTAGAACTAGTTACTTAGTAGTAGTAACTAGTAACTTAGTTGCATTGAACTTGACCAGATTGGCATCGCCCCAGTCGAAGACAGCCTGTAAGGACAAGTTTATGCGCTTGTATGCTATATAAAATTGAATTTGTGCCACACTAGACTGTGCACTGGACGTATAGCTCTCTACAACGGTGCTATCGTCTGCATTTCTAATCATACCGAGCATTAGCAAGTCGTTAATATGCAGCAGGATAAGAGTGGCAGAAAGCAATGATCCCTGAAAGACACCAATTGGTCAGAAGAGCAGCCATCAATGATTACTCTGAACGACAGGTCACTCAAAAGAAAATACAAAACTCAGACACACAAAGAAGTGGCAGTCCGTAGGATGGATGGATGGACTTGCTTATAGGATCCCCCCACTTTCGTTGAAACCCAAATTTTCGGTCACTGACAAAGTTCTATGTATGCAAGGAGCCAGTTGTTCACTAAAGGTTTTTTATAGCCTTGCAGAGTACCCTAAAATTGGCATTGTACACTGGAAGATACGTTAAACTTTTTTATTATTTTTTCACCTGTCCTTAGTGATCCTAAAAACATAATTTAACTGCAAAGTTAAAAAATGTTGAGAAAAATTTCCTTGCCAAGTATAGGGTTCCTGTCCTTAGTGATCCTAAAACATAATTTAACTGCAAAGTTAAAAAATTTTGAGAAAAATTTCCTTGCCAAGTATAGGGTTAACGTGTCTAAAAATTGGCAGGGTCAGCAAGACTGCCTTTCTGGGCACAGGTTGCACTTTGGCAAGCTCCAAGTTTTTGACACTTGTCATAGAAAGGCGAAACAAACATATTAATACAAAAGCGAGATCAGGCATACAGGTCCTCAGGATTTTGGATGGAATACCATCCGGGCTACTGGCTTTGTTCACGTCTACAATTATTTGCAGTGGTTTTTCAACCTTAGCCTTACGGATAGGTATATCAGACATTTTTTTCACGCGTCCAAGGAGACAAGGAAGTGTCTCACGGGCAGTGTCAAGAAGTAAGGACTCCGTGAACAGAGAAGCAATCAAATTCGCTTTCTCTTTGGTGGTATGAGCCAGCGCCCCATCGAGTGTCAGCAGTGGAAGAAGTGAGGGCCGACTAAAGATTGAGTCAACTTATAAATCAAAGCTATGTGGTCAAATCGAGCCATCAGTAAAGCATTCTTGCAGAATTAGGTAGCAGCATTGTTAAAGGTTTTATTCCTTGCTGACACATTTTTGGCTTTGCGGTTTGGAGTGTCAATCCAGTCCAAGTTAACTGCATTCTGCGGCGCTGCAGTACGGCCACACTTAACCCCGAACCAAGGCTTAGCTTTGCTTTATATCACAACTGCTTTGCTTTATATCACAAATGAAAATGAAATATAGTTTTCTATTCCCTGAAGCAGCAAATTTGTCACAGGGTCCACACAAACCATAATGTCATCGAAAGAAAAGCATACGAGCCGCTTAAGGTTAAATGCAAGGAACGACCGCCACTCATCCCAATCTGCTGCCTGTTATTGCCTCACGTCGAGTACCGCTTAAGCTAAGGTTGGGCGGAGAGTAGACTTCATCCGATAGTGGTAGGAACAATCTTGCGGTGACGATACTGAAACTGAGTAGCGGTTTGGATCAGTTGCCAGCAGAGGTCCAAGCAATTGGCTATGGCCGTCTCCTGCTCCCCATTGTGCGGCGAAAAGACATAGGCGTAGAGAAGTTTTTCTAAGCCTGTATCTATCAGTATTTGAAGCATAGATTGCGAGAGTCTTTATGGTTTTGGAGACGTTGACAGCAGATACCTATCATGTACACGCAAACGTTAATTTGCAAACTGTTTGGTGTGTTTGTCATAAACGTATTACGCATAAGAAATAACGAATTTGAATGAAATTGGAATAGAGATAGCCACCCTGGCTAACTATTTAATTAACACAAACTGCACACAGACTTTTTTTATATCCACACAAGTGGAAGCATATAGGGTATCTTCAGTTATGTTATTTAATATACACAGGTTTTTTTTACGTATTTACCGCATACGTCTTTCAAAGTAAAGTTTTAGCCACAGAATAAGTAATTAATAAGTGATACAACTTTTTTTGTTATTTTTATCCCACTTAATAACAGCACTTCGCAAGTTACTATAATTTTTCTTAATATTCTCTCATGGAAGAAAACAATATAATTGTTTACGTACAAATGTTCTTTAAAAGCGGGCTGGAATAAAGGCTCAAGGAATAACTCGAAATAAAACTACGAAGTTCGCCTAATTTCCATAGCAACAAAACGGTAACTTTAGATGTTTCTCAATTTCATATTATTATTCCATATATTAATGGAGTAACCACCTAATTTTAGATTTTTGCAAAATCCAGAGTTTATTTAAAAAAATGAAGTATATAGGTATCTGTATGAAAATGTTTGCTACCATGTTGCTGAAGACACTAATTGTCTAGGACTTCTCAGTTCTTTACAAATCAGTTTTTTGACGCTCCTGAAAAGTTGGTGTTTTCGTCTTACGCCATTTTTCCATGGGTAGTGCGAATTATACTGAGTGAAGAAGAGAAGATTTTAAAGGAAAATTTCATGAACTAAATTTTCGCTAAAAATAATTAGGTTTTTTATAATTTAAAAACCTAATCGGAACTAACTTTTTTCATTAAGATTGATTAATTGATATCATAGCCATTGTCTAATTTTTCGTGTGTTCCCAAAATCCTACTATTTTTTGCAAAAAACGTTTTATCAATAATACCTACGACATACACAACTCATATAATGAACAGTCTTGTATTTGGATTTTTTAATAAAATTAAATACATATTCGCTTTGATGACTGACATCGACACGATAATGTCGATGATAAGCCCATCACTAGCCAAAAATTAACTTGTGACAACCTGCATGATAACGAAACAGAACGGCATTATACGTCTCTTTCCCACGCACTATTAACATCGTAAGTAAAAAAAAGTAAACATACGTATTTCATTTGTTATTTTAGCCCGGCTTCCATGCTAGTCATTGTTCCGAGTTATTAACATTTTAAAAATGTACTATCGCGTACAGTTGTGCGTATCCAGTTTCAAAACATTTTCGGTTGCAAGTGTCGATTATTTTTCTAACCAATCAGAAGAGCCAAAACCAAAAATTTTTCTTACCAATCAGAAGAGCCAAAACCAAAAACAAAACATAATTTTTGGCTTTGTCCCTTCTTGTCATTGGTCAACAATATCAACATAGACAGAAGCGAGATGCCAATTCAATAAGAGTGCACAGGAAATTATACCTTAAGGTGGATACGCACAAATGAAGGCGATTGTACATGACCTACTTAAAGAATTTTTTTATTTGACTCTGGCTAAATGCAGTTTACCGTATCGACGGAATAAACAATTGAATATCAAATGAATAGCAGTTTTGAAACCCAGGAACATTTTGGCAAAATACTTTTTCTTATATAATTTTTTTAGATTAATTATTCATTCCTGTCAAAGACGATTCCAAATATACAAAAATCATAATTATTGGTCTAGCCGTTCTTGAGTTATAAGTGTAGTAACTAACACGACTTTCTTTTATATATATAGAGTAGGATATTATTAACGTTATTATATAAAAAAATAGGGAAAGTTACTATAGGTTATGTGAGGGTATTGCGATATAATTTTTTTTTACGTTCTTTTTTTTTTTTAATAAATATATCCTATAGGCTAGCGTTTGACCACTACCTCACCTGGTGGTAAGTGATTATGCGGTCAAAGATGGTAAGCACGCTAGGCCTAGAATGAGAACTGGCTCTCAAGGATAGCTGCCGGAACACATTAGATGTTTGTCGACAGATTTTCTAACTGGACGGTGGTAGCTGGCCAGACGGACACTAGATAATGTCCTACCACCATGCGTGGGTTGTTGGTTTCTTAACGATGTTATTCCTTCACCGGAGGGCCACTGTGAAAAGCGCACATACATTTTCGATAAAAAATTCGGTAAAAATAGGTAATAGTTCAAATACCTGAAATTAGGTGCTGAAGCCAGATCCAGTCCAAGACAGGCGAGGTTGATGGCGAAATAACTGCTCATGAACAGCACCGAGTTAACCTGCGCGATTGCGTTCAGAGAATCTGCCGCTATGCCTATCTGGAAGTAGAGAAACATAGATAGATAGATAAACTATTTATTGTCACACCAAAGATACAGGTAAGCATGGATCTAGTGTCCATCTGGACAGCTACCACCCTCAAGTTAGAAAATCTATCACCAAAACATGTGCAGCTATCCTTGAGAGCCAGTTCCCATTCTAGGCCTAGCGCGCTTACCATCTTCGACCGCATCATCACTTACCAACGGCTGAGATAGTGATAACACTAGCCTATATGATATTTTAAATACATAATTTAAGATCGTTTAAAAACTAAAAGAACCGACTTCAAATGTCGCGCTAGTCAAAGTAGCCAGTAGACGCAGTAACTAATAGTCTGTGCCAGTAGTTAGTAGTACGATTAAGTCGTCGAGATAAGCAAATGCGTCGTAATACAAATATTGATATATTAAAAACGGCTCGGCCGATTTCGTTAAAATTGAAATGGGACCACCTGGGAAGGGTAAACAAAAAATAAATTCCAAATCGGTTTAGGCATCTTCGAGTAATCGGTGAACATACATAAAACATTAAAAAACGTTTCCGACGAATTGAGAACCTCCTCCTTTTTGTGAAGTCGGTTAAAAAGAGTGAGATAAGGGTAGGAAGATGATTCGTAATACGGGTACACGATTTCATTAGACTCTGAATATGATGATAAAAACTATAATATCGTTTAAAAACTAAAAAACAACCGACTTCAATGCCGCGCTATTCATTTTCAGTACCAATTTAGAGATGTTTATCTCAATATCTCTGGAGATACTTATCATACCTCGATAAAATTACCATGGTACCACACTTGGGATATCTCCTTTCGAACAAAAAAAGAATAATCGAAATCGGTTCATAAACGACGAAGTTATCCGCGAACAAACATTAAAAAAAATATATATATACGGTCGAATTGAGAAACCTCCTCCTTTTTTTGAAGTCGGTTAAAAATACCTGCACAAGAAACCAGGAAGCGAGCACCGCCATCACTGGGTTCCCTCGGGACACCATGGGAGTTAGCAGACACCCTGAAACATGCATTAATTAAACACGAGCTTGATCAACACATAGATATATTACATAGATCAACACAACACCAGTCGAACCAGCAGAGGGCGCTACGTAACATGCTAATTACAAACTTTGTTGGATACTCGCGAAGAAAGCCTGATGCTACTGCTTAGAGACGACACGCTACGGATATTTGACTGTGTAATGAGGGAATCGCCCCGGCCACCACTAGGATTAGAAACGGGAATATAGATAGGACTCACCAGCACCGCAGGCAGAAATATCCGCCGGAGTCTAAGTCTCGTGCCACCAGGATTTTCGTGACTTCTATTTTATTATTTTATACACAAAAAAACACGCGCGTGTATGCACACGAACGACATCGGCCATATTGAAGCGCGCGCGGCGAGAGGGCGCGCGGCAAGTTTGAATTAGGAGGAGGAACGTGTCATTGGACAGGATTAATGATACCAGGATTAGTATGTAGCCGTAACATATTCCCCCCACTTGAAATCTACTAAGATTTCACAGTATAAACCTAAAAAATATGTGCTCAAGACTATTACAAAACAGAACTAAACTGTAGCCTTATTACATTAAATTACTTAATTCTAAATTACCTAAAGATACGTTTAAACTATAATAGCTTAGGCATCAATAGGCAAAGGGCAAATCTTGACAACAGGTCGTCGAAAAACATTGCCATTCGCAGAGCGAAGCGTCACAACGCGGACTACGTTATCGCGACCAGGGTGCAATTGTTCTATTTTCGCTAGCCTCCAACACAACGTAGGTAACGTGGGTTCAATAATAATAACCAAATCATTGACCCTGATATTAGGGACACCTTTGAACCATTTGTTCTTTTGTTGAAGAGTATGTAAGTAATCACGCTGCCAGATACGCCAAAACGATTGTGTTATCTTTTGAAGTAACTGCCAACGAGAACGCGGTGTTTTAACATCGATCATTGATGACTCGGGTATCGACACGAGTGGACCATTGGAAAGAAAATGTCCAGGTGTTAATACATCTGTTTCATTAGGGTCCGGTGATATAGCGCAAAGTGGGCGCGAATTGAGAATGGCTTCGATTTTCGTTAAAACCGTGCTCATTTCTTCATACGTCAGAATTTGAGTACCTACAACTCGCTTGAGGTGGTACTTGGTAGATTTGATGCCACTTTCAAAAATTCCTCCGAAGTGAGGCGCACTCGGTGGATTAAATTCCCACTTGATGCCGCGAGTGGCAAATTCGTCCGCTATATCAGGATAGTGATCCTGCAATTCAGCTAGGATATTTTTCATAAGCCTATTTGCGCCAACAAAATTAGTTCCACAATCGCTGATAATCGTTTTACAAATACCACGACGTGAGACCATTCTATCTAGAGCAGCCAAGAAGGCTTCTGAGCTCAGCTCGGTAACTGCTTCTAGGTGCACGGCCTTCGTGCTAAGACACACAAATAAGCACACGTACGCCTTGAATGTGGGTGCCTTACGTCGACGACTCTCTTTCAAAAGAAAAGCACCGCAAAAGTCTATTCCGGTAGTTTCAAAACAACGACTAGGTTGTAACCTGGCGGCTGGAAGTTTGCCCATCTCAGGTTGACAAGGTACCGGCTTGACCTTGAAGCATTGTACGCATTTGGAGCATACTGTGCGAATGAGTAGACGACAACCTATTATCCAGAATTTCCGTTGGACCAACGACTGCAAAGTTCTGGGTCCACAATGCAGATACTTGATATGAAAATGTTCCACGATCAAGCGTGATAAAGCACAAGCTTTAGGCAACAGAAGAGGATGTAACGCACAAGCAGGCAAGTTGGCGTTATCGATACGTCCCCCCACTCGCAGCAGTCCTGCACTGTCTAAGAATGGAGACAGTTTTTGAATAGGTTTAGAGCAAACCTGATTATGAGCGACCTTTTCGAGCTCGTCTTGCAAGAAATTAGTTTGAGTGTACTTTACAAGCAACATCAAAGAAGAGTCAAGTTCAATGGTTGAAAGAGAAGAAAGCGTTCGATTCTCTTTCTTTCGCTTTATATTTGAGGAAAAGCGCATTACCCACGCGAGCACTCTTGTGACTTTAGGTAACGAGGAATATCTATTTAGTAGTTGACTTATTAAGTCATCTTCCGGAACCACCGTGAGAAGAGTTTGAACCACGGAAGGTTTCATTTCCGGTAAGTCAGTGTCCGGTGAAGGTAATTTTGATGGCCATTCCGATGGCGGTTTTGAAAGCCATGGAGGACCTGACCACCAGAGTGGATGCTCGACGAGTTCAGAACAGCTAATACCGCGACTACAGCAGTCCGCCGGGTTATCCTTGGTGGAAACATAACTCCAACAGTGGATGTCGACCACATCGGTTATTTGAACCACCCGGTTTGCAACAAACATTTTTAGTAAATGTGGCGGCGTTTTCAACCAGGCCAATGTGGTGGTGCTGTCTGAGTATGCTCGGATTGAGTCAATACGTAATTTGACGTTGAGTAAATCATACATATGACTCAAAACCCGAGATAGCAACACTACGGCACACAACTCGAGCCTATTTACTGTCGTAGGTTTCAAGGGTGCTACCTTGGACTTTCCTATCAACAGGCGAGAGACGGTGGCGCTTGGCGTCACCGCACACAAATATACACAACAACCGTAGCCCTTAGAGGAGCCGTCACAAAATCCGACTAAATGAATTTGAATGGGATTTGTTGGAAGCACGCTACGTGGCAATTTGATTCGTTCAATGTCATGCAAATTTGCAGCTATAACATGCCATCGCTTGGCTAAGTCATGAGGAATGGGTTCGTCCCAATCTAAATTCAGTTTCCACATGTCCTGCAATAGTAACTTAGCAGAGAAAATCAACGGGGAAATCCAGCCAAGAGCATCGAAGATTCTCGCAGTGATCGAGAGTATTGACCTTTTGGTAAATTTTATATTAAATGTATCCGAAAAGGAATACGAGAAGTTGTCACTCGAAGGATCCCACTGGATACCTAAAATCTTGATAAATTCCTGACCACCTTCGTCGAAGGTCTTAGGAGTTTGACAATGCTCAGGAGGAATATCAGCTAACAATTCGGAATTGTTTGAACTCCATTTCCGAAGTTCGAATTGACCTTGAGCCAACAAAGAAGTCAAATCCTTTTTTAATTGCATGGCTTCTTCTAAAGAAGCGCAGCCAGTAGTAACGTCATCCATAAATGTATCTTCTCGAAGAACCTCGGCGGCACGAGAAGAATACTCCGACCCGTGATCGTCGGCTAACTGACGCAGAGTGCGGATAGCCAAGTATGGAGAGCTACTGACGCCGTATGTGACAGTGGCCAACTCATATTCGACGAGTGGTGCGTTAGGTTGGTCACGCCACAGAATGTGTTGGTAGGACCTGTCTTCAGGTCGAACGAGAATTTGCCGGTACATTTTACAAATGTCCGCAGTGAAGACAATAGTATGCAGTCGAAACCTTGTGACTAAATCCATTATGTCGATTTGAAGTTTGGGTCCGACATGAACTATATCATTTAAAGACTTATTGACGGAAGTCTTGCTACTGGCGTCAAAGACGACGCGCAGACGTGTAGTAGAACTATCGGGTCTGACTACACCGTGATGAGGTATAAGATACCTTGCCTCAGTAGACGAAGCGACTGCTGGTTGCATGTGACCAAGGTCTTCGTACTGACGCATGAAGTCCGCGTATTCAGATTTTAAATCAGAATCACGCTCGAGACGTCTTTCTAAATTTAGAAAGCGATTTAAACTGCAACGACGAGAATCACCAAGAGAAGGAGCATCATCCTTCAACATGAGAGGAACAACGTAACGACCTTCAGGAGTTCGGTAAGTACTTTCTCTGTATTTCTGTTCGCAGACATCATCTTCGGGAATCGAAATGGCAGGACGTGGCGGTTCTTCAATCTCCCAGAACCGTTTTACAATATCATCGAGAGCACACGTGGCTGTAAGAAGTGACGTCATCGGTTGGGATACCGCCCGCGACAAGGAGTGGTGTAAGAGCTGACCGCTAATAACCCACCCGAACACACTATCAAGCGCGCAAGGTAAGCCCGGACCTGGCGAGTAACGAGCGCCGGTATATATTTGATCGAAACACTCGACTCCTAACAAAAGATCCACAGAACTAGATCGATGAAAATTGTCATCCGCTAAATCGAGATGAGAAAATTGATCGTGTACCACCGCGGGTAACGGAGAGGAAGGCATCGATGTGGTGATTTTAGGTAACACCACAAAAGACAACTCGAATGTGGGAGTATCACTTTGACGCGGCATAATCGAGCAAAAAGTAACACCCTTTATATCGAGTACCGAACTTTGACCTAAACCGGTAACATTCATTTTACATTTCTGGATATGTAACCCAAGTCGACGAGCACACGAAACTGTTATAAAGGAATCCATCGAACAGCTGTCAATAAGGGCGCGCGCACACTGCAGCGAACCATTCGCATGACGTACGCGTACTACCGCGGACCCCAGTATTTTAGTACTCGGAACGTTTGAGTCTCCCACGCATGGCGCGGTTGCAGCGCTTGTGAGCGCCGTGCTTGAATTAGTAATCTTATTTTCCGTTTTATCATTAGAACGAGATGTAGACTGCTTGTCTATATGTAACAACGTGTTGTGTTTAGAAGCGCAAAGCAAACAACTATTGTTACTGTTACAACTGTTCGCCTCGTGACCCGCTCGCAAACAATTAAAACAAAGTTTTAATTCCATCACTAACTGCCGACGCGGCTGAACATCCAATGATTGGAATTTTGCACATCGATAGATCGAGTGTGAGGATTGGCAACACGGGCAAACTAGTTTACGCTCGTTTTGCGACGAAGACGCGACTAAAGTTGTTTTTGCTTGTTGCGTGAATTTATTGTTAGTATTCTTATTATTGCGAATTTGTCTATTTACCGGAGTAGAAGGAGAAACAGACGCGGTTTGACTCACTTCTAATATTTTAATATAATTTTGCAGGTATTTTATTAAATCGTCAAACGTAGGTATCTCGCTCGCATTCTGCAACTCGAACCGTTGACGAGTCTCGCAGTCCAGTGCACGCGAAGCGATGTAAAACAATAAAAAATCAGTAAGGTTGTGAATCGACAGCGACCGCAATGCGTTTACATTTTCGTATAATATATTTAATAAGCTCGTTAAATTATCGAGTGACGGCTTATTTATTTTACTAGCGTTGACTAGCTTATCAATATACGCGGTAGCCAGAACTCGCTTATTATCGTACCTATCGAGCAAAGCCTGGTAAACTATACTATAATTCGCGGCCGTGACAGGTAAACCTTTCGCTATAGTTGAGGCGAAACCAGACAAGCATGAGTTCAGATAATGGAACTTTTCCGCATCGGATAGCGTAGCGTTGAAGTGGATTAAAGACACATAACTGTCTTTAAAACTTTGCCAGTTTTCGATGTTTCCGTCAAACTTCGGAATTTCCAGTTTAGGTAATTGAACGCGAGGACTCGGAGTCTCCTGCACTGGAACACTAGCATTAGAACTGCTACTTGTCACTGATAACATTGAATCCGCGAATTCGACCACGGCATAATACAACTCGTCAAACGCTAATAACGTTGCATTATCAATCATTGATTTCGGTCGCAAAATTATTTCCAACTTGTTTATACGGTCGTTGACCTCGACAAAATTTTCTTTTGTTTTTTCGACAGATTTATGTCTACTACGAAACGACGATAATTTAGATTTATCGGTTGTAGCCACCTTAGACAAATCGAACAATATTTGCATACACGTGAATTCATATTCACGTCTTTTAATGAGAGATTGTAATTCGGCTTCCATCTTGTCTGTCATTATTGAATCTTTTTATAATACAATATATTTCGATAATAAGATCAGTACAAAGACGAAACAAATTAACTAGGTACTTAATACAAACAAAGCTGCGTAAGCTATTATAATTTACTAGGCGTTAGTAAAATTATAGAATAGTTAATACGAGAAATATTTGTAGCGGATAGGTAGGTAGCTACCTACCTACAATTTATCTGCAAGATATACGAAATACAGGTTACGTATTAATGTAGTATGTAAATATTACAGTAAATTCAATGGTTTTAAGTTTGAACTAACACTTTACACTCTTAGTGAATCAGACGTACCTAACAATTAAGACCTATTAAATCTTTACCTAGCCTAGACTCGAGCACACATTAATTAAATCTACTGTTTGACAACTAAGTTGCAACATCAGGCTTTCCTCGCAATAGGTGAAGTAGAATGTCTGACAACAATAGGATTGAAACAGATTAGATTATATTTTATACTGGAGTAGGTCTGTCGGTAAGTTTATTAAAATAGATAGTAGGTAGATTATAAAGTAACTCGATGGAACGTTCGCCCGGGTGAACCGCGCCTCGATCGGCCGCTGCCGGTAGGTAGGTATGTTCGAACAGCGAACGACAATACGATGAGATATCAACAAAATTACGAGATTCTATGAGTTTTGTTACAATACAAAGTAAACAATATTGACTATTTGATGTTTTTAGTGTAGCTAAATAACAAAATAGCATTGATTGTTTGAACTAGGGAATATGGCGATTATTATTATTACAAGTAAACACTCGTGATTTAGACTTGTGATCAACAAAGATGAGGACTTAGTCCTCACAGGAGGCACCATGTATGTTGGATACTCGCGAAGATAGAACAATTGCACCCTGGTCGCGATAACGTAGTCCGCGTTGTGACGCTTCGCTCTGCGAATGGCAATGTTTTTCGACGACCTGTTGTCAAGATTTGCCCTTTGCCTATTGATGCCTAAGCTATTATAGTTTAAACGTATCTTTAGGTAATTTAGAATTAAGTAATTTAATGTAATAAGGCTACAGTTTAGTTCTGTTTTGTAATAGTCTTGAGCACATATTTTTTAGGTTTATACTGTGAAATCTTAGTAGATTTCAAGTGGGGGGAATATGTTACGGCTACATACTAATCCTGGTATCATTAATCCTGTCCAATGACACGTTCCTCCTCCTAATTCAAACTTGCCGCGCGCCCTCTCGCCGCGCGCGCTTCAATATGGCCGATGTCGTTCGTGTGCATACACGCGCGTGTGTTTTTGTGTATAAAATAATAAAATAGAAGTCACGAAAATCCTGGTGGCACGAGACTTAGACTCCGGCGGATATTTCTGCCTGCGGTGCTGGTGAGTCCTATCTATATTCCCGTTTCTAATCCTAGTGGTGGCCGGGGCGATTCCCTCATTACAAGTCAAAAACACGCGCGTGTATGCACACGAACGACATCGGCCATATTGAAGCGCGCGCGGCGAGAGGGCGCGCGGCAAGTTTGAATTAGGAGGAGGAACGTGTCATTGGACAGGATTAATGATACCAGGATTAGTATGTAGCCGTAACAAACTTTTTTTTATATCTTATAGTCTAGCGTTTGACCACTATCTCACCTGTTGGTAAGTGATGATGCGTTCGAAGATGGTAAGCACGCTAGGCCTAGAATTAGAACTGGCTGTCAAGGATAGCTGCCGGAACACATTAGATGTTTTGGCGACAGATTTTCTAACTTGAGGGTGGTAGCTGGCCAGGCGGACACTAGATAGTGTCCTACCACCATGCGGGGTTGTTGGTTTTTTTACGATGTTTTTTCTTCACTGGAGGGCCACTATGAAAAGCGCACATAATTTTTTCGATAGAAAAATCCATTGGTTCACGGCGGTTTGAACTCGGTACCACGGCATCAAAGCCAACCGTTCTCCCGATTACGCCACCGGTGAAGAAAAAACATCGTTAAGAAACCAACAAAACCCCCGCATGGTGGTAGGACACTATCTAGTGTCCGCCTGGCCAGCTACCACCCTCAAGTTAGAAAATCTGTCACCAAACATCTAATGTGTTCCGGCAGCTATCCTTGAGAGCCAGTTCCCATTCTAGGCCTAGCGTGCTTACCATCTTCGACCGCATCATCACTTACCAACAGGTGAGATAGTGGTCAAACGCTAGCCTATAACGTATAAAAAAAATTTAAAAAAAAAAAAATTTCATTATACATACAATCACGCCTTTTTCCCGTTGCGGTAGGCAGACTACTTCTTTCCACATGCTACGATCCTGACATACCTCCTTCGCTTCTTCCACTTTCATGAGCGCCTCCACACATGCTCGCTGGTTATAGGTACTTTTGACTTGGCCTTTCTTTAAAACGTCTCCGATTAGGGCCCCTAGACAAAATCCAATTTCTGTTTCCATTCACGCTAACGCAACTTCATAATCTATGGGAATGACATCTAAGTTGCGGAAACATAAATGTCATTGCATACATTTTGGACTTGCGTTGGCGTGAATGGAAACAGAAATTGGATTTTGTCTAGGGTGGCTGGTCGTGATACGTTCGCCTAAGTCGGTCTCTACCGGCTGGCCCATTCACACTCGTCTCATTAATCTGTTTCGTCAGTCTTTCTTCACCCATCCTCTTTAGATGTCCAAACCAAACTGTAATTTTAATGGAGACTCACCGAATATGTTGTCCTTCGCTAACGCTTCTAAAACCCTCGAAGCTCCGATCAAGTTTGACAATGCAGCTGAGAACGTGGCCATCAGCATCCCTGCAAAAATACCATTTATAAAATAATTAAGATAGTTTAAAAACTAAAACAACCGACTTCCATGCCCTGCTAGGCAGTTTCAGTAGCAAGTTTGAGACGTTTATCGTCATATCTCTGGAGATACTTATCACATCTCGATTAAATTGCAATGGGACCACCTCGCAAATGTACTCTACCGATTAAAGAAAGAATAATTTGATTCGGTTCACAATTTACGGAGTAATCGCGTAACATACAAAAATAACCTCCTTTTTAGGGTTCCGTAGCCGAATGGCAAAAAATGGAACCCTTATAGATTCGTCATGTCTGTCTGTCTGTCCGTCCGTATGTCACAACCATTTTATTCCGAAACTGTTAGGACTACAGAATTGAAACTTGGTAGGTAGATGTATTCTGTGAACCGCTTTCCGATTTTTATACAAAAATAAAAAATATAAAAGTTTAAGGGGAGGCATCCCATACATGGAACTGAAACAAAAAAAAAATGTTTTCTTCAAACTTATATGTGTGGGGTGGGGTGTGTCTATGGATAGGTCTTCAAAAATGACATTGAGCTTTCTAAAATATGTTTTTCTCAAAGTCAATCATTTGAAAGATAGGCGCGTCTAAAGTGGTAAAATGTGTGTCCCCCCCTCTCTAACTTTTAAAGTATGGGAGTGAAAAACCTAAAAAAAATATATGCTGAAGAATAAAAACTAACAACAAAAATTGGTTTGAACGAGATACAGTCAGCAGTTTTAGAGATATGGCGACCGCAAAGATAACTTTGTTTTTCATACAAACACTATGAAAAACAAAGTTAATTTTGTAGTTGTGAAAATTCATAGTTATGGAATACTTAACTGTGTTACGGAACCCTACGAGTGCGAGTCCGACTTGCACTTGGCCAGTTTATTTTTGAAGTCGTTTAAAAAACTAAAGGAACCGACTTCAAATGACGCTCTAGACATTTTCGGTACCAAGTTTGAGGGGTTCATCTCCATATCTCTGGAGATACTAATAATATTTAAAATATTTTCAAAAAACATCTCACCAACAGCAATAAAAGGCGGCCACACGTTTATAGGCAGTAAATACACGTAGTTGTTCTGCAGCAGTTCCCTGGAACAAGTTGCAGCGGTAAGGGCGCTCAGAGCTACGTACGACACAGCTGTGAAGAGAAGCGCCGACAATGTGCCGAATGGAATGCTTCGAGACGGGTTCTTCAGTTCACCTGAGGTATAAAACAACATAGTTAAATATATAATCAATATATTTTATAACACAGTGTGACCTAAGCCCGCACTTTACGCACGCTTTTCCGTGACTTAAATAGTCGATTATTGCACGAAAAGCGTAGCGTAAACGTTAAGTGCGGGTTTATGTCACACTGCTTTCTTTAAAATAATATACGATACTCATGACTTAAGAGCGAACGCGGGGTGCACTTTTCCAAACGAATGTATTCCTCCGTTTCCTCACTGGAAAATTCTTCTAGAGAAAAAATGTTGCTACAAAAATCAAGCCCTGCTGTAGCTACGCCCCTATCATTTTCTTTTTTTGATCAAATCAATTGCAAATAGAAATATGACCCTTCAAAAATCTTAAGGAGACGATTAAGAGGCTTATATTTCTATTTGAAATCAGTTGGTCAAAAAAAGAGGAAATGACTTATCATTTCCTCTTTTTCTTTTGGCAAGAACGGAACACTTATCGTCATGTCTTAAAATGACGATAAGTGTTCCGTTCTTGCCATTCGGTTACGGAACCCATCATTACTGTACTAGTTTTCACTGTCTTCTATTTGTCACTGCACCTTATTTCTTAGTTACCTTCAAAAAGTTTATGTCATTCAGTTTTGTCTAGCCAGCGTAGCGTAGCGTTTGTCTAGCAGACCTTGATTTTTTGTACAAACAGATTTTGCTCTAGAAACATTATCCAGGAAGGAAACTGGGGAATACATTTGTTTGGGAAACTATTTTTAACCGACTTCAAAAAAAGGAGGAGGTTTCTCAATTCGACCGTTTTTTTTTTTTTTTTTTTTTTAATGTTTGTTCGCGGATAACTTCGTCGTTTATGAACCGATTTCGATTATTCTTTTTTTGTTCGAAAGGAGATATCCCAAGTGTGGTACCATGGTAATTTTATCGAGGTATGATAAGTATCTCCAGAGATATTGAGATAAACATCTCAAAATTGGTACTGAAAATGAATAGCGCGGCATTGAAGTCGGTTGTTTTTTAGTTTTTAAACGATATTATTATTTGTAAACTATTGTCTATTATTGCACGGCGTAAAGTTACGCGTATCGTTATATACTATGGTTTAAAATTACACCTATATATTATCTACTTAATACTACTAAGCCACTACTAAGCCACTAATAAGCCTGAGCCAAGTTATTAAAATAGTGTTTTTTTTCATAAAAGTTTACTAGTAATGTGTCCCCGTACATAAAACGTGTTTTATCTGTGTGTTTTCTTGGTCTTATGAACTAAAACAGATAAGGACTTTCACAAAGTATGTATTACTTTAGCCGCTATAGAAACGCTATAAATACAATACATTGTTATACAGTAAAAACAAAAATTTCAATTCAATGTCAATTTCAGTAGCAAGTTTGAGACGTTTATCGTCATATCTCTGGAGATACATATTAGATCTTGATGAAATTACAATGGGATCACCTCAGAAATGTTCCCTACCGATTACAAAAAGAATCATTCGAATCGGTTCACAATTGACAGAGTAATCGCGTAACACATACATACAAAAAAATAGAAAAAAGAATACAGACGAATAGGTAACCTCCTTCTTTTTGGAAGTCGGTTGAAAAGGTTAAAAATTGAAGGGGATACTCATACAAATAAAACCGACTAAGTCGAGTTGAACTCGCCCACCGAGGCCGTACCAACCAATTAAGCTAGACCTCTAAATTGTATAAGCGCTCATATAACTCAGAGGTCTACCTTAATTGGCGCATACTATGTATGTATGGGGACACCCTTTAATTTTCAACTTTTTTTATTTTTTGGAATTTTTCCTTGATTTGTGCTTTAAGACCTTTTTTCTTGCCAAATTTCATGATTCTAGGTCAACGGGAAGTACCCTATAGGTGTTTGACCCATAACCTATAGGGTACTTCCGGTTTACCTAGAATTGTCAATTTTGGTTATAAGCAAGGTCTTAGAGCACAAGTAAAGGAAATATTCCGAAAAATAAAAAAGTTGAAAATTAAGGTACATTTTGGTACTAACAAGTTTTCGCGAAAATCTAAATTTGCCCATATCTTTTATTGTGTTGGTTCAAGACCTTGATTTTTATACACCCAATAGGGAGGGACTATAGACCTCAGTATCAGGTATAAATTTCAACTTGCTAGGTCCACCCGTTCCTGAGAAAATCAGTGGTAACTCACGGACAGACGGACAGACAGACGGACAGACAGACAGACGGACAAGAAAGTGATCTTATAATATAATATATTCCTATTTTTTTACTTTTGAGGTACGGAACCCTAAAAAAGTATATTTTCGACAAATTTTGATCAGTCTTTTTAAATATTTTAGGTACTGTGGTACGGAACCCTACGACTGCAAGTCGAACTTGCACTTGACAAATTTGTTCTTGTAAGTTAACGCGTTATTCACAGTGTACTATTATAACAAAGATGCCTTTATATTACAGATCGCACTGGTATTCCAAAGACTTACCACTCATATTAGCACCAGCCATGACCCCGGTCACTCCGGTGAATAGAACTCCGAAGACTGATGCAAAGTCCACCATTTGGCCAGTAGCAGTACTGTAGTCTCTGCTATAATTTTGGTAGAGGTTGCTGTAGAAAGTTTCTGTACTGAGTCCAGTGTAGGTATAGTTGGTTGTGTTGTCTATGCGATTTGTGTCGGGCTTGTCTATCTGTAGACAAGAGAAAAAGGTAATTTAAGATCGATTATAAAACTAAAAGAATCGACGTCAATCGTCGCGCTAGCACAGAATAATGAATAGGCGCTAGTCAAAATAGCCAGTAGCCATTGTAGCCAGTAATCATGTCATCGAGGTATACAAATGCATCGTAATACAAATGATGATATATCAAAAACCGCTCGACTGATTTTGTTATAATATCGTTTAAAAACTAAAAAAGAACCGACTTCAATGCCGCGCTATTCATTTTCAGTACCAATTTTGAGATGTTTATCTCAATATCTCTGGAGATACTCATCAGACCTCGATAAAATTACTATGGTACCACACTTGGGATATCTCCTTTCGAATAAAAAAAGAATAATCAAAATCGGTTCATAAACGACGAAGTTATCCGCGAAAAAACATAAAAAAAAAAAAAAACATACGTTCGAATTGAGAAACCTTCTCCTTTTTTTGAAGTCGGTTAAAAATTTAAATGGGACCACCTCGAAATAAAAACAAACAATTAATTATTTTCCAAATCGGCACAATATATTAAAAAAAATGAGAAACTCCTTCTTTTTTGTGAAGTCGGTTAATAAATTATGGAGCGACAGATAAGTTGCTGTCCAGGCGGATAACATCGAAAGTAAAATTATAAACCGGAATGTTTTGATTTTTTGTTTGTTACGATTTAACTTAAGAATTTCTGGACCGATTTCAAAAATTCTTTCACTAATAGAAAGCTACATTATCAGCGAGTAACATAGGCTATATTTTAATCCCCATATTCTCACGGGAACGGGAACTACGTGGGTGAAACCGCGAGGCGCTGCTAGTTGGAAATAAAGTTTTTTAAAGAATATTTTTGAGGATGAAAAGAACTTGCATGCGGCAGAGATGCAAATGTTGAGATGGATGTGTAGAGTCACAAAAAGAAATGTTACAGAAACTTAGAAAACTAACAGACTGTATTCACAAAAACATGAAGAATTTTTATACTTGAAATTGGCTAAATACGCTAATCGTGTGGAGCCATAATGAAATTTAAAAAAAAAAAGTTAATTCTAAACAGTTTTAATTTGTTTCATGCAGCTGTCGTGCTGGCCAGTGTGGTTATATTAGAAATGAGGCTGGCGCACTGACTTAGCTCGTGGTTCAATCCTAGAATCATTCATATATTTCATTTGAGGGCCCGGTGGCGTATTTGGGAGAACGGTTGGCTTTGATGGCAGAGGTACCGAGTTCCAACCGCCGTACACCAATTGATGTTTCTATCGAAATTGTATGTGCGCTTTTCACAGTGGACCTCCGGTGAAGGAAAAACATCGTTAAGAAACCAAAGACCCCCGCATGGTGGTAGGACACTATCTAGTGTCCGCCTGGCCAGCCACCACCCTCAAGTTAGAAATCCTGTCGCCAAACCTCTAATGTGTTCCGGCAGCTATCCTTGAGAGCCAGTTCCCATTCTAGGCCTAGCGTGCTTACCAATTTCGACCGCATCATCACTTACCAACAGGTGAGATACTGGTCAATCGCTAGCCTATTTATAGGCTATCTACTTTGCAGCCTTGCATAACAAATATTTTAGTAGTAACAAATATTTCACTTTTTCACGCAGATTTCGAATGACAAACAGATCCTTTCCGAGGTTAGTAAGATGAAAAATAATAGTCCAGTAGTAAATCTCACCTGTCCCGGCACAGTAAGGAAGAAGCTGAGGAAGGCTGAGGCTAGACAGACCAGCATCGTGGCCCAGATGGCCAGGCTGGTGCGCGCGAACAGAGAAGCACCAGCCAGGGACACACAGACACCCACACCGTTCAGGATGGACCGGTACAGGAACCGGTACCACCATCCATCCGGGATGCCTGGGTTTGATCCTACCAGATATCCTGGAAAAAAAGCAATATAAGATCGTTTACAAGACATAGATTCACCAGCTCTTCTTTCTCTTTTAAACTTTAATATAAGACCTAGATTACGTCATCATAATTTGAAAATATTTATGTTAGAAGTTTGTACCAATAACCCATCATTCTACAACCCAATTATTCGGATGTGTCGCCAATATAATTATCTTGTAAGAACACAAAACAATCAAATTGATATTTTTGACGGAAACTTTTATAAATTCAAGAAAGATATATTATCCATCCTCTCGTCAGAGGGGATGCCAAATCAACCATCTGATTTGGTGTCCTCTCTGGTGAATCCTAATTTCATCAATATATTCTAATCCTAATTACATCTAGGTAATGTAACTGCTTGTTAATTTTATCATGCTGTGTACACATAGTCTAGAAATTTTATCATGCTGTGTACACATAGTCTAGGAATTTTATCATGCTGTGTACACATAGTCTAGGAATTTTCAACTCATATTTGTTACAATTTTTAAATTTGTTTAGTTCTAAGGGAATTCTGTTTTGTGTGCCAATAAATAAATAAATAAAAACGGAATAATCCGGCTAAGTGCAAGTTGGACTCGCACACCGAGGCTTTTGTACCACCTTCTCTAACTAGATTAAGACAAACTTAACTTTGCAGTTCGATCCATAGAAGTTGTACTGAACCAAAAGCAAATAGTAAGTTAGTAATAGTAAATTCACTTTTTATTACACTACATGTTTACAGTTTTCCGATGTATTCCTGTATAAGTGGTTCAAGACTTTGTTTCTTACCAAATTTCACAATTCTAGTTCCACGGTAAGTGTATGTTTTGATTCCCTTATGAAATTTCACAATTCTAGTTCCACGGTAAGTGTATGTTTTGATTCCCTTATGAAATTTCACAATTCTAGTTCCACGGTAAGTGTATGTTTTGATTCCCTTATGAAATTTCACAATTCTAGTTCCACGGTAAGTGTATGTTTTGATTCCCTTATGAAATTTCACAATTCTAGTTCCACGGTAAGTGTATGTTTTGATTCCCTTATGAAATTTCACAATTCTAGTTCCACGGTAAGTGTATGTTTTGATTCCCTTATGAAATTTCACAATTCTAGTTCCACGGTAAGTGTATGTTTTGATTCCCTTATGAAATCGAAATAATATGCAAAAATATGCGACGTAAAGGGTCTTATATTTTGATCGCGTTGACTTGCATGTTTGATATTTTTCACAGCTTAAAGATACTGTAGACCCAAGTATTTAATATAAGTTTCAACTTGATACTTCTACGCATTTCGGAGATAAAGGTACTTGACAGACGGGCAAACGGACAGACAGACAGACGGACAACAAAGTGATCCTATAATGGTTCCTGTTTTCCTTTAAGGTACGGAACCCTATAAAACCGACTTCAAATGACGCGCTAGTCATTTGAAGTCGGTTAATAGCTAGATAGTTCTAAAAACTAAAATAAACGACTTTAAATGTCACGGTAGTCACATTCTCAGTAGCAAGTCTGAGATGTTTATCGTCATATCTCTGGAGATACTTATCAGATCTTGATAAAATTTAATTGGGAACACCTCGGAGATGAACTCTACTTACGGCAAAGATAATCATTCAAATCGGTTCACAATTGGCAGAATGATCGCGTAACAAACAGAATGAAAAACATACAGACATAGGATAACATCTCCTTCCATTACGGTTAATCCATTTCGTGCATGTTTGTCTGAAATAGATCGCTATGAGCGATAAGACCTCCCATTGACACTATCCTAAGAAGTAAGGTAAAATCCTTCAGTAAATGGTGATTAATAAGGTTTTTATTTATCTATCCTTACTAATATTATAAACGCGAAAGTTTGTATGTATGTATGTATGTGTTAAGGCTTCAGCTAAGATTAATGGAAAATATGAAAAGGATGGAAGGGTACTCACTGCAGCTCTCGTTTGATGCACGCACATTAGTAAATGTCCTGTTATGATTTAATATTTTTTGGATAGTTAAGATGATAACACAGCACTTGACGGGGAATTCTCACTGCGGAAACTTTTATGCACACAAAATTATGGTTTTTACATTTTCATTGCTGTAGATTGATTTCGCGACTCCATGGCGACTGGCGGCGATTGTAGGATGGCCGGCCAATCAGTGCGCAGGAGCATTTTGCCGCGAGTTAAATGCGGAGTTGGATGATGGTAGTGGAGGGACGTTGGCGGGAATAAGGAAAGTGGACTGTAAACTAAAGCCTGAACAGTATGGAAGTTTGTTACTCTTTCACGCAAATACCACTGAACCGCTTGAGCTGCAAATGGTATGTAGATAGCCTAGACTGTGGAATAACACATAGGGTACTTTTTATCCCGATATTCTCACGGGAACGATGTCTATGGGGGTAAAACCGCAGGGCACAACTAGTATTTCTATACACAAATTGAGAACATCCTCCTTTTTTAAAGTCGGTTGAAAAGAAGTGTGATACATCATTTTAAAATTGACATTGACATTACTTGATTTTATCACAATATAATTGCTAAACGGTGTTAAAAAAAATATTATAAAATATTTTTGACAATGTAATTATAATTTTTAAATTACCTTATTAATAAGTTCATTAGGGTTCCGTAGCCGAATGGCAAAAAACGGAACCCTTATAGATACGTCATGTCTGTCTGTCTGTCCGTCCGTATGTCACAGCCATTTTATTCCGAAACTGTTAGGACTACAGAATTGAAACTTGGTAGGTATTCTGTGAACCGCTTTCCCATTTTTATAAAAAAAAATGAAGCAAAAAAAAATGTTTTTCTTCAAACCTATACGTGTGGGGTGTGTCTATGGATAGGTCTTCAAAAATGACATTGAGGTTACTAAAATCATTTTTTTACAAAGTCAATCATTTGAAAGATAGGCGCGTCTAAAGTGGTAAAATGTGTGTGACTCCCCCCCTCTAACTTTTAAAGTATGGGAGTGAAAAATCTAAAAAAAATATATGCTGTAGATCTCAATAAAACTAACAACGAAAATTGGTTTGAACGAGATACAGTCAGCAGTTTTAGAGATATGGCGACCGCAAAGATAACTTTGCTTTTCATACAAACACTATGAAAAACAAAGTTAATTTTGTAGTTGCGAAAAATCATAGTTATGGAATACTTAACTGTGTTACGGAACCCTACGAGTGCGAGTCCGACTTACACTTGGCCAGTTTATTTTAAAATTAAAATTATTCAAAATATCATCCACTTGCTGGCAAGTTGTTAATTTTTATATAGGATAGGTATTAATACAGATTGTTTAATTAGTTCCTAGGTATGAAAGCTAGCTTTTAAAATACAAGGTTTTATTATAGTCCGGCAATCTCGTGCGCGACCTTCCTGCGGAGTGACAGACGGTGGAGGGGCGAGGTAGCGGTAGTAACTGTTATATAATCTGTGACACGGCTACACACGCTTCCCTTCCCCGCTACACCACCCGCTACCCGCTGACATCTTGGGTACCTCGTCCCCGCCACCGTGTGACACCCCGCGGGACGGTCGCGCACGAGATTGCCGGACTATAGTTTAAGAGTTAGTGTACAAAATATCTGTAAATGATTTTGGTTATTTAACAATTTATTTATTTATTTATTATTTATAATATCCTCACCATTAGTACCGAAGTTCTCCACCAAGGCCTCAGTGCAGGCGGATATACAAAGCGCACTTGACACCACGTTCGCAAAGAAGAACAGCGTTCCTATAGCGCCGCCAAACTCTGGCCCGAGCGTTCTGCTTATCATGACTGGGGATTTGTTAAGGATTTATTACGGATGTATTTTATTTATATGCAACAAAAAATAAAAATACTTAAAATATAAAATACTTTTAAAATCATAATATATTGCTGATTCTCATGCACACCTACCATCTGTATTATATAAATGTGTCTCTAATCAGCCCACGGTTGCCTGGAAGATATCGCTAATTAGCGATAAGGCCGCCGATTGTACTGTACCTAAATGTAATAATTATTGTACGTAATTCTAAGTTATTTAAGTGTAATAAAGCGTATTCTATATATATATCTATACTTAGGGTCAACTCTGACCGCGACGCCACGAGACGCGGCGCGCACTTCTAAGAGTGATAAACTTTATTTACTACACAAAGAGATCGCATCATCACTTAACATCAGGTGAGATAGTGGTCAAACGCTTACCTTAGTTAGGTGAGCGTTTGATAGCGTTTGAAGCGTATAAAAAAAAAAACAAATACAAATTTCTTTGAGTTAATTCGGCGGCTTCAGGCCGCGCCGCGCGGCGTAGCGAGAAGACGCGTAATACAAAATAAAACTTTATTTTCTGAACAATAATTAAGATAAACTAAAACAACCGACTTCAATGCCCCGCGAGTCAGTTTCAGCAGCAAGTTTGAGACGTTTATCGTCATATCTCTGGAGATACTTATCAGATCTCGATGAAATTACAATGGGACCACTTCGGAAATGTACCCTTCCCATTAAAAAAAGGATCATTCGAATCGGTTCACAAATGACGGAGTAATCGCGTAACATACATACAAAAAAAAACACAGACGAATTGAGAACCTCCTCCTTTTTGAAATTGGGTTAAAAAGATTCACATTTCATTGAGATAATTCGGCCGCGCCACGCGTTCAGCTGCCACGCGTTTAGCTGCACCGCGCTGCGTCGAGATGCACCGCGCTACGCCGCGCGGCTTCATACTGCGTGGGGCGAAACCACAAGCATCGTCGCGTCACTGTGTGAACTGACCCTAAGAGCACACGACACAGACGAATTAAAAACCTCCTTCTTTGGAAGTCGGTTGAAAAAACACAACCCTCACTTTTGCTTTTGCCGTATTCAAGTAAAAAGGATACAGTAAACGCCCCCGCCTTCCACCGCTCCGTTGGTACATATAGCGCATATAGAGGTGACAGTGAAATACACTATCAAGAAAGCGAGTCCAAATTGTCCTAATGTTACAAGTAATCCTGCATTACCGACGAGGTAACCTGCAACAAAATAGAAAATATTTTAAATAGTAAAACAGCTTATCTTTTTAACCCCCGAAGAGCGTGGTGTTATAATACTTTTATAGCACAGTGTGACCTAAGCCCGCACTTTACGCACGCTTTTCCGTGACATAAATAGTCCATATTGCACGACGTTTAGCAACCTCGCTGAGCTCGGGTGCCAACATCACGCCGTGCAATAATCTTCTATTTGACGGAAAAGCGTAGCAAGCGTAAAGTGCGGGTTATGTCACACTGACAGCTATAAAATAATATACGATACTCGTAATTTAAGTCACACGTATCGTAATATACAATTGACGTCTGTCATTATGTTACTATTTTATAATTCCTGTTCTGAATTGTGCGATATGAGTGTAGATAATGGGACTTATCCGGATCTTAAAATTGGATACTAAGGGCCAGTTTCACCGGTTCCTGATAGCGCTAATATGAAGAAAACTGACAGATTTTTGACAGCTTTTATATGGCGTCATGTTCAGATAACTATCTAACGCATTATCAGAAACCGGTGAAACTGACCCTTAAAATCGGATAATTATTGTTGCCTCCTGCATGCAAACTTACAAACTTTATATCTTTTTAAAATATTAATGTATAGAATGAAATTTTGTGTACAATTAAATTAGCAAACTTTATCTTGTCTGTCGACAAACATCTAATGTGTTCTGGTAGCTATCCTTGAGAGCCAGTTCCCATTCTAGGCCTAGCGTGCTTCGACCGCATCATCACTTACCAACAGGTGAGATAGTGGTCAAACGCTAGCTCATAAGATGTATAAAAAAAAACTTTTAAAAATATAAGTGTATAGAATGAAATTATGTGTACAATTAAATTATCATTGCCTTACAATAAAACTTGAATGTAGCTGTCAACTGCCAACAACTTAACAACAATAAATGCAATAATGATATAATTACATGAACAATAACATCCTACTCGTATTAATTAATAATAGCAACAAACAATTATCAACAGTTGGTCATATGTTCAGTGATTCATTATAAAACTTTGTAGGCAGTTATTGTAATTTATTAATCACTTATGACTTCGTTATCCATACCAGGCCTCCCTCACTAGCCCATAGCTACAGCGCTTTATACCTAAACTTTCAACCAGCGCCGGCGTTGGTATCCGCCAGTCGGTTGTCAGTGCTCACGCGCGCGCATCGTATATTATTATTCAAATGACGGAATCACTGCGCATTCGTATTCTGTATTAGAAACGATTTATGTTTTTCATAGTTATTTTGCGGGTTTGACAAAAAACTAGCCTAAGATATTTTTGTATTTTTTTATGCTAACGATATTAAAATTACAAGACGGCGTAAAATGTGGTAAAATTAACTTTTCCGACTTAAAATTCGACTCTTAGTTAGGAACTTTATGTTATTTTGTAAGGTAAATAAAAATAATTCGTAAACTTTTTTTTATTTCATTGAGTCAACTCAACCCTTTACTGTATCGGGCGCGCGCCAGTACATCGCGCGCTGAACGAATTAATAACAACGCTAGGTCGCGCGCCTTAGACACATTTTTGCTTGTATTGTCTGAAATAAGCGTTAGTATTGTGTTTTTGTAGGGGAGTGAAATATCTGTTACGTCGTAACTATTATATAATAAGTCCATACTTTATATTATAAAAACGTTAGTAACTCTGTCACTCTGTCTGTTTGTTACCTAATCACGCCTAAACGGACGATTCTATCTTACTGAAATTTAACAAGGAGATACTTTATAGCATGAGGATGAACATAGGCTAAATTCTTGGTGTACGTGAACGAAGTCGCGGGTATCAGCTAGCAACTCATATACATTAAATCAATAAATTAGCAATCTAATACATTTTATTTAAAAAAAAGTCAGTTTGTATATTTGTTTGTAAGCTCTTCACGATCAAATAACTCAACCGATTTGGCTCAAATTTTGCAGATAGCCCATGGGGTAAAATAGGACATGGGATAAAACGTGGAGGAAGACGCGTGTGTTATATCACCTCTCGATAATTTTACACTCGTTAATTTTTATCTCTAGATAGTTTGAATTTTCATCTCTCGATAGTTTGAATATCTTGCCGGTCCCTTGACAAATAATCAATAAATGTATATATAATTAAGATTAAGCCGCGCGAGTCAGTTTCAGTACCAACTTTGAGACGTTTATCGTCATATCTTTGGACATATTTATCATATCTCACAATCTCTACAATGTACCAATTAACAAAAGAATCATTCAAATCGGTTCAAAATTGACGGAGAAATCGCGTAAAATGCTTACAAAATAAAATAAAAAACAACATACAGACGAATTGAGAACCTCCTCCTATTTGGTTGCAAAGAGAAACAATTACTAATATAAACAATAGTAGTTAATGTAATTATATTTAATTTTAAAATCGTGTCGTGGCCCGTGAGACAGGCCATGCGGTAGGTAATATTCCCACTATCTCGATAGGTCGATGATTTTTGGGTATCTCCCGTTATCAGCTTGCTTCGACGTGCGTTGACGTTGAATTCGTCATGTCATCAGCAGCACTGGACTGATGAACATTGATGCTGTCAATATTTTTTATGTTAGGTCTGTACCGTGATATTTGTTTTTTCTTTTTTGAAAATTTTAAATATTGAAAGCGCTCATTTTTCACAGACACCCAGAACTTTATTTAAAAACCGCCACCTGAGGGATAGTGAGCTTTTTGGTCGCGGGTCACCTTCCAATTACAATCACAGATTTTTTTCAAATTGAAATATCAAAGTTTCCGATCGATGCATGCATGGTCAATTGCAAAGATCCGAGACGAAAGAGGCAGTTTCCGAATCCGAATATGTTTTGGAATATGCCTGCCGATGAGTATATTCAGATATTTGGATATTATAGTTTTACATCTATTACCATTAGACGAGCATCCTGCTTGACCTGTTGCCCAATATAAGAAAAATTCTATACCCCATTAACGTTTAGGAACTCAAGCGATAATTTACCTTATAACCTATATTCTAACAATAAAAATAAACTAAAATCCTCTGCACAATAGAAAATCCAAGGAGACATTACTACAGAGACAATATGAAGCAATACAATATAGTTTTACTAGGTATCCAATTTTATACGCTTTTACTGACGAATCGGTAGGTTAGCTTTACTGACCTTGGTGTCAGAACTCAGGAGTAGGTACGTCACTAGTTTGATATTGACAAATCTTAGGGCACTTTTTTTTTATTTATTGGAGGAAGATTTGCGTCTTCGTTCATCATACGAACCGCCAAGGAATAGAATACCCTTCCTGAGTCTGCGTTTCCGGTTAAGTACAATATGGGGGTCTTCAAATCGCGAGTGAATAGGTATCTTCTGGGTAAGCACGCTCCATCATCGATCGCATCATAACTTAACATCAGGTGAGATAGTGATCAAGTGCTACCCAGTTCGGGGTAAAAAGTAAATATATAAGGTTCTCGGTATGAAACCTTTTTTAAAATTTTATTATGGCTCCACACGATGTGTATATGATATGTAGTGTATTTAGCCATTCCTCAAGTATTTGTGTGAATTCAAGTCATAAAGATAGTTTAAAGTCACATTTAAGGTCGAGTTTAAGTCATAGTCTAGTCCAATCCAAGTCATACCCTCAGCTTAGAAAAGATAATAATACCTCAGTAAAGATGTGGACTTTACTGAAGATTTTCAGAGTAATTTTGGTGTAAACGCAAATAGCATGTATTTCCACATTATGCTGTTTCCCTACACTCGCACACATCTCCGGCACTTAATGGTTAATAATCCACATTTATTACACACACTAACTCGCGGAAGAACACAAGTTTTAGGAAAAAATATAATGAGCACACACACACACACACTTTTTTACACGTTCTCGTCAAAACTCTCGTATGAAAACTTTACGAGGAGTGAAAGTTTACTCAAAGGCGTTGCGTTTAATGTCAAATGTTAAGCTTCATATCCAAAGACAAAATATCCTAACCTTAAAATGCGAAAGTTAGTAAGAGAAGATGGATGGATGTTTGTAACACCTTCACGCCAAAACTAAAGAACGGATTTTGATGAAAATGTACAATGTTATAATTAACACATAAGAATAGCACATTGGCTATTGGTTAATATAATCTATTGTTCTAACTCCACATAAAAACAGTAAAATTAAGTATAATTAATTACCAGCTATAGATGAAAATTATAACAATCATTTTATAGGTAATTCATGTATTAAGCAAGACCTTCAAATCTAGAAACAATAGTTTTTTAAGAAAATAGAACAGAAAATGTTTCTCCTTTAAAATGTAACCAATGGTGGATAGGACAAATATGCACAAAAGCGACGACACGGCGCCACCAATGCATCCTCCTTACATCTATACTTATAAATAAAATTGAAGTGTCTGTTTATAATTCTAAATTAACAGCTTTTAACTAAATGCATAAGACAATATACACGGCATTTACTTTTTTTCATGTTTGTCTATCTGTCTGTCTGTTTGTTCCGGCTAATCTCTGAAACGGCTGTACCGATTTTAACGGGACTTTCACTGGCAGATAACTGATGTTATAAAGAGTTACTTAGGGTACTTTTATTTGAGAAAAAGAATCAGTTTCAGCGAAAACAAAATTGAAACCAACAGATAAATAAAATTGAAGTGTTAAACGCGAGCAAAGCTGCGGGGCACAGCTTGTTACATTGTATAAAACGAAGTCGTTTCCCGCTGTCTTTACGCTTAGATCTTTTAAGCTACTCAACGGATTTTTATATGACTTTCATCAATAGATGGAGTGATTCAAGAACAAGGTTTATAACTAGGATTAAACGCGGGCAAAGCCGCGGTGTGCAGTGCAGCTAGTAATTTAATAAAACTTACCCATTCGTATAAATATAAGTGCGCTAAACATGGACAGTACAACCGGACAGAAGACTCCTGCAAAAGTGCCCACCTTCTTGATTCCGGGCCGCTCTGATCTGAACTCTCCAAATTCCACATATCCTGGAAAACAATTTGTTCACTCATCAGTCCACTGCTGGACACAGGCCTCTCCCAAAACTTTCGTTTGACACACAATCATACAATATCTTTATATCTTATTGGCTAGCGTTCAACCGCTATCTTGCCTGGTGGTAAGCAATGATGTAGTAGAAGACGGTGAACACGCTAGGGCTAGAATGATCTGACTCTCAAGGGCTGTGTGCTGCCGGAGCACCTTAAGGTTATGGCGGCAGATTTTCTCCTTGATAGTGATAAACTACTCTTTGTTAGTTAGCTAAAGCAAATAAACAAAGATAGTGATCAAATATATGTATGGTATAAAAAAATCACTTCTAAATATTAGAATAGAATAGAATAACTCTTTATTGAACACCATTCAGAAAACATTAAAAAACTTAAGTAAACATTCACAAATAAGTGTTACAAAAGGCGGTCTTATCGCTGAGAGCGATCTCTTCCAGACAACCTTTGGGTAATAAGGATTTGTTTAATGAACATGGCGGGGTAAATATGGTGTTAAATACCTTAACTAAAATAAATAAGCAAATACATAAACACTACACTGCAGATACATATAATACATAAATAATATATTTATCAATAAACAATACATATACTATATAAATAAATATAACAAGGAGAGAGAGCAAAAAATCAGTAGGTAGCAATTTAATCTTAAGAGAGATGAGAGTGAGCTTTGACACGTTCTTTGAATGTAGTTATTTATTAATTACTATACATACTATACTATACATAATAGGAATAGATGTACCGCCAAACGAAAACTTGTCAGCCATTTTGTAATATTCAGTCATGTGTATGCACTGTTTCACTGTCAAATATGCACTAGAACAAAGTTCTGTTTACCTGCAGGTCTTCAGATAAATGTTGACCTATTTGAACTGACGATACACTGATGTTGTAATAACTTTTGGAGGTCACGGTTCCACGGGTTGGAAGGTCATTGTTACCCACCTTAACCCTGCACTTGATCCCAGGATAAGAGCGAACGCGGGGTGCACTTTTCCATACAAATGTATTCTCCAGTTTCCTCCTTGGAAAATGCTTCTAGAGCAAAATTTGTTTATACAAAAAATCAAGGTCTGCTGTAGCTATGCCCCTGTTATTTTCTTTTTTGGGCAACCAATTGCCAAAAGAAATATAAGCCTTTTATTCTCTTTGGATTTTTGAAGGGTCATATTTATATTTACAATAGGTTGGCCAAAAAAATAAAATGATAAGTGCGTGACTACAGCAGACCTTGATCTTTTGTAGAAAGACATTTTTCACTAGAACCATTTTTCAGGGAGGAAACGAAGGAATAAATTTGTATGCACACCCCATTCGCTCTTAAGGACATTGTTACCCACCTTAACCCTGCACTTGATTCCAGGTTAAGGTCATTATTACCCACCTTAACCCTGCACTTGATCCCAGGTTAAGGTCATTGTTACCCACCTTAATCCTGCACTTGATCCCAGGTTAAGGTCATTGTTACCCACCTTAATCCTGCACTGGTTCCAAAGGTTGTCTGGTAGAGATCACTTTTAGTGATAAGACCGCCCATTGTTATGCTAGCCTTCAATACATCTGTATTTATAATATAAGTTTAATTTTATAATGAATGGTATACAATAAAGAGTTTTGTATTGTATTGTATTGATCCAGGTTGTCAATGTTATGAACAAGTTGTTAACTGGATTACTTAGTTCGATTTTAATGGTAATAAAATAATCACCAGTATTTAATTGTAAGGGTCAGGTCAGACCGCGACGCGAGGAGACGTGGCGCGCACTTTTAAGAAAGTGATACAAAAATTAACTTTATTTACTACACAAAAAGATACAGACATTGAGTTATTTTATTCGGCGGTTTCTGGCTGAATCGCGCAGCGTCGCGCTGCACTGCGCGGTGAGCAAGAAGCCGCGTGATACAAAATAGAACTTTATTTACTTCATAAAAAGATACACAGATAATTCAGCCGCGCCGTGCGTCTCGCTGTGTGGCGCGGCTTCGCGCTGTGTTGCGCGGCTTCGCGCTGCGTGGCGCGAAACCACAAGCATCGTCACGTCGCGTCGCGTAAATCGGCTATGACATCCTTGCATATTTCAGCAAATTTACCTACATTCTAACAAATAAAATGCATCATCATTATTGATTACAGGGTTGTTCTAAACTGGTCTAGGAGGATTCAACCACTGAAGCAGAGTCATACTCGGACAGTCACAGCGCTACATGCGAGAGTAATGTAACAATATATTAGCTTGGTTGAATGTGATTTCATATTTTATCAAGACCCTTCTGGACCTAGGCAACTGTCCAAATCCTGTTACTTTATGTCATAAAAAAGGTAAAATTAGTGGTTGAGCGCTATCTGTCAAATATTAAAAAGCAAATATTGTGCCTTGAGTATGTAAGATAGAAAAAGAAACCAATAACAGCTCACCTTCTCCAGCCGTCCTGTTCGTAGCCATAGATCTGCCGAACCTCATCCTCAGTTTACTCATGAAGCCCGGCATCCGTGGAGAGTTTACACTTGGAGACAGTGGGTCTAGTGTTTCAGCCATGTTTGATGGCTTCGTCACTGGGAAACAGGGTAATAATTACTAAAAAAATTAAAATTTGGCACCTGCATAAAGCTATTATTTCGATCCTCTCCATACAAAGGTTTGTCTGGAAGAGATCTATGTTAGCGATAACACCACCCATTATAACAGTTAACATTTAAGCTGTAAAATTTATATGTATTTGTACTGTATCTAGGTGTCCTGATAAAGAGTTTATCTATCTATCTAAAAAAATTGCATAGATGTGTTTTACTACCATATAACACATCCATGCAATTTTTTTAGATAAGATAAAGAAGATTAAGGATTAAATGTAGATAGGCTGGACCTGAGTGTAAATTATAATATGTATTAAAATAGTTTGTAGCATCCAGAGGTTGTCTGCTCGAGATTGTTATGTTATTTAGAGATAATCCCTTGTTTCTATGTGCAATAAATGTTTTCATTCATTAATTATTTCATGTCAGCAGATCTAGCAAGGCAAACTCTCTATTGAATAAGTTCCATAGAATAATAACTGAAATTTTTTTTTTTAATAAAAGGTAACAGTACATGCACAATGCTCGCCTGATGGTGAGCAATGATGGCTACCTTTTACAGATACAACAACATGCAAAATTCTGGAACGCCAAATTTTTGCATGTTACTGTACTATGCCTGTTAAGCTGAAACCGCACTAGAGCGACACTGCAGCGGAACGGCGCGGCGCGGTTCGATGCGGCAAAATATTTCCATATATAATAATTGCCGCGCCGCGCCGCGTAGTGCGTCTTATTTCTTAGGAAACAGTGGAAAGAATATTTTTCTGGCCGCGCCGCACCGCGCCGCTCCGCTGCAGTGTCGCTCTAGTGCGTTTCCACCTTTACCTCGAGACATAAAGTTGTTAAGTCTCATATGCCCTGTAATAACACTGGACATATTGCCATTCAAATCGAAAAACATTTGTATTTCAAGGCTGAATTAATTGGCAAAGTGTTGGTACTGCCTGAGGTGGACTAGCAGAAGTCCTACCAAGATTTGGTAGGGCCAGATGGAGAGCAAGATGAACTGGGTCCCTTGTAGATGATGGGATTCTGGCAACTGGACCCAACAAGCCTTAGGCACACTGTCCACGGAGGCGTAGCTTCATAGACGCGTATTCGTCATTATACGCTTGGTGTACGCTTGCTTGCAGCTTACATACAAAACGCCATGTACGCCCCGGCGTATGACAGCAAGTACGGCAGGCGTCACGAAGCTTGCGTGCAGCGACGCGAGCGCGACGTTGCCGCTCCGTCGACAGAGTTACATTGTTTTGTATGTAAGCTGCAAGCAAGCGTACACCAAGCGTATAATGACGAATACGCGTCTATGAAGCTACGCCTCCGTGGACAGTGTTCCTTAGACAAGATAACTTAAACCTTAACAAGAAATTCCACCACCATATAGGAATAGTCTAGGTCTTTCTAAAGAGGCATTTCTACATTATAATAATGAAGAATAGCTCTTAAGCAAGGTGGATCGATAATATATGCAAGCTAACTAGCAGCTGTTGTCAACAAAGGGCAGAAGATCGAGATAAGTGGTATGCCAAAGGAGAAGCCTAGGGTAAAATCTTAAATCGAGTTGCCTGAATTTAGGGAAGTGGAGGGGGAAGGGGGAAGGGGAGACGTGATGACCACTCCCCTTTGCGCGGAAAAACGCGGAAACACAGTTAACGATAAAAAATAAAGGTATTTGTTATTTAAACGCTATAGCATCGGAAGACAAACCCCCTTGACCCTCCCAGCAGAAACCTCAAATTCAGGCGATTCGTTTTAAGATCCCAGCCGAAGCCTATGTGCCCAAGTGCAGACAAATACTGTCTTACAATGATGAATGAAAAATGTATGCAAAAAAATATAATAATAATCACATTTACATAATTCTATTATAGCTAGATGCCCTTGGTAATAGGCCAACAATAATAGGTATAAAGTTACAAGATTACGGCACTTGTTCCTCAATTACTCAACATCACTGGCTGTTTTCAAGGTTTTATAATAAAAAATACACTTTGGGTAATATAATGTGGTTATTAATATAATGCTTAGTATTTAGAATCAAAATGCTCACCTAAAGCTTACAGGGATATAATAATAATATACTATAAAGAAATCAGAATTTAATATTCTTGATACACCATCACACAGGCTATCCTAGTTTGGGTATCAATTACTAACTAGTCTAGATAATACTATGTATTAAACTAGTACATAAGTTTATGTGTAAAACAAGTTTGTGATACAAATAAATAAATGATTCATTCATTCTAATCATTTATTCAATATGAATACGAAATTCAAATTTAAATAAGTTATGTTATGAGTTAGTTAACTCATAACATAACTTATTATTGTTGTTAAGTTATGACTTAACTAACACATAACTTGTTGCTATTGAGCAAAAAGTGCCAATGCTATCACTAACTCATAACTTATTAACATTATTAACTCATAAATTATACATACTGTAAATGGGTCATAGGAACAGATGTACAAATATTAATTAGGTATTGATAATTTACATAGCTATTGATAATAATTCACTTACGCATAAAAATATCCCCCATAACCCTACACAAGCACTTTATTCACATGCAAACATAAACAAAAGAGTAATCACGACTGCATTGTATCGCGTTTACACAGATAATGATCAGATCGCAATCTTAACTCAAGTAACTATGAGTCAAAGTTATGCCACTTGCACTGGAGTGATGAGAATAACTATTCAAATGACTTAATAGCAGACTATAGATATTTCTTGCTATGTTTGCAACTACAGCTTTTGTGCGGCGACAGATTAGAAGTCTTCAACGACCTAAATTCTAATCCACGATGACCTCACCGCAAAAACTTTTCAAACCTACTTTTTTGGTATGACTTGGGCTTTAATAGTTCTTTCTTGGTATAAAGCGCATTGTGTAGGAGTGAAACAGAGTATCCAACCTGTTTAATATCCAGTATTGGGGCCGTAACAGCCAGTAATAGTTCTATTGTGTCGAATTCGTAAACAAAAAATACTTACATGAATTGAATATTATGAAGTCAGAATGAGTAAGTAGCTAGTTACGCTCTAATGTATTTGCACTGGGATTATCAACATACATTCTTCGTTGTTTCCTGTGTATTATTTGAATCACAGAACTTCCTGCACTGCACAGCACAAGATCCGAGAGAAACGAACAGAAACGCATACGAAATAGGAATAAGTATCGTAAATAATAAAATTGAAAACAAAGCACTGAACATGAACAAGCTGCTGCCGAGTAAACCACAGAGTAAACTGACAAGTGACAATGACTGCTGCTGATGGCGCTGACAGTGCGTGCTGACTCGACCCAACTGTCATTTATTAAAATGCAATTGTCAGTGTCAAAGTTTTTTTAAAGCTCATTCCAGAAAGTATATATATGTATTGAGAACATTAGTGTTTGCCATAGAGAAAGTATATTATATGATGAGACAACATTATCGTATGCGAATGAAATAGCTATAGACATATAACCCGACTAAAACGATGAACACGTGATACATATGCCAGCTATAAGATAAAATGAACAACGTAATTTGGTCGTGTTATACATGACAGCGGGTGAGAGCCAATGGGTGCACTAGAAACTGGCTCCATACATTGCTGGAGCCAGTTTAATCGCATACGCAGGTAAAGGATAAAAAATTGTTGTTCATCTCGCTCTCTCATACCATTGAATGTATATTTTTATCCTTTTCATATTATTATTGTTATTTAAATGCCACATCCGCTTAATATTCTATCCACGGTGTATGCGAATGAGATAGCTATAGAGATATAACCCGACTAATATGATGAACACGTGATGCATATGCTAACTATAAGATAAAATGAACGTAATTTGGTCGGGTCATACATGACAGCGGGTGTGAAAGCCAATGGGTGCACTAGAACTTGGTTCCATCCAGTGCTGGAACCAGTTTAATCGCATACGCAGAAAAATATAAAAAAATTGTTGTTCATCTCGCTCTCTCATACTAGTGATTGTATAGTTTTATCCTTCTCATATTATTATTGTTAATTAAATGCCACATCCACTTAATACTCCATCCACGGCTCATTCTAAGATTATTAACATAATATAATATAATAATCTAATCATTACCATAGACGTAATATAAAAAGATGGTGCACTGCAGATGTTTTGACAAATTCAATTTAATCCGTATCCTTTAACTTAAGGTTGTAATTACTTTGTAGAACAAAACAGCCCAATTGAAAGACACCCGGTGGGAGTGTGTCCTTGTCTAACAACCTGCTAGTCCTATACTATATGGATAGTACATACCTTAATATTCTTATTTCTGGGTGTATCTAATATATAAAATTCTCGTGTCACAGTTTTCGTTGCCATAATCCTCCGAAACGGCTTGACCGATTTTGATGAAATTTTTTGTGCTTATCCGGTATCTATGAGAATCGGCCAACATCTATTTTTCATCCCCCTAAATGTTAGGGGTAGTCCACCCCTAAATTTTTATTTTTATTTTTTAGACAAAATTTTTAATTTCTATTTTTTTATGATACAACATACAAAAATACATACAATCCTCAATTTTCACCCTTCTACGATCAACCCTTATTTTTTAATAGCCATTTATTTATATGGCAAAACAACGTTTGCCGGGTCAGCTAGTAGTATATATATATAAGTTGTCCATACAAAAGAAAGGGTTCTCAAACTCCGTTCAAGGTCAGTCTTATTGGGGCCGGTGTACGCAGTCGAGTTTTATCTTAGCTCATTACATTATTAACATTTTTTTTTTTTCAATTTGGGTTGATGTCTTTGCTCATTACATTATTCAAACAAATTTTATGAATTTGGGGTTTTGGCGGGAAATTGGAAAGTGTGTGTGCTCACCATAGAGAAATAATATATAAGGGGAAGTGGCAAGGCACAGCCTAGGCCTAGGACCTACACTATTACTCTATGGATGAAATCTAGTATCATACATGTTAATTAATGAAAATAGCTTTTTTTTCAAGCTTGCCCTTGCAAAGAGAATAGAGAAGGTCGTTGCAAACCGTAAATAGTTTCAATAACTAGGTTTTGGTACAATACCGAAAACATGGTATTGTGTTTCATAATAACTGTTTATCGGGCGAAACCAGTTTTCGAGAACTACAAGTGTTGCAGCCGATGCAAGAACCGATTGGGTATTGTAGTAACTATTTATTTGCAATACCTAACCTATACATGCGCTAGGCGTTGCGAGTGACGATCGAAATTAATGAAGTTATTGTTTTTGCTGGCGCCCGATTCAATCAAAACTATATAGTAACCGATTTGTGTCGAATTACAATTCTCCTGCATTATTTAGATGATACCAATACTATATATGTGAAAAAATTGTATTTTTTTACATCATATAAAAAAATTTGATACATGTTCACTCGCGATTTGAAGACCCCCGTTTATAGCTATCGACACATTTCCGCATATTATATCGATGTTCTGCCTGACTTGCTATCAAAGAGTATCTTACCACCATCACGGAAAAAATCTGCCGCCATAACCTTACGGTATTCCGAAAACAGATTTTGTCAAATTTCGAATACCGATCGCAATGCCGCAATAACCAGTTATTGAGAATACCATGTTTCAGAAACCGGTATTGGTATGAATACCTACATCGCGTTTCGTTATTGCAATATGGCGTACCGACCCACCGCTAAAAGAGAATATAAATACTATGTAAGAGGATGGGCAAGGTCCAGGACAATCGACTATTTGAATCTATAAAGCGCAATCTCCCAACTCCATCATGGATGTCGATGCCCAACTCGTATTTGTTTTATTTTTTTGTGTTTCCTTTAAAGGTAGTTGCTGACTTTGAACCTAGATTCCCTATACCTCTCGAACCATCTACCGAACAAGGACGTTGTTCGGTAGGTGGTTCAAGTTACAGTTGAAGCCTGAATATGGACACATGGGTTTTTAAGACCAATTTATCAATATTGTAGCTGTCCAAGTCGAGCCAGCCATTTGGAAGATATGATACAAAGTAATAATTACATACAATATGAGTAAAAAACTAAACCCCTTGGCAGCCAGGTAAAAATCAGATGAAAATAAAACCGCTAAAATACTGGAGTCTGTTTATTGGTTCTTAATGAAAATAAAAATCACAAACAACTTATCATAAAAGTGAAACACCATTCTAACCCATTAATCATTCAAAAGTTATTGAAATGACTTAATGTATGTTGTAGCTTAATGTAATCTTAAGTTTAAGGAATGCTAGCTTATGCTAGAGTCTGTCTAAGGCTTCCACCATGATGATACTGTTTCCTCTGATAACCTGGAAAAAACAAAGTTGTATATTGTATTATCCTGCTAAAACTATAAAGGAGAAAGTTTGTGAGTGGGTAAGTCAGCCTCGCTGGCCGACTTACCACATTAGTATGAAATTGCCACAAAGCACATGCACCTGGCCGCACATGGTGAGCAGCAAACTGTGGTGGCCAGGGCCCCTAGACAAAATCCAATTTCCTGTTTCCATTCACACGAACGAAAGTTCAAAATGTATGGTAATGACATCTTTGTTGCAATTTTATCCCAATATTCCCGCGGAAACTATGTCTATGCAGGTAGGGGCACACCTAGTGTGAAATAGATATCTTAAAAAGGCCCTTACCTCATCATATTTTTTTAATGCCAGAGATACAAGCATTAGACCATTTTGGGGTCTATATTCTGGAGGGTAGCAAATAAAAAGCCAATCTGGCATTATGCAAATAAGCTATTTTCATCAGCATAAAGATTATTAATGCTGTCTTCTCTTTTTTATATCATACTAGCTGTTCCCCGCGACTTCGTCCTCGTGGTATAGTGTCTTTGGGTAGCATTTTTAATTATTTAGGCTAATTATTTTACAAATAAGACATGCGTATCCCACCTACACCGCAGCGTACTACGCCGCGCTAATCCCCCCTCCCTTGTTATCCCTATCTCACCTGTTAGTAAGTGATGATGCAGTTGAGGACGCGAGTTCCGTATGCTATACAAAATGAATGATTTTGATATCTGCGACAAATAATTCCACATAAATTAATACTTTCCAGCACTTTGTTAAAAGTCTATTTTTAAATGTTCTCATAAGATATTCAAGGTCATAATTTACCGATATAGTACTAAAACGGAGCATGGGTGGAGCTGCTCTCTCTGTAGTACACTTAGCAGTAAGATATGGTTTGTTCTTTCTAACATGTTTGCTCTAGGTCTAGAACGATTTGTCGCTTCTCGCTAGCTCTCTAGGACAATGCGATTACTGATTGTGACGACATTTCACAGACCAAATGAAGAGAGATAGCAGATGCGATGTGTGAAAATGCATTTCATATGAAATTTCACATGCTACTTGTGAAATGTTCCATGTCTAGTGTACACTAGCCACAAAATGGGAACGGGTTCTCAAGGACAGCTACTGGAACACATAAGATGTTTGACATCAGATTTTCTAACTTGAGGGGTACCAGGGCAGGTGGACACTAGACATTGTCTCACTACCATGCCAGTGGTTTCTATGCAATGATTTCCAGACAGGTCGGTTCCAGTAAGAGATGGTAGGCATGTACTATCGATGTTCCACCTGACTTGCAACCAAGAATAGCTTACCACCATCGTCATGCTACCTTATAATATTCCATCAGCACACAGCCCTTGAGAATCAAGACCATTCTAGGCCTACCAGTAACCATACATTGAATAGACCTGTAATAGGGACTTTCTTTAACAAAAGGAATTAAGTTTTACGGAAGGCTATCAGGCTATATCATTCAATTGAAAGGCGATTTTATTATAATTTGACAAATGAGAAGATGTAGATAATATAGGCAAACACTCTATTATATCATAGAGGCTAGCGTTTGACTACTATCTAGCCTGGTGGTAAACAATGATGTGGGCAAAGATGGTGAACACAATAGTCAAATACTCTGACTCTGAAGAGCTGTGTACTGCCGTGTGTTATATTATAATTGCTTTATTGATACTTACCACCATACCAATGTTGTTGTGAGATCCGTCTTTGCATTCCTCCACAGATTCGTCAAGTACAAGGTTCATGAATGGATCGAAACCTCGTAGCACCCCAGTGACACTGCGACCGGCGTTCAATTTTATTGACAATTTCTTGTCCATGAACCTACAAAAAAATAACAATTTTTACGTTAGGATATAGGTATAACATTTAAAACTATTAATATCACAGATTTCGTAGAAAAAGCCGCTTTTTTCACAAAATTATTGCAAAGATAGGGTTATATTGCGGAGCATGGACGCGATGGTAATTTATCACAAACGATTTATGACATCGATTAAACTTACTTTTTTAATTCTGGGGGATGTGCCTTCGACATATTTGGTAATTTTTTTTATTGGCTTAGCAATTAAGAATTAGGTATAAACTAATTTTATCACTAAAATATAACAAAATGAAATAGGAACGACGAAAGGACGCCAACGCCAATTTTTCTTTCTTTTTCTACTACATTCCACAGATAGACAAAATAAAATTAGCTTAATATTACCAATGTACAAAAATTGTTTTCTACCAATGTACCATAAGCAAAAATAGCTTTTTAGGGTTCCGTAGCCGAATGGGAAAAAACGGAACCCTTATAGATTCGTTTGATTCGTTGTCTGTCAGTCTGTCCGTCCGTATGTCACAGCCATTTTCCATTTTATTCCGGAACTATTAAGACTACATAGTTGAAACTTGGTATATAGGTGTATATTATTCAGTGAGTCGCTTTACGATTTTTATACAAAAAAAATATATTAAGGGGGGGGTGGAGCTCGTATCACCTCGTAGTACCTATAGAGTTCAAAGGGTACAAAGGTTCAAATGCTCAAAGGTTCCAATTTATCAATTAGCTTGTGGTCGTCAACAAGTGTAACGGCACTTCTCTGGAGGGAGTCAAGAGGTTGCAATCGATATTTCGGTGCACCACTCCACAGATGAGAACACGCTGGCTCGGGGTGTACTTCTGTTCTGTTTTTTAACATTACGTTTTGCTTTGCATTCTAAGTGACTCCCAAACTGGACCTCGCTAGAAATGTTGACACCCAATATGCTAATCAATTATGGCAAGGTAAGGGGAATGTTCTGCAAAAGCGGGGCTACAGGAAACTGAGACTTTTTGGCCGAGAAAACGATAGCCTGTGTTTTATTAGGGTTAAATTATACTATGTTTCGTAAACCCCAGGCTGAAACATTTTCTCTCTCCTAGCAGCTCTCCTAGTAGCTCCTAGCAGCAATCTCCTAGCAGCAATATCTGCCCTGGGGGAATTTGCTTCACCTGTGCAATGAGCATCACCATGGCATCACCCGTGCTGTCATCCGCATAGCAATGAATAATTCTGATTTGTAATAAGTCATTAATATGTAAGATGAACAGCGTGGGGGATAGCACAGATCCCTGTGGAACTCCATCGTTAATCGGCATGGTCTCAGAACAAGTACCATCAACGACGGCTTAATTAAATAGGGTCAATCAAACGAGGCCGTTTGAGGTGGCCACAGATTTTGGAGGGCCTTTCCAGATAAAGGCTACCTTACGCAACGCCAAGATTACGAAGGCGTATTTATGCGTGTTCGTATGTTTGGGGAGGGATATTTGAGGCCACTGTGAAGTCGGCCAAGGGCCATCTTCGTCGCGGAATTGACAGTAGACTGCTAACTCTAAAAATGACGATACTTCCATACAACATTTCATCCCCCCTTTAAGCCCCTTACAACCCCTTTTCGCATTAAAAAGTAGCCTATGTCCTTTCTCAGGCTCTAGACTATCTATGTACCAAATTCCATTTAAATCAGTTCAGTAGAACATTAACATAAAACTTACATATTTCCATACAAACTTTCATCTCCTATTGTTATTTACTTTTACAAACTTTGAATGCTATATTTATTTATATCGAATCAACAGCCTAAAAAATAAGTTTCAAGCTTCTAGCTCCTAAAATGACGATACTTCCATACAACTTTTCATCCCCCATTTTAACCCCTTACAACCCTTTTTAGGGTTCCGTACCCAAAGGGTAAAACGGGACCCTATTACTAAGACTCCGCTGTCCGTCTGTCTGTCTGTCTGTCTGTCTGTCTGTCCGTCTGTCACCAGGCTGTATCTCATGAACCGTGATAGTTAGACAGTTGAAATTTTCACAGATGATGTATTTCTGTTGCCGCTATAACGACAAATACTAAAAATAGAATAATGTTAAAAATAATAGAGGGTCCCTATACTAGAAACGTGTTTTATTCGGCATTTCACGCCATCTATGAACGCTTAGTTAGGTAAACGTCCCATAGATGGCGTTATATTGAAATGTCGATCCCTGTTAGACGTTAGATGGCGTTATAAGAAATAAAATGTTTATTAATTATTATTTTTGCTGGCGAAAAATGAAAGTATAAAATACTATAGTGTGGTACGGAACCCTACGAGTGCGAGTCTCTAGACTATCTGTGTATCAAATTTTATTTAAATCGGTTCAGTGGTTTTGGCGTGAAAGTGAGACAGACAGACAGAGTTACTTTCACATTTATAATATTAGTTAGGATTTGTAAAAACGCAATTTTACACAAAAATAAACGAGCAAATCTCGGTCGCCCATGTACTTTACTATAATGTTTTTAATTAAATAATTTATATAATTAATTTCATAGCTGTTGGAAAACATCGAGCTCTTATCTACAATAGTGTGAAATTCTACTAGTCTAGGCTAGTATTGTGCAGCGGTAATACGAACTGGGTTGCTAGGTAACAAAACGTCTTACCCGATCCAATTAGAAAGATTGAAACTGCTTTGAAAATGTTATGCGGAGTTGTGACATTTTAATTTAGCTGTTACAAAGTCATCCTTTTTGTCTACACAAGTGTGATCTATACCAATAGGTACTTCAGATATACATACATGCAATAGCAACAAGTTGACAGCTGGGAGGATGGATGTTGTTGAAAAATTCATCATCGCATTCTCCAGCAAATAGCCACGTTTTGTTTTTAAACTATGGACCTGTAGGATATTTACGTAACCTACGTTCTAAGTGTTGGTTGTTTGTGTTTGTGTTTATGTTCAAAAATGGATGAATCTGGGATTGATATGGGCTACGATCTAGCCTCTCTCCTAACGAACGATTTCAGCATGGATTCAAAGATCTTGGAGGATATGACAGCGGCCCAGCAGCACCAGGACTTCATGTTCTACGAGTTGAAGTCAAAAGCGGTCCCTGTATCTGAGAGGTAAGTGGAAAGTTACAATAAACACTTAGCAATCCAATACAATACGAGCAATTCGCTCAGCGTTGCGTTGTAGCAAATAAATTGGCGAATATTTTTAGAACATTATGAGGAACAATTTCACCGAAGTATTGAACGCTCGCGACCCTGAAAGCTGGACTTGGCAGAGACCCCGATTTTTTGCGAAGATGTTTTTCTTTAATATCTTAAATTTCAAAATATTTATTGTGCGAATGTATATATTATATATAAATATAAATATCTTAAAATACCCTAAATATTTCTTGTCCTCTATTCACACAGTACTCCCATTAATTAGCGCTATTTTGTATAAGGCAACACTATTTTATCCTGACCCAAAAACATATAAAAAAATAGTGTCTTGCTTGACTCCTATTTTCCCGCCAAATCTAAAGTTCGTAAAGTAAAGTGATACATACGCAAAACTTGTTTGTCGTATTCTAAATAGATAAGCAACCAATTTTCATCTCAATATTTACGTATTTTTAATTATTCTGAATCCTAGACTAGTGTTTATTGGCTATACTATTATACTTTCAAAATTGACCTCCTTTTGGGGTGTTACGTTTCAACATCGCGCATCGCACCTCCTCACATCGGAATGTCGTTTACGAATAGAAGTCTTCTTCGTCGTCCATCAATTGTTTACGATAAATAAATGATAGTAATAATTATTTTTAACGTCTATTCGTTATTGGTAAGCAAAAAAGGACCTCTCAAAAGATATTATACTAGCAGCCCGCCCCGGCTTCGCACGGGTAGAACATATATGCCTACAAAATTTGCATCAGTTTGTTGCATCGAATATAAAATATGAACATATTTAACAACCATCGTCATATTTCATCCAATTTACACAAAACCTTAACGAATTATGCACCTAAACCTCCCTCATAAACACTCTGGCTATTGGTGAAAACCGCATGATAATCCGTTCAGTAGCTATTGAGATTATTGCGAACAGACAGACAGACGCAGTGATGAACTTTGTTTTATAATACTTACGTATTGATATTGGACGGCCCTTTGGCGTAAAGGATAGTTACCCTGATTCTGACCCGACGGTCGTTGGTTCTAATCCTAGCTATATACCTACCAATGAAAGTTTTATGTGCATTCATGAATCATGAGTTTTCGTACAGTGGTAGTGGAATCATTAAATCTACCAAAAAGTAGCTTACCACTAAGGAGTAAATCTGCCGCTGTAACCTTACGGCGTTCCCCGACGCAAAATGTAGGGGTAATATACGTTTAACGTGTGTATCTGTGTGTCTGTCTGTAGCATCTTAGCACCTAACCGGATGAACCGATTTTGTTTTTATTATTGATAGTTTTTTTTTGTTTGATAGATGTCTTCATCGAGAGTTTTCTTAGCTTTGATTCATGAAAATTCGTTCAATCGTTATAAAATTATGAGCTTTTTTCTATTTAATTGCGGTATGAAATCAACTTTCATAGGTCTGATCAATTCGAAAATCTTCTTCTTCAACGATATTGTAAGAACATGGAAGCCTCCTGGACTCTACAGAATACTCAAATCCTCACCAACTTACAGCTCAGATTTTAAATGTCGTGTTTAGAGTCATTGGAAAAAGCTATTATACATAGATCAGTCGGGGTGGTTTAAAATATTATATTATATTATTATATATATAGATGAATATTATTTTATACAATAGATCATATTATTATACTATATTGACTTCAAATTGATTGTGATCGGTGGGGATCTACAGCATAGCTAAGCTTATAATAATATTTTCGCAGTAACTATGACCTAATCTGTGGTTTCACTGCAAATATTTTATTAATTTTGCGATGCCTGTTTATGAAATTCGTGATATCTTCTAGAGTTTTCATTTGAATTATATACTGTAAAGGACAATTTTAATTTATAATATGTGGCCAAGCTAATTAACGTAATTATTTGGATAAGGATTAATACTATATACTTGAAAATAGCCTTGGAAGTTATGTAATATTTTTTAACAAAAATTTTAAGATTAAAATGGTTACTGTGAGTCAACCTTAAGAGATAGACATATGCTGTCGCGGACTTTTTTGTAGGTCTTATTAAGTTGTACAACTCTTGCATAGAAAATATTCTTCTATCTATTTTTAATTAAGCAGCGTTTGTAAGAAACGTGTTTTTTCGACCGTTTATTTGCCGACTTAGGTTGCAAATTATGTCTCCACGAATGTACCTTTGATTTAAACGGGATAATATATGGCCTATTTTCATTCCGAAAGTCCTGAAAAGAAATGTATTAGTGAAAGAATTTTTTAAATCGGTTCAGTAGTTTTTGACCTTACTCATTACAAACATACAAAAATACAAATGTTCTCTCTTTATAATATTGGTATAGATAAACCAACATCTATTTATCACCTATCTAAATATAAGTAAATGATGTATTACAAGTTAGGTCCTAAGTAGGTAGGTAGATACGTGAATTAGAGTTGAAGCGTAGTTCATTAACCTAAGAGGTACCTACCGGTCCTACCATCCTCAAACCTCTTGTAAAGAATACAAGCATCTACGATTGTAATTTTTCGACGGTGTTTAGTTAATTAAAGTGATCTGTCTCTCGCTACATGAAATTGTCTATTACTGAGACTCGGCTGTCCGTCCGTCCACCTGTCACATGGGTAGGTATATCTTCTCAACCATAATAAATGTAGACACTATACATTTTCACAAAGTGTGTGCTACTGTGTTTATTTTTAATTTTTTTTATTCTTTTATAGTCAAGCGTTTGACCGGATACATACCTATTTGAATGTCGAAAGATAAAATATCTACTGATAAAATATCGATGTTGATACATAGAGTTAAATTGTTCATAATATCAAAAATTAAAATATCGACTGTAATAAAATATCGAACATTGTATATGGAAGCATAAAATGTCTAAGATTAAAATGCAGTGTTTAAAATATCGAATGATTGAAAATGTCGATAATCACTACATCGAAGTTCAAAATGTCAACATTTATTACATCGAAGTTTATAATAGGTACCTACTAGTTAAAATATTGAAAAACAATAATATCGTTTAAAAACTAAAAACCAACCGACTTTAATGCCGCGCTATTCATTTTCAGTACCAATTTAGAGATGTTTATCTCAATATCTCTGGAGATACTTATCATACCTCGATAAAATTACCATGGTACTACACTTGGGATATCTCCTTTCGAACAAAAAAAGAATAATCGAAATCGGTTCATAAACGACGAAGTTATCCGCGAACAAACATAAAAAAAAAAAATATATATATATATATATACGGTCGAATTGAGAAACCTCCTCCTTTTTTGAAGTCGGTTAAAAATGATATATAGGTAGAATAAGTAAAAAAAGTTGGTAAATTGGAAAAAAAAATTAAACAAGGGCCGATACGGTTCTAGCATGACTTTGCCCTAACATTTTATCACAATAAAAACCGGCCAAGTCGAGTTGGACTCGCCCACCGAGGCTTCCGTACCAACGTTGGATGTTAGGCCTAGCGCGCACCACGATATTCTGTCGCGCGATAATTTTGTCGCAGAAATGCAACGTATGAGTTAGTAAGTATGTGCGCGCATATACGACAAATAAATAGTTGCGATTTTAAAATTGTGATTTGTCACATTTTTCCGCGACAGCATTATTTTTTATAATATTAGTAGGCAGTATTATTTTTGCGATTTTTTATAGCACGATTTTAAAATAGTGTCGCAAAAAATACAATCGTGATGCGCCTTAGGCCTTAAGCTAGACCTCTAAATTGTATGAGCGCTTATATATATAACTCAGAGGCCTATCTTAATTGGCGTAAACTATGTATGTATGGGGGACACCCTTTAATTTTAAACTTTTTTATTTTTTGGATTGTTTCCTATATTTGTGCTGCAAAACCTTGCTTCTTGCCAAATTTCAAGATTCTAGGTCAACGGGAAGTACCCTATAGGTTTTCCACCCAAAACCTATAGGGTACTTCCGGTTGACCTAGAATTGTCAATTTGGTTAAAAGCAAGGTCTTACAGCACAAGTAGAGGAAAAAGTCCGAAAAATGAAAGAAGTTGAAAATTAGGCCTTGCCCGCACAGCGATATATCACAGCGCGATTTTTATTTTAGCGATTTAAATTCCGCGATCGGAATTACCGCTTCGCTTTCAATTTGCATCAAATCACAGATTATTTTCTCACGCGATTTTTTTACTGCCAGTGCGGCTACGTCCAATAGATTCAATACTTCACAAAATTTCGAAAAAAAAATCGCGCTGTGAAATATTGCTGTGCGGTCAGGGCCTTAAGTTAGATTTTGGTACTTACAAGTTTTCCTTAACCCTGAACCCTAAAAAGGCGAAAATAATCTCTGAATAAAAAAATTTAACCTATATTTCGATTTAGGGATTCGTTTGTTACTTCTGCAAGTAAAAATTATGTTTTTAACTTTGTCATAACCTTTATCTCATCTTTTTAAGAGTTCTGGCTTCAAATTCACGATGCATCGTTAGACAGTGCGTCATTATTCATCTATCAATAACTTGAAGAGAATTTGGCACGCGGTAAGACCGCGCATTCTACTCATTTAAATTACTGGCCGGTTAGAGCCGCGACTCTGGCATTTCCGGTTTTCTCATAATTATGATAGTTTAAAAATTAAACCAACCGATTTCCATGCCCCGCGAGTAAATTTTAGTAGCAAGTATGAGACGTTTATCGTCATATCTCTGGAGATACATATCAGATCTCGATGAAATTACAATGGGGCCACCTCGGAACTGTACCCTATCGATAAAAAAAAGAATCATTCGAATGGGTTTACAATTGACGGAGTAATCGCGTAACATAAATACAAAAAAAACATACAGACGAATTGAGAACCTTGTTCTTTTTGGAAGTCTGTTGAAAAAGGGATGTTCTCAATTCTTCTGTACGCGTTTTTTAGGGTTCCGTAGTCCTGACAAGTAACCCTTATAGTTTCGTCATGTCCTTCTGTCTGTCTGAGGTTTTGCTATGAGACCGTTAGTACTAGAAAGCTGAATTTTGTAAGAGTGTGTATATAAATTACGCCGACAAAGTTGTAAGATAAAATGTTGAAAAATTTTATTTAGATGATTTTTTTTTTCGTCGTCTACCCCACCGTGTAGGGTATCGTTGAATAGGTCTTTTACAATGACTTAGGGAGGGGTTGCTAATACTATTTTTCGATTTAATGCTCTATTTACGAAATATTGAACTTTAAAGTGATTTTTTTGTTCCAGTAGGGCGCCCTCCCCCCCATTCTAAAAACTAAACTGCTGGCTTGAAAAATCTGTAAAATTTCATGATGATAGTGTATTTCATGAACTTAATATTCAGATAACTATTAGTTTAGCAGTAATAGTCGTTGAACAATTGGGTGTTTGATATTTTTTTTACCAAATACAAAATCCTTAGAATAAATTCTTTGGCAAAGACTTGCTACTGGGCTACTATGGAACCCTACACTGCGCATGGCCCGACACGCACTTGGCCGGTTTTTATGTTTGTTACGTACCTAAGTATGATTGGAGTGACTGATAGATAACGTGGAGAACAGTGCGATAAAGGAATGTTGTGGTGTGGTATAAGATGTAGTGACAAAGACAGAGAAAGGGATGCTTAGATGTGGTTTGGACATCTAGAGAGGATGAATGAAGGAAGATCGATGCAACAGATTTCAACGAGTGTGAATGGGCGAGAGCCGGTAGAGGTCGATATAGTACGTATCACGATCAGATCGGAGACATTTTAAAGAAAGGCCAAGTCAAAAGTCCATATAACTGGCGAGCATGTATGAAGACGCTCATGAAAGTGGAAGAAGTGAAAGAGGTATGTCAGAATCGCAGCATGTGGAAAGAAGTAATCTCTGCCTACCCCAACTGGAAAGGGCATAACTTTATGTAGGTATGTATGTATGACAACTGTTGAAGTACCAAGATTATGGAAGCTTGGCAACGTGCAACCCGTGTCCAAAAAAGGCAGTCGTGCTGACCCTGCCAATTACAGGCCAATTTCGGTCACGTCCATACTCTGCAAGACTATGGAACGTGTACTGAACAACCGGCTCCTGGCATACCTAGAAACGAATGATCTCCTCAGTGACCGACAATACGGATTTCGCCGAAATCGGTCCACTGGGGATCTTCTAGCGTATGCCACGCACATTGGGAGCGAGGCTATAGAGAATCATGGGGAAGCGCTTACGGTTTCCCTTGATATCTCATAAGCCTTTGACAGGGTTTGGCACGATCGTCTTTTAAACAAACTTCCATCATACGAACTACCCACTGGTTTTTAGGGTTCCGTAGCCGAATGGCAAAAAACGGCAAAAATCCCATACATGGCACTGAAACAGAAAAAAAATTTTTTAATCAAACCAATACGTGTGTCTATCTGTGGATAGGTCTTTAAAAATGATATTGAGGTTTCTAAAATCATTTTTTCTCAAAGTCAATCATTTGAAAGATAGGCGCGTCTAAAGTGGTAAAATGTGTGTCCCCCCCACTAACTTTTAAAGTATGGGAGCGAAAAATCTAAAAAAAATATATACTGTATATTTCAATAAAAACTAACAAAGAAAATTGGTTTCAACGAGATACACTCAGCCGTTTTAGAGATATGGCGACCGCAAAGATAACTTTGTTTTTCATACAAACACTATGAAAAACAAAGTTAATTTTGTAGTTGCGAAAAATCAGAGTTATGGAATACTTCACTGTGTTACGGAACCCTACGAGTGCGAGTTCGAGTCGCACTTGGCCAGCTTATTGTGTCTGGATTTCGGATTTTCTAAGGGACCGGTTTTTAAGGGACAGTTGCCAATGTTGTCATTGATGGCTACTCTTCTGACCAATTGGCAATAAATGCCGGGGTCCCTCAGGGGTCGGTGCTTTCTGCAACCCTATTTCTGCTGCATGTCAAAGATCTGCTAAAGCCTGGTATCTTTGGGTATGCAGACGACAGCACTGTTGTAGAGAGCTATACATCCAGTGCACGGACCAGTACAGCTGAAATCCAATGTCTTAGAGAGGCGATGGTCGAGCGCATGAACTTGTCCCTAAAGGCTGTCTCCGATTGGGGTGATGCCAATTCTCCGCCAAAAGGAGTCCATTTCAATTGACACCTACTTTTCGAAATGTGTCCGTACCGATAACTGACCACCTTGAGCTTCTTGGCATCTCTTTAACACCCACACTCAACTTTGAATCCTACATCGAGTCCAAGGCCCAGTTGGCTTCAAAAAAACTTGGTATTCTGGCTAAGGTGAGACAGTACTTCGCACCTGGACAGCTGCTCAACTTGTATCAAGCACAAGTCCGATCATGTATGGAGTACTGTTCTCACCTCTAGGATGGGTCAGCCAAATATCAGCTGGAGGCGCTGGAAGTAATTGAGAGGAGAGCTAAGAGACTTATAAATGACGACGAACTTGTAGGGAAAATGCTCCAGAGCCTAGAGCATCGCCGCAAAGTCGCTAGTTTATCGGTTTTCTATCGGATACATTTCGGAGAGTGTGCCACCCAATTGCACGAGTTAGTACCGCCATCCCCTTTCTTCTATCGGACAACCAGACGTACCAATGTGCGCCACCGCTTCATGGTGGACGTTCCATCTACACGCACGAAGCGTTTTGCTTCGTCCTATATCATACGATCCACCAAAGAATGGAATTCCTTGCCGGTGTTTGTGTTTCCCGATAGCTACAACCCGGGGGTCTTCAAATCGCGAGTGAACAGGTAAATACTAGGTGAGCGTGCTACATCGTCGACCGCGAAAATTTGGAATAAAATGGCTGTGCTGTGACATACCTTACGACGGACGGATAGACTGACAGATAGACATGACGAATCTGGTTGGGAAAAGGGTTCTGTTTTTTACCATTCGGCTACGAAACCCTAATAACGAGTCAATAACTTTGTAGAGTCTTCTAATGCAGCCCTCCAAGACAAAATCTAATTTCTGTTTCCATTCACGCTAACGCAAGCTCGAAATGTAAGGGAATGACATTTATTTTTCCGCAACTAAGTTGTCATTCCCATACATTTTGAAGATGCATTAGCGTGTATGAAAACTGAAAGTGGATTTTGTCTGACTGTCTTAGACAACATCCAATTTCTGTGTGCTGCACGCAAACGCAACTTCAAATTGTATGGGGAATGACTTTGCGGAGGAAAAATAAATGTCATTACAATACATTTTGAAGTAGTTAACATAAATTGGATTTTATCAAGAGGGGCTGACCAGACTTCGATGGAGTAAAATCTACATAATTAAGATACAGTAGAATCCGTTTATTATGACATCGAAAGGAATTGACAAACAGTAAGCGGACGTCATACAAAGCGTTTTGTGAAAAAATAACCTTTTTTATGTAAATATGTACTCGTAAATGTAGTTTAAAAACTAACACAACCGACTTCCATACTGCGCGATGACTCGCGCGGTAATAAATGTCTCAAACTTGTTATTTTAACTGACGTATATCGTCATATCTCTGAAGATACATATCAGATCTCGATAAAATTTAAATGGGAACACTTTGGAGATGAATCCTACCTGTAGATACATCATCGGTATCATCAGTATACATCGGTATACAATTTACGTTCAATTTACTCCTCCTTTTTGGAAGTCGGTTAATAGTTACGCTTATAGATCTAACGCTTTTATGTGTATCTCGGTCTTATGTATAAGTCTACTATTTCCAGATACCTCTGCGGAATTTCTGCTGCTGTTAGATTAGCATATTTATCGTTCATTTTTATTTCAATGAGAATTGTTTTAATAGCAACAGACCGACAGTGCTTACATTTTCTAATTCATTAACATTCTTGGTTCAAATTTATTGGTTAATTGATAAAAGATTTGTTAAAATTTACGAATTTTTATCTTCTCTGAAAAACACATCAAAACCTTTATGTTATTCTTCAGATAAATATCATATTCTTATATGAGCAAGCGTTTCACCACTATCTCACCTGTTGGTAAATGGTGATTCGGTTGAAGATGGTGGCACGCTAGGCTAGGCCTAGAATGGGAACTGGCTCTCAAGGACAGCTGCCGGAACAAAAGATGTTTTGACGAGAGATTTTCCAACATGATGGTGGTAGCTGGCCAGGCGGACACAGATGATGAATATTCATATAGAATCAAATCACTTTCAGTTATTAAATTATCACGACTTATATTCATAGTTAGTTTTTATACTAAAGGCCGGTTAGTATAAAAACTAACTATGAATATAAGTCGTGATAATTTAATAACTGAAAGTGATTTGACTTTTTATTGACTTATTGACACTTGCGTTTTTTTTTTCGGATTATGGTCTGACCGGTTTCGACTCAATTAGAGAGTATTCATCCCCGGATGAAGACTCTCAAATTGAGTCGAAAGCGGGTAGGAAAGCTGCCTGCAAATCACTTTTAGTGGAGTGCCGTAAGGTTTATACCTCGGAATCCAGGGCCAGTCAACGAATCTTTATAGAAACTTTTGAATTGTGTTTCTAACAATATATTAAAAAAAAAAAAAATTTTTTACCCGATCTTCATTTTTTAATTTTTTTTTCCGTTTTATTTTATTTTTATTAATTTAAAGTTATATTTTGACACTTTTTTTTATAGTGACACTTTGTCTCAGACACATTTCTGTCCACAGCTGGACATAGGCCTCACCAATGGCACGCCACTGAGCTCGATCTTCAGCTCTTTGTTTCCGCGCTGTCAGCCAGCTGGCGTATATCATCGCTCCACCTAGCTGCAGCGCGCCCTACACTCCGTTTACCGAGCTACGGTCTCCACTCTAGAACAGACGTGTTCTAGACCCCAACGGTTATCGGTTCTACGACAGATGTGACCAGCCCACTACCAGTTCAGCTTGATAATCCTTTGAGCTACGTCGATAACGTTGGTTCTATGACGGATGACCTCGTTTCGAATGCGATCCCTCAGAGGTACTCCGAGCATAGCCCTTTCCATAGCTCGCTGAGCAACTTTGAATTGGTGAACCAGTCTCACTGTCAGTGTCCACGTCTTGGCTCCGTAAGTAATAACAGGTAGGACGCACTCGTTAGTCTTTCGTCTTTAGGCTTTGTGGAATGGGCAATGAAAAGACTCGACGAAGTTTATCAAATGCTGCCCATCCCAGCTGTATCTTTCTGCGAGCTTCCTTCTCGAAGTTGTTTTTACCCAATTGCAAGATTTGCCCAAGGTATACGTATTCGTGAACAACTTCGAGAAGAACTCAGTTTTATTTTTAGGGTAATCGGTTCCGGGACAACATATTCGTTGAACATGATCTTGGTCTTATCCAATACTCAATACTCGATCATTTATTGCGTTCATAATATTTAATATTATCCAAGTTCATCCGGAGGTCGATGCGTGCAGAAGAATCAGCAAGGGTGGTCAGCATGTATTGCAAATCCTGCACGGTTTCTAGATAGTCAAAAGCTTTCTCATAGTCCACAAACGCAAGGCACAGGGGCTCGTTATACTCTTCGGTCTTCTGTATAACCTGTTGCACTGTATGTATGTGCTATAGTGCGATATCCTTCTTGAAACCCAGCCTGTTCAGGGGGCTGAAACTCGTCAAGTCTACGCGCGAGACGATTTGTGATGACTCTCGAAAACAACTTATAGATGTGACTCAAGAGTGAAATGGGTCAATAGTTCTTTAAGAGGGTCTTGTCTCCTTTCTTTCACAACATAATGACCACACTCTTGCTCCACGCTTTTGGAGTTTTCCCCGAAAACATGACGGAATTAAATATACGCTGCAGCTGTACAAGCGTTGGAGTTCCACCAGCTTTCAAGAGCTCCGTTGTAATTCCATCCTCTCCGGGGGCTTTTCCATTTTTAAGTTGTTTGAGAGCCATCACAATTTCGTCCAGGCTGACCTCTGGCAGATCCTCGGTACAATGGCAGGTAAGAGTGACTCTAGTATCTTCAGACTGGGGTTGGGGACGGTTAGATGTGGTCAACTTCGTCAGATCGCTTCGACTCAGCTGTTGAACAAAAGCTTGACACGGGGGTCAAAAGTTCAACAGCTGAGTCGAAACCGGGGTTTCGCTCGATCGCTTCTTTAATAGAGAGTATGTTAGAGCTCCGGCGGTCACGTCTTACCAGCTTAGATTTTTTTTTGTTCAAAGACCGTTGATCTGAAGAAGTGACTGTGGGGTTTTCTTGTCGCATCTGCATTAGCTGCACAGATTCTTCTGAAAGTTTATACTTCTTTCCGGCACCTCGCGTCTCGCAGAATTTCGTCCCCTCCCCCTGTAATCTGCTTCTTCTTCTTATATATAAAAATCAATTGCTGTTCGTTAGTCTCGCTAAAACTCGAGAACGGCTGGGCCGATTTAGCTGGTTTTGGTTTTGAAATGTTTGTTGTAGTCCAGGGGAGGTTTAAGCGGTGAGAAAATTTGGAAAAATTGCGAGGAAGATAGTAAAAACAACAATTTCATTTTTCCAATATAAACTGTTCTACCTACTTTCCTGTCAAACATTTGATGTTCGGCCCTTCGGTACGGTAGGGTAGAGTCTGTTCCACACACGGATTGAAATTTGAAGCACTTATTATATTAAGGGTTTTGAATCGACAACATAATATATTCACAATACTCGGATTAGCGCGTAGGTATTTAAATTTTAATATTTTGAATTTTGATGGTTGGCCTAGGTTGTCATTGTTGGTTCATTCAGACATTTTTGTCATTGTATTGACATATTTTGATGGTTGTCATTATGGCGCTTCCATACATGGGTATTCGCTATTTGTGTATAAAAATAAAAACAATACAAATAAACAATAAAAACAAAATAAAATAAAATAATTAATGGGGTCCCCATACAAGAAATGTGTTTTTAAGGCTTTTTATGCTCGATCTTACAAACCTTAAAGACTTTTGTCCCGCATACGGAAGGTTCCGAATTTCCGAAATCCGAACTTCTAACACCAACTAAGTAACTATTAACACAAAGGTAATTAATATAATTAATTATATATCTAGAAGACCGAGTGTTCGTACGACTAATTTTCTACTGATTCTAGCCAATTGAAGCTCTTTATTAAGTACTAAAATTGAAGAAATATTATTCAATATTTTATACTACATTTATTGCATTTCTGCAAATAAATCTTAATTAAATAAACAAATCGACCGAGGCCCACAAATTTAACAAATGAAACGCTTGCGCGTGCTAATTTTTCCTGTGCTGCCATCTAGCTGCATCGAGGTGAATTAATTTCGTATCGTATCGTATCGTAAAAACAAAGTTTTTTGTTTTAAACCCTTTACTTTTTAACTTTGTTCTGTTCTTAGTATTTGTTGTTATAGCGGCAACAGAAATACATCGTCTGTGAAAATTTCAACCGTATAACTATCACGGTTCATGAGATACAGCCTGGTGACAGACGGACAGACAGACAGACACACAGCGAGACAGACAGACAGACAGACAGACGGACAGCGGAGTCTCAGTAATAGGGTTCCGTTGGTACCCTTTAGGTTCGGAACCCTAAAAACTAAATAAAATTTAAAATTAAAGGGGGTCCCCATACGAGAAACATATTTTTCCAGCAAATGTTCAATCGGAACCCTGAGTGTGCGGGTCCGACTTGGACTTGGACAGTTTATTTATATTCGCGGTACGAAGTTCGCCGGGTCAGCTAGTGTATATATAGTTCATAATATATTTTTTGAATTAAATTGTTATTTTAAGCGAAATAATAATAAATTACCTACCTACACCGCACAGTACCACGCCGCGCAAATCCCGCTCCCCTCTCCCTCCCACTCAACCCTCCCCCTCACCCCTCCCCCTCCCCCCCCCCCCTCACCCCTTTCATGGCCCCTTTCAAACCCTTACAACCCTCTTTTCGCATTAAAAAGTAGCCTATATCCTTTCTCAGGCTCTAGAATATCTGTGTACCAAATTCCATTTAAATCGGTTCAGTAGAAAATTAACATAAACCTTACATATTTCCATACAAACTTTCATCCCCTATTGTTATTTTACACCCTTGAGGGTAATACTTTTAGAAACTTTGAATGTCATATTTATTTATATCAAATTAACAGACCAAAAAATAAGTTTCAAGCTTCTAGCTCCTAAAGTGACGATACTTTCATACAACCTTTCATCCCCCCTTTCAACCCCTTCCAACCCTCTTTTCGCATTAAAAGTAGCCTATGTCCGTTCTCAGGCTCTAGACTATCTGTGTACCAAATTTCATTTAAATCAGTTCAGTGGTTTTGGCGTGAAAGTGAGACAGACAGACAGAGTTACTGTCGCATTTATAATATTATAATTAGTTAGGATTAGGATTAGGTATACAATTTATGATCGTACAAAACGAAATAAACTGCCCAAGTGCAAGTCGGACTCGCACTCGTAGGGTTCCGTACCACACTACAGTATTTTATAAGATAGAGCAAAAAATACCACTATCATTTTTCTCCAGCAAAAAAGTAATAATTAATAAACATTTTTATTTCTTATAATGCCATCTAACGTCTAACAAAGGTGTTAGGGATCGGCATTTCAATATAACGCCATCTATGCGACGTTTACCTAACTAAGCGTTCATATATGGCGTTACATTGAAATGCCGAAAAAAACACCTTTCCTGTATTATTTTTAACTTTATTCTGTTTTTAGTATTTGTTGTTATAGCGGCAACAGAAATACATCATCTGTGAAAATTTCAACTGTCTAACAATCACGGTTCATGAGATACAGCCTGGTGACACACGGACAGACAGACAGACAGACAGACAGACAGACAGACAGACAGACAGACTGACAGACAGACAGACAGACAGACGGACAGATGGACAGCGGAGTCTTAGTAATAGGGTCCCGTTTTACCCTTTGGGTACGCAACCCTAAAAACCGACTTCACCTGCCGCAACAGTAATTTTTAGTACTAAGTTTGATATTTTTATCTCCATACCTCCGGAGATAAAAATTAGATCTCAACAAAATTTCATTTCATTTGATTGGGACCAAACGGAAAGCATATTCTCTCAAACAAAAAAATATTTTTTCAAATCGGAGTTCTGAGGTCACATACATAAAAAAAAATACCCGTCGAATTGAGAACCTCCTCCTGTTTTATGAAGCCGGTTGAAAATTGAAATCTTTGCTCTAAATATTTTTTTTCATTGTCCCTCTCATTTTTTAACCGACTTCACAAAAAAGGAGGAGGTTCTCAATTCGTCTGTATGTTTCTTTTTTTTGTGTGTTTGTTACGCGATTACTCCGTCAATTGTGAACAGATTCAAATGATTCTTTTTTTAATAAGTAGGGTACGTTTCTGAGGTGGTCCCATTTTAATTTTATCGAGATCTGATTAGTATCTTCAGAGATTTGGAGATAAATATCTCAAACATAGGAGAATGTACTGGTTTTAGAAAGAAGAAAGAAAGAAAAATCATTTATTTGACATAACACATTAAAATACTTACTAAAACAATGAAACGAGAAAAAACAAGAAACAATGTGAGGTGTGAAAAAGGCTTGTCTCAGCACATTATGTCTAGATTTACACCTGGACGCTGATTTTCAGACAAGCCTGCGGGTGATGAAAAAAATGCGAAATATTTATAAATAAAATAATAAAAATAAATAATAAATTGATACATAGATAAAAAAGGTACACTTAGATAGATATTAAATATAAATATATTTAATAATATTAAATATAGATATTAGATACTAAATATATGTATAAAAATTTATATGTCGGAGCGAAAAAATATAATAAAACTTATAAATATGTATTTTAGGTTAATTAGGAAAGGAACAACATTTGGAGGCTTTTAATTTAGAAAGGAATAGCTGGGTCATTTGGAAGGCAGCACTAAATAAATAAAATTATTAAGATGAGCGAGAATATATTGTATATGTCTTATATGATCGACATATCTTTATTTACATCAGCATTTTTCCGCTGCTCAACTATCAGGTACTGCTTTAACTTAAACTTGAAAGAACTTAAAGTTTTAGTACTCCTTATCGGAGGAGGGATGTTATTCCAGCACCTGGTAGCGGAGTAGCGGAAAGAGCCCCTAAATCCGGCTGAGTGATGATGCGGTGTGGAGAGCTGCAGTGAGACCTGTCTTATGGGACACGACCTTCTCTGAGATCTCCAGATGAGCCTGTCGCATAAGTATGACGGTTGTCCGTAATTAAGAATCTCGAAAAGAAGGGACGCGAGGTGGAGTTTACGTCGAGATTCATTTTCAAAGCGTAGTGGTTGTTAAGAAAAGGTGTGACATGACCTCTAGCGGGGATATTATAGCAAAATCTTGCACAGGCGTTTTGTACTCTTTGAACTAAATGTTGAGTTCGAGACAGCAATCGTGATCCATACACAGTGTCCGCGTAATTAAGCTTAGACAAGATGAGTGATTCAACCAATGCAATGCGAAGGTCTTCGCTTAAAAAGGGTCTAAGCTTATAGAGCGTTTTTAGTCTATAATAATATCGTTTAAAAACTAAAAAACAACCGACTTCAATGCCGGCTATTCATTTTCAGTACTAATTTTGAGATGTTTATCTCAATATCTCTGGAGATACTTATCATACCTCGATAAAATTACCATGGTACCACACTTGGGACATCTCCTTTCGAACAAAAAAAGAATAATCGAAATCGGTTCATAAACGACGAAGTTACCCGCGAACAAACATAAATATATATATATATATATATATATATATATATATATATATATATATATATATATATATATATATATTTATGTTTTGAAGAGCATATTGCAGAGTCAATTAAAAACTGTTTTTAACCGACTTCAAAAAAAGGAGGAGGTTTCTCAATTCGACCGTATATATATATATATATTTTTTTTTTTTATGTTTGTTCGCGGATAACTTCGTCGTTTATGAACCGATTTCGATTATTCTTTTTTTGTTCGAAAGGAGATATCCCAAGTGTGGTACCATGGTAATTTTATCGAGGTATGATAAGTATCTCCAGAGATATTGAGATAAACATCTCAAAATTGGTACTGAAAATGAATAGCGCGGCATTGAAGTCGGTTGTTTTTTAGTTTTTAAACGATATTATTAATAGCTGTGTCTAGAAAGTCTGGTGCAAAATGTTTTAGAAGAAGAGTCTCAAGAAAATTATACACAATGGAGGTTGCTATTGCATATACTTTTGAAGACTAAAAAATACAAGCTTGAATAATGTTTTTACATCTTTCTTCACGTTGATTTTGGTTTTTAACCCTCAACGCAAAACGAAGGAGTGTTATAAGTTTGACGTGTGTATCTGTGTATCTGTCATCGTGGCATCGTAGCGCCCAAACGGATGAACTGATTTTGATTTAGTTTGTTTTGTTTGATAGATGTCTTCGTCGAGAGTGTTCTTAGCTTTATTTCATGGAAATCTGTTCAGCCGTTTAAATATTATCAGCTCTTTTTTGGTTCAAAAAACTACGATAGCAACTTTCGTAAGGTCGTAGTCCTATGACCGCGGACGTCAAAAAATCAAAATGGCGCTGTCGCAGTATCTTGTTACTTCAATGATATTGCAAAAATATGGTAAGCTTGATCTAATTCTGAGATATCTCCTTGGAATGGTCTCAATGTACAAAGTTATACATATGCTTGGATTATAAACTTGGATTACATATACAAATCAGTCGGGGATCAGTATTGACAGATATTTTTAAAAGTTTCAAAGTTTTTGAGTACCTAATAGTTTTTGACATGACATGACGTTTGGCGAAGATGGCGGCCATATCAGTCCCGCCCGCGAAACGGCATACATAAATAATTCAGAATTATAAACGTACTTTGTACCAACCAACACTGCAAAAAAATAATTATAAGCATAATACCACAGATTATATAACAGTTGCTACGTAAATAATACTTTTCATTGTTAGGTTAGCTAAACAGTGCTTTGATAATTCGGGTATTAACAATGTAAGGAAGTGCCAACTCTTATAACGTAGTAGAGTTATTCAGACTGTGTGGGCCATATGGCGGCAATTAATGTTAATAATCGCAAATAATACATTTTAATATTTATTTTAATACAACTGGTCCTGGGTGTGTATAAAAACATTTGGAATTATTGTAATAAAATAGAAAATAAATTATCGTGTGTGTCAGATGCTTTTATTGCACAGGGCCATTTTGGACTTTGTCCTTTGATACCTTGATGACGTCATTATTACTAGTGAATATTTTCACGGCATTTAAAGTCAATATTTTAGGGTTCCGAACCCAAAGGATACTAAATGAACACTTTCTCAGACTTTGTTGTCTGTTAGTCCGTCCGTCCGTCCGTCCGTGTGTCTATATGGGCGCACTTTACAGATGTACCTTCTTAACCGTAATAGGTACATACTTGAAATTTTCACAAAGTATACATCCGTCGGTGTATAACGGCCCAGACACGAAATTTTATAGATGCATGTAATTTAATTAAAACTTGTTTTGCACTAAAACGGGTAAAATAAAATCTTTAAAAAAAAAAACCCCGACTTCATTGCCACAAACAGGCACTCAAAAGCGAAAAATAAATTACTTAATATAATTATTATAAGCGCTACCCACTTATCTATTTGAAGTCGGTGCCAGCCATGTCTAATAGGTAGTAGATAGATAATACCTACTTACTAACCTACATGTACCTACTTACTACTACTACATACATAGTATCTATCTACTATCCAATAGACTTGGCTGGCGCCGACTTCAAATAGATAAGTGGGTAGCGCTTATAATAATTATATTAAGTAATTTATTTTTCGCTTTTGAGTGCCTGTTTGTGACAATGTAGTCGGTTTTTTTTTAAAGATTTTATTAGTAAACTAGCAGTGTCCCGCGGCTTCGCCCGCGTTAAAACCTTCTTTTACTTACATAAAACTTTTCTTTTGTAAGAACGATTGTATTATTAATTACGTCTAATAAGAATAATCCAAATCGGTTCACCCGTTTTCATGTTATCGCGTGACTAAGGCAATTCAGGATTCATATTTATAAAACCCTAAAAACCTAAATTTACAGACTTTGTTACCTACCCCATTTCGAAAAATACTACAAAACGTTTATCCCATCTTGTTTCGCCATACAAACTTTGAATCCCCGTTCCGTATCCGGGAGGAATTTTCAGAAAATCACCTACGTCATAATAACTATCTGCATTCTGAATTTCAGCGCAATCAGAAACAATATTGATTTTTAGACTTTGTTACCCCACTTCACCCTTTTAGGGGTGGAATTTCGAAAAAGCCTGAAACACGTATTTACTTACTTAAGTACTTGTGTTAAATTTTGAATTTAAAAGACTATCTAATATTGTTTTTCCATACAAACTTTGAACCCCCGTTTCATCCCCATCAGGGTTGACTTTTGGAAAATCCTTTCTCAGAGGGAACTAACGTCGTAATAACTGTCTGCATGCCAAATTTCAGCGCAATCCAAAACAATATTGATTTTCGCACTTTGCTACCCCATTGCACCCTCTTAGGGGTGGAATTTCGAAAAAACCTAAAACACGTGTTTACTTATTTATGTCCTGAAGCACTTGTGTGAAGTTTCGAATAGAAAAGACTATCTAATGTTGTTTCTCCATAGAAACTTTGAACCCCCGTTTCATCCCTTTAAGGGGTGAATTTTAGAAAATCCTTTCTTAGCTGATACTTACGTCGTAATAACCACCTGTATGCCAAATTTCAGCGTAATCCGAAACAATATTGATTTTCAGACTTTGTTACCCCATTTCAGCCTCTTAGGGGTAGATTTTAAAAAAAGCCTAAAACACGTATTTACTTATTTATGTACTCAAGCACGTGTGTACAGTTTCGAATAGAAAAGACTATCTAATTTTGTTTCTCCATAGAAACTTTGAACCCCCGTTTCATCCCTTTAAGGGGTGAATTTTAGAAAATCCTTTCTTAGCTGACACAAACGTCATAATAACCACCTGTATGCCAAATTTCAGCGCAATCCAAAACAATATTGATTTTCAGACTTTGTTTCCCCATTTCACCCTCTTAGGGGTGTAATTTCGAAAAACCCTAAAACACGTTATTTATGTCCTGAAGCACTTGTGTGAAGTTTCGAATAGAAAAGACTATCTAATAATGTTTCTCCATAGAAACTTTGAACCCCCGTTTCATCCCCTTCAGGGGTGAAATTTGAAAAATCCTTTTTCAAAGGTAACTAACGTTGTAATAATTATCTGCATGCCAAGTTTTAGCGCAACCCGAAAAAATATTGATTTTCACACTTTGTTACCCCATTTCACCCTCTTAGGGGTGGAATTTAAAAAAAACCTGAAACACGTATTTACTTATTTTTGTACTGAAGCACTTGTGTAAAGTTTCGGATAGAAAAGACTATCTAATCTTGTTTCTCCATACAAACTTTGAACCCCCATTTCATCCCCTTAAGGGGTGAATTTTGAAAAATCCTTTTTTAGTACACCCCTAAGTACTAAGACAAATATACCCTCCAAATTTCAAGTCTCTACGACCAGCGGTTTAGGCTGTGCGTTGTCTGTCAGTGAGTCAGTCAGTCAGTCAGTATGTCAGGACAAAGATTCTTATAGTATTAGATTGTTATTATAATTTTTTATAATCAAGAGCGGCAATTTTTTTTTTAACTTTTATATTTGAGCTTTAGCTATGCAGTCCAACAGTTTTTATGAAGATTCATTGACTGGCCCTGGATTCCGAGGTTTTACCCATTTCACGTCTTATGGCAATTCACTATTTGTAGGCTTAGCTTAGATGAAACATCCACCATAATACGAAGGCATATTATTTGAGTACCTATACTTATATGAGTAGGTATATATGTGTACATACACTGGTCCGATAGTAGAATTGTTATGGCTCATTGTGGAAACATATTGTGCTGTTACGCGCTGAGCTCTTCGAAACATATCCAGTGGCCCTCCTATAAAGGAAAAACATCGTTAAGAAACCCTCAACCCCCGCATGGTGGTAGCACACTATCACAGTTTTACAATATGATTGTAAAACTGTGACACTATCTTGTGTCCGTCTGGCCAACTCAAGCAGTGCCCTCAAGTTAGAAAATCTGTCGCCAAACATCTGTGTTCCAGCAGCTATCCATGAGAGCTGGTTCCCATTCTAGGCCTGGCGTGCTACCATCTTCGACCGCATCATCACTTACATACAGGTGAGATAGTGGTCAAACGCTAGCCTAAATAAGTATATCATTTAAAAAAAAAGAAAAAAAAACTGGCCAAGTGCAAGTCGGACTCGCACTCGTAGGGTTCCGTAACACAGTAGAGTATTCTATAACTATGATTTTTCACAACTACAAAAATAACTTTGTTTTTCATAGTGTTTGTATGAAAAACAAAGTTATACTTGCGGTCGCTATATCTCAACAACTGCTGACTGTATCTTGTTCAAACCAATTTTCGTTGAAAGTTTTTATTGAGATCTACAGAATATATTTTTTCTAGATTTTTCACTCCCTTACTTTAGAAGTTAGAGGGGGGACACACATTTTACCACTTTAGACGCGCCTATCTTTTGAATGATTGACTTTGAGAAAAAATAATTTTAGGAACCTCAATGTCATTTTTAAAGACCTATCCATAGATACCCCACACGTGTAGGTTTGAAGAATTTTTTTTTTTTGTTTCAGTTCCATGTATTGGATGCCCCCCCTTAAACTTTTATATTTTTTATTTTTGTATAAAAATCGGAAAGCGGTTTACAGACTACATCTACGTACCAAGTTTCAATTCTGTAGTCTTAACAGTTTCGGAATAAAATGGCTGTGACATACGGACGGACGGACAGACAGACAGACAGACAGACAGACAGACAGACAAACAGACAGACAGACAGACAGACAACAGACAGACAGACAGACATGGCGAATCTATAAGGGATCCGTTTTTTGCCATTCGGCTACGGAACCCTAAAAACCACTACAATAGCGATATTATACTGGCGACTTTGCGGCAATACTCAAGGCGTAGTATTATTATATTTTCTATGCTCAAGGCTTTGGAGCTTCTTAAAATACAAATTTGTTTGTATAATGATTTTGATGACGATAAAGTAACAGGATATAAGCACGATGCTGGCCTGATAGCAAGCGATGATATTAGCATGTTACAGATACAGTGACATGCAGCATTTCGGTAAGCTTTTGCAATTCAACCATTTATTGGTAAATTGTTAAACACAATCCAAAATTTCATCGTACCAGCGGGACCCGCAACCTCCGGAATAACATGTTCCGGTGCTTTTGCCAATTAAGCTGGTACGATGAAATTTTGGATTGTGTTTAACAATTTACAAAAATATTAAGTGTGTAACACTTCAAAGAAACATAATATTTCATTTATTGGTAGTTACTAAATTCTTTTGTTCTCATATCTCTGGGTACTCTCTTTTAGAATACACATTGAGATAAGATCAAATAAATCGTTATCACTATCATTGTTGTTATGTCTACATGTGGATTATAATAGTTACCTACAGATTTTTCTAAAATGTTTGTATTTGTTAGGATAGCGTTTGACCACTATCTCTCCTAGTTATAACTGGTAAGTAAGTTATGATATTCAGTGGCAGCACAAGACCTAAACATAATGTGGGCAAGGTACATTCCGCGAGGCCCTCTGATGGTGCAAGAAGAATATAAAATAAAAAAACACTTGAAATTAAACAGTTCTCAAAAATATCGATTATTTCATTCACATTTATTTCGTGCGCCGAAGAACATACGTATTATATATTATCTGTGGCCAAAGTTTGGAATATCTTTACAGTGCCACAAGTATAACTTGGCGGTGGTGGTTTTTGGAACTAATTATTTTAATTGAATTACGTAGTATTTATATTCTCTTTGTAATTGAAACTGTGAGTTTGACGTTTGAGAGATTACCGCGACATTATTGTTGATAAATCTGCTACATTAAAATAGTTCAATAATGCCAAAAGTAATTAAAAGTGGTTTAAGAGAAACTGTTATCAAAGTACAAAGTAAAAGCACAGTGGCGCACAGGCACGCCAAGTTATACTTGCCGGACTGTAAGTTGAGAATGAATTCTAATGTATTTATTATAAGAAAAACATTGTAGCATGTACTTTTACTTTTATTAATTTATTTTCGGCTGTAAGGCGTGAGGCCCTTTGCACCGCGAGGCCGTCGGCGTTGGCCCACACCGCTAACGCCTTACGCCGCCTCTGATGATATTATGGTCGAAGGTGGTGAACACGCTAGACCTAGAATGGTCTGACTCTCATTGGCTGTGTGCTGCCGGAACACCGTGAGGTTATGGCGGTAGATTCTCTCCTTGGTAGTGGTAAGCAGCGACGTCCTAACCCGTTACATTGACAATATAAGATCGTTTAAAAAACTAAAAGATTCGACTTCAAATGCCGCGCTATTATATTTAGTACCAAGTTTGAGGTGTTTATCTCCATAACTCTGGAGATACTTAGCAGATATCGATGAAATTGCAATGGTACCAGCCTTGGGATATCTACTTTCCAACAATAAAATAATCGTCGAATTCGGTTTATAAACGACGAAGTTATCCGCAAACAAACATAAAAAATATATACGGTCGAATTGAGAAACCTCATTTTTAGGGTCCCGTAGTCCTGACAAGGAACCCTTATAGTTTCGTCATGTCCGTCCGTCTGTCTGTCTGTCTGTCCGAGGTTTTTCTAAGAGACCGTTAATACTAGAAAGCTGTAATTTTGTGGGTGTATGTATATCAATTACGTCGACAAAGTGGTGAAATAAAATTTTGAAAAATATTTTTTTTAGGCTAGCTCTCCTATATGAGAAGTGGGGATGATTTTTTTTTTCATCGTCTACTCCATTGTGTGGGGTATCGTTGCATAGGTCTTTTAAAATGACTTAAGGGTTTCAATTGAGCATTCAATTCAATTTATGAAATATTAAACTTTAAAGTGCAAATTTTTGTTTCAGTAGGGCATCCCCCCCTCTAAAAGCTAAACTGCTGGCTTGAAAAACCTGAAAAATTCTTGATAATAGCGCATTTCATGAACTTTAATGGAAAACTATAGCGGTTAAGATAACTTTATTAGTTTAGCAGCAATAGTCGTTAAACTTGGGTGTTGGATAATTTTTACAAAATCCTTACAATAAATCCTAGCGACAAAGACGGAGTACCTAGTTGCTTGTTTATAACGGGTAAAGACTTGCATTGAATAACAGGCTACTACGGAACCATACACTGTGCGTGGCCCGACACGCACTTGGCCGGTTATTTTAAGTTTGCTAACAAAGATCAGACAGCGTTGTCTGCTCTTTGTGTTGTCAATGTAAAGTCTGTCTACAGTGAACGCCTTAGGGCTTGCATTTTAATGAACATTTTTTGCCGGGGGGTAGGAGCGGAGTCGTCACGGTAACTATTATAATATTACCGTGGAGTCGTGTATGTGGAGGATGACCTTTATATACGTTATCACATTTCATTTCATGTAACTGCTTATCTCACCAATCAAAAGTTATCTCCACAACAAACATTTCCTAAACATCTTTTGAATGTGTTTGCAATAAACACATCTCAGTTGAAATTACTTGAAATCTCACGACCTCCTTTATTGCTTTCCAACAAAACATTGTTCAGTGATAAGATGTGATATGACAGTGTTTTCTGTTGGAAGCTACACTCAACAATAGTGTGATCTTATGCGGTAGCCAGGTTTTTTAACCGACTTCAAAAAAGGAGGAGGTATCTCAATTCGACCGTTATGTTTGTTCGCGGATAACTTCGTCGTTTATGAACCAATTGTGATTATTATTTTTTTGTTCGAAAGGAGATACCCCAAGTGTGGTACCATGGTAATTTTATCGAGGTCTGATAAGTATCTCCAGAGATATGGAGATAAACACCACAAAATTGGTACTGAAAATTAATAGCGCGGCATTGAAGTCGGTTATTTTTAGTTTTTTAAACGATAATGTGGTCGGTGATGTGGTCGGTAAGCGATGATGTGGTCGAAGATGGTGAAACGCTAGGCCTAGTATGATCTGACTCTCAAGGACTGTGTGCTGCCATCACATAGTAAGGTTATGGTAGTAGATTTTTCCTTGATGGTGGTACTACTTTTTGGTAGCACGTGAGGCGGAACATCGATATAATATGCTGTATTTTTGTGAGCGGAGCAGTTTTAAAATGCAGCGTTCTGAAGCGTAGTTAGCCGGAACCTCACTGGAAACATCTTTCTTTGTTTGAGACCGTATGCTTCCCGTTTGATTCCATTGTAATTTTATTCAAATCTGATCAGTACTTATCTCCAGAGATATGGAGATAAACATCTCAAATGTGGTAGGTACTTAAAATTACTTAATTAGCTGCTTATTAATAAGGGTAAGAAAAACTATTGGGTTATTATTAAACATTTTTGAAATTCCTGAAATGTGATTTTTAGGGTTCCGTACCCAAAGGGTAAAACGGGACCCTATTACTAAGACTCCGCTGTCCGTCTGTCTGTCTGACTGTCTGTCTGTCTGTCTGTCTGTCTGTCTGTCTGTCTGTCTGTCTGTCTGTCTGTCTGTCTGTCTGTCTGTCTGTGTGTCTGTCCGTCTGTCACCAGGCTATAGCTCATTAATCGTGATAGTTAGACAGTTGAAATTTTCACAGATGGTGTATTTCTGTTGCCGCTAGAACAACAAATACTAAAAACAAAATAAAGTAAAAAATTAAAGGGGGTCCCCACCCATACAAATAACGTGTTTTTAAACGCCATCTATCTAATTAGTTTCGGCAAAATGACATAGATGGCGCTAGTAAACGAGCTGCCCCGTCTTTCTAGATCGCGACCAAACCAAATATTCTTGGTTATATCAATTAATCAAATATATGAGGTTGAAACTCTGTTATGTTTCGTATTGTACGGAACCCTCCCTAAGTGTGCGATAAGAGACGCAATGCTGACTCGCACTTGGCCAGTTTTATTACGTTTTCAATCCCCCATATCTTCGCCGTTATGAAAATTATCCAAAAACTGAATAAACTTAAAATCCTAAGTAATATAATTATCGAACCTCTTCACAAAACTAATCACTACACTACGTAGTACTCACAGAAATATTGTGGTATACTATAAATTATTTATTCAGTTGCCTTGGTAACGTTCTACATAATTATTATTTCGGTTAAAGATTTTAGGTCTCATTTAGCTCGTGGAAAACAGGAAAAGTGCTATGAAATGTAGATAGGTAGGTACAGTCATACAGTGGTACACATCACCAATCCACCATCCATGGTACCATCACCAAAGATAGAGTAATTGCCATGACTTCGATGATGGCATCATTTTGGATACTTGTATTATTTATTCTGTGCTTTGGTTGGGTTAAATCGGCGCCTGCGCCGTGTTTCGATGTTTAGCGTACTCTCACGAAGTCATTAGCACCAATACAATACAGATATTTCTACAAACACTTGTTTAGAAATAGTAGGATTTCAGCGAGCGATAGTACTTATGCACTTAAGTATGTAATAATTGGTTTTCAAAAACAGGGCCCAGTAGTGGGAGAAAGGTCGGCTTTGATGCCCGAGGTACCGAGTTCAATCCCCGCTGTGCACCAATGGATTTTTCTATCGAAAAATGTACTTAAATGCGCTTTTCACAGTGACCCTTCGGTGACGGAAAAATATCGTTATGAAACCCCTAACCCTGCATGGTGGTAGGACACTATCTATCTAGTATCTGCCTGGCCAGCTACCACCCTCAAGTTAGATTATCGCCAAACATCTAATGTGTTCTGGCTGCTATCCAGCTATCAGTTCCCATTCTAGGCCTAGCGTGCTTACCATCTTGAGACAGTGGTCAAACATTAAACATCTTGCTGTAGAAATTGGGCACAAAATAAATCTTATTTAGAAGATTTGGACTAACGATTTTTTTGTTTGATCAACAGAGCTGTGAAAAAGGAAACGGTTCTCTACGAATACAAAATACTTTATTGTACAGGTACCTACACCAATTAAAATAACTTATGATTTATGAAACAATTATTAAAAATGTAAAACCATCCCCGACTGATCTATATACTGAGACCATTACAATGAGCAAAAACTCGACATCTCTGCTGTAAGTTGGTGAGGAGTGGAGTATTCAGCAAAATTCACAAATTCTGCCTATATTTATATATATAGCCCGCGGGTGTAACCGCGGGGCGCTGCTAGTAGTAGCAGCGCCCCGCGGTTACACCCGCGTAGTTTCCGTTCCCGTTAAAATACGGGGATAAAATACAGCTTATGTTACTCGCTGATAATGTAGCTTTCCATTAGTGAAAGAATTTTTAAAATCGGTTCAGTAGTTTTTGAGTTAAATTTGTAACAAACGAAAAATCTAATCTTTCCTTTATATAATATTAGTTTAGATAGGATAGGATAATATATCTCTCAACGGGAAAAACTTATTTGCTGTAACCCAAAAAATATTAACTCTTCAACAGAGCGCAAAACATTTCTGAAAACTTAGAAAATACATATTATTGTACAACTAATAAGTTGTAGAAACATTAATTTAATAAAACTGGCCAAGTGCGAGTCAGCATCGCGTCTCTTATCGCACACTTAGGGAGGGTTCCGTACAATACGAAACATAACGGAGTTTTAACCTCATATATTTGATTAATTGATATAACCAAGAATATTTGGTTTGGTCGCGATCTAGAAAGACGGGGCTCGTTTTCTAGCGCCATCTATGTCATTTTGCCGAAACTAATTAGATAGATGGCGTTTATAAGCACGTTTTTTGTACGGGGACCCCCTTTAATTTTTAACTCTATTTTGTTTTTAGTATTTGTTGTTCTAGCGGCAACAGAAATACACCATCTGTGAAAATTTCAACTCTCTAGCTATTACGGTTAATGACCTATAGCCTGGTGACAGACGGACAGACAGACAGACAGACAGACAGACAGACAGACAGACGGACATCGGAGTCTTAGTAATAGGGTCCCGTTTTACCCTTTGGGTACGGAACCCTAAAAACAGTTAATTAATTATTTTCACCCTTTAAGTGGCTTACAGCAAATGCATTTTTTACATTATTATCTCTAAAATTCTGTAACTATCAAGCATTATACAAAGACTAGAAGTGCCGCGCGGCTGCGCCCGCGTTAAAAACTTATTTTACTTACCTAAAATTTTCTTTTGTAAAAACGATTCTATCATTGAATACATAAAATAAGAATTAGCCAAATCAGTTCACTCGTTTTCATGTTATCGCGTGACTAAGGCAATTCGGGATTCATATTTATAAAAACCGAAAAACCCAAATTTTCAGACTTTGTTACCATTTGAAGTTGAAGAGTGAATTTTGAAAAATTCTTTCATAGCGGATACCTTAGTCAAAATAACTAGATAGTTATTTTGACGGATGGCGCTGAAATTTGGCATGCAGATGCATGCCAAATTTCAGCGCCATCCGAAACCGAAAATGCTACCCGGCATTTCGAAAAATCTTGAAACACGTATTAACTTATTTATTTACTGAAGTACTTGTGCGAAGTTTCGAATAGAAAAGACTATCTTATCTTGTTTCTCCATACAGACTTTGAACCCCCGTTTCATCCCCTTTAGGGGTAAATTTTAGGAAATCATTTATCAGATGGAACTAACGTCGTAATAACTATCTGCATGCCAAATTTCAGCGCAATCCGAAACAATACTAATTTTCAGACTGTGTTACCCCATTACACCCTCTTAGGGGTGGAATTTTTTACTTATTTGTTTATTGAAGCACTTGTGTGAAGTTTCGAATAGAAAATACTATCTAATCTTGTTTCAAATCAAAAGTTTGTATGCAACTTTTGGAATTTTAGAAAATCTTTGTTAGTACAGCCTTACGTGCTAAGACAAATATACCCTCCAATTTTCAAATGTCTACGACCAGTGGTTTATCTGTGCGTTGTCTGTCAGTCAGTTTGCAGTCAGTCAGTCAGTCAGTCAGTCAGTCAGTCAGTATGTCAGGACAAATATTCTTATAGCATAAGAAGATACCTACAGTACAATTATTTGTTTATCACCGTGTTAAACAAAGAAATCGTTTGTCTAAATGTCTACTTAGTTTTGGCTTGTCGCCCATTTTGCATACCATCATAGCATCCGCCTTATTAGACTCTCACATACATTATGGTACATAATAATCGTTTCGAATGAGCTGTGAGCACTACATGTTAATGGAGAATCCTGTATAATGATATAAGTACACGAATTAGGTAGGTATATACTACCAGCTTCTGCCCGTGGATTCGCTCACGTGGCCTACAGGAAAGAAATTTCATATTTTTCTTCAAAAACAATAAATATTATATGCGCTCTCACTCTCTCTCATCAATACCTATATATAATTGAATTGAGAAACATCTTTTTTAAAGTCGGTTAAAATCCAAAGTCACACACGACAGTCTAGACACGACACATGAAATTTGGAGGTTGTGTTCTTTGTTTAGTGTAGGTATCCACTAAGAAAGGGTTTTTCAAAATTCCACCCCTAAGAGAGTGTAATGGCAGATTACATTTTCTGTGAAACATTTTATTCTTTGAGTCGATTGTCTCAGAAATTAATACACAAAGAGGAAACACGGGGTGCATTTTTCTATACAAATGTATTCCCCTGTTTCCTCCCTGAAAAATGCTTATAGAGCAAATTTTTTTTACAAAAGATCAAGGTCTGCTGTAGATAGGCCCTGTTATTTGCTTTTTTTGACCAACTTATTGCAAAAAGAAATATATGATCCTTCAAAAACCTAAAAATTGAGCAATGTTACTGCTCTTATCTAGACGACTACCAGACAAATTTTAAAGGGTTTTAATGCAAAAAAATTTGTAGGTAAAATTGGTCTGAGTTGCAGTTGTCCCTATCGCACTCTTGTTGGTTGTTCGGGCATTGCGCGACGGCAATAGTTTATGTAAAATACCTATTTTTCAAATACCACGCACACCGCGTTACCTCTACCAATACAACTTCCACGCCACGCGAGTTAGTTTCAGTTGCAAGTTTGACACGTTTATCGTCATATATCTGGAGTTACTTTCAAATCTCGATGAAGTTACAATCTGATTACCTTGGAAATGTATCCAACCGATTAAAAAAAATATCTTTCGAATCGGTTCACAATTGACGGAGTAATCGCGTAACATACTTAACTTACATACAAAAAGATTGGTTGTCTGTAAAATTAGTTTACGGTCGATAAGCGGTCGATAGTTTAACGTGACAACGTCATAACAAAACATTGATGTTCCTGTTCATGTTCATGTTCATATGCATATCCGTATTCAGATTCTGATTGATGAAATCGGCGCATGCGTACAATGCAATGAGCGTAACGGGACACTTTTTCGTGCATGCATACAGCCGGCGTGCATCGATTTATTAGATAGATAGATAAACTCTTTATTGACCACTTATAAAAAACAGAAACACATTAAAACTAAACAATTTAAATCTAATAGCGTCAATGGGAGGTCTTATCGCTTTAAGCGATCTCTTCCAGACAACCATGCCAGGAAAGGATTACAATCACGAAAGCGGTGGTTTATAAAAAAGTGTGAATAAAATAACAAACCTTTCACTACCAAGTATATTCTACCCTTAGAACTCCTGACCATTCACAATTTTTCTTTAGTCCATTTTCTATTGGAGATGTGAAGAAGAGTATGCTATCTATAACTTCAAATGCAGTTGGAGTCGATTGTATTAGCCGGAACATGCTTATCCCTATCCTTGACATCGTACTCCCTGTCCTACACCACATCCTTAATTTCTCAACTTCCAGTAGCACCTTTCCGTTACAATGGAAAGACGCTCAAATCATTCCCTTGCCCAAAAAACCTAATCCCAAGTCTTTCAACGAGTACCGCCCTATTTCCATTCTACCTTTCCTCTCCAAAGTACTTGAGAGCCTTGTCCATAATCAGCTACACTCCTTCCTTAACTCCAATCATCTCCTTATTCCCTTCCAGTCTGGGTTTCGCCCTGGACATAGCACAGTTACTGCCCTCGTTAAAATAACCGATGGTATCCGTTTAGGAATGGACAAAGGGAAAGTAACTGTGTTAACCCTTCTGGACTTCAGCAACGCTTTCAATACCGTCGATTTTGACATTCTCCTTGCTCTTCTTCACTCTATCAACATATCTCCCATGGCAATTGACTGGTTTTACAGTTATCTGTTTGGCCGTCGTCAGCGTGTCCGCATCGAAGAGTCTTACTCTACTTGGTATGGAACCGCTGCCGGCGTGCCACAGGGCGGTGTCTTATCACCTCTTCTTTTTTCCCTCTTTATTAATTCTATTTCTCTTAACCTCACTTCTTACTACCACCTCTATGCAGACGATCTGCAAATCTACTCTCAAGCTTCACACGATCAACTGCCTCATGCTATTAGCAATATTAACAAAGATTTAGTAAATATATCGGAGTGGAGTAAGGCGCACGGATTAACAGTGAACCCAAGTAAAACGCAAGTGTTAATTGTTGGAAGCTCAAGGACTATCGCTAAAATTAACTGGAGTACGACACCACAAGTAGTCTTTGAAGGGATAACGATTCCGTACAGCGAAACTGTAAAAAATCTAGGCATTATATTTGATCGCTACCTGTCATGGGGACCACAACTTGCGGCCATTAGCCGCAAGATGTTTGCTTCTGCAGGGGCTTTGAGGAGGTTAAGAAATGTTTTACCAACGGCTACTAAAGTTGCGCTAGCACAGTCTCTTCTTCTCCCTATTCTCGATTACGCCGATGCATGTTATCTAGACCTCACAGAGGAGCAGCTAAATAAGCTTGAGCGGCTCCAAAATTTTGCAATTAGGTTCATATTTGGCCTTCGCAAATATGACCATGTTTCAGAATTCCGTCGTAAGCTCAAGTGGCTGCCTATTCGTCTTCGCCGGAATACACACATTCTGTCACTCCTTTATCATATTTTATTTAATCCCACTTCTCCTAGCTATCTAAAAGCACTCTTCGAATTTCTTCACACCACTAACTCCCTTTCGCTAAGGTCATCAGAGAATCTAATGCTTTCTATTCCTACTCATTGCAGCACTTTCTATGATAAGTCGTTTGCTGTTCAAGCTGTCAGACTCTGGAATGCGCTTCTTTTAGAGATAAAACAATCACAAACTATATATACATTCAAGGAACGCGTTAAGTCGTATTATCTTGGTTAGTTATATTACATACGTTTGTTATATACACTCCTAATAATATGTTATATATATGTATATCTATATATATATATTATATATATATGTATTATTTAATATATTATGTATATGTATCAAAGTAATTATTATTATTTTCTTTTGTATTAATTTAGTATCCTTTAATAGCTTACGTCTTATTTACTTATACACTGTACACCGCCGTATCTATTTACATATTTCTCCATCTAAAGGTTGTCTGGAAGAGATCGCTTTCAGCGATAAGACCGCCTGTTGTTACACTATTATAATGAGTTGTTCAGTAATACTCTGTTTCTTTTTAATAAGGTGTTCAATAAAGTGTTTCTATCTATCTATCTATCTATCTATCTATCTATAATAATAATAAATTAGAACAAATTGTAAACAAACTACACTATAATAAATACCCTAAAATAAATGCATAACATATATATAATACATACATATTAATAAATACTTAAATATATATTATATATTAGACGTTGTCACGTCAAAAAAACATACAGACGAAGTAAGAACCTCCTTTTTGGAAGTCGGTTGAAAATTATGAGACCCATGTATTATACATATAGTATTAGTGTATTATACCCGTGCTTTTCCAAAATTATCTCCCACACGTTTGTCTGACCAACATATCAACGTTCTGCTTAATCCGCTGGTCCTAGAGACATAACAATTAGAGAGTGTGTTTTTTGTGAAGTGCAGTTATCCAATAAGAAAAGGTTTTTCGAAATTCCACCCCTAAGAGGGTGAAATAAGAGGTTGAATTTTCTGTGAAACTTTTTATTCTCTGGGTCAATTGACTCGAAAATGTGTACTTATACTCTTTAATTGAAATTATGAGACTCATATCACAGAATAATTAGACAACAGAATAATAACTTAATAGTACCAGTGCCACAAGTATAACTTGGCGGTGGTGGTTTTTGGAACTAATTCTTTTAATTGAAACTGTGAGTTTGACGTTTGAGAGATTACCGCGACATTATTGTTGATAAATCTGCTACATTAAAATAGTTCAATAATGGTAAAAGTAATTAAAAGTGGTTTAAGAGAAACTGTTATCAAAGTACAAAGTAAAAGCACAGTGGCGCACAGGCACGCCAAGTTATACTTGCTGGACTGTATACGTACTCATGCATCACATTTTTTCACAAGCCATAGACCTAGGATTCACTACGTACTAGGTATGTGGCATCGCCAAGTCGAGCAAAAGCAAACAGACAAAATAAAAGTGTATATTTCTCCTCATAACTCTCCAATCTAATGTTATCCTATCAATCAATTCACTCGAGCCTTGAACTCTGACGTCTGTTAGTCTGTGGACGTCTTGTTCGACCATTATCTAATCTGTGTGTACGATGATGCTCTGTGGACTTTACCCTTATATACGTAGAGAGAGAAGTCCCATGTACGCTTATATATGAAGTTAAACCATAAAGTAAGCAGATATAGATATTTGGGTAGCGTGGCCACATGAGATAGAAGATTGTATACTAACTATTATATAATCTGTGACATAACCATATATGTATTTAGAACCTAGTGAACATAACTTTAGAACATAGCAATAAAGGTCAAATTTCGTTAAGCTAAAAACGGCTAACTACTATACTGACCCTGTAAAAGCATTCATTCATTCATTCATTTATTCAGCAAAACATTTTGTACACGCAGGTACCTTATCTAATACAGAGTTCTTATTCAATAAGACTCACGAAAAATTAGTATAATTATGTTTTGGGACGGGGTCGAGGCAGTCCTCTTTACCCGGGCTGGGCGCGTGGGGCGATTACCCTACGGGAACGGAGTGGGCTTGGAAAGCCCTTTTGGTATCCGATATGGTTGTTGGCCATATCTTGGCGTAGTGGTTGTATACATCGATGGCCATCTTGGCTTAGAGGTCGTGTGGGCCATTCTTGGCGTTGTGGTTACTGTGCCTCATCTAAGAGTTGCCGTCTACTGCCTCGTTGTCATCCAAAGTCGACGGGATGATGTCTCGAGGGAGTGCACGCCTGGCCCTTACGTCGGGCGGTCGGGCGTGAAGCGGCGCAATGTTCCAGAGATGCGAGTGCGGCCCATTGTCTGCGCGGTCGAACATGCCGCGCGCCAGCCGGACACCAAACTTCTCCACGGACTCGATCTTGACGTCTCGGCACTGAGAGAGGGAAATATTATAGCTATGTCCTTTTCCGTTACATGGAATAACTCCATAGTATATCCTATTTCATGTGGGAAAGAGACAGAGCTACCCGCGGTCTATTATTTTCTCTGTCTACGAGTTAAACCTTTTAAATTGACTACTTGACAAAAGTGACAACCAAATAAATCTACTTCTCCAGTTTAACGCTGATTAAATTATTGTGACTAACTGAAATACGGCATTTTGTTTTTAACTGACTTCACTAACAACGGGGAGGATCTCAATTCGCCTGTCTTTATCACAGACTAGGTAGATATGCTACGCATCCATACTTCTATACTTACTTATATTATAAAAAAGTTAGTAACTATGTCACTATGTCTGTTTGTTTCCTAATCACGTCTAAACGGACGATCCTATCTGACTGAAATTTAACAAGGAGATACTTTATAGCTTGATGATAATCTATAACTATGATTTTTCGCAACTATCAAATTAACTTTGTTTTTCATAGTGTTTGTATGAAAAACAAAGTTATCTTTGCGGTCGCCATATCTCAAAAACTGCCGACTGTATCTCGTTCAAACCAATTTTCGTTGTTAGTTTTTATTAAGATCTACAGTATATATTTTTTTGTTTTTTTTACTCCCATACTTTAAAAGTTAGAGGGGGGGGGGGGGGGGACACACATTTTTCCACTTTAGACGCGCCTATCTTTCAAATGATTGACTTTGAGATAACATGATTTATAGGAACCTCAATGTCATTTTTAAAGACTATCCACAGACACCCCACACGTATAGGTGTGAGGAAAAACATTTTTTTTGTATCAGTTCCATGTATGGGATGCCCCCCTTAAACTTTTACCTATATTTTTTATTGTTGTATGACAATCAAAAAGCGGTTCACAGAATACATCTACCTACCAAGTTTCAATTCTGTAGTCATAACAGTTTTGGAGTAAAATGGCTGTGACATACGGACGGACAGACAGACAGACAGACATGACGAATCTATAAGGGTTCTGTTTTTTGCCATTCGGCTACGGAACCCTAATCGATTTTATGTTTGGTAGAGTATGCTTTCCATTTGGTCCCATTGTAATTTTATCTTATAAGTATCTTCAGAGATATGGAGACAAACACCTCAAACGTAGTTTATAAGTACTGAAATTGACTAGCGCGGCATTTGAAGTCGGTTTATTTCGTTTTCTAAGCGATCTTAAATTATTAATGCTGTGCTGTTAAGGACTTGACCTTATTTTAAGTGATGATGAGATCTATGAAATGAATTTTATTTCCAAACATCATGCATACAGATTATGCGTGATTATAATAAATTTGTTTGCTTAATTATCTTAATTAATTTTAAAGTAATTATATTACAGTGCTTTACTATGAACCACTAATTGTTTTCGGTGGGCTCCAAACTAGGCTAGGCCTGTGTTTTGAACGCCCTGCATCTCGGGTTAAATCAAAAAGGTTTCTGCGCTGGTTATGTACATTACAAGTCGAGAATATTGTATCGTATCATAATACATCTAGCAATCTTCATTTGCTGTTTGTAATCTAAGACTAAGATGGAATCGAAATGTGATTCTATAAGAATAGGCGGTCTTATCTCTTAAAGCAAGATATAAGGGGAGTTGGGATATTACGGGACGACTTATATTATGTGGTAAACCACAAAAAAACCTTTTATGCATTCCTCAGCACCATACCAGTCCATTCATAAATTATTTTTTAGGGTTCCGAACCCAAAGGGTACCAACGGAACCCTATTACTGAGACTCCGCTGTCCATCTGTCTGTCTGTCTGTCTGTCTGTCCGTCTGTCACCAGGCTGTATCTCATGAACCGTGATAGTTAGACGGTTGAAATTTTCACAGATGATGTATTTCTGTTGCCGCTATAACAACAAATACTAAGAACAGAACAAAATTAAAAATTAAAGAAAAGTTAAAAAAAAGTTTTTTTACGATAGCGCAGCGCCACCTATCTAGTTGCTAAGATGGCGCTATCGTCTTTACCTTAATCTGAATCTCGGAAGCGGCTCCAACGATTAAATAAAATTTAGTATACCTACAGGGGATTTCGGGGGCGATAAATCGATCTAGCTAGGAGTCATTTTCAGAAAATGTTGTTTTATTCGTGTTTTCAATAATCAACTTTATTGATAATCAACTTAAAATATACTCTTCCCGACATCTATTGGCGAGTAGAAGTACTGTATCAGTAAAGCAGTTAGTTGCTCTCAATTAAACAAAATAGTATTATTATTCGTCAATAGATGTCGGGAAGAGTCATATTTGTCTGTTTAAGTGGCAAAAAATACCGAGCAAAGCTCGGTCAACCAGATATTTAATAATATTAATTACTACAGTTACTATTACCACTATTACTATTACTACTATATAATACTATTCTACCTTTGTGTTAACGTTTACTTAGTTGGTGTTAGAAGTTCGTTAGAAATTCGACAGATGGCGTTCGGAACCCTCCGTCTGCGAGACAAAGTCTGACTCGCACTTGGCCAGTTTTTTTTATTATATAGGATAGGAAGCAAACAAGCAGACGGCCCACCTGATGGGAAGTGGTCACCGTGTTCTACGAACACTTGCAACTCTAGAGATGTCACCCATAGGTTTCCGACCTGTCAAGATTCTTTTAAAACTCTTTTTGAAGGACTTCGTGTTGTAGCTCTGCGGGATTAACAGCAGACGGCAGCTCGTTCCACATTTTACAAGTGTACGGGAAAAAGACCGCTAGAATCGAGATGTGTGCGAAGACCAAGCCTCGATAATGTGTAGATGAGCGTGTCTATGGCGAGAAGTACTATAGTAAAATCGGACAGCGGGATTAAATGGAATAATTCTTTAGAACACTCCCCGTTATAAATGCGGTAGAACATACAGAGAGACGCATTGGGCGTTTACACACTGGACGATAACTGTAACTACACGATATCGGTCCGATATCGGCGGACTGGTACTTTGATACAATCTGTCGACGACACAGGAACATACATAAAAACATACTGTATACAGACAAACTGAGCCCCTCCTCCCTTTTCGACATACATACAATCAAGCCTTTTTCTCGTTGTGGTAGGCAGAGACTACTTCTTTCCACATGCTATGATCCTGACATACGTCCTTCGCTTCTTCCACTTTCATGAGCGCCTTCATACATGCTCGTAAAAGTACACTTTTCAAGTCGATTAAAAATACTTTCAAATGCGTTTGCACGTATTTTTGCCGTCGCATCCGCTTGACTACCACTGAAAATAGAGAGTTCTTTTTCTGTGTTAATACTAATACTCCTTGCGAATGCTCTTGAATACCAGCAGCAATTTTAACAACATACCGCGCTCGCAAACACGTCGCAGTATGATACTCGTATGATTAAAGGTCTAGTTTAAAAACTAAAACAACCGACTTCCATTTACTACTAAAACGACCGCGCGAATCAGTTTCAGTTGCAAGCTTGAGACGTTTATCGTCATATCTTAAGATAAACTTATCAGATCGATGAAATTACAATGAGACAGACCACCTTCGAAATGTACCCTACCAATCAAAAAAATAATCATTCGAATCGGTTCACAATTGACGGAGTAATCACGTGACCATAAATGAAAAAAAACACATATGAATTAAGAACCTCCTCTTTTTCGGAAGTCGGTTGAAATCGCAGTAAAACTGCGTAAATGATGAATCAGTAAGGCATACATTAAAAAGCGTGGCCCTTGAACTTGGCTAGATCGGAAATAGCACGCTGTAAACACTGCCGGCGCTGCTGCCAAAACCGCAGGTGGCTGGGATGCAGCTAGGAGCGGGGCGATTGGGCATAGATACACTGGAACGTGACGAAAAGCTTATTAATAAAGCTTATTATACGCTGAATGAATACTTAAATGACAAAACATTAAAAATAAAATAAACCGAAATCAAAATAAATAAATATATAAATACATAAATAATAGTAGTTTATGCAACTGTCATATAATGAAGGGTATTAAAACACGAGTGTGAGTTTATGAAACGAGCGCAGCGAGTTTCATAATAGTAACGAGTGTTTTAATACCCGTGTTATATGCAGTTGCATACACTACTTTATCTTCACTACTGCAATTAATCAAACAACAAGAGTAAAAGCTGACAATAGTTTATTTATAATAATTGTTCAAATTTTGGATGGTACAATTTTGAAAGTTAAAATGCCAAAAAGTTATTATATTCTTTTTCATATAATTTTCTAGATTTTTCTGGCAAAAGATTGTGAGTTACTTTTGTTGCCAATTCTAGAATATCCGGAGGCGTACAAATATCATCGTCGCTATCCATTTTTAACTTTTAATTTGTATTTTAAAAACAAAACACATTGCGAAACATTAAATTCACGCGTACGTGTATTGTCAGTGAACTTGCCGCCAATAAAATCTAACCAATGAGAGCGCAGCTGCGCGCGCAGGGCCAATCAGGAGCGAGCGCGCGCTGTTCTTTTTTTATTTAATTGGCACAAGATCTTACCAAAGAGTTTTGTGTATGTAAGTTTAGTAGTTTCGACGAAGTTTTCACGTATAACCCAACTGTTTTCAAAAGCCAGCCTAATATCAAAATTTTATACAACTTGTATGAGGATTTTGACATAAGGCTCGCCAGGTTAATTGGTCGCGTTTTATTGATGTTATAATGAGATTTTACGATATCGATGTGGATATTATACCATCATGTGAAATTGCTTAAATTGAGTGTTTTGTTATCTGCGCTATAACAGTAGTAATTATAAGTCAAGTATTGGAAACATAAGTAGAATGTTATAACATTAGTGTAGATAAAATATATTATGATAATGAAATACATATAATATGATTTAATTTTAATTTAATTTTAATTTAATTAAAATATGAATGATGAAATCATTGTTATAAACCGGTCCGCTGGCTCTTAAAAATGTTGCGATACCCTACCAGGGTTGTAATGTGTCATTTTATATTTAAGACTAAAATGTAATATTATGAATGCAATAAACGATTGAGTATTGAGTATTGAACTCTTGGATAGGTTAAGATAGTTGCACTTTGGTGTTTGGTTTTAAGTTAGTTGTCCTGCGCTTTTTCTCACTGTCCGTTCGGTTTACAGACAAGCAAAAGTGGTATATTAATATTCCGCTTGATACCAAAAATTTGCTTACCACCATCAAGGAGAAATCTGCCGCTATAGCCTTATGGTGTTCCAGTAGCACACAGCTCTTGAGAGTCAGAGTATTCTGGGACTAGCGTGTTCACCATCTTGGACCGTATCATCGCATCGCTTATACCACCAGGCGAGACAATGGTCAAACTAGCTAAGCCTATTAGATTTAAACAAAAGCACAATTTCATCTTAGACCGCACCGTCACTTAACATCATGTGAGATAGTGGTCAAGTGCCAGTTGTCAGAAATAAAAAAAAAATAAGTGTGTGTATTTAAAATGTAATTTGGGGCCTAGTAAGACACAGGTGCGTGTACAGGGTACACAATATCGCAGATCACAGTGACCAGATTTCCCTTAGCTTTTTTTATATCTGATAGCTTAGCGTTTAGGTTGATCATTATCTCGCATACATACAAATAAAAAAATACAACAACAAACAGACGAATTGAGAACCTCCTCCTTTTTGGATGTCTGTTGAAAAGAGCAAGTTATTATATTCCTGTTGGAGACACTACTTAACCAGTGAAACTAATAGTCCATAATCCGCCCAATTCTAGTTCATCCTAGTTCCGTCCACCCAGCACCGCCAAAACATCAGCTTTCAGCGCGTTTGCCAAATTATTTAACTCGACATTTCTCCACGAACGACATGCTTCAAGTGTAACTCATGTGGTTGTATTACTTACAACCTGTAATAGTTATTTACATCGGTACTGGATACGTATTTGTAGATAATTTAAGATCGTTAAAAAAACTAAAAGAACTGACTGCAAACGTCGCGCTAGTCAAAGTGCCAGTAGCCAGTATCATGTCATCAAGGTATACTAATTTGTTTATATTGTTTATCTCCATATCTCCGGAGATGATTATCAGATCTCGATAAAATTTGAGTGGGACCAAACGGGAGGCATAATCTCTCAAACAAAAAAATAATTTTTCAAATCGGTTAAGATTTGCCGAAGTTCTCGGGTAACAAACATTAAAAAAAACAGTCGAATTGAGAACCTCCTCCTTTTTGTGAAGTCGGTTAAAAATAAAGGAACCGCATTGGGATTTGAATGGGAATTGGAATATAAAGATATCCAAGAACCAAGGCAGTGGGCTGGTCACATCTGTCGTAGAACCGATAGCCGTGGAGGTAAACGTGAGCTCCGGTGAAGGAAAACGTCGTTCAGAAATCACCGGCATGGTGGTAGGACACTGTTTAGTGTCCATGTGTCCATCTCGCCAGCTGCCACCTCGAATTGGAAAATCAGCCGACAAACATCTAATGTGTTCCGGCAGCTGTCCTTGAGAGCCAGTTCCCATTCTAGGCTTAGTGCGCTTCCATGACGCGCTTCCTTGATCGCACCATCACTTACCAACAGGTGAGATAGTGGTCAAACGTTAGCCTATTGTACAGTACACTATACGATATATTGAAATTTTACCGAGATCAGCCCCTTGATTTTCAATCATTCCAAAACAAATTCGGATTCGGAAACTGCCTCACCTTCGACTCGGATCTTTACAATTCACAATGCTCCAATCGAAAACTTTTATATTAGAAACTATTAAATAGAACTATTATATATAAATATTATATAGAAACTATTATATTTCAATTCAAAATAAACCGGCCAAGTGCAAGTCGGACTCGCACTCGTAGGGTTCCGTACCACACTACAGTATTTTATAAGATCGAGCAAAAAATACCATCATTTTTCTCGTGCAAAAAATAACAATTAATAAACATTTTATTTCTTATAACGCCATCTAACGTCGAACAAAGGTGTTAGGGATCGACATTTCAATATAACGCCATCTATGCGACGTTTACGAAACAAAGCGTTCATAGATGGCGTTACATTTAAATGCCGAAAAAAACACACAACGTTTATTGTATGGGGACCCTCTATTATTTTTAACTTTATTCTATTTTTAGTATTTGTTGTTATAGCGGCAACAGAAATACATCATCTGTGAAAATTTCAACTGTCTAACTATCACGGTTCATGAGATACAGCCTGGTGATAGACGGACAGACATACAGACAGACAGACAGACAGACAGATAGACAGACAGACAGATAGACAGACAGACGGACAGCGGAGTCTTAGTAATAGGGTCCCGTTTTACCCTTTGAGTACGGAACCCTAAAAATCAGTGAATTTTATCGAATAAGTTTCCGCGATTAAATAGCTCACGGAATAATAAATATTCTAAATTCAAAATAAAGCTTCCGAATCCGAATAGGTTTTCGAATGATTGAGTTCTTGAATAAAAGCCATTCGTGGGCGCAAAAACTATGTTGAAATTCATAAAATAATCATCTCTGGAGATATGTAGACAAACAATATAATCAAATTTGATACCTTGATGACATATGATTATGACAAGTGGATATTTTGACTATCGCGGCATGTGAAGTCGGTTCTTTTAGTTTTCAACCGACTTCCCAAAAAGAAGGAGGTTCTCAATTCGTCTGTATGTTATTTTTGTGTGCAAGTTACGCTAAGATTACACCGTCATTGTGAACCGATTTAAAAGATTCTTTTTTTAATCGGTAGGGTACGTTTCCGAGGTGGTCCGATTGTAATTTCATCGAGATCGGATAAGTAACTCCAGAGATATGACGATAAACGTCTCAAACTTGCTACTGAAATTGACTCGCGGGGTATGGAAGTCGGTTGTTTTAGTTTTTAAACTATCTTAATTATTAAATAATCTTATTGTAAATTAAATCATTTTTAAAATGTGATATTTATAAGATTTTATTTATTCTCGGTTCAAATACTTTAATTTATTTTTAAGTTATATGTACCAGTTGTAAATACTAGTTGAAATAAGTGACCTACGTATATATACAAATACAAATACAAAGACAAATACTCTGTGAAAGCTAAAGAACCCACCATCTCTGAGGGAAACTGCCTCACGCTCGAGATAGATGGCATCTACAGTATTGTCTGCTCTTACCGTCCACCCTCGTTTTCTAACCCAACACACTACTTTAACTCGATTGATGCTATACTAAATACTTTAAAACATTATAAAAACGTAATTCTTACGGGTGACATTAATATTAACATAATGCCAGATAGCCAATTATCCAATTTTGCATACGATTACCTAAACCTTATAGCATCTCATGGACTTGTACAAGGAATAAACCTGCCCACAAGGGTCAGAAACTGCCTCGATCACTTCATGATTAAAACACAGAGTCAGTGGCAAACTCTAGTATTTGAAGAACTGACAGACCACTCTCCCATTCTTCTCCACATGAAAACCAACAAAATTACCAAACAGAATGAGCAGGAATATAAATAAATAAAAAAACTCAAATATTAATGCCATAAGAGAAACACTTGACACACTTGGATGGAATACCTACTTGATGATGTTGATAGAGCTGCTTGTTACAACTATTTGTGATAAAATAGCGCAAATTACAACACTGAGGAAAATACCTAGCAAATTTAAGCCAATTAAACCCTGGATCTGCAGCAATGTTAAGTGTATTCGTCAACGAAACCGACTACAAAAACAATACAAGGAGTCTCCTGATAATAATGCACTTCACAAAAACTATACTAACTATCGTAATACTTGTAATAACTTAATAAAAATCTTAAAAATAACTACTATAAAAATAAACTGCATGATTCACGTAGAAATATGAAAGACACTTGGGGTATTATTAAGGAATTATGTAATTATAGCAAGCCGAAAACAACAAATCACAAATTATTAAATAATAAAAATACACCAAAAGAGTCACTAAACTTTGTTAATAACTTTTTTACTAATATTGGACTAGAATTAGCCTGCATTACACTTTAAAAGTTAAAAAAGTCAGAAGTGAAGCTTGCACTAGCAGCAATGTCGCTAAAAAAAGAACCTGCTAATTCGCTGTTTTATACTGACGCTAATGAAGTTGCTGATATCATATCCAAACATAAAATTAATAGTGCTCCTGGCAGGGACAATATTACGTCAGCCTTATTAAAATTATGTATTCTAACTCTCTCAGAACCTATTAGTAATTTATGTAACTTGAGTTTCTGTAAAGGAGTTTTTCCAACAATTTTTAAACAAGCCACAGTCTGTCCCATTTATAAGGCAGGGGATGAACTAATGCCTTCTAATTATAGGCCAATTTCTCTATTACCGTCGCTCTCCTAGATCTTAGAAAAAATTGCAAATAAAAGACTCATTTCATTTTTGGAGAAAAATGGAATGCTGGCTAATAATCAGTATGGTTTTCGGGCCCAAAAGTCTACTGATGATGCAGTGCTCCAACTGACGACCTTTATCACGCAATATTTGGATAGGGGAGAGAAGTGTGTCGGAGTCTTTTTGGACCTCCAAAAAGCCTTCGATACAGTTTCTATTCCAATCTTGCTCGCACGACTAGAGGGTATCGGCGTCAGAGGAAGCACCCTAGATTGGTTCCGAAGTTATCTCACTGATCGCAGCCAACAGGTAAGGATTGGCAATTATGAAAGTGATAGTGCAGTCTGCAGTTTTGGAGTGCCCCAAGGCAGTACACTCGGCCCAACACTATTTCTCGTCTACATCAATAAACTCTGCAGGGCAAAATTGTTAAACGCTGAGCTTATAATGTTTGCAGATGACACCGTGCTGCTTTTTCATGGTTCCAACTGGTCTGATGTCCAAAAATTGGCAGAAGATGGCTTATCGTATGTCATATCTTGGTTAGAGGACAACCTGCTTTCGCTTAATACGAGTAAGACTAGGTATATGTGTTTTAAAAAAAAACAGAAAGTAATAAAATCCCCAATGACTACAAAATCCAAGCACATACATATCCATGCAACCGAATTCGTAATGAAAATAACAATTGCAATTGCAGTAATCTGGAACGAGTGGACGCTCTCAAATATCTTGGTGTAATTATTGACCACAAATTAATGTGTAGACCACATATAGAAAGTGTGTCCAAGCGCATCAGACGTTTGATACATGTATTTAAGACCCTGCGCTCAGTAGCAGATCATAAATTATTAATACAAACCTACAAAGCTCTTGGCGAATGTGTTATTGGATATTGCATATGCTGTTGGGGTGGAGCTGCAAAATCGCACCTGATCATAGTCGAACGTGCCCAACGTGCTCTTCTCAAAGTAATGATGTCTCTCTCCTTCCAACGTCCTACTATCGACCTCTATGATAAATGTTAAAAGCTTAATTCAATAAACAAAATAACACAATTGAACTCGTTTAAATTAAAAAAAATATATCAGTAGCTGGCTAAACAATCTAGATTACGACAGTGTAGAAAATCTTTTAATAAACTAACAAATGTAGGTAATTAAAATACATTACAGATAAAATATAATAACACCACTATACACGCACACACACACGCACGTACACACTCACTCACTCACACACACACACACACACACACACACACACACACACACACACACACACACACACACACACACACACACACACACACACACACACACACACACACACACACACCCTTATTTGCATCATTTGTATCTTTTTTTTTTCTTCTATAATTACAATAGTATCATTTAGATTAAACGTACAATTATGTAAGGTAACCAGATAAGTTAAACTACAATAGTTGCTTTACTAAGCTTTTAATATAAGTTTCTATTTGTTCTATTTTTAGGGAAGGCACTGCTTTTTTGCAACACAGTTTTTAACTAAAGCAGGGTTCGCATTTCATGTCTGTAAACTTTTGTTTGTGCAAAATAAAGCAATTTTGTATTTGTATTTGTTTTTGTAAAAATCGATCAAGTTTACTTATAACTGTTATTTAAAATGTATGTTTTGTACGCTGTAATATGCACCTTATAAATAAATAAATAGTCTGAAGCAAATGACCTTTATGCCTTCAGATTCAATTAACATTCTTAGTCAAGTGATATCTCTCTCAGTATGAGGGTCATGGCTCTGTTATCAAGAACGCATACTGATTGTGGCGCTTTCCTATGTAAACATTTGATGCACAAGATTTATATACATCTAGGTTATAATTTAAGATCGTTTGATAAACTAAAAAAAAAACGACTTCAAACGTCGCGCTCACTGATATATATATATATATACATCTGTATATATACATCTGTATATACATCTGTATATCTGTGGTCACGCTCTAGTCGAAATAGCCAGTAGACGTAGTAACTATCACATAATCTGTGCCAGTAGTTAGTAGTATGTCCACAGATTATATAATAGTTACTACGTGTATGTCGTCGAAATAAGTGAATGCATATAATACAAATTTATATAAAAGAAAGTCGTGTTAGTTACTACACTTATTTATTATCCTATTCCTGACAAAGACAATTCCATAAATATAAAAATCATAAAAATTGGTCAAGCCGTTCTTGAGTTAGGAATAGGATAATAAGTATTAACAATGAATAATTGACCTAAAAAAATATATAAGACAAATTATTTTACCAAAATGTTCCTGGGTTAAAAAACTGCCAATCATTTGATGTTCAATTGTTTATGCCGTCGATACGGTAAACCCTCGGTCATTGTTCCGAGGGTAAACCGCATTATCGCATTTTTTTTCTGTATAATTATGGCTACACACGATTAGTGTATTTAGCCAGTGTCAAGTATAAAAGTTTTTGTGAATTAAAGTCATGTAGATTTTTAAAATGTCAAATACTGTCAGTAATAACAATGTGTGCCAAATATTTGTATGCTATAACTTATCCATAACAAAATTATATTTAAATACCTAATCGTCTTGCTGACACGGGGTTGAAGTACTTGATTATTGTATTTTTATTCTATATCTGTATTGCCATAATCCATTAATAAACTTAATATCTCTATTGTATTCATCTATTACGTTCATCTAATCAAAAGGTTACACGACATTCATTGTCTGTTATTATAGGTGGTACGAAGTTCACCGAGCCAGCTAGTGTTGATATATTAAAAACGGCTCGGCCGATTCGTTGAAATTTAAATGGGACCACCTGGGAAGGGTGCCCATTGATACAAATAAAGAATTGTTTAAATCGGTTCAGGCATTTTCGAGTAATCGGTGAACATACATTAAAAAAAAGATTCCGACGAATTGAGAAACTCCTCCTTTTTGTGAAGTCGGTTAAAAAGAAACAATAGTATGATATAAAATAAACACGTACAGATTTAGTGCGACACTCAGAGCTAGAAACGTGAAGGGTGCCCAAGATACAGGCCTAGCCTAGTTTGGGCCCAAGGAATGACAGGCCTAGCCTAGTTTGGGCCCAAGGAATGCTAGCAATATCGTCATTATAAATATCCGACTATACCTACTGTTTAATTGCATATTAATAAATAAACTGGCCAAGTGCAAGTCGGACTCGCACTCGTAGGGTTCCGTACCACACTACAGTATTTTATAAGATCGAGCAAAAAATACCACTATCATTTTTGGCCAGCAAAAAATAATAATTAATAAACATTTTATTTCTTATAACGCCATCTAACGTCTAACAAAGGTGTTAGGGATCGACATTTCAATATAACGCCATATATAGGACGTTTACCTAACTAAGCGTTCATAGATGGCGTGAAATGCCGAAAAAAACACGTTTCTTGTATGGGGACCCTCTATTATTTTTAACTTTATTCTGTTTTTAGTATTTGTTGTTATAGCGGCAACAGAAATACGTCATCTGAGAGACAGACAGACAGACAGACAGACAGACAGACAGACAGACAGACAGACAGACAGACAGACAGACAGACGGACAGCGGAGTCTTAGTAATAGGGTCCCGTTTTACCCTTTGGGTACGGAACCCTAACTGTCTGTCTGTCTGTCTGTCCGTCTGTCACCAGGCTATAGCTATAGCTCATTAACCGTGGTAGTTAGACAGTTGAAATTTTCACAGATGGTGTATTTCTTTTGCCGCTAGAACAACAAATACTAAAAACAAAATAAAGTTAAAAATTAAAGGGGGTCCACATACAAAAAACGTGTTTTTAAACGCCATCTATCTAATTAGTTTCGGCAAAATGACTTAGATGGCGCTAGTAAACGAGCGCCCCGTCTTTCTAGATCGCGACCAAACCAAATATTCTCTTGGTAATATCAATTAATCAAATATATGAGGTTGAAACTCTGTTATGTTTCGTATTATACGGAACCCTCCCTAAGTGTGCGATAAGAGACGTGATGCTGACTCGCACTTGGCCAGTTTTATTTATGTGTGACCAACGCAAAACTTTTTTATAAATAATTTTTTTTAAGTGAAAACTACTTTAGTTGTGTTGTGAAGTTTTTGGGATGGGTAAAAAATGTTAAACTCGCGTCAGGACCTCGCGTCAGGACTCGTGACCTGATCGAAAATTCGTAAGTCGGAGGGAGAGTAGACCTAGAGAGTTGAAATGCACAACGTTTATGTTCAAGTTTTCACTTCTGCCGGGAGTGCTATCCGTTGTTTGTTTTTATACAGAAATTGGTAGCACTTGACCACCATCTCACTTGATGTTAAGTGAATGTGGTCGATGATGGAGCGCGGTGAATAATAATTATACTTTAAATCACGCATTTTTCCCGTTGTGGTAGGCAGAGCCTACTCTTTCCACATGCTATAATACGATCCTGACATACCGCTTTCGCTTCTTCCACTTTCATGAGTATTAATAAATATATCACCATCAAGAACAATATTATAAGTGTTTAAATCATATGTTAACTTAGACGCTCCAACTAGGCAAACATAACTTCGAGAAGGAAATCTAGAGAAGAATTCAGCTGGGCTGGGCAGCTTTCGGAAAACTCCATTGAGTCGTCTCGTCGCCTATACCGCTGTGTCTAAAGACAAAGTCTTTATCCAGTGCATCCTACCTGTAATGACATACGGAGCCGAGACGTGGACACTCACAGTTCGACTTGTCCACCAATTTAAAGTCGCTCAGCGAGCTATGGAGAGAGCTATGCTCGGTGTTTCTCTGCGGGATCGAATCCGGAAAGAAGTAATTCGCCAAAGAACTAAAGTTATCGACATAGCTCAACGGATTAGTAAACTGAAGTGGCAGTGGGCTGGTCATATCTGCCGCAGGACTGATAACCGTTGGGCAGACTTGTCCTAGAGTAGAGATCGCGTATCGGCAAACGTAGCGTAGGCAGTCTTGTCACAGATTATAAAATAGTTTGGTCTTGTGACCAGGTGGAGCGACGACATACGCAAAGCGGTGAGCAGTGACTGGAAAAGAGGAGCCGAAGATTGGGCTCAGTAGCGCATCTCGGGAGAGGCCTACGTCCTGCAGTGGACTGACACAGGTCGATGATGATGATACTCGCGACTTCATGCACGTACCTACACCAAGAATTTAGTAGCCTTTGCTTATGCTATAAAATGTCACCTTGTTAAATCTCAGTAAGATCGGATCGTGTATTTAGGGTGATTAGGTAACAAACAGACAGAGTGACAGAGTTACAAGCGTTTTTAGGGTTCCGTACCTCAAAAGGTAAAAAAAGGAACCCTTTAAAGATCACTTTCTTGTTCGTCTGTCTGTCTGTCTGTCCGTCTGTCTGTCCGCCTGTCTGTCCGTCTGTCTGTACGTGTGTCACCACTGATTTTCTCAGGAACCGGTGGACCTAGCAAGTTGAAATTTATACCTGATACTGTGGTCTATAGTCTATAGTCCCTATTGGGTGTATAAAAATCAAGGTCTTGAGTGAACACAATAAAAGATATGGGCAAATTTAGATTTTCGCGAAAACTTGTTAGTACCAAAATGTACCTTAATTTTCAACTTATTTTATTTTTCGGAATTTTTCCATCACTTGTGCTCTAAGACCTTGCTTATAACCAAAATTGACAATTCTAGGTAAACCGGAAGTACCCTATAGATTTGGGTCGAAAACCTATAGGGTACTTCCCGTTGACCTAGAATCATGAAATTTGGCAAGAAGCAAGGTTTTACAGCACAAATAAAGGAAAAAATCCAAAAAATAAAAAGTTGATAATTTAAGGGTGTCCCCCATACATAGTTTGCGCCAATTAAGGAAGACCTTTGAGTTATTACAATTTAGAGGTCTAGCTTAATTGGTTGGTACGGAAGCCTCGGTGGGCGAGTTCAACTCGACTACGTAGTTTTATTATCTTTTCTATGACTCGACTTAGCCGGTTTTTATAATATTAGTAAGAATGGATATAGTGTGGATTAGTATGGAAGTATAGACTAGTATGGATATAGCCTAGATAGGCTAGCGTTTGCTATCTTGGGCACTATCGCGCCTGTTGGTAAGTGATGACGTTAGCAGTAAAATAATAATGACATGAGACATATATAATGTAGGCATGTCCATACTATCTGAGGTCCATACTAATTAATGCCATGTTTAGATCACGGATATAAAGATACTGTCTGTTTGACGAAAATTAAAATACAAACTACTACTAATAAAGAGTGGAATTTAACTGTCGCTGTCGCCGTTTGTTTAATTTTTTTATGATATAAGGTAACAGTACAAGCACGACGCTCGCCTGATGGTAAACGACGAAACGACAACGAACGAAACGAACTATCTATTACAGTTACAGCGGCACTATTCGGCTAGCCAGAATTCTGCATGCCAGTGTAAATAAAACTGGCCAAGTGCGAGTCAGAATCGCGTCTCTTATTTCACACTTAGGGAGGGTTCCGTACAATACGAAACATAACAGAGTTTCAACCTCATATATTTGATTAATTGATATTATTACCAAGAATATTTTGTTTGGTCGCCATCTAGAAAGACGGGCTCGTTTACTAGCGCCATCTATGTCATTTTGCCGAAACTTATTAGAAAGGTTGTTAGCTTATCAAACACGAATGAGTTGTTAACACCCAGATGACACCTATGAAGGTCTTATAGATGGCGTTTAAAAACACGTTTTTTGTATGGGGACCCCCTTTAATTTTTAACTTCATTTTGTTTTTAGTATTTGTTGTTCTAGTGGCAACAGAAATACACCATCTCTGAAAATTTCAACTGTGTAACTATCACGGTTAATGAGATATAGCCTGGTGACAGACGGACAGACAGACAGACAGACAGACAGATAGACAGACGGACAGCGGAGTCTTAGTAATAGGGTCCCGTTTTACCCTCGAGGGCCCGGTGGCGTAATCGGGAGAACGGTCGGCTTTGATGCCGTGGTACCGAGTTCAAACCGCCGTGCACCAATGGATTTTTCTATCGAAAAATTTATGTGCGCTTCTCACAGTGGCCCTCCGGTGAAGGAAAACATCGTTAAGAAACCAACAACCCCCGCATGGTGGTAGGACACTATCTAGTGTCCGCCTGGCCAGCTAACACCCTCAAGTTAGAAAATCTGTCACCAAACATCTAATGTGTTCCGGCAGCTATCCTTGAGAGCCAGTTCCCATTCTAGGCCTAGCGTGCTTACCATCTTCGACCGCATCATCACTTACCAACAGGTGAGATAGTGGTCAAACGCTAGCCTATAAAGTATTTAAAAAAAAACCCTTTGGGTACGGAACCCTAAAAAAGTGTGTTCAACATCTTCGACCACATCATCACTTACCAACAGGTGAGATAGTGGTCAAACGCTAGCCTATAAAGTATTTAAAAAAAAACCCTTTGGGTACGGAACCCTAAAAAAGTGTGTTCAACATCTTCGACCACATCATCGCTTGCCACTAGGTGAGATAGTGGTCAAACGCTAGCCTGTCAGATATTTTAAAAACCTGGTAAGAAAACCAGCCAGACTGAGTCACTTTCACTGTTATTCACACTACATGTGTCCTGCGGCTTCGCTCACTATAAAACGTACAACAGCCGACCATACCGGCCTGTAACGATGGATACATTTTTTGAAACAGACAAGTACTTGACTTGTACTTGAGTTTCACTTGTACTTGTACTTGAGTTTCAGCTACTTATATTAGATCTACTAAATCTCCCATCAAACAAACTTATTTTTAACCGACTTAAAAAAAGGAGGAGGTTCTCAATTTGTCCGAATCATGTATGTTTACCGATTACTCAAAGACGCCTTGACCGATTTAGAAAAAAATATTTCGTTTGGAAGGGTATTACTTCCTAGGTGGTCCCATATACATTTCATCGAGATATGTTCAGTATCTCCAGAGATATGGAGATAAATACCTCAAAACTTGGTACTGAACATGACTAGCGCGGCTTGAAGTCGGTTCTTATAGATTATTCCATTACCCACAAGGCACCATCGTCCATCACCCAAACTTCTTACCATTAACAACCAAAAACAAGCAGGCGCTTACAACATTTATCAACAGAATACCATCTGGCAACAACGTTCATGTTTTCTTTACCAATTAACTTGTACATTGGAGTCGATTGGCGCGCCGGCCGGGTCAAACGATGTGGGACCATGATGCTTGTACGTGATTATTGAATTGGAGAACGAGGTTTTCGTCATCATTCGATCATTTATCATCATATATTACGTTTCTTTGAAGTGTCACACACTTTATATTTTTTGTAAATTGTTAAACACAATCCAAAATGTCATCGTACCGACGGGACTCGAACCCGCACCCCCCGGATTATACGTCCAGGTGCTCTGCCAATTAAGCCACGGATCAATCCATCGATACGACGAAATTAGTTATTTATTTATCATCATACCTATGAGATTTATTTTTCAACTAGCTGTGCCCCGTGGTTTTACCCGCGTAGACATCGTTCCCGTGGGAATATTGGTATAATGAACTGGCCAAATGCAAGTCGGACTCGCACTAGTAGGGTTTCGTACCACACTACAGTATTTTATAAGATCGAGCAAAAAATACCACTATCATTTTTCGCCAGCTAAAATAATAATTAATAAACATTTTATTTCTTATAACGTCATCTAACGTCTAACAAAGGAGTTAGGGATCGACATTTTAATATTACGCCATCTATGGGACGTTTACCTAACTAATCGTTCATAGATGACGTGAAATGCCGAAGAAAACACGTTTCTTGTATGGGGACCCTCTATTATTTTTAACGTTATTCTGTTTTTAGTATTTGTTGTTATAGCGGCAACAGAAATACATCATCTGTGAAAATTTCAACTGTCTAACTATTACGGTTCATGAGATACAGCCTGGTGACAGACGGACAGACAGACAGACAGACAAACAGACAGACAGACAGACAGACAGATAGACGGACAGCGGAGTCTTAGTAATAGGGTCCCGTTTTACCCTTTGGGTACGGAACCCTAAAAAGTACCCTATGTGTTATACCAGGGTCTAGGCTATCTACATACCAAATTATAGCTCAATCGGTTGAGTAGTTTTAGCGTGAAGAAGTAACAAATATAAGTACACTCACAAACTTTTGCCTTTATATTATTAGTAGGAAGGATAGTATCTTTATAGATATACTCGAATCTATAATATGACTGCGTGGTCAGATTGGTATAGGTTATAGTTAGTATGGTTACCTATATTATATTATAGTATAGTTATATGTTACATTATAAGTATACATTTTCCAAAAAAAAAAACAAAAGTTTAAATCGTCCATATATCTATATATATAAAAGAAAGTCGTTTTCGTAGTCGTTTTAGTCGGACCAATTTTTATGATTTTTGTATTTTTTTTCTTCAAACCTATACGTGGTGGTCTGTGGATAGGTCTTCAAAAATGATATTGAGGTTTCTAAAATATTTTTTTCTCAAAGTCAATCATTTGAAAGATAGGCGCGCGTCTAAAGTGGTAAAATGTGTGTCCCCTCCCCTCTAACTTTTAAAGTACCTATGGAAGTGAAAAATCTAAAAAATATATATGCTGTAGATCTCAATAAAAACTAGCAACGAAAATTGGTTTAAACGAGATAAATTCAGCAGTTGTAGAGATATGGCGACCGCAAAGATAACTTTGTTTTTTATACAAACACTATGAAAAACAAAGTTAATTTAGTAGTTGCGAAAAATCATAGTTATGGAATACTTAACTGTGTTACGAAACCCTACGAGTGCGAGTCCGACTCGCACTTGGCCAGTTATTTTTTTTTTGTGGTATAATTATGGCTCCACACGATTAGTGTATTTAGCCCGTGTCAAGTAGTAAGTCAAGTAAAAATTCTTCAAGTTTTTGTGAATTCAAGTCATGTACATTTTAAAAATGTCAAATATTGTCAGTAATGATAATTGTTTGAAATATTTATTTATTGTCAAATATGCGTGCGTTCAGAAATGTATGCTTACAAGCAACTTGAAAAAGTTTATATTTCCAAAAACCATTTTTACCAATTTTTATTCTATATCTGTATTGCCATAATACATTAATAAACTTAATATCTCTATTGTATTCATTTATTACGTTCATAAAAGCCTAAACAAATTCATCTAAAAGGTAACACGACATTCATTGTCTATTAGGTGGTACGAAGTTCGCGGGGCCAGCTAGTATTATTATAAAGCTACATAAAACTTCAACCCCCTTTTCCCCTCCCTCTGCTCCCCCTTTTTAGTTTATTTTTCGCTACCTTGTTTAGAACTACCTTATATGTCATGTGCCTCTCAAATTTGATTGAAATACGCTGCAACAAACTTTCCCCATTTTCCCCCTATTACCCCAAATAAAAAAAAACCGCGATCGACAAAATACATCGACGTCATAGCAATGACGTCGTTGACAAAATAAATCAAGTAATTTTTGCCAATTTTCTTGAAAATCGCTTGAAAAATGCGACCGCAGGGTTATTATTTACTTCTATTCTCGATGGTTATTATATAGGGTATTATTTTATATAGCAGGCTGTATGTGGGAACAGACAGATAGACGGAAAAATGTAATTTTGGCCAAATCACCATTTTGGGTCTACAAAAAACAGTTGATTCCACTACAATCACTACAAATCGAGCGTCACAAAGTCTCGTCCCCAAACACTCATAATAATAAAAATAAACAAACTCGTTTATCTGGAGTTAGTTGCTTGTGAAAGCAGAATTACGTGACCAATACAACTCTTCAAGTAAGTACATATTTGTTTATTTACAATGTACCGTAAATAAATAGTAAACAACCATATTACTACGTTTCCTTACTACTAGCGCAGCCTAGCGAAAATTGCATGCATTCTGCGATGAATGGACTTGCTGTTGACTAGATTGCGTTCAAGTTCAGTAAAAGTTTAAAAGATGGCGCTGTTTTAAATTTTACAACTTAAATTATAATGGCTATATAACACGAAATAGAAACCTTCCCCTGGGAGTTTTGGCGGGAACGTGGAAAAGTATGTGTGATATCATTGTATTTTTTCCTAAAACTTGTGTTCTTCCGCGTGTTAATGTGTAATAAATGTGGAATATTAACCATTAAGTGCCGGTGATTGAGTGCGAGTGTAGGGAAACTGCACAATGTTGTAAAACATGCTATTTGCGTTCTCACCAAAATTCCACTGAAAATCTTCAGTAAACACCACATCTTTACTGAAGGTATGACTTAGACTAGACTTTTACTTGAAAACTGACCTGAAATGTGACTTTGACCCATCTCTATGACTAAAATTAATAAAAAACTAAAGAATTTCAATACTTGACACTGGCTAAATACACTAATCGTGTGGAGCCATAATAAAACTAAAAAAAAAAAAACCTTCCCCACTATTTTTTAACCCCCGATGCAAAAAGAAGGGGTGTTATAAGTTTGACGTTTGTATCTGTGTGTCTGTCTGTGGCATCGCAGCGCCTAAACGGACGAACCTATTTTGATTTAGTTTATTTTTGTTTGATAGGTGTCTTAAACGAGAGTGTTCTTAGCTTTGATTCATGAAAATCCGTTCAGCCGTTTGTAGACTATGAGGATTTTTCTAGATGATGACACTATGAAATAAGCTTTTGTAGTTCTGATAAATTCGAAATTCGGTATACTCTTACTTCAACGATATTGTAAGATCTTCGTAGCATTCACCTGAGCTGGGACATCTCCTGGAATCTGCAGAATACAGAACTCCTAACCAACTAACAGCAGAGATGTCGAGTTTGCGTTCGTGACTTGTCAAAAAGTAGCTTACCACGTTCAAGGAGAAAATCTGCCGCCATAACCTTAGGGTGTTCCGGTAGTACACAGCCTTGACAGTCAGAGTATTTCTAGGTCTAGTATGTTCACCATCTTCGACCACATCATCACTTACCACCCGGCGAGGTACTGGTCAAACGCTAGCCTATATGATATTTTAATAATTAATAATAGTTTAAAAACTAAAACAACCGACTTCAATACCCCGCGAGTCAATTTCAGTAGCAAGTTTGAGACGTTTATCGTCATATCTCTAAAGATACTAATCAGATCTAGATGAAATTACAATGGGACCACCTCGAAAACGTATCCTACCGATTACAAAAAGAATCATTCGAATCGGTTCAGAATTGACGGAGTAAACGCGTAACATACACACAAAAAAAAAAAAAAAACAGACGAATTAAGACCTCCTTCTTTTGGGAAGTCGAATAAAAAAAGTTTGATTCTATCCAACTAGGCTGGTAGTCTCGATGCCTTGTTCATTTTTGATTTCTATGATACAAAATATCCTTTAGTATTTCTATTATAAGTTTTATTCCAGTTTATTCCTGTAATATGTTTTTCTTTTTATTTATTTCAGGTAAGAGTTTTATCACTGCTGATCTCTGCTGAAGATAAAAAGTTTATCTAAGTTTTGGTAAGTCAAAGTCAAGATAAAAAAATATGTTTAAGTAGGAAGGTAGGTTGCTTTAAGAGGTAGGATTGCGAAATAAATTCTTCAGGGCATTAGGATTTTTTAGTGTTTCGTAGCTGAATGGCAAAATACGGAACCCTTATAGATTCTTCATGCCTGGATGTGTGTCCGTATGTCGCAGCCACTTTATTCGAAAACTATTACGACTGGACAGTTGAAACGTAGTAGGTAGATGTATTTTGTACACCGCTTTACGATTTTTTACACTGAACTAAAACTAAACAAAAGTTTTTTTCATCAAACCTATAAGTATGTGCAGGGTGTCTATAGATATGTCTTGATCTCAATAAACGCTTTTAACGAATTTGGTGGGAACGAGATGAAGTCAGCAGTTTTTGAGATATATCACATTTTTATAACCGCAAATAAAACTTTGTTTTTTATACTAACAAACACTATGAAAAACAAAGTTATTTTTTTGCAGGCGAAAAATGATAGTTATAAACACAAAAACCTCTACGGAACCCTAGTGCGTTACGTAGTAACTATTATATAATATGTGCTACTAGTGCGAAGTCGACTTGCACTTGGCCAGTTTATTAACCGACTTCACAAAAAAGGACGAGGTTCTCAATTCGTCGGAATCTTTAAAAAAATAAATTTTCAGATGATCTACTGGAGCCAAAATAAAATGTAATACAGTCGAATTGAGAACCTCCTCCTTTTTGGAAGTAGGTTGACAAAATCACGCATTCACCTCATGTCAGTCAGTTAACTGACATATCACAGTTATCTATCTCCTTATCAAATAGGCTTAGTTACATGTTAAAGTAAGAATCTACTCACCTATATTTATTAACCGAATTCACAAAAAAAGAGGAGGTTCTCTATTCGTTGTATTAAAAAAAAAAATAATGTATGTACACTGTACACCGATTACCCGAAGATGCCTGAACCGATTTGGAAAATTCTTTTTTTGTTTCAAAGGGTACCCTTCCCAGGGGTCTCATTTAAATTTCAATGAAATCGGCTGAGCGCTTTTTAATATATCAACATTTGTATTACGTTGCATTTATATACCTCGATGACATGCTACTTACTGCTGGCTACTTTGACTAGCGCGACTTTTGAAGTCGGTTCTTTTAGTTTTTTTAAACGATCTTAAATTATTTGATCTAAGACGTTCACCGACTCTTTTGCAGGTTTTCTGCTTTCGAATGATTGAGAATACCTACTCGATCATTCGAAAGCAAATTCTGCGGCAAATTCGGATTCGGAAACTGCCTTTACTTCGGCTAACGATATTTGCAATTTACAATGTTCCGATCGGTTACTTTTGATATTTCAATTCAAAAAATTTGTGATTCTAATTAGAAAGGATTCCGCGATAAAAATGCTCACGGATTTATCAGAATTCAAAATAAAAAAAACCGGCCAAGTCGAGATAGACTCGCCCATCGAGGCTTCCGTACCAACTTCTCAGACTATGTTAACGAACAAACTTAATTTTGTAGTTCTATCCATAGAAAATGTATTGCACCACCTACAAATAATAAGTATGTAATTGTAAATTTACCTTTTTTAGGGTTCCGTACCCAAAGGGTAAAACGGGACTCTATTACTAAGACTCCGCTGTCCGTCTGTCTGTCTGTCTGTCTGTCCGTCTGTCACCAGGCTGTATCTCATGAACCGTGATAGTTGGACAGTTGAAATTTTCACAGATGATGTATTTCTGTTGCCGCTATTACAACAAATACTAAAAACAGACTAAAGTTAAAGATAATAGAGGGTCCCCATACAAGAAACGTGTTTGTTTCGGCATTTCACGACATCTATGAACGCTTAGTTAGGTAAACGTCCCATAGATGGCGTTATATTGAAATGTCGATCCCTAACACCTTTGTTAGACGTTAGATGGCGTTATAAGAAACAAAATGTTTATTAATTATTATTTTTTGCTGGCGAAAAATGATAGTGATATTTTTTGCTCGATCTTATAAAATACTGTAGTGTGGTACGGAACCCTACTAGTGCGAGTCCGACTTGCACTTGGCCAGTTTATTTGTTTTTACTACATATTTACAGTATTCCGGTTTATTCCTTTAATACCTTACTTCTTGCCAATTTCATGATTCTAGGTCAATATATATTAGGGTTTCGACCCAAAACCCAAAACCTATAGGGTACTTCCGCTTGACCTAATTGTCAATTTTGGTTAAGCAAGGTCTTAAAGCACAAGTAAAGAAAAAATCCAAAAATAAGAGTAGAAAATTCAGGTACACCTAAATTAAGGTGTACCTACATTTTGGTACTTACAAGTTTTCGCGAAAATCTAAATTTGCCCAAATCTTTTTATCTTGTTGACTCAGGACCTTGATTGTTTATACACCTAATAGGGACTATAGACCTCAATATCTGGTATATATTTCAACTTGCTAGATCCACCCGTTCCTGAGAAAATCGGTGGTGGCACCACACAGACGGACAGACGGATAAGAAAGTGTTCTTACAAGGGTTCCTTTTTTACTTTTTTAGGTACGGAAACCTAAAAAGCTCAGTCTTTAAACGGCTGAACGGATTTTCATGAATCAAAAGCTAAGAACACTCTCCATCAAACAAGAAAACCAAATGAAAATCGGTTTATCCGTTTAGGCGCTACGATGACAGACACACAAATAAACAGATACGACAAACTTATAACAAAACCCCTTCTTTTTACATCTGGGGTTAACAAGAAGACCGTCAATGACGTCTTTAATATATTATCAACGATCTTACAGCATGAGTTTAATTGTATCCCACGAACAGCGCAACATTACGCTCGTTAAAAAAAAAACAAAGATGGCCCTCAACATCATCAGTGGGTTCCTTCTCATTAACTGTTATTAAAACTGGACTGAACTGGATTGTACCGGTCAAATCAAGATAGCTGACATTTAATTTTTACACATTATAATATTTGTTTTGCTGCCATTTTGGGCATGCATTCCATATATTTATTAAAATTTAAAATATCGTCTTTATTCTTTTATCTATGGTTTTTAATACAATCAATTACAAGAAAATTACACATAATTATGTTTTACTTCATCCTTTATTGTTAATGAAATAAAATTTAATAATTTAGTTTTTATTTTATAAAGATTGCTTAAAAATTTTGAAAGTTATCGCTTATTTATAGCCTACTCGCTTTCATTGCAGCCACAGAATACTGAATAGTACATTTGCAGCCCAGTTGTATTGTATTGTATTGTATTGTGTTGTTAAACTTATTATTGAGTATAATTGTTAAACTTATGCTCAGATCTGGGTATTTACTTTAATCACCATGATTCATTGCGCGGCGATAAGTTACAAGTACCTAGGTACCTACCATGGGAATTGCAGTAGGGTAAACCCAGTGTAAAGGGCATCCAGAAACAATGAACGCCCCTTTTAAGGGCTTACTCATAGATGCAAGGTTTCTACTTACTCATACATGCTTGATGTACGATGATTATCAACAGCAATACATACTTTGTTATTGTATTGTTAAGTTTTTTTATATATTTTATATATATATATTTTTTTTTTTATACGTTATAGGCTAGCGTTTGACCACTATCTCACCTGTTGGTAAGTGATGATGCGGCCGAAGATGGTAAGCACGCTAGGCCTAGAATGGGAACTGGCTCTCAAGGATAGCTGCCGGAACACATTAGATGTTTCGTGACAGATTTTTCTAACTTGAGGGTGGTAGCTGGCCAGGCGGACACCAGATAGTGTCCTACCACCATGCGGGGGTTGTTGGTTTTTTAACGATGTTTTTCCTTCACCGGAGGGCCACTGTGAAGAGCGCATATAAATTTTTCGATGGAAAAATCCATTGGTGCACGGCGGTTTGAACTCGGTACCTCTGGCATCAAAGGCAAGCGTTCTCCCGATTGCGCCACCGGGCCCTCAAAAAATTTTATATGCTAGCGTTTGACCACTATCTCGCCTGGTGGTAAGATATGATGTGGTCGAAGATGGTAAACACACTAGGCCTAGAATACTTTGACTCTCAAGGGCTGTGTGCTGCCGGAACACCGTAAGGTTATGGCGGCAGATTTTTTCTTTGATGATGGTAAACTACTTTTTAGGGTTCCATAGCCAAATGGCAAAAAACGGAAACCTTATAGATACGTCATGTTTGTCGGTCTGTCTGTCCGTCCGTATGTCACAGCCACTTTATTCCGAAACTATAGGGACTACATAGTTGAAACACTTGAAACTTGATAGATGTATTCTGTGAACCGTTTTACGATTTATGTACTTACAAAAGTAACTAAAAATAAAAGATTAAGGGGGGCTCCCCATATTGATACATGAAACTGAAAAAAAAACAAAAATTGTAATCAAACCTATACGTGCGGGGTGTCTAGATATAGGTCTTACATAGATATATAAGATATGAGCAATTTAAAAGGCATATAAGCATTAAAAAAACTTTAGACCCCTTTGACACAATATGTTATAAAATTATCTATACTACTGTCAATGCAATATTTGTAAGTGGATAAGTTTCCGTGCCGGTGACTGTAGTTTAAAAATATAAGCTGAGGCCAGGATAATGAATAAAGCCTAACGTATCCAGTTTCTCGGGAAAAACAGTCACTGCAATCGAGATTACTGGAAACAGGATGACTCATCTCAGTACAAGTCGATAACTGCCAAGTACGACTAGATACAGCCAGAAAGAGCAGCCGGGTAAACCCTGTGTGCTACCCACTTACTAACAACACAGACCTTTTTCCTTTTAAGGTTCTATCAATAGTAACTGATTAATAACAATTGGGAAATCACCGCATTTATAACGGGGAGTGTTCTGAAGAACTTTTCAATTTAATTCAGGCGTCCCGATTTTACCATCCGGTCCGCAGACAACCGGTACCAATCCGTCCTGGTGATATACCAATGTTACATAATTTTTAACCGACTTCACAAAAACAGAGGAGATTCTCAATTCGTCTGTATGTTTCTTTTCTTCTTTTTTTTTAGGGTTCCGTACCCAAAGGGTAAAACGGGACCCTATTACTAAGACTCCGCTGTCCGTCTGTCTGTCTGTCTGTCTGTCTGTCTGTCTGTCCGTCTGTCACCAGGCTATAGCTCATTAACCGTGATAGGTAGACAGTTGAAATTTTCACAGATGGTGTATTTCTGTTGCCGCTAGAACAACAAATACTAAAAACAAAATAAAGTTAAAAATTAAAGGGGGTCCCCATACAAAGAACGTGTTTTCAAACGCCATCTATCTAATTAGTTTCGGCAAAATGACATAGATGGCGCTAATAAACGAGCCCCGTCTTTCTAGATCGTGACCAAACCAGATATTCGTGGTAGTATCGATCAATCAAATATATGAGGTTGAAACTCTGTTATGTTTCGTATTGTACGGAACCCTCCCAGTGTGCGATAAGAGACGCGATGCTGACTTGCACTTGGCCAGTTTTATTTGTATATGTTCCGCGATTACTCCGTCAATTCTGAACCGATTCGAATGATTCTTTTTGTAATTGGCAGAGTACGTTTCCGAGGTGGTCCCATTGAGATCTGATAAGTATTTCCAGATATATTGCGATAAACGTCTCAAACTTGCTACTGAAATTGACTTGGGGGGCATTGAAGTCGGTTGTTTTAGTTTTAAAACTATTTTAATAATCTGCTGCCTGTTTGTTTATGTGCGAGCGCAAATGATAACATTTGAATGTTTTACCAGTACGGACCGGTACCCGTTTGTCTGCGCCGGGAACCTGCCTCTTTATGTCCTCACCTATAGACAACACGCTCATAGAATAGAATAGAATAGAAAAACTCTTTATTGTACACCATTATAGAGAAACAAAATAACAAAGAAAACTTAACTAGGACAGTACAATGGGCGGTCATATCGCTTGAAGCGATCTCTTCCAGACAACCTTAGGATGGACAGAATTTAAAGCAGAAAAAACACGGTGGTACAATGCATAGCATACAACTATAGTTAAAAAATAATAATAATAAATAAATAACAACAATCAAAAACCAGTATTTTTGTAATAATATTGATATGGTATATTACAATATAGGTACACACAAATAAACATCAATATAATCATAGAAATAGGACTACCTTATTATTCCTATTTCTGTGAATATAATATAAGAAAATATATAAATACATACTACATTACATAAATATATATACATATATAATATACATACATATAGATATATACATACATATACCATACCACAGAATAATGAATAGTACATACGAGTACATACATACATACATAGACAATAAAATTACACCTTTGTTATAAATAATAAAATAAATAATTAAATGAACTACAAGTGTGATGGATAATGATTTTTCACCATATTTTTAAAGATTGAAAGAGATATAGCCTGTCGTATATCTAGTGGAAGTGCGTTCCATAACCGTGCAGCTTCCATAAACGCTCATCCACTCATTATCGAGATTTCGTCTTCGCACACATCTTGATTCAACCGGTCATTTCTCCCATACACTTGTGAAATGTGGAACAAGCTGCCGTCTGCTGTTCTCCCGCAGAGCTGCAACATGGAGTACTTCAAATGACTAGTCGGCAACGCACGAACATAAAAAAGATAATAATACGCATGAGTGAAACCTTTAGAGTCTGTGCAAAAAGCGAACCGTCGTGGCTTTACGATGAACTAACACTCAAAGGTAATGAAGGAAGGTATATACTTACCAAGTACCACCCGATGATGATAAGAGTTGGTAGCTACCAAGGTATCAAACATTTTTAGTCGTATTGGCAATGACACAGCAATGTTGTCAACGAAACAAAAACAGTAAATTAAAACCATCAACACGCGCACCCACAATTTCTACGACGGCTAACTTTTTGCACAGACTCTATAGAGTCTGTGCTGCAAGTGTTCATAGACACGGTAATACGAGTATTGTATTACCATGTCATAGACGACGTTGACCACTATCCATCAGGTGGGCCGTTTTTTGTTGGCAAATTATTCATTAAAAAAAAGTTCTAAATTTTAAGTGCATGGCAACAGGGTAAATTATTGATTTATTAAATTTAGGGGAGAGGATCAATCAATCTGGAATATAACTTTATTTATAAAATTTGTTAAAATACTGTGGTTCTAGCTAGCTAATTCTTTCTGAAAGAATTCCTACACTTCACAAAAACACACCTTCCAAACTTCATGAGTCTAGGTCTCTAGGACCAGTGGTTTAGGCAATGCGTTGATATATTAGTCAGACAAAAGCGTGAAGGATGATTTTGAAAAACTGTAATACACATGTATCATACATTTAATTAAATAGTAACTATGTGTGCCCATTTTCGAGACAATTGACCCAGAGAATAAAAAGTTTCATAGAAAGTTCAACCCTCCATTTCACCTTTATATGGGTGGAATTACATGCTATTTTTAACCGACTTCAAAAAAAGGAGGAGGTTTCTCAATTCGACCGTATATATATACATATTTTTTTTATGTTTGTTCGCGGATAACGTCGTCGTTTATGAACCGATTTTGATTATTCTTTTTTTGTTCGAAAGCAGATATTCCAAGTGTGGTACCATGGTAATTTTATCGAGGTCTGATAAGTATCTCCAGAGATATTGAGATAAACATCTCAAAATTGGTACTGAAAATGAATAGTGCGGCATTGAAGTCGGTTCTTTTTTAGTTTTTAAACGATATTATCTTGGTGGATACTTACACTTTACAAAGAACACATCCTCCAAATGTTATGTGTGTAAGACCAGCGGTTTAGGCAGTGCGTTGATATATTAGTTAGACAAAAGCGTGGGGGATGATTTTTGAAAAACTGTGATACACGTGTCTCATAATTTTAATGAAAGGGTGTGTGTACCAATTTTTGAGACAATTGACCCAGGGAATAAAAAGTTTTATAAAAAGTTCAACCCTCCATTTCACATTTATCAAAATTCAAAAATCTTTTCTTAGTGGATGCCTACACCTTACAAAGAACACACGCTCCAAATTTTAATTGTCTAGGACCAGCGGTTTGGGCTGTGCGTTGATATCTCAGTCAGTCAGTCAGTCAGGACTTTGGATTTTATATATATAGATATAATTTATTTTATGTACTCCCTAGTTCTAGTCACTACGAACGACACAGTGACGTAGCTACATGCGTACACGCGTTTACGTCAAAACTAAAATAGAATATATTTTTAGAAGAGAATGATGTGAGATGAGTGGTCACGGTTGCGTCTTGTAATTCGTCTGGGTCAGCTTCCAGAATTAAGATGTTGAGGGAAAGAGGAATTAATTTATTTCAATAAAAAATGTTAAACACTGACTGCAAAGCTGACGGTAACATTATATCGATGACATAGGCATTTTTCCCAGCAGGCGCGGGTTCAAACCCCGTCAGTACGATGACATTTTGGATTGTGTAACAATGTATAAAAATATAAAGTGTGTAACACTTTATCTATATCGATGTTCCGCCTAACTTACTACCAATAATAATTAAGATAGATCATTTAAATCGGTTCACAATTGACGGAGTAATCGCGTAACTTACACACAAAAAAAAACATACAGACGAATTGAGAACCTACTTCTTTTTGGGAAGTCGGTTAAAAAGTAGCTTACCACCATCAAGGAGAAAATCTACCGCCATAACCTTACGGTGTTCCGGCATCACACAGCCCTTGAGAATCAGAGTTTAGTAGACCTGGCGTGTTCACCATCCTCGACCACATCATCGTTTACCACCAGGCGAGATACTGGTGAAACCACATCTTAATATTTCTGTGGATTAAACTATAGCCTAATTACTCGACTATGATGACAAATGAATGAATGATTATAATGAATGAAATAAAAAACTATAATATTATTATGATGATCACAACAATTTTTGATTGTTATATTTATTTATTTGCACTGTAGTTATGTTACGCATTGTACCACCGGCAACTTCTTTAACAATTCTGTCCATACAAAGGTTGTCCAGCAGAGATCGCTTCATGCGATAAGACCGCCCATTGTATTACCTATAATATAAGTAGCTTAATTTTAGTCTGTTATTCTTGTGATGGCGTGCAATAAAGAATTTTTCTATTTTATTCTATAAATCAGTTTAGTGACGATGATGCATGACGATAGCTCAAAATATTACATTTACAACTATTATATAATCTGTGGTCCAGAAACAAGTTCAACAGATCATCAATGACGGCTATTCTAATGTGGGAAGAATGAGGACTGTAATGACGTCTGTAAAGCTTCATGCAGACATATCCGTACCGAAGGAAACCTGTGACGTCACCGTACGTCACCATCTAAATTTGCGATGTGCAGATTACACATCAACTTTTGTAGTTGTTGCCAATTGCGTACGAGCTTTGTGTTGTGAACTGTATGTAGGTTATATTTTATTAATGTTATACACCGGCTGTAATTCACGTACCTTTAGTTTTGTTTGTCGAATTTTTTCGACCTAGGTTTCGAGCGAGTCCGTCGCTCTTCCTCGGGAGTGAGGTGAGGAGTTAAAGGTTTTTTTTATCTTATAGGCTAGCGTTTGACCACTATCTCATCTGTTGGTAAGTGATGATGCGGTCGAAGATGGTAAGCACGCTAGGCCTAGAATGGGAACTGGCTCTCAAGGATAGCGACCGGAACATATTACACGTTTGGCGACAGATGTTCTAACTTGAGAGTGGTAGCTGGCCAGGCGGACACTAGATAGTGTCCTACCAGCATGCGGGGGTTGTTGGTTACTTTACGATAATTTTCCTTCCTTCACCGGAGGGCCACTGTGAAAAGCGCACATAAATTCTTCGAGAAAAATCCATTGGTGCACGGCGGGAACCAAAATTGGAAACTCTGGCATCAAAGCCGACCGTTCTCCCTCTTACACCACCGGGCGCTCAGGTATGTGAATTACGGTCGGAGTTTTAAATTCAGGACAATTTTAAAACAAAAATAGGTTATATTCATCGGGCATAGTTTCCGTCACAGATTTCTATGTATAATACCAGGTTTACAACTTTACACCACGCGATTTTTGTTTTTCAACTTTCTAGGCATGTACTTTTCTTTCGATTCCAAAATATCGATACTAAAAATACTTGGAGTATTTTTAGTATCGATATTTTGGAATCGATACTGAGTCTGGTTAAAAGTACTCGTCTTGTTACTTAATTATATATCTCGGAAGAACATTTACGCTGGCATTCATCTTCATCATTAACAGCATGTATTCGTCCACAGCTGGACGACATAGGCCTCTCTTAGGGCTCGCCACTAAGCTCGATCTTCAGCTATTTGTTTCCAACTGCTGCCAGCCAGCTTGCAGGCTAGGCTGGCATTATAGAGCGATAATAAGGTTTAGAATTGAGAGGGAACGCAGGGTGCACTTTTCCATACAAATGTATTCCCCTGTTTCCTCCCTGGAAAATCGAGTTTCATGAAATAATTATTCGATACTTTTCTATCGATTAAATTGCACTTGACTAGCCAATCAAATAGCACGCGAACGCGGGGTACACTTTTCCATACAAATGTATTCCCCCGTTTCCTCCCTGGAAAATGCGAGTTTCATGAAATAATTATTCGATACTTTTCTATCGATTAAATTGCACTTGACTAGCCAATCAAATAGCATGGGAACGCGGGGTACACTTTTCCATACAAATGTATTCCCCCACTTCCTCCTTGGAAAATGCGAGTTTCATGAAATAATTATTCGATACTTTTCTATCGATTAAATTGCACTTGACTAGCCAATCAAATAGCATGGGAACGCGGGGTACACTTTTCCATACAAATGTATTCCCCCGTTTCCTCCCTGGAAAATGCGAGTTTCATGAAATAATTATTCGATACTTTTCTATCGATTAAATTGCACTTGACTAGCCAATCAAATAGCATGGGAACGCGGAGTGCACTTTTCCATACAAATGTATTCCCCCACTTCCTCCCTGGAAAATGCGAGTTTCATGAAATAATTATTCGATACTTTTCTATCGATTAAATTGCACTTGACTAGCCAATCAAATAGCATGGGAACGCGGGGTACACTTTTCCATACAAATGTATTCCCCCGTTTCCTCCCTGAAAAATTCTCCTAGAAAAAAAAACGTGTGTGTACTTATGTACACGCGTTAGAAGTTATACTTCTGTGGCGTATGGAAAAAAAATAACTAAAATGCAGTAGTGGTTAACGATAAATATTAAAATTAATCAAAAAGATTTTATTTAAATAAAAAAGGTTTTATTAACGTAAAAATATGACGTTCTTACGAAATGACATATACGACTAACCAACTAACTTCACGGTGTAGAATTTAGGTGTCGGTGTGCGCGCGCATCGTAAAAAATCACTCTCATCATTTTTCTCTTCAAAAATGTGTTTAAAAAAATAAAAATCAAGGTCTGCTGCTACACCCCCAATTGCTTTTTTTTTTAGCTTTTTCTGACCAACCAATTGCAAAAAGAAATAAAAGCCTTTTAATCTCCTCTTTAGGATTTTTGAAGGATCATATTCCTATTTGAATTGGTTGATAAAAAAAAAAGAAAATGATATGGGCGTAGCTACAGCAGACCTTGATATTTTTTATTTGACTTGATTGTTCTTTCGATGTAACTTTTTTTGTTGGGTACTGAGAAACGCTTTCCCCATAATTTTCTCGGCATCTGCATTAGATGTTTGGCTAGCGACCACTGATCTTAAGTGACGATTATTTTTCAAGATTTTTAACTGACTTCACAAAAGGAGGAGGTTCTATGTTCCTCTGTATAATTTTTTTTGATTATTATTGTTTTATACCGGCTGTAATTCACGTACCTTTAGTCGAATTTTCTCGACCTAGGTTTCGAGCGAGTCAGTCGCTCTTCCTCGGGAGTGAGGTCACGCGGTGAGATCGCGATGTTCACTGCGGGCCGCCGCTCGCTGCGCTCGGCTTGATAGCCGGGGTGGGGGCGGACTCGGCGGAGATCGGTAACGGCTGTTCCTTTTCGGTACCGAGGATGCCTGAGATAGCCCGAATGTTGTCATCGTCGGTTCTTCATCGCTGCTACTCCTATCGCCAGAAGTACCGTCGCAAACAATGCTGACTGTGTCACACTCTAGACTGACTGACACTTTCTTTTTCGAAGACGCATTAAGAATCGGTTTCCACGCTGACGGCAAGGTCCATCCACTATCTCGGTTGAAATTGGGGTGTCTATTTATCTCAATAGCCTCACGTACTTTTCTAGGTACAAAGAACTTCTCTCTAGCTAGTACGGAGGCTTTATCAAAACGGATAAAGTGGTTTGTGTCCGCGAGATGTGCATGCTCCGCGATGGCGGATCTTGTCGTGTCCGAATTCTTAATGCTCCTTATGTGTTCCGTAAGTCTAGTCGTGATATTGCGTCGAGTTTCTCCCACGTAGCTCTTGCCACAGTCGCATGGTATTCTGTACACGCCCGGAACGTTCAGCTCGTCCTTGTCCTTCGGTGAACGCAGCATCTGTCTAAGATGACCTGGTGGGCGGAAGATCGTCTTGACATCATATTTCCGTCGTAAAAGATATCCGATTCTGTCCGTTACTCCTTTTACGAACGGTAAATAAGCCGGTGATCGATCCGCTACTTGTGGTCGCTTACGTTCACTCTGTTTACACCACCGGCCACATTGTCGCCAGCTGTAGCCATTATCCTCAAGTACCCCCCTCACGTGATTTAGCTCACCATCTAGGTATTGAGGGTCGCATATTCTTAGAGCTCGGTTGATTAATGCTCTGGGTACCGAGGATAAGTGTGCCGGGTGGTGATGCGAGTTGGCGTGTAGATACCTTTCCGTATGAGTTGGCTTTCGATACACTGTATGTGCGAGACTTCCATCTGGCCTGCGGATCACGCGTACATCGAGAAAGGATAAAGTTCCATCACTTTCTTCTTCCACTGTAACTGCGATGTTGCGATGCACTTGGTTCAGATGATCCGCGAAACCAGCTAAACCGTCCTTAGTGATGACCGCAAAGATGTCGTCCACGTATCTCAACCAAACTCTAGGTCTCACAACTGCCGCATTTAACGCCGTATTCTCAAACCACTCCATGAATATATTATGCATGATATTATCCATGAAATATGATGTCAAGACGATCTTCCGCCCACCAGGTCATCTTAGACAGATGCTGCGTTCACCGAAGGACAAGGACGAGCTGAACGTTCCGGGCGTGTACAGAATACCATGCGACTGTGGCAAGAGCTACGTGGGAGAAACTCGACGCAATATCACGACTAGACTTACGGAACACATAAGGAGCATTAAGAATTCGGACACGACAAGATCCGCCATCGCGGAGCATGCACATCTCGCGGACACAAACCACTTTATCCGTTTTGATAAAGCCTCCGTACTAGCTAGAGAGAAGTTCTTTGTACCTAGAAAAGTACGTGAGGCTATTGAGATAAATAGACACCCCAATTTCAACCGAGATAGTGGATGGACCTTGCCGTCAGCGTGGAAACCGATTCTTAATGCGTCCTCGAAAAAGAAAGTGTCAGTCAGTCTAGAGTGTGACACAGTCAGCATTGTTTGCGACGGTACTTCTGGCGATAGGAGTAGCAGCGATGAAGAACCGACGATGACAACATTCGGGCTATCTCAGGCATCCTCGGTACCGAAAAGGAACAGCCGTTACCGATCTCCGCCGAGTCCGCCCCCACCCCGGCTATCAAGCCGAGCGCAGCGAGCGGCGGCCCGCAGTGAACATCGCGATCTCACCGCGTGACCTCACTCCCGAGGAAGAGCGACTGACTCGCTCGAAACCTAGGTCGAGAAAATTCGACTAAAGGTACGTGAATTACAGCCGGTATAAAACAATAATAATGTTACAAATTCACGATAATTTTAAAATTAAATTTTTTTTTGATGTATGTATGTATCACCGATTACTAAAAGACGCCTGAACTGATTTGTAAAATTCTTCTTTTGTTGAAAAGGGTATACTTCCCAGGTGGTCCCATTTAAATTTCATGGAAATCTGACGAGTATCTCCAGAGATATGGAGATAAACACCTCACACTTGGTACTGAAAATGAATAGCGCGGCATTCGAAGTCGGTTCTTTTAGTTATTTAAACGATCTTAAATTATTGTAACTCTAGTGTGCTAGGCTGGGTGCCCCACTAGATAAAATAAACTTTCTGTTAGCGTTTCAGCGTTTAGCGTTAGAGAGACGCGGCAGCGGCACGCTAGAGCATAACGTTGAAGACGTCATTTTAACCAACTTCACAAAAAAGGAGGAGGTTCTCAATTCTAGGAAATCTTCTTGTTTTTTAAGGGCACCGAATACTCGAAGATGCCTGAACCGATTTGGAAAAATCTTTTTTCCTTTCCAGGTGGTCCCATTTGAATTTTAACAAAATCGGTTTAGCCGTTATTTTATCAACATTTGTATTACGATGCATTTGTATACCTCGATGACATGATACTGGCTACTGACTACTTTTACTAGCTACGTTTGAAGTCGGTTCTTTTAGTTTTTCAAACCATCTCAAATTATTCCATCATAATGATCACGTGTAAGCCTTATATTTCTCACCATGACTCCGTTCATAGTTAGCACGTGAGGGTCGCGTGTTCGATACAATGCTACCATTAGTGCCTACCGTAGTTACGTTATATTTATACAACGTAGTTAGCCAGTATGTCTGTGTATTGGAGCGAAGCAAAGGATCACTGCGTAGGTTTGAACCAACCATTGAGGCGTTACTTTATAAAGTTCTGATTGTAAGGAATAAGGAGTTTTGATTGCGTGGTGTGGCAGTCTCTCCTCTCTCTCTCTCTCTCTCTATATATATATATCAAAGTCAAAGTCAAAGCATTTATTGAGTATATGGGCAAATTAAAAATTTGCACTTACACTCGTCAAATAACATTAAACAGATCATATTCAATAAAAATATTATAGATATAACAGAAACATAACTTATTGCTTTGAATTTACAAAAAAAAAAGCAAAGGTATTGAGCCATTCAGCTTTCATCTAGACGTCGAACGTCACACTTAAACTTAAAGATTTTTATTCATAAAAACATAGGAGCTGGAACATCAGCTGATCTTCAATTTGCCTGTATATAGTGTATTTGCCGGAGATAGTGGTCTGGTCAAACGCTAGCCAATATGATATTAATTTTGTAGTGGTAGGACTTTTGCTAGCCCACCTGGGGCGGTACCACCACTTTCATTAATTTTCAGCCGTGAAATAGGAATGTTTTTCGGTTGAAATGTCAAGGTGTCCAGTGAAATTACAGGGCATGTGAGACTCAACATCTTTATGTCTCAAGGTAACAGGCGCAGAGCAGAGACATGTAACATTCTGGCCGTCCAGAATTTTGCATGCCGCTGTACCTGTTATAGGTAGACGTCATCGCTTACCATCAGGCGAGCGTCGTGCGTGTCCTGTTACAGTATTTCATTTAAAAAAAAACTTGCCCACTTAACTAACTTTTTTGGCAGCACACAAAAAAATATCAAAAGCTTTCACAAAAGCTACCAAAGATTTATTTCCCAAGGCCACCATTGAAACGCTTTGACGGGCGTTGAGTAAAAGCCCTCGAGGCCGGGATTCCTCAGACGGGATGATCGCAATCCGTAATTTTAGCTTCAACCCTCGCTTGGCCGTCTGGCAGAGCCGACCTACCAATTAGGTATTCTATTTTAGACCAGACAGCTCCGTGAGCGCGACGAATCGACCGCCTCGACTATCAAACGGTTAAAAATGAATAAAATTTGCAAAACATACCTTAATCGCGCTTCTCGGAAAACAATATGGCGGACGGTGACGCGAATTTCGAAATTCTAAACCCGCGAATGCAGTGTCAAAGTGAAGAGTGTCTTAAATACAGTGACAGAAAGTGTTTATTTCTGTGTTGACAGTGAATGTTTTGTTATGAAGCGACGCGAACATCTGTTTATTTTGGATTCCACAGCGCACAAATCGTTGAGTTACTTTTTTATTTATAAAATCATTTATTTTAATTGTTAGGGCAAAGTAATACAATCATTAACTCTCTTATAAACTTAGAAAGGGCCACTAAGAATTTTAGACTAATTTACGTTAGCTCATAATACAAAATTCCAGTCTCTATGATTCACGAGAATAGAATTTGTTTTTTTTTTTAATTTATTTAGTTAGCGTTTGTCTTCGACTCCATGACTCATTATGCCAGGTTTAACATAGATTTTCCTTATTTCATCCAGTGTGTGGTTCTGTTTAATGTTAACTGCAATCAGTGGAGTATTTTTATATCGTCAGGAAAGTGTGCCAATTGTAATAAATTTAATACTGTCGGTTTTGTGTAAAGCGGCAAAGGTCAATTTTAACTGCATTTGCGTTGCCAGCGTGTAGCGAAATTAAAACGAAAATTTAAGATCGTTTAAAAAACCAAAAAAAAACCGACTTCAAATGGTGCGCTAGTCATTTTCAATTCCAAGTTTGAGGTATTTATCTCCATATCTCTGGAGATACTCGTCCAAAATCGGTCCGGGCGTCTTTGAATAATCGGTGACCATACATGAAAAGAAAGATACAGCAGTGGAACTTAGAACCTCTTTTAAAAGAAACAGAATCTCTATTAAAGTCGGTTATAAAACTACTTTTTACCCGACTACAAAAGCAAGGGCTATGATTTTAGCAGTTTATGTATGTACTAGCTGACCCGGCAAACGTTGTTTTGCCATATAAATAATTTCGTAGTAATTTCTAGTGTAGACAAAAAATAGCTTACTTATTGTAAGTATGTATGGAGGAAAAATGATTAAATTACTAAAATGGCTATTAAAAAATAAGGGTTGATCGTAGAAGGGTGAAAATTGAGGATTGTATGTATTTTTGTATGTTGTATCATAAAAAAATAGAAATTAAAATTTTTGTCTAAAAAATAAAATAAAAAATTTAGGGGTGGACTACCCCTAACATTTAGGGGGATGAAAAATAGATGTTGGCCGATTCTGGCCGATACCGGATAAGCACAAAAAATTTCATCAAAATCGGTCAAGCCGTTTCGGAGGAGTATGGCAACGAAAACTGTGACACGAGAATTTTATATATTAGAGATTACGTATGTTTCTCCGTATATTCAACAAGTCATCCGATTTTGATGATTAAGGTGTTACTGTCAAATGTCAATATATTCGTTACTATGGCCCGGGTAACATAGGCTATATTTATTTTTGCCTGGGGAAACCCGCTCGGGTACCATTCCGTTGCAGGGCCAACTAGGGAACGCAGGGTGCACTTTTCCATACAAATGTATTCCCCCGTTTCCTCCCTGAAAAATGCTTCTAAGAGAAAAAAATGTTTCTAAATAAAACTGGCCAAGTGTGAGTCAGCATCGCGTCTCTTATCGCACACTTAGGGAGGGTTCCGTACAATAAGAAACATAACAGTTCAACCTCGTATATTTGATTAATTGATATTACCAAGAATATCTGGTTTGGTCGCGATCTAGAAAGACGGGGCTCGTTTACTAGCGCCATCTATGTCAGTTTAAAATACGTTTTTTGTATGGGGACCCCCTTTAATTTTTAAATTTATTTTGTTTTTAGTATTTGTTGTTCTAGTGGCAACAGAAATACACCATCTGTGAAAATTTCAACTGTCTAACTATCACGGTGAGCTATAGCCTGGTGACAGACGGACAGACAGACAGACAGACAGACAGACAGACAGACGGACAGCGGAGTCTTAGTAATAGGGTCCCGTTTTACCCTTAGGGTACGGAACCCTAAAAATCAAGGTCTGCTGTTGTGTGCATTTTTTTTTACCAACCAATTGCAAATAGAAATCTGACCATTCAAAAATCTTAAAGAGGAGATTAAAAGCCTGGTGGAGTGGTCCCGCTTGGGCCAGCCTGCTCCTCTAGCCTGGTCTGACCCCGGGTTCCTCTTAGCTTCACCGTGGTTGTCCAAGCCATGGTTACTAGAGCCCCCCGCCACGCCAAGGCGGGAACCCCTAGTGGGGAACATAGGCTATATTATAACTGACTTCAACAATAGGAGGAGTTGATTTTACCTTGTAAGCCCCGATTTATAATGATCAAATACGATATATAACGGTCAAGTGCTTGTCGTACCCACACAAAGACAAAACGTATTGATATTTTTATTACCACGCATGATCTTATTAGGGTTCCGTACCCAAAGGGTAAAACGGGACCCTATTACTAGCTTTACGCTTCCTTTAGAGATAAAACAATCACAAACTATATATACATTCAAGGAACGCGTTAAGTCGTATTATCTTGGTTAGTTATATTACATACGTTTGTTATATACACTCCTAATAATATGTTATATATATGTATATCCATACATATATATATATTATATATATATGTATTATTTAATCTATTATGTATATGTATCAAAGTAATTATTATTATTTTCTTTGTATTTATTTAGTATCCTTTAATAGCTTATGTCTTATTTACTTATACACTGTACACCGCCGTATCTATTTACATATTTCTCCATCTAAAGGTTGTCTGGAAGAGATCGCTTTCAGCGATAAGACCGCCTGTTGTTACACTATTCTAATTAGTTGTTAAGTAATACTCTGTTTCTTTTAATAAGGTGTTCAATAAAGTGTTTCTATCTATTACTAAGACTGCTGTCCGTCTGTCTGTTTGTCTGTCTGTCTGTCCGTCTGTCACCAGGCTGTATCTCCTGAACCGTGATAGTTAGACAGTTGAAATTTTCACAGATGATGTATTTCTGTTGCCTCTATAACAACAAATACTAAAAACAGAATAAAGTTAAAAATAATAGAGGGTCCCTGTTAACACAGCTGTCAGTGTCACCTGCCATTCTTACTTACATCAAAGTTAGTTCCTAAAATAACCGCAGGTGGCGCTGACACAATCCAATATAAAGGCTTACGCACCGGGGCTCGCTCTTTTTCTATTGTTCTCATTATTGCCTTCACAGATCGATAACAATATAACTCTACAATATTCTCGTATCTTTTATTCATAAAGATTCAGTCCCCATACAAGAAACGTGTTTTTTTCAGCATTTCACGCCATCTATGATCGCCTAGTTAAGTAAACGTCCTATAGATGGCGTTATATTGAAATGTTGATCCCTAACACCTTTGTTAGACGTTAGTTGGCGTTATAAGAAATAAAATGTTTATTAATTATTATTTTTTGCTGGCGAAAAATGATAGTGGTACTTTTTGCTCGATCTAATAAAATACTGTAGTGTGTTACGGAACCCTACTAGTGCGAGTCCGACTTGCACTTGGCCAGTTTATTTATTTATATCACGCCACGATTCTATGATATATAATACCTACCTCAGTATAAATAAGATACACTATCTCGTTGGATCACAGCTGACAGGGGTTTTTGTTTTTGATTGCTGAGCTGGATCTCAAATGGGTTTTCTATTTTAATTTAAAAACAGTTAATATAATATAAAACACTTTTAAAACACAAGCTATATATCTATATAGATATCAGATCTCGATGAAATTACTATGACACCATATATCTCCTCTATATATATCTCTCCTTATATCTCCTTTCCAACAAAAAATAATCATCAAAATCAGTTCATAAACTAAGAAGTTATCCGCGAACAAATATATTTATATAAATATATACCTACGGTCGAATTGAGAAACCTCCTTTTTTTAATTCAGTTATAGTGGTTTAGACAGCTGCTATCTATTTGTGCCTTTTGGGGTTGAGACTAGGACCGTGGGGACCGGGTGCACACAGCATTTTCAAAGATCTTTCCACACGGCTGGTTGAAACGACACGGGACCAAAATGCTGGCATGCATTTAGCTCAGAGACTAAATCGCCATTCAACGGGGGAATACAGCCAGCATTTTGGGAACTGTACCTACTGGTAGTGGTTTGGTAGACTAAATTTTAGTTTTTATGGTTTTTTATTAGGTATATTTATTTGTTTATAGTTAGGTAGTTTTAAAAATATAATAATGTATGTAATGTAATCGATAGATTGAATATTAAAGTATATTGTTATAAATGACTAGGGCGGCATTTGAAGTCGGTTCTTTTAGTTTCTAATAAACGATCTTAAATTCTTTGAATTGATTCTCTGTTTTATTAAAGAGCAGATTAAACATTTTATGACAGTTGTTTGTCATTGTGATAAGGAACTAGATGTTGCTGTAATTTTTTAATCTTATTTACCTGATATAGGAATTTTATGTATTAGCAAACTGAAGTGGCAGTGGGCTGGTTATATCTGCCGCAGGACTGATAACCGTTGGGGTAGACTTGTCCTAGAGTGGAGACCGTGAATCGGCAAGCGTAGCATAGGACGCCCTGTGACCAGGTGGAGCGATGACATACGCAAAACGGTGGGCAATGAGAATGCTGGAAAAGAATAGCCGAAGATCAGGCTCAGTGACATCTTGGGAGAGGCCTACGTCCAGCAGTGGACTTACACCGGCTTACGCTATGCTGTTCCCTTATAATATTCTATATATATATATATATTATATTATCCTAATCCTATCCTAATCCTAACTAATATTATAAATGCCTATATTATATACTAACTCTGTCTGTCTGTCTGTGTCACTTTCACGCCAAAACCTCTGAACCGATTTAAATTTAATTTGGTACACAGATAGTCTAGAGCTTGAGAAAGGACATAGGCTACTTTTTAATTCGAAAAAAGGGTAGTAAGGGGTTGAAAGGGGGGATGCAATGTTGTATGGAAGTATCGTCATTTTTAGAGCTAGAAGCTTGAAACTTATTTTTCAGGCTCTTGATTCGATATAAATAAATATGACATTCAAAGTTTGGGGGACGGAGGAAGAGAGAGGGGGAGGGAAGGGGAGAAGGGGAGGGAAGGGGAGAGGGGGAAGGGAGGGGAAAGGGGGAGGGGAGAAGGGAGAGGGGTAGGGAGAGAGGGAGGGGGGATTAGCGCGGCGTCGTACGGTGCGGTGTAGGTAGGATACGAATGTGTCTTATTTGTAAAATAATCAGACTAAATAATTAAAAATGCTACTCAAAGACACTATTCCACGCGGACGAAGTCGCGGGCACAGCTAGTAATTTGATAAATGAGATATAATAGGCTATGGGATATCACATTAGCGCCTTTTAGAGGACATAAAAGTCATAAACTAAAAGAAGAAGAAAGGAAATAATTTGCCGTGAAGAAAGAGAGGGAATAATTCCTGAAATGATTATTATAATGTGAGCTGTTGCCCGCGGTTTTACTTGCATGCAGCCGACAATTGGGAATAATTTCTTGAATTTTAGAGCGAGATTTGTCAACCAACTTCCAAAAATAAGGAGATTCGAATGATTCTTCTTTTAATCGATGGGGTACATTTCCGAGGTGGTCCAATTGCAATTTCATGGAGATCTGATTAGTATCTCCAGAGATATGACGATAAACGTCTCAAAGTTGCTACTGAAACTGACTTGCGGGGCATGGAAGTGGGTTGTTTTAGTTTTTTAACTATCTTAATTATAAAATTATTTGCCTTGCTTTTTACACTTTTTTAACTTCATTATGACTGTTTAGTTTAGTAATGGACCCATTTAGAATAGGTATTAATTTTTATTTGTCATCAATTCATCATAGTAGGTGTAGGTTTCAGTTGAATGACTCCTATTATAGGTGTACAAACATCTCGGACGCAAAATAAATGATGAATCGGGTTATTCCGTTAATTTGTTGGAATTTAAGATAAATACCTATATAGCAGTATATAGTACAAACCTAGCTATGTTATAAGTTTACCGAGTATACGTTTGTTTTAATAAAGCTTAATTTTTTTTCCCGACTTCCAAAAAGGAGGAGGTTCTCAATTCGTCTGTATGTTTTTTTTTGTATTTATGTTACGCGATTACTCCGTCAAATGAACCGATTCGAATGATTCTTTTTTTTAATCGGTAGGGTCATGGTAGGGTACATTTTCGAGGAGTATCTCCAGAGATATGACGATAAACGTCTTAAAATTGCTACTGAAACTGACTCGCTGGGCATGGAAGTCGGTTGTTTTAGTTTTTAGGGTTCCGTATCCAAAGGGTAAAACGGGACCCTATTGCTAAGACTCCGCTGTCCGTCTGTCTGTCTGTCTGTCTGTCTGTCTGTCCGTCTGTCACCAAGCTATAGCTCATTAACCGTGATAGTTAGACAGTTGAAATTTTCACAGATGGTGTATTTCTGTTGCCGCTAGAACAACAAATACTAAAAACAAAATAAAGTTAAAAATTAAAGGGGGTCCCCATACAAAAAACGTGTTTTTAAACGCCATCTATCTAATTAGTTTCGGCAAAATGACATAGATGGCGCTAGTAAACGAGCCCCTTCTTTCTAGATCGCGACCAAGCCAAATATTCTTGGTAATATCAATTAATCAAATATATGAGGTTGAAACTCTGTTATGTTACGTATTGTACGGAACCCTCCCTAAGTGTGCGATAAGAGACGCGATGCTGACTCGCACTTGGCCAGTTTTATTAAACTATCTTAATTATTTAATAACATATAGGCTAGCGTTCAAAGAATCAATCAAGAATCAAAGCATTTATTCAGCATGTAGGCAGTATTAATATACGCACATATACACGTCAAAATCATAAATCATAACCAACTATCATACATATATACATACATACCACATTTACAATATATTTAGTTATACAATACATATACTTAAAATATACATAAATATTATATAATTATATAAACATATTCTATACGCAAAAACAAAAGCAAAACAGTATTTAGCAGATTAAAGACAAGTAGTGATTATTGATTAAGGAATTGATTAAAGTAATTAACCATTCAGCTGTCATCCAATCGTTTACGTCAGAATATTTAAAAAAAATTAAAGTAGCTTAAAGCCAACCATACATGTAACTGTGTGTTTCAATACTTCAGACAATTTTATATATAAAAAAAATAAAAAAAGTGAAATATTGAAACACAACTTCGATCACAGTACATATCATGATCCGAATGGAACTGATAGTCCGTCTGTCAGCTGCATAATATTGTTTAAATAAAAATAAAAATGGCAAGCCTAGAAAGAAAATCTGCGGACAAAAGGGGAAAATTGAAGGGCTGTTGAATCTACCGGTGTTTCGGAAATACTCCCATCAGAGAAGAAACACCAAGAAACTCTATGGGGCTTGTCTTGTCATTTTCTCTTTTTTTTAATTAATTGTAAGTACGTGTCAGCTTTATGTCTTGTATTAAAATTATGTACATCAGACCTTTTCTTATAATCATTTATATTTTTGCGTATGAACATAATATTTTAATAAATGTATTGACATGCCACTGTTAGAATTTTAATTTCCTTAAATTTTTCACGAAGTGAATCTCGTTACCTCATCTATACTTCTATACTAATATTATAAAGAGAGAACATTTGTATTTCTGTATTATTGTATTTTTGTATGTTTGTAATGATTTGGCTCAAAAACTAATGGACCGATTTAAAAAAATCTTTCACTTATATATAGAATGGACTTTCGGAATGAAAATAGGCTATATATTATCCCGTTTAAATCAAAGGTACATTCGTGGAGACCTAATTTGCAACCTAAGTCGACTAAAAAACAGTCGAAAAAACACGTTTCTTACGAACGCTGCTCAATTGAAAATAGATGAAGAATATTTTCTATGGAAGAGTTGTACAACTTAATAAGACCTACAAAAAAGTCAGCGACAGCATATGTCTATCTCTTAAGGTTGACTCACAGTAACCATTTTAATCTTTAATTTTTTGTTAAAAAAATATTACATAACTTCCAAGGCTATTTTCAAGTATATAGTATTAATCCTTATCCAAATAATTCCGTTAATTAGCTTGGCCACATATTATAGATTAAAATTGTCCTTTACAGTATATAATTCAAATGAAAACTCTAGAAGATATCACGGATTTCACATACACGCATCGCATAATTAATAAAATATCTGCAGTGAAACCACAGATTAGGTCATAGTTACTATGAAAATATTATTATAAACTTAGCGATGCTGTAGATCCCCACCGATCACAATCAATTTGAAGTCAATATAGTATAATAATATAATTTTACTGTATAAAATTCTTTTGTATAATATAGTTATTATCTATATATAAACCACCCCGACTGATCTATGTATAATCTTTTCGATAAAAGCATTCCAATGACTCTAAACACGACATTTAAAATCTGAGCTGTAAGTTGGTGAGGATTTGAGTATTCTGTAGAGTCCAGGAGATGTCCCAGCATCAGGTCAATGCTTCCATGTTCTTACAATATCGTTGAAGAAGAAGATTTTCGAATTGATCAGACCTATGAAAGTTGATTTCATAGCGCAATTAACTAGAAAAAAAGCTCATAGTTTTATAACGATTGAACGAATTTTCATGAATCAAAGCTAAGAACACTCTCGATGAAGACATCTATCAAACAAAAAAAAAAATCAATAATAAAATCAAAATCGGTTCATCCGGTTGGGTGCTAAGATGCTACAGACAGACACAGATACACAGATATACACGTTAAACGTATAATACCCCTTCTTTGATCCCATGATTTGATTGATTTTGATTCCATGATCCCACTACCTCTGTACGAAAACCCATGATTCATGAATGCACATAAAACTTTCATTGGTAGGTATATAGCTAGGATTAGAACCAACGACCGTCGGGTCAGATTCAGGGTAACTATCCTTTACGCCAAAGGGCCGTCCAATATCACTACGTAAGTATTATAAAACAAAGTCCATCACTGCGTCTGTCTGTCTGTTCGCAATAATCTCAATAGCTACTGAACGGATTATCGTGCGGTTTTCACCAATAGCCAGAGTGTTTATGAGGAAGGTTTAGGTGCATAATTCGTTAAAGTTTTGTGTAAATTGGTTGAAATATGACGATGATTGTTAAATATGTTAATATTTTATATTTTATGCAACAAACTGATGCAAATTTTGTAGGCATATATGTTCTACCCGTGAGAAGCCGGGGCGGGCTGCTAGTACTATATATAGAGCGAATAGCTCGTTTCTGCAAAACAAATATTGATTGGATTTCAGCGGCTTTCCCCCACAATAAAATGCCATAAGACATTATACTGTGGAAGTAGCTGAAATAGACCAATCTTGCAGTGGTTTCGTCCGTTAAAAATCTAATTTTACGTACCGCGTATGCAGCGGAGCTTAACCTACCTGCTAGAACCGATATTTGAGAACCCCATTGAAGCTTTGAATCCAGGGTGATGCCCAAGAATGTTGTGGATTCAACAAGTCCTAATGGTTCATAATTTATTAATATACTTCTTCTTAGGATACCCTTTCTTACATTTGGTTTTTCTTAAGTTTGAACAATATCTTACCTGTTGGTAAGTGATGATGCGGTCGAAGACCATGTTAAGCACTTACTAGCAATGTAGGTTACACATTACTAGTAAGTAGTCTTGGACTATGCTTGTGTTTGCACTGGTTTACGTCAATGATAATTAAAAGCCTTTGTATACTTGTTTATTTAATCTTTATGCTAACGTTTGACCTCTATCTCGCTTGGCAGTAAGCGATGATGCGGTCGAAGATGATGAACATGCTAGGCCTAGAATGGTCTGGCTCCCATGGGTAAACTCGCGGGGTATGACTAGTCCTACAGGTTTTTAATTTATCTATGGTAATATTTTTATACACATAATTTAGATAGTTTAAAAACTAAAACAACCTACTTCCATGCCCCGCGAGTCAAATTCAGTAGCAATTTTGAGACGTTTATCGTCATATCTCTAGAGATACTTATCAGATCTCGATGAAATTACAATGAGACCACCTCGAAAATTTGCTCTACTAAGTAGAAAACGAATCATTTGAATCGGTTCACAATTGACGGAGTAATCGCGTAACAAACATACAGAAAAAATACAACAACATACACACGAATTGAAAACCTCCTTTTTTTAGACTTCGGTTGAAAAATCATTACCACTTACAGATAAGAGTATTGTTACAGTTATATAATTAATATTATGCGCATATCAGTCGATCATGTTACTGTATACAGGGTGATGTCATTGACATCGGATGTAGTTGCTTGAACATTTGTGAAATATTACACCGTAAGGCCTTTTATATCTCTTATGGCGTGGATGATTCATATAGCATCTAGTGATATCCTAAACGGGAATAGATGGGGGTCACTTTCACACACTTCACTAATGGTAGTAAATTTTTTGTCTGATAGGCTATAATAGATCCAACCGTTTATTTTCTATTTGACAGATCTAATTTGACAGTTATAGTGTTGTGAGCAAGTGATTATAGGGGACACGATATCGATTCATTTTTCAAAAGGAAAAGGACACGCCGCTCGAAATAACACAAAATTCACGGCAAACAAAATGCTTAATTTATTTAAAAATGCATGTGTGGAAGTAACTGCGGAAAACTGGCAAAATGTAATTCAAAAAACACAAGAAACTATAATGGCAGATTGGGATAAACACGTGGCGATAGATAATCAACAATGAATTATAAATGTCGGCGATAGCTCGAGACAGCGACGATGAATCTGATTTTGATTAATAAATAAATAAAAATAAAAGTCACAATAATTGTTTCATATCATTTCATACCAATCAATATTTATACTACATTAGAATGCTTATACCCGTATTAAAATAGTTAATAAACAATATCGATATCTCAATCGTAACATCACTATGTTGATAGCCATAGAACGTAAATTTTTAAAAACGTTTGTTATTTTATGTAATTTATAAAAAAACTACTGTACTTATGGACTCAATTTGTCAAAGATGATTATTATACGGGATCAAGGAGCAAACTTAGGCAGTTGTCATATTTTTAAAACCTCGCATTTAAAAGTGAACTTTTGCGTAACATGACGCAGTTACTTTCTATTGGTGCTGTCAAAAAGAAAATAAACGGTTGGATCTATTATAGCGTTCGACCACTATCTGGGCTAGCGATGATGTGTTCGAAGATGTTGAACACGCTAGGCCTAGAATGGTCTTATTCTCCAGGACTCTGCTGCCAGAACACCGTAAGGTTGGTATACGACTGAAGTTTACAGTATTGTAATATTTTATCCCGCTCTATCTATCACACTGAGTGGGATAAAAATAATAGCGAGGCGAATGAACTTATCCTTAGAGCAATAAGGAAAACTGCTTTTAGAAAGGGTTTTTTCTCTGAATTAGCACTTGACCGAAGTACCACTTGATCACTATCTCACCTGATGTTAAGTGATAATGCGATCGATGATGAAGCGTGCTTACCCATAAGATACCTATTCACTCGCGATTTAAAGACCTCCATATTGTACTTAACCGGAAACACAGACAGGGTATTCCATTCCTTGGCGGTTCGTATGATGAACGAAGAAGCAAATCGATTCGTTTGATACGAAGCGATTTGCTTCTTCGTTCTTAGATTCAATCGCTTCGTTTGATCTTCTTGGAATAACGCTATGTGTCCGCGAGTACTGTGAGACATCTTAGTAGTCTCTGTAAATACGAGTATCAGTCCTTAAAGTATTGTTTGTGAATACGGGGTTAGTGCCGTACTCGTAGATTACGCTGGCGTCGAGTTGCCATGCGAATTGTCTCAATTGAAATAAACGACTTCCAGCGATAAGGAGGGACGTTTGCTTAGAAAATTATATGTAAGGTTTTTTTAACCAACTTCCGAAAAGAGCAGGAGGTTCTTAATTCGTCGACATATTTTAGTAACCGACTTCAATAAAGGAGGTTTCTCAATTCGACCATTTTTTTTATTGTTTGTTCGCGCATAACTTCGTTGTTTATGAATCGATTTTGATGATTTTTAGGGTTCCGTAGTCATAACCCTTATAGTTTCGTCATGTCCATCTGTCTGTCTGTCCGAGGTTTTGCTAAGAGACCGTTAATACTAGAAAGCTGTAATTTTGTGGGGGTATGTAAATAAATGACTCCGACAAAGTGCTGTAATAAAATTTTGAAAAATATTTTTTTTTAGGATAGCTTCCCTAAATGAGAAGTGGAGATGATTTTTTTTTCATCGTCTACCCGATCGTGTGGGGTATCGTTGAATAGGTCTTTTAAAATGACTTAAGGGTTGCTAATACCATTTTTCGATTGAATGCTCCATTTACGAAATATTACACTTTCGAGTGCAAATTTTTGTTCCAGTAGGGCGTCCCCCCCCCCTCTAATAGCTAAACTGCTGGCTTGAAAAATCTGGAAAAAATCATGATAATAGCGCATTTCATGAACTTTAAAGGAAAATTATAGCGGTTAAGATAAGTTTATTAGTTTAGCAGTAATAGTCGTTGAACTTGGGTGTAGGATAATTTTGTACCAAATACAAAATCCTTAGAATAAATCCTTTAAAGTGACAAAGAAGGAGTACCTAGTTGCTTGTTTATAACGGGTAAAGACTTGCATTGAATAACAGGCTACTACGGAACCCTACACTGCGCGTGGCCCGACACGCACTTGCCCGTTTATTTCTTGTTGGAAAGGAGATATCCCAAGTTTGGTACCATGATAATTTCAACGAGGTCTGATAAGTGTCTCCAGAGATATGGGGAATAAACACCTCAAAATTGGTACTGAAAATTAATTTCATGCATTTGAAGTCTGTTCTTTTAGTTTTTTAAACGATCTTATTTTGGTTGTATGTTCCCCGATTACTCAATGACGCCTGGACCGATTTAGATAATTATTCTTTTATTTGAATGGGTTTACTGCCCAGGTAGTACCATTTAAATTTCATCGAGATCTGATGAGTATCTCCAGAAATATGGAGATAAACAACCCGAAGTTTTTCATTTTTATCAGACTTCAAAAAAATAAAGGACTGTTACTCAATTCGTATATATTTTTTTGTGTGTTCGCGGATAACTTCGGCGTTTATGAACCAATTTTGATATTTTTTCTTTTTGGAAAGGAGATATTCCTAGGGTGGTACCATAGTAATTTCATCGATATCTGATAAGTATCTCCAGATATATGGAGATAAACATCTCCAACTTGGTGCTGAAAATGAAGAGCGCGGCATTTGAAGTCGGTTTTTTCTTTGTTTTTAAAACGATCTCGTGTACTTAAACGATCTTAAATTATTATTTGAGACAGTCTTTCATTCATTGGTTCATTCTAGCCAGTAATTGTAAAGCATTGTGAAAATATCAATTGTCCAATAAGACATCGCGTGGAATAATAAAGACCACCAGATGTACATAAGTACAATGGCTTCGCTTCACCATACATCCTTGCACGAAGATAATTTAGTACTTTGTCATTGTAACTAAAGAGCCTGGAGTTAAGTCGTGATATTTTTTTAATATATGTATATTTAATAGGCTAGCTTATGACTACTATGTCGCCTGGTAAGCTATGATGTGGTCAAGGATGGTAAACACGCTAGGCGTCGACACACACACACACACTCACACTCACTCATACATACACACACACACACACACACTCATACATACACACACACACACACACACACACACACACACACACACACACACACACACACACACACACACACAAACACACACACACACACAAAGAGAGATACATACTCACGTCAAACTTACTCGTATAACACCCTTTCTTTTTGCTTCTTTTTGGGTTAGTAAAAAAGTGGCCTGCAACAGTTTATTTCGACACGGTCCCAGCACATTCTAATACCGTTTCAACTAAGTAGATACATACTAACAAAAATAACTGTTCTGACAATGTCAGACAAAGGCTACTTGTCGTAAGTAAGTAAGTAAGTACCTGTGCTTTAGAATATTAAATAAGTTATAGTGATTGTTTCGAGTACAGGCACGTTCGAGGTTTTGCCACAGAAAAGATAATAGTCCTGCGTTTTGCGAAGTATTTGAATTTTCTTGTGAATAAGAGTTTTTTTTTTAATATCATATAGGCTAGCGTTTGACCACTATCTCACCTGTTGGTAAGTGATGATGCGGTCGAGGATGGTAGCACGCTAGGCCTAGACGCCACCGGGCCCTGCGCTCCGTCTTACGAATGTTTGATCAGGACGCGTGACCTGACGCGAGTTTTTACCCATCCCAAGAAAAGTGCACAACGCCGCTAAATAAGCTTTCACTTTAAATCGCCCTGGTACTACTGATCCAATTAAAGTTGCAAACTTTTCCTACTAACAGTTTTCCTTTTTATTATTATCTAAATCAAGACGACTTTTTACATTTTATAGGAGTATCTTATTGGCGTTTGACCACTATCCCGGTGGTGGTAATTGCGATTATATTATGGTCGATGATGGTGAATACGCTTTGCCTAGAATACTATGACTCTCCTCAAGAGCTGTGAGCTGCCGGCACATCGTAAGGTTATGTTTTAATTTTAATAAAAACACCGCACCACGCTGTATCAAAACTAGGGTTGCCAGATTTTATTTGAGCCTGTAAGGGACAAACTGCTCATTTTGCAAAAAAATACGGGATTTTACATTTTCCCCCGGGACAAATGAAAAACATGTATTTTTTACTTTGTTTTTATTGCTACTTAATCTAAATATGTTTGTTTATAAAAGAAAGTCGTGTTAGTTACACTATTTATAACTCAAGAAAGGCTGAACCGATTTGGCTGAAAATTTGTGGGGAGGTAGCTTAGTTCTCGTGCTGCCGTCGTCGTCGGAATTATGCGCGCGGATTTTAAATTGAATATTGTTGAAATACGGGACAGACTTTGTCCCGGCGGGACGTATTAAATTATGCCTAAAAAACGGTACGTCTTGGGAAATACGAGACGTCTGGCAACACTAATCAAAACGTACCAAGCTACGACTTTTTATACATATTATTGACTTTTTATACATATCGTTGTTACTAACACCGCAAACCCTTCCAAAGAAAAACAACTAAAGTCCTACCAAGAAAAATACCGTCGATTGCATCACTCAAGTATTTTCAGAGGCAATTTAAAGAGGTATTACATCACTCTGAATCAGGTTACCTAATTAAGGGTGTGCGTGGCGCGCCCCTCATTACGCTAGGCGCCCTAACTTTAAAAGTGTTATTACACTGCACATAGGTATATAGGCGGATCGGATCCTCTCTTGCTCCCCAATTAGGGACTCTAACAGCCTTACTCTTATTACACCTCCCTGATTAAGAGCGAACGCGGGGTGCACTTGTCCATACAAATGTATTCCCCCGTTTCCTTTTTGGAAAATACTTCTAGACAAAAAATTGTTTCCACAAAAAATCAAGGTCTGCTCTATCGTTTTGTCTTTTTTTGACCAACCAATCGCAAATAGACATATGACCCTTCTAAAATCTTAAAAGAGGAGAATAACAGGCTTATATTTATTTTGCCATTGATTGGTCAAAAAAAGCAAATACAGCAGACTTAGATTTTTTGTAGAAACAAATTTTGCTCTAGAAGCATTTTCCACGGACGAAACGGGAATACATTTGTATGGAAAAATGCAACGCGCGTTCCCTCTTAAGGAGTTAGGGACCCTAATTCAGTGTGGTGTAATACCCTTTCCTGCTTCATACCTGATAGCAAGAGCTGGCGCCGACCGTAATACAGAAACCTGTCAGTACGTCGAGTAGTAAAGTACTAAGTAGTAATTCATTCAGTGTCCTACCGTACTTCGAACGAAGTGCACGTCATCGCGTCTCTGTTTAAACGTTTCTGTCAGTGTTTGACGTTTGTAACACGTGTGTTTGTGTGTAAACAGTGATCGGACTGTTAGTGAATTGGATTGCTTGACTACAGGATTTGGTTTCAAGTCGATTTTGCTAAATAAAGTTTGTATGATTTTTTTGTTTGTGAATCATATCGGGTTTTATCAAATTTGTTGTTGAGTTTTGTTTTGAATTTTAGCATGTTTTATATTCATCTGCATTGCTCAGTTCTGGGCTTTGGGATGATTTGTTACTACTGAATTTTTATTATTAGGCTTTACAATAATATTTATTAATATACATTGATTTAACTAAGTAAAATACAAATAAATCTAAACAGCAATCAACAATGTTTTGGAAAAAAAACATGGTGATGGGAATATACCTAACTATATACCTACTTGCATAATTATTACAAGCAAATAGAAAAAACGTTTTAATGAAAAAAATTTATGAAACCAAGATCTATTCGGAGGCGATCTTATGGCCAAAAGCCATTTTCTACAGACAACATTAGAATGTCAAGAAATAGTATAAAAAAACATTCATAGCGATATTAGCTGCATTATCGGCATTAATAATAATAACGGGTTATCCATTAATCCGTAATTTTTTTAATTATTATAATTAACTTACGATTTCATGATCAATAAACTGAAACTGATCATCAATTAGGGTCAATTTCACCTGTACTTGATAGCCCCTATCAGGAACATATCTGACAAATTTTTGTCAACTTTACAACTGACTTTCAAGAGGTTCTCAATTTGGCTGTATGTTTTTTAGGGTTCCGTACCCAAAGGGGACTCCGCTGTCCGTCTGTCTGTCTGTCTGTCTGTCTGTCTGTCCGTCTGTCACCAGGCTATAGCTCATTAACCGTGATGGTTAGATAGTTGAAATTTTCACAGATGGTGTATTTCTGTTGCCGCTAGAACAACAAATACTAAAAAAAAATAAAGTTAAAAATTAAAGGTGGTCCCCATACAAAAAACCTGTTTTAAACGCCATCTATCTAATTAGTTTCGGCAAAATGACATAGATGGCGCTAGTAAACGAGCCCCGTCTTTCTAGATCGCGACCAAACCAAATATTCTTGGTAATATCAATTAATATATGAGGTTGAAACTCTGTTATGTTTCGTATTGTACGGTACCCTCCCTAAGTGTGCGATAAGAGACGCGATGCTGACTCGCACTTGGCCAGTTTTATTTATGTATGTTACGCGACTATATAGGTAACTCTGTCAATTGTGAAACAATAAATACGAATGTTTTTTTTTTTAATTAGTAGGGTACATTTTTTGAAGTTGGTCTTTAAGTAATTTTGTCGTGATCTGATAAGTATTTTCATTTCAGAGATATGGAGATAAACACCTCGAAACTTAGTACTGAAAATGACTAGTGCGGCATTTGAAGTCGGTTTAGTTCGTTTTGTAAACGATCTTAAAATTGTCGTTTGTTAGATCTATCTATAACGCGGATACTATGTGAACTACTGTACGTGATACTACCTGTAACTTTATCAGGAGCCGGTGAAAGTGGCCCTTAGTTTCGTATCGATGATTCAGTCCCTTATTGTTTTGTTGTTTATTAGTTTTAATTAATTATTTATTAGGTAACCTCGAAACCAACATTATAGTATTTATAAAGTTTATATTTCAAATTGCCTTCAATAAAAACTATCGAAGTATTATTGGTTATTGGTCCTCTCAATGAGCGTAAAGTGGATTGAGGTTGAGGTATCTATGTCAATGGCATAGAGTTTACATTCGTGTGTTTTTATTTGTATTGAAATTATTACTACATAATTTTTTATTAAAAGATTTGTCTATTTGTTCATACAAAATTTAAGATCGTTAAAAAAACTAAAAGAACCGACTTCAAATGCCGCGCCAGTCATTTTCAGTATTAAGTTTGAGGTGTTTATCTCCATATCTCTTGAGATACTCATCAGATCTCTATGAAATTTAAACGGAACCACCTGGAAAGTATACCCTTTCAAACAAAAGGAGAATTATTTAAATCGGTCCAGGCGTCTTTAAGATATCGTGGAACATAGGTACATAAAAAATAAAAGAATCTGACGAATTTCAAACCTCCTCCTTTATGAAGTCGATTAAAAATGTAATAAAAAGAATAACTAAAACATAATGTCCTTTTAGGGTTCCGTACCCAAAGGGTAAAACGGGACCCTATTACTAAGACTACGCTGTCCGTCTGTCTGTCTGTCTGTCTGTCTGTCTGTCTGTCTGTCTGTCTGTCTGTCTGTCTGTCTGTCTGTCCGTCCGTCTGTTACCAGGCTGTATCTCATGAACCATAATAGTGAGACAGTTGAAATTTTCTCAGATTATTTTCAGGCGGCTACTGTAACTACGTAGTATTATTATCTTTTCTATGCTATAACATAATAAGTTGTATCATTTCAAATTGGACGTTGACATAATATCTGACATACTATACTGTTATTATCCCACTAATTTATTATCATTATTATTTCATTTATTTCAGTTTTTAGGGTTCCGTACCCTAAGGGTAAAATGGGACCCTATTACTAAGACTCCGATGTCCGTCTGTCTGTCTGTCTGTCTGTCTGTCCGTCTGTCACCAGGCTGTATCTTATGAACCGTGATAGTTAGACAGTCAAAATTTTCACAGATGATGTATTTCTGTTGTCGCTATAACAACAAATACTAAAAACAGAATAAAGTTAAAAATAATAGAGGGTCCCCTTACAAGAAACGTGTTTTTTTCGGCATTTCACGCCATCTATGTACGCTTAGTTAGGTAAACGTCCCATAGATGGCGTTATATTAAAATGTCCATCCCTAACACCTTTGTTAGACGTTAGATGGCGTTATAAGAAATAACATGTTTATTAATTATTATTTTTTGCTGGTGAAAAGAGATAGTGGTATTTTTTGCTCGATCTTATAAAATACTGTATTGTGGTACAGAACCCTACGAGTGCGAGTCCGACTTGCACTTGGCCAGTTTATTTTTCCATACATTAATTACAAATTATCATAAATTATCAATACACATTACCATAGTACGTGTACTTATATTTAATCTGTGACCATGGTCAGATTAAATAAAACAGCCTCCTTTTCGTAAGTCGGTTTTATAACGAGGAATTTCGTAGGGTATTTTACGATTTTTACGCCTCTTTTTCTAGAATCAATCACACATGTTTTTCTTCATTGTTTTGTATTAAATATTACAATAATCCATTGATTGTATAGTTAATATTGTCGAGTAATAAATTATAAACAACGTTATATAGTACAACTACATATATCTTACAACTACATACATAAAGTTTCATTCATAATTTTTGGTATTACGCAAAACGGGACATTTTAATTTTCTTTAAAAATAACTTAGCTGCCACTTCAATAAAGTTTATTTTCACATCACAACCCACTTCCAAAAAGGAGGAGGTTCTCGATTCGTCAGTTAGTTTTTTTGTACGTATGTTACGCGATTTCTCCGTCAATTGTAAACCGATTCAAATGATTCTTGTTTTAATTGGTAGGGTATATTTCCAAGGTGGTTCCATTATAATTTCATGGAGATATAATAAGTATCTCCAGAGATATGACGATAAACATCTCAAACTTACTACTAAAACTGGCTCGCGCGTCATGAAAGTCGGTTGTTAAATGACTTCAAAAAAAGGAGGAGGTTTCTCAATTCGACCGTATATATATATATATATTTTTTATGTTTGTTCGCGGATAACTTTGTCGTTTAAGAACCGATTTTGATTATTCTTTTTTTGTTCGAAAGGAGATATCCCAAGTGTAGTTAGTAATCCCATGGTAATTTTATCGAGGTCTGATAAGTATCTCCAGAGATATGACGATAAACATCTCAAACTTACTACTAAAACTGACTCGCGCGTCATGAAAGTCGGTTGTTTTAGTTTTATAGTTATCTTAATTTTTAAATTAAATGATATGTATTGTAATTTTATTCGCGCTATTTTAAGTCCCGTTTTACATATAATTAAATGATACGTATTTATTAGTTTACCCATTGTTTGTAGGCGTCAGTATTATGTGTCGATAATATTACTCATTATTTTCTGACAGTAGGTATCCTGTAACAATGCAATAGGTATGTTTATATATCTTGCATTCCCAGTCCGTCACACTGTTATAATTATTATAATATAGTATCAGTAGTGGGCTGGTCTCATCTGTCGTAGAACCGATAACAGTTGGGGTAGACGGGTTCTAGAGTGGAGACCACGGCTCGGTAAACGTAGTGTAGGACGCCCTCCAGCTAGGTGGAGCTATGATATACGCAAGCAGGCTGGCGGCGGTTGGAAACAAACAACTGAAGATCGAGCTCAGTGGCGTGCCATAGGAGAGGCCTTTGTCCAACAGTGGACGAATACATGGTTGTTAATGATGAGGATGGTAGTAAAACCCTTCGTGTGTGAGTCATGCTCGCACTTAGCCTGTTTAATTAATACAACATGTCGTGCCATGGTGCTAGTACATTTTCAAATTGAAATAACCAGGAGATAATGAACTAAACGAGCTCAATTAGCAAGTTGACAAATGTTGCCATTTCATTAACTATAGGCATTACTTCTTGTTGTATATTCGAAATTCGAATTACAAAAATACATTTTATTTGATTTCTTGCTCTACTTTTTAACCAACTTCACAAAAAAGGAGGAGGTTCTCAATTCGTCGGAATCTTTTTTTAAATTTTTATGTATGTTCACCGATTACTCGTAGATGCCTGAACCGATTTGAAAAATTTTTTTCTTGTTTCAAAGGGTACCCTTCCCAGGTGGTCCCATTTAAATTTTATCGAAATCGGCTGAGCCGTTTTTAATATATCAACATTTGTATTACGATGCATTTACTTATCTCGACGATTTACTACTTACGAGTACTACTGGCACAGATTATATAAAGTAGTTACTACGTCTACTGGCTACTTTGACATTATTCTGTGCTTTGACTAGCGCGACCACAGATTATATAATGGTTACTACGGCGCGACGTTTGAAGTCGGTTCTTTTAGTTTTTTAAACGATCTTAAATTATCAGTAGTAATAAGGCAGAATTCCTTACTTATTTACATTCTGGTCAATCAATTACACACAGTTTTTTTTTAAATTTTATTGTGACTTCACACGATTAGTGTATTTGGCCAGTGTCAAAGTATTAAATACGTTCAAGTTTTTGTAGATTCAAGTCGTAAAGTCGAGTTAAAGTCATACCCTTAGCACAGAATATAGTATACAAGCACTTGTACCTAAGTGAACTTTAGTGTACTCTGTAATTAAGAAAGTTAAGAAATGTTATTCAGTGGTACTTTTTAAGTTATTAAAACCAGATTGTGGCTGTAATTTACAAAACTGTGACAACAATAAAATAAGAAGGTAGTCAGTGACCCAATATGACCCACTTTTTCCTGGTGATATCATTTGTATGAAAAGGAACAACGCAAGTAAAAATCTTTTTCGTTTTTAAAAGGGCTTTGTTCATAATTCCAAAAACATAAATATGGGTAGGTATTGCTTTTAAAATAATTTCGTTGCTAAAATTTTAGCATGTAATTATCAAAAACAGCTATTACATTAATAAAAATTGCTATCAAATTGATATTTTTAAGTGGTCGTGTCTCTTTCAAACGAAACGGCAACTTTCACGGGCGGTTTTATGCAACACTGCCAAAAAAAATTAGGTGTCAACGACATTGGTAAATGCAATGTGTCCAAAATTAACATTTATAGCTTGCCACTTTACTGACCTCACAAAAGGAACTGCCTACTTTAATCAAAACATAGAGATTTTTTTAGAAGTAAGGTATAGTATTCAAACCGCTACTTCACGTGTCCAGTTTTTATTTCCCTTGGCCACGTCATAACTTGAAGACGGGTGGACTGAATTGGCAAAATTTTATTCATAAGTTTTTATGAAAGAAAAGTTTCAAATAAATTATAGAAGTTTTTAACGCGGATGAAGCCACTTCTAGCAAATTCTATTTTTAATAAATGCTATTGTTTTCCATTTAATTTACCCATACTCACACTTCAATGCATTTTTAAATGCAGAAAATGAGAATTTAAATTGTGTTATACAACAATACCTTTAAGTATTATTCATAACTGTAACTGTACTTTGCGATAACAATTTAATACGCCCGCAGAATACCTGAAAAATATTTTTTTAATGTGCTAAGTGTATTGGTTTGGTACTAACATATTTCGATGATGTGGTGTTACCTTTGAGCATTTACCAATGGAGATGTTAACGCGTTCCCCTCTGCTGGCCATATAGCCATTTTTGGCCATATGAGCGTGCGTAACTACGCTGTATTTTTAATACTGTGTGCGTGTTTCAAGCTAGTGTGCGGGATCGTTAAAGTGAGTGATTTGTGTGTGTGCAATGCGTGTTTACCTCGTCCTCCGTAAGTATCGGTAGAAAAAAATGTTTGCGGATTACAACGTTAACATCTCCACCATTGGTAAATGCTCGAAGGGTGTTACACAGAAGCATTAAGTCAACTCACCTGTGTCCTTAGGTTAAACGTCAAGTTAAAGCATTTATTCAGTATATAGGCAAATTAAATTTGCACTTACACACGTGGAAATAACATAAATACATCATATCAATAATTATTAATCTAAATATTAAAAAAAACATAACTTATTGCTTTTAAATAAATAAAAAAACAAAGAAAAGTAATGAGCCATTCAGCTTTCACCCAAACGTCGAAAGTTACACTAAAATAAACTGGCCAAGTGCGAGTCGGACCCGCACAAGTAGGGTTCCGATTAAACAAAATTTGCCGGAAAAATAAAGTACAAAGTACATCGATAATATAAATACCGTGTCAATACTAAACATGCTTATTTACTACAACGCCATCTAACGAATGTCTAATGAACTTCTAACGCCAACTAAGTGAACGTTAACATTAGAGATGCGCCGTATAGTGGTTTCACCGAATCACCGAATACCGAATATTATTCGGTTTAACCTTTACCGAAACAGATATTCGGCTGAATTATTCGGTTTACAATTACATTGTTTTGCCGCGTAAACAAGTTCTAGCGAGTGCACTACTTGCCGCTGCTGGTTAGACGAGGAACTTGGATGGATTGAAATGGATTTAATTGAGGTTTATAAAAATGTCAATTTTAAGTTTAAAAATAAATATTGATGCGAGATTTAAACTAAATGTTGATTTAAGCCTTAAAATAAATGTTGACTATACCTACTAACTATAGGTTAAGAAGTAAATATGTTTCCTTTGACTTATAATATAACATAAATCTTATATAAGAAGATTTTTCTTTTAGTTCTACACCTTGGCTACATGAGCCAAGAAAATAGAAATGCTTGAACCAAATATATTTGGCAACAAAACCGAATAATTTGGCAGAATACAAATAATGGAAAAGATGCCGAATACGCGGAATACCGAATACCAAACGATTCAGCGCATCTCTAGTTAACACAAAAAAACAGTGTTTTTCAACGTGTGGGTCGCGCCACTTGCGAACCCCTGGGGGGTCGCGAAGCCTCTATAAGGGAGTCGCGAAGCCAAGAAAGCGAAGAAAAAAACAAAGTTTTAAAACATACTTTTAAAGAAAATATTAATTAAAGAGTGAGTAAAGTAGGTGTTTTGACTGAGAGTGCTTATAATTTTTGGTTTAAAAGAAAATATGTAATTTGTTTCCTGTAGGCCACACGAACGAAACCACGGGTAGAAGCTAGAAATACAACAAAATACAAATTATAAACAGTGCAAGTGGGTCGAATTTTTTTTCATACTAAGGGGGTCGCGTCGCGTCATGAAAAAGGTTGAGAAACACTGGTAAACAATCGTTAATAGATGGCGCTATAGAAAAAACACGTTTTTTGTATGGGGACCCCCTTTAATTCTTAACTTTGATCTGTTTTTAGTATTTGTTGTTATAGCGGCAAGAGAAATACATCATCTGTGAAAATTTCAATTGTCTAACCATCACGGTTCATGAGATACAGCGTGGTGACAGACGGACAGACGGACAGACAGACAGACAGACAGACAGACAGACAGACAGACGGACAGCGGAGTCTCAGTAATAGGGTTCCGTTGGTACCCTTTGGGTTCGGGTAAGGTAAACGTCCCATAGATGGCGTTATATTGAAATGTCAATCCCTAACACCTTTGTAAGTCGTTAGATGGCGTTATAAAATATAAAATGTTTATTAATTATTATTTTTTGCTGGCGAAAAATTAGTGGTATTTTTTGCTCGATCTTATAAAATACTGTAGTGTGGTACGGAACCCTACTAGTGCAAGTCCGACTTGCACTTGGCCAGTTTATATTTTTCAATTATTCATGTTGGTAGGGTACATTTTCAAGGTAGTCCCATTGTAATTTCATCGAGATCTGATAAGTATGTCCAGACATATGACGATAAACGTCCTAAACTTGCTTCTGAAACTGACTCGGACATGAAAGTCGGTTGTTTTAGTTTTTAAAGCATCTTAATTATTTGTTTCAATAACTTATAGGATAGCGTTTAACCACCATCTCGCCTGTTGGTAAACGATGGTGATCACGCTAATCCCAGAATACTCTGACTCTCAAGGGTTATAGTTAAGAAATTAGAGTAATAAAAAAAAATATATATATAATATTAATAATAATATAATATTAATAATAATCTAATACTATAAGAATCTTTGTCCTGACATACTGACTGACTCACTGACTCACTGACTCACTGACTCACTGACAGACAACGCACAGCCTAAACCGCTGGTCGTAGAGACTTGAAATTTGGAGGGTATATTTGTCTTAGTACGTAAGGGTGTACTAAGAAAGGATTTTCCAAAATTCACCCCTTAAGGGGATGAAATGGGGGTTCAAAGTTTGTATGGAGAAACAAGATTAGATCGTCTTTTCTATCCGAAACTTCACATAAGTGCTTCAATAAAAAAAATAAGTAAAGACGTGTTTCAGGTTTTTTTGGAATTCCACCCCTAAGAGGGTGAAATGGGGTAATAAAGTGTAAAATCAATATTGTTTCGGATTGCGCTGAAATTTGGCATGCAAATAGTTATTACGACGTTAGTTCCCACTGAGAAAGGATTTTCCAAAATTAACCCTCGAAGGGGATGAAACGGGGGTTCAAAGTTTGTATGGAGAAACAAGATTAGATAGTCTTTTCTATCTGAAACTCCACACAAGTGCTTCAGTAAAAAAATAAGTAAACACGTGTTTCAGGTTTTTTTTAATTCCACCCCTAAGAGGGTGAAATTGGGTAATAAAGTGTGAAAATCAATAATGTTTCGGATTGCGCTGAAATTTGGCATGCAGATAGTTATTACGACGTTAGTTCCCTCTGCGAAAGGATTTTCCAAAATTGACCCTCGAAGGGGATGAAACGGGGGTTCAAAGTTTGTATGGAGAAACAAGATTAGATAGTCTTTTCTACCCGAAACTCCACACAAGTGCTTCAGTAAAAAAATAAGTAAACACGTGTATCAGGTTTTTTTGAAATTCCACCCTTAAGAGGGTGAAATGGGGTAATAAAGTGTAAAATCAATATTGTTTCGGATTACGCTGAAATTTGGCATGCAGATAGTTATTACGACGTTAATTCCCTCTAAGAAAGGATTTTCCAAAATTAACCCTCTAAGGGGATGAAACGGGGGTTCAAAGTTTATATGGAGAAACAAGATTAGATAGGCTTTTCTATCCGAAACTTCACACAAGTGCTTCAGTAAAAAAATAAGTAAACACGTGTTTCAGGTTTTTTTGTAATTCCACCCCTAAGAGGGTGAAATGGGGTAATAAAGTGTAAAATCAATATTGTTTCAGATTGCGCTGAAATTTGGCATGCAGATAGTTATTACGACGTTAGATCCCTCTTTGAAAGGATTTCCCAAAATTAACCCTCGAAGGGGATGAAACGGGGGTTGAAAGTTTGTATGGAGAAACAAGATTAGATCGTCTTTTCTATCCGAAACTTCACATAAGTGCTTCAGTAAAAAAATAAGTAAAGACGTGTTTCAGGTTTTTTTGTAATTCCACCCCTAAGAGGGTGAAATGGGGTAATAAAGTGTAAAAATCAATATTGTTTCGGATTGCGCTGAAATTTGGCATGCAGATAGTTATTAATTACGACGTTAGTTCCCTCTGAGAAAGGTTTTCCAAAATTCATCCCTGAAGAGGATGAAGCGAGGGTTCAAAGTTTGTATGGAGAAACAAGAATTGATTGTCTCTTATATTCGAAACTTCACACAAGTAGTTTAGTAAATAAATGAGTAAATACGTGTTTCAGGCTTTTTGAAATTCTATTCCTAAAAGGGTTAAGTGGAGTAACAATGTCTGAAATCAATATTGTTTCGGATTGCGCTGATATTTTGCATCCAGATAGAAATTTTGATGTAGGTATCCGCTGAGAAAGGATTTTTCAAAATTCACTCTTCAAGGGATGAAGCGGGGGCTCAAATTTTGGATAGTCATTTTATTCGACATTTCACACAAGTACTTCTGTAAATAAATAAGTAAATACGAGTTTCAGACTTTTTCAAAATGCCACCCTAAAGAGTGAACTGGGGTAAAAAAGTCTGAAAATCAATATAGTTTCGGATTGCGCTTTATTGGGTTTTCGGGTTTTAAAAATATGAATCCTGATTTGTCTTAGTCACGCGATAACAAGAAAACAGGTGAACCAATTTGGCTAATTTTTATTTGATGTCTTTAATGATAGAATCGTTTTTACAAAAGAAAAGTTTTAAGTAAATAAAAGGAGTTTTTAACGCGGGCGTAGCCGAAGGGGGACTTCTAGTATAATATAATATTAATAATATTTAAAATAATATAATATTAATATAATATAATAATATATATATAAAAAAATATAAATTAAATAGTTAAAGTAAGCAAGCTAATTTCCAACGAACATGAAAATATATTCAAGACAGCGCAGTGCAGTGACGCCCAAAATTCTAACAAACCAGAGTTTTGCATGACCTAGTTTACCATTATGCAAGCTTCTTGATTTTTCTGTTACCTAAAAACCTGTTACCTTTAAACACATAAAAAAGGTTACAAAGTTAACACGTTCGCTGCTGAAAACACACACCGTGCGTTTTTTTTTTTGGGACCGGAAGGAAAATAAAAAAAATAAAAAAATATTTTAAATTAATTTTTTCACAAGGGGTGCGTGTGACCTTCTGCTGTTGGATTTTAGTTTTTATTTGATGCCACACCTACGAAAAAAAATAATAAAAAAAATGAAAAAATATGCGAAAAAGTGCCGCAGTCAAAGTGTTAAGTTAACATTTTAACATAATTATCTATTCATTCTCTTATTAACCGGTTTCTTAAAAAAGGAGGAGGTTCTCAATTCGTCGGTTTTTTTAATGTATAATTAGAAGAAATCTTTTTTTGTTTGAAAAGGTATAAAATCACAGGTGGCCAATCAAATTTCATCGAGATATGTCTAGTATCTCCAGAGATATGGAGATAAACACCTTAAAATTGAAACTGAAAATTACTAGCGCAGCATTTCTAGTCGGTTCTTTTAGTTTTTAAACGATCCTAAATTATTATTGTTTTAAACTATTTAATAAATTATTCTATTCATTATTTTTCCATGGAATGGTAAGATTCCAATGTGGCACTCAAATCAGAAATGCAGTTAACAATCTGCAATCTATGAGCACGAAAAAAACGGCATCTGTCAAGGTTAGTAAGTTTTTACTCGAATCAAGCATTTTAGGGTCATAAGTAAGGAGCGTTAACTAAACTGCAGACTGTTTAAATTTACTGTTTATTTATTATCATCATCATTAGCAGCCAGTATTCGTCCACTGCTGGACATAGGCCTCTCCTACGGCACGCCCTCCAGCTAGGTGGAGTGATGATATACGCAAACTGCCTGGCAGCGGTTGGAAACATAGAGCGGAATATCTTCAGCTCCTTTTTTATTATAATCTTATAGATTAATCTATAATTTTTTACCGACTTCACAAAAAAGGAGGAGGTTCTCAATTCGTCTGTATGTTTTTTTTGTGTATGTTACGCGATTACTCCGTCAATTCTGAACCGATTCGAATGATTCTTTTTGTAATCGGTAGGGTGCGTTTCCGAGGTGGTCCCATTGTAATTTCATCGAGTTCTGATAAGTACTTCTAGAGATATGACGAAAAACGTCTCAAACTTGCTACTGAAATTGACTCGCGGGGCATTGAAGTCAGTTGTTTTAGTTTTTAAACTATCATAATTATATTAAATTGCTACCAATACTATCAATGCGAAAGTAAGTTTAATCGCCTGTATTTTTTATGTCTGTTACCTCAGAACTCCGTTATTTATAAAACGATTTGGAAAATGCTTTAATTTTTCGAGAGTTTTCGTCCCGTTTGGTCTCATTGTAATTTTATCGAGATCTAATGAGTATATCCAGAGATATGGAGATAAACACTTCAAACTTGGTTCTGAATATGACTAGCGCGGCATTTGAAGTCGGTTTTTTTCGTTTTGTAACAATGTTAAGTAACTTTTTTGAATGGTAACTTTTTATAGCGTACGTAACATTATCTAGAAAAATGCTCATAGTTTTCAAACGTAACGCTGAACGTATTTTGATGATTTTAATTTTAAAATTATCGTGAATTTGTAACATTATTATTGTTATATACCGGCTGTAATTCACGTACCTTTAGTCGAATTTTCTCGACCTAGGTTTCGAGCGAGTCAGTCGCTCTTCCTCGGGAGTGAGGTCACGCGGTGAGATCGCGATGTTCACTGAAACCTAGGTCGAGAAAATTCGACTAAAGGTACGTGAATTACAGCCGGTATATAACAATAATAGTATTTTGATGAATCAAAGCTAAGATCACTCTCGATCATCGAGGTACATGTAAACCAGAGGCGCCCACCATAAACTGACTTATGTGCCAAGCGGCGCGCGATCGGGCGTGAGGAGCACTTACGCTTAACTAAGCGAGATGTAGATTCAGCACTGCTTTTTATTCGAACGTAGAGCTAGTTCGCGACGAGTCATCTGGTACATAGTACGTATACATCGATGCTCTCGATCAAGACACCTATCGAACAAAAAAAACTAAATCAAAATCGGTTAAGGCGTAATGCGCTGTGATACAGACTATACATACACATGTCGGAGGTTAAAAATAATTGCAACTATCTATTCCCTCCTACCTCAGCTACTGAACTAAACGTTTCGCGTTATCGTTAAATTAATCTTTTTAAACTGTTTGACCTCTTTGCGTTACCTCACCTTGACCCTCTGAGTAAACAATCTGGTTCAAATCTGATCATAACCTGTTCAGCTTTTGAGGCAACAATTTTTTTGTTCAGATTATTTATAGATTATAGAAGTTGGGAAACTACTTTTCTTTAAAATGATTTGCTATTTTTAGAGCCCTTGTAGTGATTTTTATTTACTGTGATTTAGACCTCAATTTAGACTTATTTCGTGGTATTTCTTACTACTAATTTTATCGCATATTACGTTCTGTTACACTGTAGTTATTCGTTAATTCGCTTTTACCTATATTATTGTCATAAAACCTTATCATTTTGCTTCTTATTTCAATCGTCTTTTTAAAAATAAATTTTGGTACTTTTATAGTAAAGAAAAAATCTGGATAAGATTGGCATGGGATAGTGCTTAGTGGCGTGCAATGGGAGAGGCTTATGTTCAGCAATGGACTGGTATAGGCTGATGATGATGATGATTAAAGAAAAGCGTTGAAGATATACAATACAAATACTCTTTATAGACACCAAATCGGAAAATATTTAAAATAGGACTTAACTGACTATAAGTACAATGGGCAGTCTTGTCGCTAAAACCGACGAAATCTCTTCCAGACAACCTTTGGATGGACATAACAATATAGATCAAATAATGACGGGCGTTTGTATTTTATGTAGACATCTTATTATTTTTTTTATTACAAGTATTATATTTTTTTAGACAAAATATTACGTTTTAAATTATAACATTATACGTATATTTTATATGATATTATATGGTATATTACACACATTTTACCACTTTAGACGCGCCTATCTTTCAAATGATTGACTGAGAAAAAATGATTTTAGAAACCTCAATGTCATTTTCAAAGACCTATCCATAGTATAGGTTTGAAGAAAAAAATTTTTTTTTGTTTCAGTTCCATGTATGGGATGCCCCCCCTTAAACTTTTATATTTTTTATTTTTGTATAAAAATCTGAAAGCGGTTCACAGAATACATCTACCTACCAAGTTTCAATTCTGTAGTCTTAACAGTTTCGGAATAAAATGGCTGTGACATACGGACGGACAGACAGACAGACAGACAGACAGACAGACATGACAAATCTATAAGGGTTCCGTTTTTTGCCATTCGGCTACGGAACCCTAAAATCAGTATTTCTACTACCCGAAATCATTTCTGTGACTACAAAGCTCGATCCATTCAAAATTGAAAAGTTGAATATATTCAATTTATATGTGTGTTCATCATCTTCGCTTATCGTTATCATCGCTTACCGCTAGGTGAGATAGTGGTCAAACGCTAGCCTATCCATCCATACATACTAATATTATTAAAACGTTTGTAACTCTGTCACTCTGTCAATAGTTGATACCCGTGACTTTGTTCACGCTCACGTACAGTGCCACAAGTATAACTTGGCGGTGGTGGTTTTTGGAACTAATTCTTTTAATTGAATCTGTGAGTTTGACGTTTGACAGATTACTGCGACATTATTGTTGATAAATCTGCTACATTATAATATCGTTTAAAAACTAAAAAACAACCGACTTCAATGCCGCGCTATTCATTTTCAGTACCAATTTTGAGATGTTTATCTCAATATCTCTGGATATACTTATCATACCTCAATAAAATTACCATGGTACCACACTTGGGATATCTCCTTTCGAACAAAAAAAGAATAATCGAAATCGGTTCATAAACGACGAAGTTATCCGCGAACAAACATAAAAAAAAAAAAAAAAAAAAAAAGGTCGAATTGAGAAACCTCCTCCTTTTTTTGAAGTCGGTTAAAAAGGCTTATATATCTTTTTGCGATTGGTTGGTCAAAAAAAGAAAATGATAGGGGGCTTAGCGACAGCAGACCTTGATTTTTTGTAGAAACAAATTTTACTTTAGAAGCATTTTGCAGGGAGAAAACGGGGGAATACGTTTGTATGGAAAGTGCACCCCGCGTTCCCTCTTAATTAGGTAACAAACAGACAGAGTGACAGAGTTACAAACGTTTTAATTTATAATATATTAGTCTGGATATATTAGAATACCTATAGAGATATTGCTCTACATTGCCGCCGGTTATACTGGGGCAGTACTGTCCAACCTTGGCTACATATGAGCCGAGTGCGTGACACGTAATCGTAGACTGGACATAGTGGACCAATCATCTCACTGTTTATAGCCATGGCAATCATTGTTTATAGCCATTTTAATAAACTGATACTTGGACGACGCCAAATTATCTACGAATTTTTTTATACAGCTGTAGACATCTCTAGACTACTGTAGAAATTTTTCAACCGACTTTATAAAAGGAGGAGGTTCTCAATTCGTCTGTTTTTTTGTATTTTTGTTGGCCGAGTTAACCTATTTGAATGATTATTTTTTTATTAGTAAGTTTCATCTCCAAGGTGGTTTGAATTTAACATTAAACATTTAATATATAACACAAGGTCCATTTTAATTTAACATTAAAGTTGTACGGCATGAAAGTCGTTTTTCAACAGTCGACTTCCATAATATCGTTTAAAAACTAAAAACAACCGACTTCAATGCCGCGCTATTCATTTTTAGTACCAATTTTGAGATGTTTATCTCAATATCTCTGGAGATACTAATCATACCTCGATAAAATTACCATGGTACCATACTTGGGATATCTCCTTTGGAACAAAAAAAGAATAATCGAAATCGGTTCATAAACGACGAAGTTATCCGCGAACAATCATAAAAAATATATATATATATATATATATATATACGGTCGAATTGAGAAACCTCCTCCTTTTTTTGAAGTCGGTTAAAAAAGAAGGAGGTTTTTAATTCGTCTCTATGGTATTTTTGTATGTATGTTACGCGATTACTCCGTCAATTGCGAACCGATTCAGACGATTTTTTTTTATTGTTAGGGTACATTTCTGTAATGGTCCCATTGTAATTTCATCGAGATCTGATAAGTATAAAGTATCTCCAGAGATATAACGATAAACGTCTCAAACTTGCTACTGAAGCTGACTCGCGGGGCATGGAAGTCGGTTGTTTTAGTTTTAAACTAGATACCTTAATTATTAAGTTCTCACTTCTGACGATCGACTGAAATTGTCTTATTTTGTGATATACTTACTTTTGATCTAATATTACACCCAGATTTTGCTCCAGATAAAGGAAAGGGACTTTAAAAAAAAAAAAACTTTATTGATCAATTTAGGGAGTTTGATCAAACATGATCATGCCACCCCCATAGGCATTACAAATAAAAAGACATAATTAGTGTACCTTACCTACGTTTACATCCTACTCTAACTAAAGCGTACAACAATTTGGCTGCCTCCGACTGAGGCTCAGCCAAAATTGAGTTGCATCGACCCAGCTCCCTCACATCTATGCCGCGGATCCTTAGCTCTGTCCTCTCAGCTTCGTTCCGTTCACACTCCACTAGAATATGATTAACACCTTCTAAGACATCGCATTCGACACAATTTGGGGAATTAGATTTTTTCATCAGATAGGCAAACTTATTCAGCGGCATGTGCCCGGAACAAAGCCGCAGTGCCGTCATAATGTCAGCTCTCGATAACCTTGAACCTGCAAACCATGGTGAGCGCGTCAAACTGGGTTGGATGGTAAAGGAAAGGGACTTCCTTTCCTTAAAGGTCGACAGCACAGTTACACAATTATCCTTATTCTTAAATAGGAGATTTATCTCCAGAGATATTGAGATCATTGAGCGAAACATCAAACACCGACTGAATGTACTCGCTGTAAAATGAAATCGGTCAGGGGTGGGTCTCTACATTATAGCGATGCGTCTTGTCATCGCAAACGTGTACTAGAATGAGATACAACGAATGTCGTGTTACCGTTTAGATTAACTTAATTTAGGCTTTTATGAACGTAATACAATGAATACCAAAAGATATATTAAGTTCAGTAATGTATTATGGCACTTTGATTATCAAGTAAATAATAAAGTTATGGCAATACAGAAATAGAATAAAAATACAACAATCAAGTACTTCAACCGCGTGTCAGCAAGACATGATGCGATGAAACAATGTTATTATTGTTATAGATAAGTTATTAACTTGAAATTAGTTCGATTGAGTTTAATTTTGAATGTAAAAATATACTCACCAGTATTTAATTTTAATTCTGAATAAGTATAGGTACTTACTTAATGAATAACTGTCTAATATTTTTTGCCTTATGGATAAGACTGTATACATACATAAAACATTCATAACTTGGCTATCACATTCTTGCATATCTCTGTATTTACCTACATTCTGACAAAATATAAAATTGATTAGGCATTGATTATTATTGTCTCGATTGCTTGTAAGCATACATTTTTTTAAGTTTCATTATGTCTCCACACGATTAGTGTATTTAACCAGTGTCGAATATTATAATTTTTCAAGTTTTTATCAATTTTGGTCGTAGAGATGGATCAGAGTCACATTTCAGCTCAGTTTTCAAGTAAAAGTCTAGTCTAAGTCATACCTTCAGTAAAGATGTTGTGTTTACTGAAGGTTTTCAGTGGAATTTTTGTGAGAATGTAAATAGCATGTTTTTCAACATTGTGCTGTTTCCCTACATACATACGCAACATTCAACAAAAAAAAAAAAAAAAAAAAAAAACACTAAAGTAAAAAGTATCCTATGCCCGTCTCCTGGCTCTAAGCTACCTCCTCACCAATTTTCAGCCATATCGGTAAAGCCGTTCTTGAGTTATAAATAGTGTAACTAACACGACTTTCTTTTATATATATAGATATCTACATCTCTTTTCTTAACAACGATCATCGCTCGAAATTCATCGCTATGCGTGTAGAGACTACCGGCCCAGTTTAAATGTTTTTAACCGATAATCGCATATCTCGTATCATTGGTTCAAACTAAATAGTAGACTGAGTCAGTTGACTGATAAAACAGCTTGTTGTGAATCATCCGTGACAGCGAAATATGAGTAATTATTCGAACGGTCGTCAAAGAGCAATTTTTTCCATAACTACGAGTACATAGATGTGTAGTTAGTAGATATCACAATGCATCCTCTTCTATCATAATGGCTATAAACGTACAAATTCACGTCAAATGAAAATGTAATTCACCATAATTTAAGGTACGGACACACCGCCAGCGTCCTGCGTGCGCGATCTAGGCAACGATCAGATAGCGCAATAGTATTTGTACCGACTGGTTCTCACCGAACGCGATCAGAAAACAATTGAAAAGTACTGAGATCGCGCAGATCGCAGGACGCCGCGGTGTGTAATATTTCGAGTGGATTTTCAGATTAGCGCGTACAGACAAAAATTAAAAGATGACTGTGAAGTAGCGTTATCTCCTAGACATAGGGTATTGAATTGCAACTAAACTAAAGCTCTTGTCATCTCTATTTTATTTTAGAGGTGAGACGAGGATCTTATCTTATTTTCAATCGACTTCCTAAAAGGAGGAGGTTCTCAATTCGTCTGTATGTTTTTGTTTGTTTTTTGTACCTATGTATGTTTAACATACACGACTAGTAATCAATATTGCTGAGAGTTTAATTATAAGTGTAATATTTTTTTTTTGTTGCAATCAGAAAAAAAATTGCGTGATATTTGCCGAGACCCCCCTCTCTACAACGTAAGATTAAATGAGATTTGTCTCGACCCCCTCCCCCCTTAAACACCTCACGTAATTTATGGACGCCCCCTTACGCGATTACTCCGTCAATTGTGAACCGATTCACCAGGCTGTATCCGATGAACTGTGACAGTTAGACGGTTGAAATTTTCACAGATGATGTATTTCTGTTGCCGCTATAACAACAAATACTAAGAACAGAACAAAGTTAAAAATTATAGGTTTTAAAACAAAAAACGTGTTTTTTACGGTACGATACGATACGAAATTAATTCACCTCGACGCAGCTAGATGGCAGCACAGGAAAAATTAGCACGCGCAAGCGTTTCATTTATTAAATTTGTGGGCCTCGGTCGATTTGTTTGCTTAGTTGATGTGTAGTGTACTGTATTAATTTACATATTTTCAATTTTATAACTTAACGAGCTTCAATAAGCTAGAATCTGTAGTAGTAAGTTACTCGTACGAACACTCTGTCTTTCAGATATTTAATTATAATTATTACCTTTGTTTGTGTTAATACTAAGTTGGTGTTAGTTCGTGGCGTTCGGACTTCGGAAATTCGGAACCCTCCGTGTGCGGGACAAAAGTCTGACTCGCACTTGGCCAGTTTTATTTTAATTGCTAGGGTATATTTCTAAGGTAGTCTCATTGTAATTTCATCGATATCTGATAAGTATCTCCAGAGATATGATAATAAACGTCTCAAAATTGCTACTGAAATCGACTCGCGTGGCATGGAAGTCGGTTGTTTTAGTTTTTAAACTATCTCATTTTGATTACTAGCTATATTTTGCAATGGTCCTAAGTTGGCCGTCTAAATTTGCAAACCATATTTTATAATCACGTATTTGACAGGGCTAAAGCAATATTATTGTACCATGGAGCTCATCTGATAATGGAGCCAGAACTTTGGTATTGAAATTCCCATAAGATATCGAGCATCTTTACACAGATTTTATTAGTGTAATCTTAAGTATATTTAGAGCAACACTAGAATAGCCCATTATCATATCTGTTATCTCAGAGAACGTTGTGACGATGATTATAAACCTGTGATATACATGACACCAGCGGCCCTAATGTAGGTCACAGCTCGACACATGGAGTGCGAGGTGAACATACTGTTCAGATTATATTACTTGGGAATTTCATTATTATTTGTTACTTGATAGCACTCCTTGCAGTGTGACTGTTTCCTTGAATAACCAACAAAAGAAACCAACAACCCCCGAGTGGTGGTAGGACTCTATGTAGTGTCCTTCTCTAATAAAATCCGTCTTTAAAAAATGTTACTTTTAACCGACTTCAAAAAAGGAGGTTTCTCAATTCAACCGTAAATATTTTTTTCTTTATTTTTCGCGGATAACTTCGTCGTTAATGAACCGATTTTGATGATTATTTTTTTTTTGGAAAGGAGGTATCCCTAGAATGGTACCATTTTAAATACTTAGTAATAATGCCTTCCTCTGTTCGTCATGCACATCAAGCTCGACATAGAAATTCGTGTTTTCATGTAATTATTTCTAGTTCCATTATGTTTAGGTGGCATAAGAGTGAGTACCGCATCTACCTTTTTATATCGATGTTCTTTTATCACAAATTTGTTCATTCAGTATAGCTCTAGATCTGTCGGGTGTTTGTTTATTTTTTGTAATATCTTTTTCAATCAACAAGTTCACGTATCCAATAACATTTATTGACTAATACATTACATGTTACAACACCAATGCTGTCCATGGTAGCTTTCGCTGAATCATTCAGAACCTGATTGATGTATTGCACACGTCTGCATGCAAATAATTTAATGATTCGATAATTTATACGTTCATCTTGGAAATAATTGGTTTGTGTGTTTGACAGGTGCAATGTTTTTAGGGTTCCGTACCCAAAGGGTAAAACGGGACCCTATTACTAACACTCCGCTGTCCGTTTGTCTGTCTGTCTGTCTGTCTGTCCGTCTGTCGCCAGGCTGTATCTCATCAACCGTGATAGTAAGACAGTTGAAATTTTCACAGATGATTTATTCTGTTGCCACTATAACAACAAATACTAAAAACAGAATAAAGTTAAAAATAATAGATCTGGCTCCCTGATTGGTCTAAATTTAGTGAAGTGTGCGCCGCTAGAAGCGCCGTACTGTTTTTCATACATAATTTGCTCGATATCTAGTTTGGTATGAAAGTCTTACTAAAGGTACGACCATACCGCGGCGACCAGGGTCCGCGTGCGCGTTCGCGATCTGAATTTCTATTTTTTTCTGATCGTAGTAGATCGCGTTTGGTGTGAACCAGTCGCTACAAATACTACTGCGCTATCTGATCGCCACCTAGATCGCGCAGGCAGGACGCCGCGTTGTGGTCGTACTTTAAACGAAGGTACTGATCAACTTTCACACAAACGCCCGCTTATATTACTTTCAAAACATTGATACAAACTTGTTGATGTCCTCGCACAAGAGTTCCCAGTATTATGAGAGACATACGCACAATTCCATATAAAATACAAAACCAGTCTGCAAATCAAATTCATCACACAATAATTTTCCCTGTCTGGCATTCCCTGGCGATAACGAGAGCGTAAACAGCATCACAGTCATTTCCAATCAAACCAAGGATTTATTGACGTGTTTTTATATTAATAATAATAAGGGAGGCCTTCTGACCCCCGGCTTGCCTTGACCGGCCGGTCGGTGTTTGGAATCGCAAGAGCTAAGACCTAAGCTCCAGGGTGGAATTGTTAAAGGCATAAAGCCGCTAGTAGCGTTTACTGAAAGTGCAGCACACCTCTCGACAACCTAAGCTAACCACGCCAATGTTGTCTCTCGGCGCCAATAAAACGGTCCGCCTTTATGGGGGACCCATTTAGTGTATAGCGAGTCACCATCCGCCTTATTTATATTTTGTAATGAGGCATATTGGCGGGTGCCATACCTCATCCCATAGACCAGGAACCAGACATCAATCAGCTCATCCAATTGTAACGATTAATAATAATTTGTTGACATAGTTCATAACAATAGTTCATATTTCTTTGACCATGTATTAACATAATTTAGTGTAAATTGAAATGATTTAATCCAAAAGCTCTCGAAATAGTAAAACTGTGTTTAGTAGCCAGTGGCTTCTCCCAATATATACTCTATACTATCATATGTAATTTGACCACTATCTCACCTGTTGGTAAGTGATGATGCGGTCGAAGATAGTAAGCACGCTAGCCCTGGAATGGGAACTGGCTCTCAAGGATAGCTGCCGGAACACATTAGATGTTTGGCGACATATTTTCTAACTTGAGGGTGGTAGCCAGTCGGACACTAGATAGAGTCCTACCACCATGCGGGGTTGTTGGTTTCTTAACGGTGTTTTCCTTCACCGGAGGGCCACTGTGAGAAAGGCACATAAGTTTTACGATAGAAAAATCCATTGGTGCACGGCGGGGTTTGAACTCGGTACCACGGCATCAAAGCCGGCTGTTCTCCCGATTACGCCACCGGGCCCTTAAAAAAATTATATATATATATACTTATCTATCTAATACTATAAGAATCTTTGTCCTGACATACTGACTGACTCACTGACAGACAACGCACAGCCTAAACCGCTGGTCGTAGAGACTTGAAATTTGGAGGGTATATTTGTCTTAGTACGTAAGGGTGTACTAAGAAAGGATTTACCAAAATTCACCCCTTAAGGGGATGAAATGGGGGATCAAAGTTTGTATGGAGAAACAAGATTAGATAGTCTTTTCTATCCGAAACTTCACACAAGTGCTTCCGTAAAAAAATAAGTATATACGTGTTTCAGGTTTTTTTGAAATTCCACCCCTAAGAGGGTGAAATGGGGTAATAAAGTGTGAAAATCAATATTGTTTCGGATTGCGCTGAAATTTGGCATGCAGATAGATATTAAGACGTTAGTTCCCTCAGAGAAATGATTTTCTAAAATTCACACAAATATTTCAGTAAATAAATAAGTAAATACGTGTTTCAGGCCTTTTCAAAATAAACCCCTGGGAGGGTGAAATGGGGTAATAAAGTGTGAAAATCAATATTGTTTTGCATTGCGCTGAATTTCAGCATACAGATGATTATTATGACGTTAGTATCTGTTAAGAAAGGATTTTCCAAAATTCACCCCTGAAGGGGATGGAACGGGGGTTCAAAGCTCGTATGGAGAAACAAGATTAGATAGTCTTTTCTATCCGAAACTTCACACAAGTAATTCAGTAGGTAAATAAATGAGTAAATACGTGTTTTAGGCTTTTATAAAATTCCACCCCTAAAAGGGTGAAGTGGGGTAACAAAGTCTGAAATCAATATTGTTTCGGATTGCTCTGAAATTTGCATGCCGATAGTTATTTTGACTTAGGTATCCGGTAAGAAAGGATTTTTCAAAATTCACTCTTAAAGGGGATGAAGTGGGGTTGAAAGTTTGGATAGTCATTTTATTCGAAATTTCACACCAGTACTTCTGTAACCAATAAATAAGTAAATATGAAATTCAGGCTTTTTTAAAATGCCTTAAGAGGGTGAAGTGGGGTAACAATGTCTGAAAATCAATATTGTTTCGGATTGCGCTGAGAGAAAGGATTTTCCAAAATTAACCCTCGAACGGGATGAAACGGGGGTTCAAAGTTTGTATTGAGAAACAAGATTAGATAGTGTTTTCTATCCGAAACTTCACACGAGTGCTTCAGGAAAAAAATAAGTATTCACGTATTTCAGGTTTTTTTGAAATTTCCACCCCTAAGAGAGTGAACTGGGGTAAAAGAGTCTGAAAATCAATATTGTTTCGGATTACGATTTGTTTTATAAATATGAATCCTGATTTGTCTTAGTCACGCGATAACATGAAAACAGGTGAACCGATTTAGCTAATTTTTATTTGATGTCTTTAATGATAGAATCGTTTTTACAAAAGAAAAGTTTTAAGTAAATAAAAGGAGTTTTTAACGCGGTCTAAGCCGCGGCGGACTTCCAGTACTTTATAAAATTAGATTATTATTGATTGATTTATTTATTAAATTATCTTTATTTTTTCTCTATACTATTTTATTTTATTTAATAGGGATGTCAATTAAAAAAAACCTCTCAAACTTTGTATTACTATTTATGTGTGTTTTTGTTGTGTGTGTAAATTTCTTGTTTCTGTGGGAGATGACAAATTAATGTGTTAATGTAAATAATTAAAATAGTTTAATAACTAAAAAAAACAACTTCCACGCCGCGCGAGTCAGTTTCAGTAGTAAGTTTGAGACATTTATCGTCATATCTCTGGAGATACTTATCAGATCTCAATAAAATTTGAATTGGACCACTTTGGACATGAACCCTACCTGTAACAAAATTAATCATTCAAATTGGCGCAGTAATCGCGTAACATACAGACGAATTTACAAGCTCCTTCATTTTCGGAAGTTGGTTGATAATTGACATTTCTTCCACCCCAATGCTTACAACTATGATTTTGTAATCCTCATCTAAATTTTAATTAGCATTTATTATAACGGATTAGTTTGACATTCACCGTTCGCTGTCAGATTTGATATGCGCAGGATTAGGACGTTGTATGCAAATAATGTAATGTTGCAAGTTCTTTGAACTCTTGTTTACTACACGAAGCGCCAGATATATATATATATAAATCATGTGGTCAAACGCTAGCCTAGCGTTTGACCACTATCTCACTTGGTGGCAAGAGACGATGTGGTCGAAGATGGAGAACACTATAGGTCTAGAATACTACACCGTAAGTTTATGGCGACAGATCCTTCATGGTGCTAAGCTACTTTTTGGTAGCCAGTCAGGTGGAACATCGATATCATATGCTCTTACTACCAGTGTAACCGACTTCTTTGGACTCGATTTTGACCCACTTTAAACGGACAGGTTTAAGTCATACTTTGTAAGAATAGGTGACAATACAATATTACAAAAAAAAAGTTAAATAATAGTAGTTTATGCAACTGTCATATAATGAAGGGTATTAAAACACGAGTGTGAGTTTATGAAACGAGCGCAGCGAGTTTCATAATAGTAACGAGTGTTTTAATACCCGTGTTATATGCAGTTGCATACACTACTTTATCTTCACTAATGCAATTAATCAAACAACAAGAGTAAAAGCTGATAATAGTTTATTTATAATAATTGTTCAAATTTTGGATGGTACAAATTTGAAAGTTAAAATGCCAAAAAGTGATTATATTCTTTTTCATATAATTTTCTAGATTTTTCTGGCAAAAGATTGTGAGTTACTTTTGTTGCCAATTCTAGAATATCCGGAAGCGTACAAATATCATCGTCGCTATCCATTTTTAACTTTTAATTTGTATTTTAAAAACAAAACACATTGCGAAACATTAAATTCACGCGTACGTGTATTGTCAGTGAACTTGCCGCCATTAAAATTTAACCAATGAGAGCGCAGCTGCGCGCGCAGGGCCAATCAGGAGCGAGCGCGCTGTTCTTTTATTTATTTAATTGGCACAAGATCTTACCAAAGAGTTTTGTGTATGTAAGTTTAGTAGTTTCGACGAAGTTTTCACGTATAACCCAACGGTTTTCAAAAGCCAGCCTAATATCAAAATTTTATACAACTTGTATGAGGATTTTGACATAAGGCTCGCCAGGTTAATTGGTCGCGTTTTATTGATGTTATAATGAGATTTTACGATATCGATGTGGATATTATACCATCATGTGAAATTGCTTAAATTGAGTGTTTTGTTATCTGCGCTATAACAGTAGTAATTATAAGTCAAGTATTGGAAACATAAGTAGAATGTTATAACATTAGTGTAGATAAACATGGTTTAAAAAACTAAATTACACACTTTTATAGCACATCAAACTAAAAAGTGAAAAATAATTCTTGATATTAGCTGAAAATAATAATGAACGAAAAATATTAGTGTGATGTGATATGCTGTGTGTAATGAGATGTGCTATAAAAGCGTGTTTTTTAGTTTTTCTTTTAACTATATTCATTAATTTAGGTTATTTATTAAAGCACCGACATATATCTTTCATTTACATTCTCTCATAGACTATCCGTCCTCTCGACAATAACTAAGTTAATTTAAAACTCAAACTTGATTAATTTATCCATCTTTATCCTCAACGTTTAACATCTGTGAGAAACAATTTATCTCGTAGTACTTTATCAAGTTAATCCAAGAGACAGATACGTCTGGTCAAGGGCACTTTTTTAGTTGAAGCTGGTCTGTGAATAATGACATTCATGCTAAAGAATTTAAAAATTGTAAAGATTTATTGTATTTTTTTTCGTGATTTATTGCTAGGTCCATCTCTCTTATTGTTTTTTGTTATTATTGTAGTTGTAATTTTTATCAAATGGAAGGAAGATTGTTAGTTCAAATCCTAACACGCATTTCACATTGGGCCCTGTGAAGGAAAACATCGTCAAGAAACCCCTGGCTTAGTAAACAGGCAGGATGCAGGTGTAAGGCAAGCTTGTATCAATCTAATAACAGATCCTGCAGGGTCAAGTGACCACCTGGCCAGCTACCAAGCTTCAAGGTGGAAAATCTGTCGCCAAACATCTAATGTGTTCCGGCAGCTATCCTTGAGAGCCAGTTCTAGGCCTAGCGTGCTTCGACCATTGACCGTATTATCACTTACCAACAGGTGAGGTAGTGGTCAAACGCTAGCCTGTATATGATACCAAAAAAAACATAAATCGATTTTCCAAATAAAATCCTGAATTTTGTTGAAATCTGACTAGAAACACATGGAGTTTATCATTTCTTAAGTGGTTTATATTTTCGGATTGGACCTGTCAAGGTGTATGAATTATTCGATCACGTATCTCGATATCTTATCTGATTACAAAGACGAAACGAATATGTTTTCTCTTAAATATTCGCCAGTTTCTACGTTAAACCGGTTTTCGGATGCCTGATGGTAAATGCCGGGAAATTCTTATCATCATCCTATGTATGTGCATTAGGGTTACGAACCCAAAGGGTACCAACGGAACCCTATTATTGAGACTCCGCTATCCATCTGTCTGTCTGTCTGTCTGTCTGTCGGTCTGTCCGTCTGTCGCCAGGCTGTATCTCATGAACCCTGATAGTTAAACGGTTGAAATTTTCACAGATGATGTAACTCTGTTGCTGCTATAACAACAAATACTAAGAACAGAACATACAAATCGTCCCCATACAAAAAACGTGTTTTTACTATAGCGAGCGCCATCTATGAACGATTGTTTACCTTATTACATTTACTTAGAACATATAAAAGCTAAACTTTCGGCACTCCTCGGATCACTTCGCAATATAGTCAGATGTATACCTCGTAATTTACGTTATACTATTTACAACAGCTTAGTCAAACCGCATCTATTATACCTAATCGAAATCTGGGGTAGTGCTGGTAAAACGAAATTATCAGAAATACAAATTGCCCAAAACAAGCTCGTAAAAATGATATTCAACTACCCTTTTTTAATATCAACCAACAAAATGTATAAAGACACCAACATTATGACCGTCCGACAATTGTATATTTATAATGTGTGCATTTATATCCGAAAAACATTAAATAAGACCATTCATACTAATTTGACATTTACTAAATTAAAAGAAATAAATAAACGAAACGTCGAGCTAGTCTTCTAGTGTTACCCAAATGTAGAACTAACTACGGCAAAAAAATGAACTTTTGAAGGAGCGCAACATTACAATAAGATACCCTCATACATAAAAAATGTAAACTCACTTAACGCATTCAAACATCAACTAGATAAATACATTAAGAACACCTTCTAACTATTGAATGCAGTTTTTATGGTGGTATATACGAATGGTGGGTAGTTTTTATTGCAATGAGCACTGTAAAATATGAATTTTATTAGTATTACGACAACGATAATTAGTATTACTATTTAAACTCTGTTCTCAAGTAAGTGACTATTTTAGTCTTATTGAGAATACATTTCTTTAAACCTAAACCTATTAATTATATTAATTACTAACACCTTTGTGTTCACTTAGTTGGTGTTAGAAGTTTGTTAGATATTCGTTGGATGGCGTTCGGGACCCTCCGTGTGCGGGACAAAAGTCTGACTCGCACTGCGCCAGTTTTGTTTTTTATTTAATTTTGTTTTTTGTATATTTTTAAGAAAAAAAGCCTACTAGCAATGTTAGTTGCACATTACTCATACTAGTAGTCTTGTTAACTCCTCCAACTAAGCTAAATATGCTTGTTTCTGGAGTGGGTACATATCAAAATTGCTAGTCATATGCTTATCTTATGTCTTGAAAAGGGTTCTTCTTAAGATGCACCACTGTATGGCCATTGGCCACATTATACAGTCAGATGAGGCTAGTTGGGAGATCTGCGGGGATGTATGTAGAGGAAAATAATTATATCTCCTCAGAGACTCCTGGTGGGAGCCGCCTGACTTGTTACCAAAAAGTAGCTTACCACCATCAAGGAGAAAATTTGCCGCCATAATCTTAGTGTTCCGGCAGCACACAGCCCTTGAGCGTCAAAGTATTCTAGGCCTAGCCTGTTCATCATCTTCGACCACATCATTGCTTACCACCTAGCGAGATTGTGGTAAAACGCTAGCCAATCAGATATTAAAAAAATAAGCTCAGAGCTTCTTTTTAAACTTATCAGCTGAATCATTTAATCGATATCTTCATGTCAGAGCTCCCAACAAAATTCATCTACCTAATTTAATTAAAATAATGAAGTTCAGTTTTTAATTTAATTCCTTCAGTAACATTTCGTTTTAACTTAATATATACCGTGTATATTTAAACTTAGTATTTAAAAGTTATTATTATTCCTGATATGAACGAGTTCAACAGCATGGTATCAACATGCAGAAACGATTAAATGGTTAATTCTATAAACTGACGATTTTATCTGCCTGTTATTTATAACTTTTGTGTTTGTATATAATTTCATTACATGTTTTATTATTTTTCTATACATCGATGTTCCGCTGCCTTGCTACCAAAAAGTAGCTTACCACCATCAAGGAGAAAATCTGCTGCCATAACCTTACGCTGTTCCAACAGCACACAGCCCTTGAAAGTCTTATTATATTAGAAAGAGTATTCTAGGCCTAGTGTTCACCATCTTAGGCCACATCATCGCTTCCCACCAGAAGAGAAAGTGATCAAAGGCTAGCCTTTACGATATTAAAAAAAAAAAATGGTTTGTTATTATACTTATCATGTCATACAATACAATATATAATACAATACTCCAAAATACCCTAGCTAGAGCTAAGTCTTATGGTTAATCATTTTCCATTTTTCTATCGGATAACCAGACGTACTGATATGCGGCACCGTTACATGGTGAACATTTCATCAATACGCACGAAGCGATTTGCTTCTACATTCCTCATACGCACTGCCAAGGAATGGAATACTTTGCCTGAGTCTGTGTTTTTATCGATAACTACCACCTGAGAGTCTTCAAGTCGCGAGTGAATAGGCAAGCGTGCTACATCTTGGACCACATCGTCACTTAACATCAGGTGAGATTGTGGTCAATCGCTTGCCTATTGAGCATAAAAAATCACACAAACAAAGTTGAGATTGGATTTTACCTTCCGCTGTAGTAAGTAAGGCTAGCGTATGACCACTATAATATCTCACCTGTTGGTAAGTGGTGATCCAGTCGAGGATGGTAGCACTTATATATGGTAGTATTTATTTGTACCACCATCATACGATGTTGTTGCAGTTGTCGTGCCTTATGCATCAATTTAGTTTAATTAATAACCAAATTTTCAATAAATCCAAGTATTTATTTTTGTTAAAACATCATTACGGCATGACCTCTGTCAATGAGTTTTCAGTTTCATTCAATGACTATGCCATTTTTTACTGATTCATAACAATCATAATATAATTTATAATAAATTTATACGGCTTAACTCACGTAATCTCAGTCGAAAAGGCCTCCGACCGGTTTCAGGACGAATCGCGTCCCTTTCTCAAGGAGTGCGCGCGGCTCCGACGGCTGCCGTGCGCACTCCTTGAGAAAGGGACGCGATTCGTCCTGAAACCGGTCGGAGGCCTTTTCGACTGAGATTACGTGAGTTAAGCCGTATAAATTTATTATAAATCATAATATAATACAACAATGTACGTAAGGCTTCGCAAATGAACATACTACAATTGAATAAAGTATTAAATAAGCAATTAAATATACCTTTTATAAGATATTATGTATAATGAAATAAAATAACATCAATATCAAATATTCAAGTTTTACAGTAAAAGATTTACTTTTAAATCCTAAGTATTAAAATTCCGTCCAAACAGTTACATTCCATATTAGCTCTTAGCTCTGAATAAACAAGAACCACTCAAGGGGTCATCATTAAACTGACCAACGACCGCTATTTTGACGCGTCTTTTCCTCTTTATATTTAGGTCACGGGGAACCGCTCGCGAAATTACAAGCGTCTTGTTCTGAGCCACGCAATCGAGTGTGTAGCCGCATACTAAGTCCAATGTTCGCACTTTTACGACATTGAATACGAACGTGTAGTAAACAAGTTGGTATTTTTATTGTATAAGAAGTGAATTGCAACTTGAAACACCTTGATAGTGACTATGAGTAATGATTTCGGGCTGGGAGTGTCACAGGTTTCGGTTTTTGGACCCTTACTGTTTATTTTATGCAGAGAATTGTCGTTTATTATTTGATGCTGTGATTTACATGATGCTTTCTTGGTTATAGTGTAGCTATATTGCATTATATAAGTTAAATTACTTATCAGAAAATCTATTGGTCAATTCAAAATGGTAGAAAGAGAATGACATTCTGACCTATATCCAACATTATCCAAGGCCGTCATTTTGATCAATCTTTGTTATTTATCTCTCAAACCACGATTGTTTACAAAATACGACAAACTATTTAGTAAGTAGTTGCGATCAAAAATTACGCACTAAACAGTTCTTAGCAATGAAGTGTTTATTTTCACCGGCGCTGCGCTAAACGTCTGGTTTGCGTCATAAACAATAATATAATTTTCGAGATCATAAATCACTTTTATAGATAAACAGTTGATAAACAAACTCGTGAGCTTTTGGATGCTTCATTCATTGAGTGCTGTTTAATGAAGATTTTTATAGAAAGAAAGTACAAAAATACGTAATTATAGATCATTTTTTGTAGACGCCTTGTTCACAAATTGGAGATATTTTGATCAAATCTTTGTACTGACTCTAAACTAACATTTAAAAGAACAGCCTGACAATTTGACACCGTAACACCTTTCTGAGAACTATTGCCGATTTATAAATGGCTTACAAAATATATGTACGTTAATGTACTTATTTGGAATAAGTGCTGAAAAAGAACAAATTATAAAAAATTTGCCCTTTTCAAACTCATAACATAAAATTCTTTGCTCATTTGATTTGCAACTTTCCACTTTACTACTTTGGGTACACCTGTGTTTGTAAAATAAGATAAGTAACTAAAAGATCGATATTATAGTTAAACCACTTCATGCTTTACAAATAACTCCCTATAGATATTATACGGCATTATATTCAAGTGTTTACATTAAAATATTTCCAGCTTTGCTTTTAATGCACAATATCTCGTAATTCCTGAAAGAGATAATAGCATTATAGCACTACAATGCTGTTTTGGTTTTACAGCTTAATTGATGTAAAAGTACATCGTTAAAGTTTGTACAATTGCCCTTTTTTACTTCGAGCATTTACCAATGGAGATGTTAACGCAAGGAGTACCCCTCTGCTGGCCATATAGCAATTATTGGCCATATGAGCGTGCGTAACTACGCTGCATTTTTAATACTGTGTGCGTGCGTGTTTCAAGTGTGCGGGATCGTTAAAGTGAGTGATTTGTGTGTGTGCAAAGCGTGTTTATCTCGTCCACCAAAAGTATCGGCAGAAAAAAATGTTTGCGGATTACAACGTTAACATCTCCATTGGTAAATACTCGAAGTTTTTTTAGCGTTTTCTTGTTCCTGATGCAATAACCTTTGTATTAATTTATGCATTTTAAGAGCTTTATCTATACGAATATTATAAAGGGGAAACATTTTTTAACTAGATAAAATTTTAAGATTTTAAGAAGTTGACGAAGCAAGCAGGATCTCATTCATTTAAGCAATATTTACAAGTAGAGCTATTCAACCTACTCTAGCGCCATCTAGATGTTTTTATCTAATATAATATTATAAAGTACATTTGATTTTTTTGTTTGTACCTATCGTTTTAACTCAAAAACTACTGAATAGATTATAAAAATTCTTTCACTATTGAATATAGAAAGCTACATTAGGCGCAACTAGTTTTTTTTTTAAACTTATAGCAATGTAGTGTTACTACTAGCAATGTCTAAACTAGTGTTTAATATATTCTTATCCACTTGGGATTTCCTCTTCGCAATGTTAAATTCACTTTTGATTTTAGCTCAGTGTACCTATAGGCAGGTTTTTCTTGGAACTGTGTACTTCTTACTCAACCGCATCACATTTATGACTATTTGTTTTGTAATGATTGTTGAATTAGGTGAATTGCGTCACGCGTAGACTACCTACAGGAAAATATATATCTACAGTTTGTTAAGTTGTTCTTTTATTTAACGTTAAATATATGTGACATATTATATGTCAAATGTGAACACTCTATAAACGTAATGAGCGAAGAACTTCCGCCGAATCCGAAAGTAGCTCTTAAGGAATGAGGTGATTAACTTTCGTATTGTCTAGATATAATTAAGATAGTTTAAAAACTAAAACAACCGACTTCAATACCCCGCGAGTCAATTTCAGTAGCAAGTTTGAGACGTTTATCGTCATATCTTTGGAGATACTTATCAGATCTCGATGAAATTACAATAGGACTACCTCGGAAACATACCCTACCGGTATCAAAAAGAATCTTTCGAATCGGTTCAGAATTAACGGAGTAATCGCGTAACATACACAAAAAAAAGCCAGTCGAATTGAGAATCTTGTTTTTGGAAGTCGGTTAAAAAAGAAAGGCCAAGTCAAAAGTACCTATAACCGGCGAGCATGTATAAAGGCGCTCATGAAAGTGGAAGAAACGAAAGAGGTATGTCAGGATCGTAGCATTTGGAAAGAAGTGTCTCTGCCTACCACAACGAGAAAAAGGCGTGATTTTTACCCGACTTCAAAAAAAGAAGGATGTTTCTCAATTCTACCGTATATACGTTTTTTTTTAATGTTTATTCGCGGATGACTTCGTCGTTTATGAACCGATTTTGATTATTCTTTTTTTTGTTGGAAAGGAGATATCCCAAGGGTACCATTGTCATTTTATTGAGGTCTGATAAGTATCTCCAGAGATATGGAGATAAACACCTCAAAATCGGTACTGAAAGTTAATAGCGCCGCATTGAAGTCGGTTATTTTTAGTTTTTTTAACGATCTTATATTTATTTAAATGTATGTATGTTATAGTCTGAGTGCCGATTAGCGTTCATTAGGGTCTTGCAGTCGTTTTTGTAAAACTTTTTGACTGTTTACGTCATGAAGTGGTTTACATGACCTTCCTATACCTGCATAAAGTGACGCCAGCACCGGATGCTTGGAAAAACCACTGCTGATTTGGCTACTATCGGGTTGGCTAATTTACGTAGCATAGATAAACTGTATCGAGGTAGTATTTTGATTGTATTTATCAGATTTAACTGCAATAACTCCAATATAAATGCTTATATTAGGGACTTTTCTATTCTTTTCACAATGGCCCTCCGGTGAAGGAAAAACATCGTTAAGAAACAAACAACCCCCGCATGCTGGTAGGACACTATTTAGTGTTCGCCTGGCCAGCTACCACCCTCAAGTTAGAAAATCTGTCGCCAAACCACCTAATGTGTTCCGGCAGTTATCCTTGAGAGCCAGTTCCCATTCTAGGTCTAGCCTGCTTACCATCTTCGACCGCATCATCACTTACCAACAGGTAAGATAGTGGTCAAACGCTAGCCTATAGGATATTAAAAAGAAAGTGTATTCTCTGCGTCATATGTGCAGAATTATCTCTTAAGACGATCTTATCCAGTCAACCTTTTGATTGTGAAAAAGAAAGTGAGATAGGGACTTGACCAAGGCCGATAGTGTAATTAAAAGTTCTCTTTCACGTCTAAGGTCATATAAATGTAATACAATAGTTATAATAGTAGCCATTTTCTAAAATGACTCGCTTACGCAGTGCAGTTACATCTTCAAATTAATCTAAATTATTTTAATTGTTTCACGTCATGCGTTATCATTAAATTACTGGACGTCACAGATAATACTGTATGTATCTGGTTTATGTTTGTGTTGCTAACTCATTTTGTTACAGCTTGTGTATTTAATATAGTCATGGTTAAATTTCTTCGAACCGGTTTTATGGTTTTGTCGTCGAAAGAGTTTTAGGAACTCATTGGTATCTGATAGTTCTGATGTGGTGTTTACCAAGTCAACATCTCCTGCCTCCTCCTAGAAAAATACAAATGTTGAAGCTGCTTTTGGCGATGACACTGACAGAAATTGTATTTTTAACCGACTTCAAAAAAAGGAGGAGGTTTCTCAATTCGAACGTATATATATTTTTTTTTTTTTTTTTATGTTTGTTCGGGGATAACTTCGTCATTTATGCACCGATTTTGATTATTCTTTTTTTGTTCGAAAGGAGATATCCCAAGTGTGGTACCATGGTAATTTTATCGAGGTCTGATAAGTATCTCCAGAGATATTGAGATAAACATCTCAAAATTGGTACTGAAAATGAACATTGAAGTCGGTTCTTTTTTAGTTTTTAAACGATATTATATCTAGGGAAGCTGAGGTTAACTCGTGACAGAGACAAAATACGCGTTGAAATACTATACGAAGCATTCTTAATGATTTTCTTTCTAATAGTGGTAGTAGCCGTATAAATAGAGTTTATTAATTCGTAGAGCGCTGTGACGAGACAACAACTCCTCAGGATACCTCGTATAGAGGTTATGATGTTGATGATGATGTTGATGATGATAATGAGAATAAAGAAATAAATAATAGTTTAAAAAAACTAAAAAAATACGCTTTTATAGAAAATCCAACTAAAAAATAGAAAATAAATTTTAATAAATTTTAATTACAAATAGTGTAAGAAAAAATGATTTTATTGTAAAAAAAAGCGTGGGGTGCATGGTATCAATAGTTCCAAATATTTTATGAACAGATATGACTAGAAGGGTTATTTTGATAATATCCTGAAAAGCACCCCACGCTTTTTTTTTACAATAAAATTATTTTTTCTTACGCTATTTTTAATTCAAATTTATTGAAATTTATTTTCTATTTTTTAGTTGGATTTTCTATAAAAGCGTATTTTTTTAGTTTTTTTAAACTATTATTTATTTTTAATTTTTTAGTCGACTTTTTTTTTTTTATTTATTTATTGTCATCGGTCCTTAATAAGTATGCCAAATTTCGAGTTAATCCGACGTTTTGAAGGGGGTTAAAATCATGTTCAAAGATTCCGTTACATACTAACATACAAACATACATACGTCTGAAGCTAATAAAAGCGTATTAAAAAGAGAGGAAGATCTAGATTTAGTGACCTAATTTTGTAGATATTTTGTAACGTAATTTGATATTATTGTGTGACCTAATTTGGTGTATATTTTGTGACCTAATTTGATATATATTTTTAACTTGATACCCCACAGGAGGGTAAAAAGTTGACAGGACAATAAAGTGATACTATACTATTAAGAGTTCTCAATTCTCCTTTGAGATTTGTAACTCTAATAAGGTCGTTTAAAAATCTAAAATAATCGACTTCAAATGCCGCGTTATTGATTTTCAGTACCAAGTTTGAGGTGTTTATCTCCATATCTCCGGAGATACTTGATCAGATCTCGATGAAATTACAATGGTACCACCCTTGGGATATATCCTTTCTAATTAACATTCATTTAGAAGGAAAGGAGATATCCCAACAGTGGTTACCATTGTAATTTGTCAATATGAACCGATTTTGATGTTTATTTTTTTCCTAATTTCTTAAAAAATAATCATCAATAACAGTTCATAAAAGACAAAGTTATCGGCGCAAAATAAAAAATACACGTATAGAAATACGGTCGAATTGAGAAACCTCCTTTATTTTGAAGTCGGTTAAAAACAACTCCAGAAATATATTATTACAGTGCTAGTAGCATACCACAATGTAGCCATATTTTATCCTTCACAAATTTCCAACTAACACTTATCCTAACAAGGCATGGAAAAATTGCACGAAGCAAATCATGCGCGTTGCATATGACGTAATTAACGTAATTTATACACTCGATACTGTTGAACCTTCACCTTAAAGAAACCGGGCTAGTTGCTCGCAACTGTGTCCATTTCTTGTGGTTGTACGATATAATATGTTTGATTGAATTTAGGCACCATGTCGACGCTAACTTAATTAACTTAAGTACTGGACTTTCGAATACTTTTGTTCATGTCCTTATAGTCCTAATCGGGCCGGTAGTCTCTACATTGATAGCGGTGTATTTCAAGCGAGTTAAGTAAAGAGATGCAGTTATACAAATGTCTAGTGCATCTCCTTCTATTAGACGTTTGCGATGACAAGACGCATTGATATCAATGTAGAGACTTCCACCCCTGAGGCTTTCGAAATTTGACTCAATGGCTATGTCGCAGCCAACTAGCTTAATTAGCCGTTCAATCAACAGCCTAGCCTTTTTACTAAACAGCGCCGTTCAACTAGCGGTCTGAATGATATTCAGCCATTTATAGGTCTTCTGTATCTTCATTTAAACGCCATGGCGTCGGTAATGGTGACGCGCGGCCGCTGCCGCGGCTCCCCTCCTCGCTGCGCTCGTCGGCGCACGCCACGCGGTGGTCACTGTTCTCTAGTGAGTTGCCTTAGTGTCAGACTAAGCCAGGTTATTAAATGTTGTAACAAATGCTACGGCTGAATATCATTCAGACCGCTAGTTGAAAGTAAAGAGGGTAGGCTGTTGATTGAACGGCTAATTAAGCTTTGAAGCTTTTTTTATTACACATACGCTAGCGTTTGTCCAGTATCTCATCGGTTGGAAGAAACGATGATGCGGTGAAAGATGGTAGCATGCTAGGCCTCCTGGAACTGACTCGATAACATATAATAAATAAGCTCTCGATATTTTTTTAAATATAGGTAGGGTTGGTTCTTTAGTCCTGTATTGGTGTGATGGAATAACAAACAAACGCCAGAGCAATCATTCGCATTTATAAAAATAAAATAAAATGAGATTTCTTCTACAAACCAGTTTCAGAAATCTCGCCAAGAATTAAGGCGAAGGCATCTTTCCAAAAAAGCAACTTTTAATTGCATCCATTTTGTGTCATAATTATTGCGATTTCATTTACGACCGAGATATGTTAATGGAGATATAAAAATGTGATAATTCTCGCTAAATAAACAATTAAACCTTGTTTTAAAATATATAAAGTGTCAACCATTGCACTTAAATATTACTTTTGTTTATGTGGCGGGTTTTATTCTTCCTTACGAATGTGTCTGGTAAAAGTTACTTTTGTTTAGAAGAATGTCAATTTTTTCTGCTTTTGGGTCACAGGACCAGTCGCTCAGATGATAAGCGATGACTTCTGCCTATCAAGAGGAAACGCAGGGTGCACTTTCCATACAAATGTGTTCCCCCGTTTCCTCCCTGTATAATGCTTTTTGAGATAAATCTAATATATAAGGCTATAATGCTTTTTGAGATAAATCTGTTTCTACAAAAAATCAAGGGCTGCTGTAGCTACGCCCCCTATCATTTGCTTTTTTGACCAACTAATTGCAAATAGATATATGCCCCTTAAAAAATCTTAGAGAGGAGATTAGAAGGCTCATATTTTTAATTTTTGCAATTGGTTGGTCAAAAAGCAAATAATAGAGGCGTGGCTACAGCAGATCTTGATTTTTTGCAAAAACAGATTTTGCTCTAGAAGCATTTACCAGGAAGGAAACGGGGGAATACATTTGTTTGGAAAACTGCACCCCGCGTTCCCTCTTAAAGATATTTTTTTTGTATAAAAAATTTTTCGTAAATTTTCGTTCGATTAATTTAATTCAGTTTTTATTATTTGATGTTATAGCAACCATTGTAATACACAGTATGACCAAATTTCACATCTCTATCTATTATGGTTTGTAAGATCGAGCATAAAACTACTGAAAAAACCCAACCAACTTTTATTTTTAACTTTATTGTGTTTTTAGTATTTGTTGTTTTAAGTATGTACCTATTACGGTTAAGGAGATACAGCCCTGTGAAAGGCGGACAGACGGACGGACGGACAGACAGTGAAGTTTCAGTAATAGGGTACCTTTGGTACCCTTTGGGTACGGAACCTTAAAAACTTACTTACATACGAACGAAATTAAATAAAAGCTTGTGAACTCGAGGACACGGATACTACTTATATTTCCAAATACATACTAGTTTTTAGGGTTCCGTACCCAAAGGGTAAAACGGGACCCTATTACTAAGACTCCGCTGTCCGTCTGTCTGTCTGTCTGCCTGTCACCAGGCTATAGCTCATTAACCGTGATAGTTAGACAGGTGAAATTTTCACAGATGGTGTATTTCTGTTGCCGCTAGAACAACAAATACTAAAAACAAAATGAAGATAAAAATTAAAGGGGGTCCCTATACAAAAAACGTGTTTTTAAACGCCATCTATCTAATTAGTTTCGGCAAAATGACGTAGATGGCGCTAATAAACGAGCCCCGTCTTTCTAGATCGTGACCAAACCAAATATTCTTGGAAATATCAATTAATCAAATATATGAGGTTGAAACTCTGTTATGTTTCGTATTGTACGGAACCCTCCCTAAGTGTGCGATAAGAGACGCGATGCTGACTCGCACTTGGCCAGTTTTATTTAGAACTTCGTAAGTAGACAGGAAGTTGTAAACATCATAAAAATAAAGTGTATTATGAAAAATCTGTCTAACTTTCTAGTATAGTATGTCAGAAACCAGAATTGAAGTAAACGGATTTCACACCGGTTGACCGTACTCTAGATTTTTTTTTAATCTAGAATACTTATCGTGATCTGAGGGGACTTTGATATGAAGAAATTAAAGGTACGACTACACCGTGGCGTACTGCGTGTGTGATTTAGGCGGCGATCAGATAGCGCAGTAGTATTTTTACCGACTGGTTCACACCAAACGCGATCTTCGGCATCAGAAAACGATAGAAAATCAGATCGCGATCTGCGATCTCAGTACTTTTCAATTGTTTTCTGATCGCGTTTGGTGTGAACCAGTCGGTACAAATACTACTGCGCCATCTGATCGCCGCCTAGATCGCGCACGGAGGACGCTGCGGTGTGACCGTACCTTAACTTAGTTTTATTATTAGTAGTTTTACTCGTTCTAGGTAAGAGTACCTCCGCTGTTTTTTTTATGTCTGACATATGACCGCTATCTCACCTGGTGTTTATTGAAGATGCTGAATCGAGCTGGTCCGGAAGGCCTTTTGCACGTTATAAGATATTTTCTTGTGTCTTCTGTCTGACGAGAAATTCAGTCGCATTGATTGTTATATGAGACCATACATATTATAAGATATTTTTTTATAAGATATTTTAGGGTTCCGAACCCAAAGGGTACCAACGGATCCCTATTACTGAGACTCCGCTGTCCGTCTGTCCGTCTGTCTGTCTGTCTGTCTGTCCGTCTGTCACCAGGCTGTATCTCATGAACCGTGGTAGTTAGACGGTTGAAATTTTCACTGATGATGTATTTCTGTTGCCGCTATAACAACAAATACTAAAAACAGAACAAAGTTAAAAATTAAAGGGGGTCCCCATACAAAAAACATGTTTTTACTATAACACCATCTATGTGAACGATTGTTTAACTTATTCATCAATAATATTATTTACCGAACTTTGTGTTAAAGTTCACTGAGTTGGTGTTAGAAGTTCGTTAAATATTCGTTAGATGGCGTTGTAGCTAATAAGCATGTTTGATATTGACACGATGATATAATATAATATTATACTTATATATTATTATACTAAGGAGTAACTATTATATAATCTGTGACTAAGGTGCGGAACCCTCCGTGTGCGAGACAAAAGTCTGACTCGCACTTGGCCAGTTTTATCTTATGTCTGATAAGACAGGCGCATGCTAGTCGTCGTCGTCCGTGTTTGTCTCGTGCATATTATAAGTAAGACAAGACATTTCTTGTCTGGCATAGACAAGAAAATATCGTATAATATCCATAAAGCCGAAGTAGACAGTGATACGAGGCGTTAGTTACAACTGATTTTAGTTTTTTTAAATATCTTATTCGTTTAACCCCTATCTAGCCTGGTGGTAAGCGATGATGTGGTCGAAGATGGTGAACACGCTAGGCCTAGAATACTCTGACCACAGATTATATAATAGTTACTACGTAATAGATACTTCACTCCCCTACAAAAACACAATACCAACGTTTATTTCAGACAATACAAGTAAAAATGTGTCTAAGGCGCTCGACCTAGCGTTGTTATTACTTCGTTCAGCGCGCGATGTACCGGCGCGCGCCTGATACAGTAAACTTTACTGTAGTGAGTGTAGTACTTTACTAAGTAAAGGGTTGACTCAATGAAATAAAAAAAAAGTTTACGAATTCTTTTTATTTACCTCACAAAATAACATCAAAATTCCTAACTAAGAGTCGAATTTGAAGTCGAGAAAGTGAATTTTAAGCCGTTTTGTCATTTTAGTATCGTTAGCATAAAAAATGAAACATATTATGCATGTTTTTTGTCAAACTCGCAAAATGACTATGAAAAACTTAAATCGTTTCTAATATAGAATACGAATGCGCAGTTATCCCGTCGTTTGAATAATAATATACGTTGCGCACGCATGAGCAGTGACAACCGACTGGCAGATAGTACCGCCGGCGTTGACGAAAGTTTAGGTATAAATCGCAGTAGCTATGGGCGAGTGAGGGAGGCCTGCTATGACTCTCAAGGGCTGTGTGCTGCCGGAACACCGTAAGGTTATGGCGGCAGATTTTCTCCTTGATGGCGGTAAGCTACTTTTTGGTAACAAGTCAGGCGAATTATCCATATAATATGTTCCATCTGTGGACAAACACCCGTGCTAGTATTTGAACCAGTGTCCTGCCACTTAGAAGTCAAGACTAATGCCTTAAACCAAATGTTACCTAAGGGTTTATTTTGAAGATATTATCATTTGTAAATTACTATTCTTCAGAAGAGATAAGGACATTTTTTAGTCCAGTTTCAAGGAGAATTCGTTACTTAACTGTCACGACATTTTGTACTATGGAAGACTCAAGTTTTCCTGTCTCTTTTACTACTACTGTGATACTACTTTTACGATCTTAATCAATTTCATAATAAACTGTTAACATTATTTCTGTCCTTAAACAAAATATCTTTTTCCCTATACCTTTTAAAAATGTAACCTCAAGGTCGACTCTAATGTGTTTCCTCTTAAACTGAGAGGAGTTTTTATTTTGGTCAGGGTTAACATTCTGAGGGTCCAAGTTTTCTATAAACAGAAACTATGGCACGGTTAACTCTGGAATTGTAGCCAGACCAGCGAAAGCTATATCACTGAAAAATTAAAACATTGATTAAATCTTACATATTTATATTGGTACTAGCAGTGCCCCGTGGCTTCGCCTGCGTTAAAAAAATCCCATTTCTAACACATTACACTGACTATCCGTGCAACATTACAGTCAAATCGCTCGAGCCGCTTTACCGTGAGGTCCCAAACAAACAAATTATACAAACTAACTTTTGTATATATATTTTGGTGTAGAAGTTTTTTTTAATGATATTCCAATATAAGAGTATATATAATCATTAAAATTATAACCTAGACTTAATACTAATAAGCAATTTAAATTTGACCTAAACTGCTAACTATTGTTAAACTAAGAATGTGTCCAATGGCACTTTTCTTATTGTCTATTTTATTGCGTTCTTTGTAAGCATTGTTCACCATTTTACTGTCACTTCACTACACTAACTCAAAAGGTTTGATCCTTTTTAACCGACTTCACAAAAAAGGAGGTGGTTCTCAATTCGTCGGATTTTTTTATGTATGTTCACCGATTACTCGGAGTCGCCTGAACCAGTGAAAGCATTGTTGTTTTATTTGCGGTCACAGGCCTAATCCGATTTAATTTTTTTTAGACTTGTCCAGTATCTCCAGAGATATGGAGATAAACACCTTAAACTAGAAACTGAAAAATACTAGCGCCGCATTTGAGGTCGGTTCTTTTAGTTTTTTAAACGATCTTAAATTATTAGTCTTGTCACTACGTTTTGGTGGTAATGTTGATTGTGAATTAGTTCGCTCAATTTCATATTGTGTTGTATCACCATTGATTCATGTTCCAAATGTATATCCGAATCGCATTACTGGAACTAATTGAACCGGCCGATAGTTGCGCAACAGTCGCGCAACTCGGACAGGTGCGAAGGTCGTGGAAAGTGTGCGTCGCGGGAGCTGCTGGCTCGTTTGGCTGAGGTGCTTTGGGTTGGCTTTTAGGGTTGTCGTGCTTCGAAATTGGAGTCATTCCATTAGCGAAAGAAAGAAAAGAAAGGAGAAAGAAATTCATTTATTCAGCATAGTAACTACACAAAACGAAAAATATTACTAAAATATATACTTTACTGATGATATAATATATTATTAGTATTATAATATATTAGTGCTTGTGAAACCTCGATGTAAAGCTAAAAGATGTTCATTTTAAAGCGTCTCTATTCCGTAACTTTATAAGTCTATCTTTGTGATAGCATCTACAGTATAGAACTCAACAATTAAAATATTGTACAACAATACATAATTACAGTAGATAAAAAGATTGGCTTAAAGCTTTTTGTCATTGTATAATTATTTATAACAAGAGGTGATAACTACAGGACAAGCAAAACGCTTCCTTAGTGGTAAGCGATAACTTCTACCTATAAAAAAGACAGAATTTTTCTCACATTAGAAATTTCACCAGACTTTAAATGAAAACTATCATATACAAAAAAAAAATACAGACGAATTGAGAACCTCCTCCTTTTTTGTGAAGTCGGTTAAAAAGATAATTAGTATTAATAGGCATAGTAAAAAATAAGTTGAAAAACTATTATTATGCTTTTTTGACAGTGAAAACTTCTTTAGCGGCGTTGTGCACTTGTTGGATGAGTAAAAAATTTTAAACTCGCGTCAGGACTTGTGACCTGATCGGAAATTCGTAAGACGGAGGGAGAGTAGAAACTTTTTTGTATGGGTAAAAAATGTTAAACTCGCGCCAGGACACGTGACCTGATTGAAAATTCGTAAAACGGGGGGAGAGTATACCAAATGCGCAACTAACGTTGTGCATTGAGAGTATATACTTTTTTTGGATGGGTAAAAAATGTTAAACTCGCGTCACAAGTCACAAAGTCACAAAGTCAAAGTCAAAGTCAAAGCATTTATTCAGTATATGGGCAAATTAAAAATTAGCACTTACACACGTCAAATAACATTAAATAGATCATATTCAACAAAAAATATAGATATAACAGAAACATAACGCTTTGAATTTACAAAAAAAAAAACAAAGGTATTGAGCCATTCAGCTTTCATCTAGACGTCGAACGTCACACTTAAAACACATGTTTAATTCCCCTTATTAATGTAGGGTTGCCAACCGTACCATTACGTGCACCCGCAACCCAGTGCATGTTTCAGTACTTCAGACAATTTTTATCCAAAAAATTGTGACGCGCGTCCTAGCGCGAGTTTAACATACCGTATCATCGTCAACGTATGTTCAAGTTTTCACTTCTGCTGGCAATCCCGGAGCGCAACCCGTTGTTTTTTATTACAAAGCTAGTTCTGTCAACCATATGAAACCACCTTACTCAATAAGACCGTTTACTCTCGGACTATTGATCCCAACTAGTCATGGGCAACTAGACTGGTACAGGTTAGCGTCACTTTTTATGTGTACAGGTTTGTTCGACATCTTTGAACTTTGGTTAGGTACATTGATGTATCGCGAGCCTTCGGGCTTATATATTTGCCAAATAATTTAAGATTGTTTAAAAAACTTTTAGAACAGACTTCAAACGCCGCGCTAGTCATTTTCAGTACTAAGTTTGAGGTGTTTATCTCCATATCTCTGGAGATACTGAACATATCTCGATGAAATTAAAATGGGACCACCTGGAAGTATACCCTTTCAAACAAAACAAAAAAGAATTTTCCAAATCGGTTCAGGCGTATTCGAGTCAACAGAGAACGTACAAAAAAAAAATCCGACGAATTGAGAACTTCCTCCTTTTTGTAAAGTTGGTTAAAGAAAGTTTATATGATTTTATTTACTTATGCGGCAGAACACGGCACTGCGTTGCGTTTGCGTTGCAATTTTATAACGCATATTCTGTGATGTACGGCGTGTTTTAAATGCGCGCGGATTGCGGTGAAATAAACGCATGTATAAATATGTGTGACGTGCGATAGAATGATCGCACCGCGTTCTACAGCAACGCACTGCGTTAGGCTCGTTAGGTAAAGATCTAAGTACTTATTTTATCCAGCCGAATGAAAATCTTGGTGAAGTGTAACTAACTTACCAATACAAAACAAACTAACCTAACCTATTTCTTAGTCACACTAACTAATATTTATATTTTATATATTTATCATAAATTTATACTTTTTAAATTTATTACAAGTGCGAAATTTTACGTACAGTGTTCAAATTCCAAGATGTTTGACTCTTGTCTTCTCGCGTGATCCCTCAGGGGCGCGGGGGCCTGGTTTCGGGGCACTGCCCCCTGTCCAGGGTGTCCATCGCAGGACGTGAAAATGTCCGGGTGTCGGGGTGGCCGTTTCTGGGCCGTGGTAGATAACCCGACGGGCAGGGCGACCTGGGTATTAGGTCGGGTTCCTCTTTTGTTTGCTAGGAGTCGCGTGTGGAGGTGGGGATTTTCCCCAGAAACTGGTTAGCCGGGCGAGACGTCCATACCAGGTGGATCCCCGTTCGGGGAAGCCCAGCTAAACTCCCAAGCGACCGGCTAAGTTCCCGGGGTCAACCGCCACCACCGGAGTCGTCGCTGCTCGCGACGAGGTCTCTGCGGAAACCCTTGCCGTCGGGTGGCCTTCTATGGTAGGTAGCGATGCCTCTCAGATGCTGCCACGATGATGAATCCGCTCCTTTAAACAGCTTATTCGTGAGTCTTTTTATTAAGGAGTCCAATGTTACCATTCGGAGATTCTCTGTATCGTGTTGTTGCGAACTATTGTGGGTGCTCCGACTATTTTTCGTAGAATCTTGTTTTGTATTACTCGGCATCTTTGCTTGTTGGTTTCGCTTGCCAGTGTCCACCAAGCTGGGGTGGCGTCATATGTGAGTCTCGATCGTATATAGGTCTTGTAGATCCCAAGCTTGGCTTTCACCGGCAAGGAGGAGGTCATGATGGGGCGTAGTAGGTGAGCGGCTATGCATCCACTGCTGGCGGCTAGACGTGTGTAACTCAGGAGTGATTAACTAAAAAGAGTTATATCTCCTTAAACCAAAGATTATTTCAGTATATCTTACATTTCTCAACCATCTCTTTAACTCTTTTATATCTTTAACGCAACGACTCATTTCGCGGAGTTAGAGTAAGCGGGATGTAACCATATAACATACATGCGTTAAAAAGAGAGCGTCACGGAATTAGAGTAAGGGAGATGTAAACATATAACAATCTATGTGATAGAAAGGGAGCGTAGCGTCACAGAGTTATTAGGGATATAGAGATATAAAAGAGATATATATATCTTATGTTAAAAATGATACGTATCTATCTTTTCTCTTTAAGGATACGATTTGCACATGGCTACTGGCGGCGTTCTTAGCCTGCTTCCCCATAAGATGTTGACGAAGCAAGTGCATCTGGTTCTGACATCGCGGATAATATCGTTTACGCGATGCAGGATCTCATACATTTCGGCAATATTACTGTAATAAACTGTGCAACCTACTCCAGCGCCATCTAGTACTCATATACTATATACATAAACTCACGAGAAAACAAAACCGGCTAAGTCGAGTTGGACTCGCCCACCGAGGCTTCCGTACCAACGTTGGTTGGTACCAATTAAGCTAGACCTCTAAATTGTATGAGCGCTCATTTAACTCAGAGGCCTATCTTAATCGGCGAAACTATGTATGTATGGGGACACCCTTTCATTTTCAACTTTTCTATTTTTTAGAATTTTTCCTTTATTTGTGCTGCAAGACCTCGCTTCTTGCTAAATTTCATGATTCTAGGTCAACGGGAAGTACCCTATAGGTTTTCGATCCAAAACCTATAGGGTACTTCCGGTTGACCTAGAATAGTCAATTTTGGTCAAAAGCAAGGTCTTACAGCACAAATAAAGGAAAAATTCCGAATAATAAAAAAAATTTGAAAATAAGGTAAATTTTGGTACTTACAAGTTTTCGACTTTCGACTTACTAAATTTGCTCATATCTTTTTATCGTGTTGACTCAGGACCTTGATTTTTGTACACCTAATAGGGACTATAGACCTTAGTATCAGGTATACATGTAAACTTGCTAGGTCCACCCGTTCCTGAGAAAATCGGTGGTGACACACGAACAGACAGACAGACAGACAGACAGACAGACAGACATACAGACAGATAGACAGACAGACAGAAGGACAGACGGACAAGAAAGTGATCTTATAATGGTTCCTTTTTTACCTTTTGAGGTACGGAACCCTAAAAATGTAATAATATAAGCTAAACGACCATTAAAGCCGTATATTATTAGCATGGCGGAAACGTTAATTTCGCTAATTGTTATTTTATGTGCTAAATTATTATTAGAAACGGTAGTAATTGTATTATTTTTAAATTTTACTTGTGTTTATGTTTGACTCAAATGCTTCGTACATACACTACATACACAAGAAATATAATCTTTAAGAATGTGTAACCGTGGTGTTACCTATAAGAGTAGCTCTAGAGATTTAGACAAATAAAGTTTTTTTTTAATATCCGACGGGTATCTTGCTTGGTGGTAAGCGATGATGTGGTCCAGGATGGTGAACACGCTACGCCTAGAATACTCTGACTCTCAAGGGCTGTGTGCTACCGGAACACCGTAAGGTTATGGCGGCAGATTTCCTCCTTGATAGCGGTTTTGCTCCTATTAGTGTTTCAACACTTGATAGTTTTTAACCTAAAACGTGTTTTTATTAGCTGTATGTTTGTAACCGACTTCTTTGGGCGCGATTTTGACCCACTTCTTTTGATTTTCACTTTGATTTTGATATCGTTCAAACTTTGTAGATTTATCGAGTACCGATGACAATACACTAATTTGATAAAAAAATATTACTATTTTAAACTTATAAGTAGAAAATAAATAATAGTTTAAAAAACTAAAAAATACGCTTTTTATAGAAAACCGAACTAAAAATTAGAAAATAAATTTTAATAAATTTAAATTAAGAATAGTGTTAAAAATATCATTTTTTTTTTTTTTTTTTTAATTATTATTTATTTTTATTTCCACTAATAACTAAAAACTAAATAGTAAGTGATTGACATATAATATCACCACAGAATTAAAGTTATGGACATAGCTCAACAGATTAGCAAACTGAAGTGGCAGTGGGCTGGTCATATTTGCTGCAGAACTGATAACCGTTGGTGTACACTTTTCCTAGAGTGGAGACCGTGTATCGGCAAACGTAGCGTAGGACGTTCTGTGACCAGGTGGAGCGACGATATACGCAAACCGGTGGGCAGTGACTGGAAAAGAAGAACCGAAGATGGGGCTCAGTGGCGTATCTTAGGAGAGGCCTACGTCCAGCAGTGGACTGACACTGGCTGATTATGATGACGATGATCATATATGCCGATATCAACACAATTTTTTTCTACAAAAGTCAGTTTTGTCTCAATTATCAGAACAGATGAACATACATACATACATACATATACCTGCCAGTCAAAATCCTAACCCTTCTTTTTGCTTCGCCATAGGGAAAAAATATCCAATCCTACACACATTTAACAGCATTTTATATGTTTAACTCAATGATTAACAAACACACGATTAAGTACTCAATTTGTCACACTTGTATAAACAACTTTGTAAACAATGTCTGACTTTATGTACTGAAAATATTTTTCAATGCAGTAAAATGTCTTTACACAAACACGAACACGCTGATAGTAATTTTTTTTTTTTAATTTATCTTATAGGCTAGCGTTTGACCACTATGCCTGGTGATAAGCGATGATTTGGTCGAAGATGGTGAACACGCTAGGCCTAGAATACTCTGACTCTCAAGGGTTGTGATCTGCCGGAACACCGTAAGTTATGGCGGCAGATTTTCTCCTTGATGGTGGCTAGCAATTTTTTGATAGCAAGACAGGCGATATAATATGCTCGTACCACCTGGTGACGAACACCCGTGCTAGGATTTGAACTAGCGACTTCTCGCTTAGAAGTCAATTCATGTATTTTACACCAACGTGGTTCTCATAATAATTAAGATAGTTTAAAAACTGGAACAACCGACTTCCATACCGCGCGAGCAGTTTCAGTAGCAAGTTTGAGGCGTTTATCGTCATATCTCTGGAGATACTTATCAGATCTCGATGAAATTACAATGGGAGCACCTTTCAGATTTACGCTACCAATTAAAAAAATAATCATTCGAATGGGTTTACGGTTGACGGAAAAATCGCGTAACATGCGTAACATATACAACTTAAAAATAATCTCCTAACTAGACAATATTAAAAAAACTGGCCAAGTGCAAGTCAGACTCGCACTCGTAGGGTTCCGTAACACAGTAGAGTATTTTATAACTATTAATTTTTGCCACCAAAAAATTAACTTAACTTTCATACAAACTCTATGAAAAACAAAGTTATATTTGCGGTCGCTATATCTCAACAACTGCTGACTGCTGCTGTATCTCGTTCAAACTTATTTTCTTTGAAGGTTTTTATTGAGATCTACAGCATATATTTTCTTAGATTTTTTACTCCCTTACTTTAGAGGTTAGAGGGGGGGGGGGGGGGGGGCGCACATTTTATCCATTTTAGACGTCCCTATCTTTGAAATGATTGATTTTGAGAAAAAATAATTTTAGGAACCTCAATGTAATTTTTAAAGACCTATATATAGACACCCCGCACGTAAAGGTTTGAAGACAAAAGTTTTTTGTTGTTTCCATGTATGGGACCCATCCCCTTAATCTTTATTATTGTATGAAAATCGTAAAGCGGTTCACAGAATACCACGTTTCAACTGCGGAATAAAGTGGCTGTGACATACGGACGGACAGAGAGACAGACATGACGAATCTATAAGGGTTCCGTTTTTTGCCATTCAGCTACGGAAGCCTAAAAATACATGATACTGAAAATTTTTAGCGCGGAATTTAAAGTCGGTATTATCGTTTTGTATACGAGCTTAAACTTACGTTACTGTTAATCCACTGTAATATCACCGACCTTCATGACCATTAACTACGAAAATTAAGTCATCTCATACAAAAAGATGACAATTCTATAATAACTACAATGGTCATCTTGTAGCCTTGGACAGGGTATTGTATTGAAAAAACACTGTAATATATTGAAAAACAGTAAAATTGAGGTCGAGACCTTATAACTGACAATTATTTGGCAAAAACTGATGTTTGCGCTCTGTTTATCGACTTTTGTTTGGGATTAGGTGTCGTTTCCGTGGTTTTAAGCATTATTTGCTTAATTTGCATGGCAATGCAGGGCAATGCTTACAAATCTTGTGGGTCTAATGTAACTTTCATCCCATAGGTTAGTAGATATGCACAGCAAAAACTAACACCGAAATCACATATATTGGTCTTTCGTTAACAGACTTACTTCACAAAAAGGAGGAGGTTCGCAATTCGTCGGAATCTTTTTTGAAGTGATAACTTCTTTAGCGGCGATGTGAACATTTTTGGAATGGGTAAAAAATGTTAGACTTATGTAGTAACTATTATATAATCTGTGCATATCTATATATCATAGTCTTTATTCATTTAAACTATTTTTAACCGACTTCAATAAATGGAGGAGGTTTCTCAATTCGACCGTATATATATATTTTTTTTTTTAAATGTTTGTTCGCGGATAACTTCGTCGTTTATGAACCGATTTTGATTATTCTTTTTTTGTTCGAAAGGAGATATCCCAAGTGTGGTACCATGGTAATTTTATTGAGGTATGATAAGTATCTCCAGAGATATTGTGATAAACATCTCAAAATTGGTACTGAAAATGAATAGCGCGGCATTGAAGTCGGTTGTTTTTTAGTTTTTAAACGATATTATATTATCAGGTCACGTGTCCTGACGCGATGTCCTGACGCGAGTCTAACATTTTTTACCCATTCCAAAAATGTTCACAACGCCGCTAAAGAAGTTATCACTTCAAAAAAGATTCCGACGCATTGCGAACCTCCTCCTTTTTGTGAAGTAAGTCTGTTAACAAAAGACCAATATATGTGACTTCGGTGTAAGTTTTTGCTACATTTACTCATATTTGTGCCATATACTTTTGCATGGAAATCGTACCCCCCTTAACAAATACTAGGTACAATGGGCGGTCTTATCGCTAAAAGAGATATCTTCCAGACAACCATTGGACATAACAATATAGATAGAACCAGGACGGTTGTGTGTACTTATTTAAAACTTTTTACTTTATGATGATTATATTATCATATAGTTAATTTAAAACTATATATATAAATACAATATAAACTACTCCTAAAACTATAATACAGACTATATAAAATCTACAAATAAAAACTGAATTAAGGTCGCTGTCCGCTGGTAGGGTACCCAAAAAGCTGGCGACATTAAGTACCTCTTTGAATGGCAAGACTAATTCGTTGGCCGAGGTACGCCAGCTCTTTGGTCTTGGCAGACATCTATCAGACGTCTGGACAACTCCTTTACAAAACCGCGTGCTTGTTGACCCCACGAGCCCATGGTCTTGACACAAAACGGAAGAAACGCGTAATTGCCTCCAATGTCTGCATATTTCCTCCGTTTGAGGGCCTCTGCCGCGTCTGCGGCTGCTCCTGCAACCCGTGAGGTACTGAGGTGGGATGCTGCATATAGTTATTACCATAATTAAGAGAGTATAAAAACTAAAACAACCGCCTTCCATGCCCCGCGAGTCAATTTCATTAGCAAGTTTGAGACGTTTATCATCATATCTCTGGAGATACTTATCAGATCTCGATGAAATTACAATCGAACCACCTCGGAAATATACTCTACCGATACATAAAAAAAAGAACAACATACAGATTAATTGAGAACCGCATTCTTTTTGGAAATCGGTTTAAAAGACGAGATTAATTTTACACCACTAATATAGACCCACCATCGTAATAAAATAACTGTATGTATGTACACGTGAATGATTATGATATATAGCTCATTGTTTGCAGACCTTCGTCTGACGACTTCCTCATTGATAATCTTTTTAACCGACTTCCAACAAGGAGGAGCTTCTCAAATCGTCTGTATGTTTTTTTTAATGTATGTTAGGCGATTGCACCGTCAATTGTGAACCGATTCGAATTGTTCTTTATTTAAGCGCTAGGGTACATTTTCAAGAGTTCCATTATATTTTCATCGAGATCTAATTAGTATCTCCAGAGATATGACGATTAACGTCTCAAACTTGCTACTGAAACTGATTCGCGAAGCATAGAAGTCGGTTGTCTTAAAAACTCTAAGTACTCACATTTTTGGCAAGTCAGGCGGACCATCGATATAATATGCTCCTACCAACTATGGGCGCATTCGTCGGCCGTGCTAGGATTCGAACTGGTGACCTCTCGCTTAGAAGTCGATCCATTTATCTTTTACGCTACGCCATAGGGGCTCATTACACATGATGGATGACCAGGGTCTTTTATCAAATCATTGTTTAAAAAAAGCTTGTAATAATAGGGAATAAAACATGTAGTATACATTTACTTGAAATCATTTATTTTCGAATCATTATTGTTCTGGTGTTGTTTGTTAAACATTTTTTTATAAATAAAATACTCTTAAATGTGTTAAAATATTATATGAAAAATGCAAAAAAAGCGTGGGAAATTTTAATTTGCGAAACACATCACCACTTGTCAATTAGAAAGTGACGTCACAGGGCACCACACGGTCTCCATAGATTAAATCTTTTTCATAGAAATACTATGCACTGTTGGACGAATACGTACTATTTCTAATAAAAATATTTAATCTATGGACACCGTGCGGTGCACTGTGACGTCACAAAGGCGCGCGAAAATTCGGCAGCGTTTTAGATAAGTACCTCATATTTTTTCAGTGCTAAAACAATTTTTTAGCTTAATTTGAATACTTTCAGTATTATTTGATATTTTTACTGTGTTAAATGGATGCAATCAGTGAATTAAAAATATTTTAAAAAATCATGCATATTCCCTATTGCGTCACAACACATTGTTATTGTTACTACTCCACTTAGTGTCGCCGCACACGGGCCACGGGCCACAACCACAAAACGGCGCCACCGGCATATTTCCTATAGTTTTCATACATTTTATCATGTAGCGTGTGGCGGCCACCGGCGTCAACCGTGTGCGGCGAGTCCATATAAAATGTATGAAAACTATAGGAAATATGCCGGTGGCGGCGTTTTGTGGTTGTGGCCCGTGGCCCGTGTGCGGGAACCCTTAGGTTGCCTTTACTGTAATACCCCTAGTACGAGTTTTCATCGTAAACGCTTTTGACAGATCACATATAATTTTCGACTTATTCTGGCTCCCTGATTGGTCTAAATTTACTTATGTGTGACAACCACTAGAGACGCTGTACTGTTTTTCATACAACATTTGTTCGATATACGATATCGAGTTTGGTATGAAAACTCGTACTAAGGGAACTGCAAGATTGCTAGATGCAAGATATAGATTGCTTCTGGCGATAAGGCCGCCGATTGTATCACCGAATAAGGTTGTTGATCTGTCTGAGGATGTTAAGGTTCTTTTTGGTATACAATTAACAATTCATCTATCTATCTTTTAATTTTAGTTGAATCATCCATACTCCCATCACTTATCATTAGGTTACAAACTGGAGTGCTTGTCATTTTGGAATAAAATAATATCGCTTAATAATTAAGATAGTTTAAAAACTAAAACAACCGACTTCAATGCCCCCCCCCCCGCGAGACAATTTCAGTAGCAGTTTTGAGACGTTTATCGTCATATCTCTGGAGATACTTATCAGATCTCGATGAAATTACAATGAGACCACCTCGAAAACGTACCCTACCGATTACAAAAATAATCATTCGAATCGGTTCAGAATTGACGGAGTAATCGCGTAACATACATACAAAAAAAAAACATACAGACGCATTGAGAACCTCCTCCTTTTTGTGAAGTCGGTCAAAAAACTAAAAGAACCGACTTCAAATGCCGCGCTATTAATTTTCAGTGCCAAGTTTGATATGGTTATCTCCATATCTCTGGAGTTACTTATCACTCTTATCAGATCTCGGTGAAATTACAATGGTACTACCACCCTTGAGATATTTCCTTTCCAACAAAAAAATAATTATCAAAATCTGTTCATTAAACGTCAAAGTTATCTGCGAACACAAATAAAAAAATATAGGTACCTATATGTTTATACAATATATAGGACCGAATTGAGAAACGTCCTCCTTTTTTTAAGTCGGTAAAAAATAACACTTTTCCTTCTGCTAGCTGTCACTCGAATGACAGATAGGTAGACAAAGTTTCAGTCTCTGTGACAACGATAAGATAAACCTAGCCACTCTGAGATAGGTGTACTAAAATATAACATCAGAACAAGTAGCCTTGAAAATCTTGAAATATAAACTAAAAAATATAAACATATAGTTACGTTTCAATTGGCTATATATATTATATCCAGTTTCATGTGTGACCTACAAGCATTTAACCACTATCTCACTAGATGTGAAGGGGGTAGGATTTCCATGCAAAAGTATAATGCATAAACATGAGAATGGAGCTAAACTTTGGACTGAAGCTACAGCTACATCTCACATCATCATTTTTCTATCCTAATCCCACCCCACTTAAGTGGGGTCGGTGCAACATGTCATTTAGACGTGTGTAACTCAGGAGTGATTAACTAAAAAGAGTTATATCTCCTTAAACCAAAGATTATATCCGTATATCGTACATTTCACCGCCATCTCTTTAAATCTTTTATATCTTCACCGCAACAACTCATTTCGCGGAGTTAGCGGGATGTAACCATATAAAATACCATGCGTTAAAAAGAGAGGGTAAAGGAGTTAGAGTAAGCGAGATGCATATAACTTTCTATGCGTTAAAAAGAGAGGGTAAAGGAGTTAGAGTAAGCGAAATGCATATAACTCTCTATGCGTTAAAAAGAGAGGCTAAAGGAGTTAGAGTAAGCGAGATGCATATAACTCTCTATGCGTTAAAAAGAGAGGGTAAAGGAGTTAGAGTAAGCGAGATGCATATAACTCTCTATGCGTTAAAAAGAGAGGGTAAAGGAGTTAGAGTAAGCGAGATGCATATAACTCTCTATGCGTTAAAAAGAGAGGCTAAAGGAGTTAGAGTAAGCGAGATGCATATAACTCTATATGCGTTAAAAAGAGAGCGTCACGGAGTTAGAATAAGAGTGATGTAAACATATAACAATCTATGTGATGGAAAGGGAGCGTAGCGTCACAGAGTTATTAGGGATATAGAGATATAAAAGATATATTTATATTTTGTTCAAAATGATACGTATCTATCTTTTCTCTTTAAGGATATGGTTTGCACATGGCTAATGTCATTGTCTTCCTTTTGGGTCTGTCCGCGGTCATTTCTGCATCCACTCCTTTTCATGCATATCTTCTATCACACAGTCCATCCACACTTTCTGCGTTCTTCCTCTTCCTCTCTAGCCGTCCACTTTCATGTCCTCTGCCTTTCTAGTCACATGGACTTCACTTCTTCTCATAATATGTCCATACCAGGCTAGCCTATTGCTTCCTTAACTTTTGCACTGAAACTACATCTATTGGTCTTATTTATATAGAAGTATTTACTTTGAAATTATATTTGCCTTCATAATTTGATTGAATGATATGCATTATTTTTGTAGTGTTGGGACTTCTGCTAGTCCGCCTGGGGCGGTACCAACACATTGCCGATTAATTCAGCCGTGAAAAAGGAATGTTTTTGGGTTGAAATGGCAAAGTGTCCAGGGAAGTTAGAGGGCATGTGAGAATTAACATCTTTATGTCTCAAGGTAACAAAATTTGCATGCCGCTGTATCTGTAAAAGGTAGATGTCATCGCTTACCATCAGGCGAGCGTCGTGCTTGTCCTGTTGCCTTATATCATAAAGTCAAATATAGTATATGCTACTATTAGATTTCTGTAGTTTAGCTGAAAAACAATTCATTTCAAACGAATATAATGTGTGCTAATATACATACATACAACTATACAATGTTACGAACTCGTGAAGACGCAATCGTCGTGATTACTTTTATTGTGAATGTGGTACTCAGAGACGTAACAACACATTGTTGTTGGTCTGTTAGATACATAGTTCATTACCACACTAAAGCACAGAATAAATAATAGTAGGTACCTAAAGGTACGGCCACACCGCTGCGGTCTGCGGTAGCGGCGGCGTTGGCGATCAGGAATGGAAGTCTCTACACTGACAGCGATACGACTTGTCATCGCTAACGTCTAATAGAGCGAGATGCAACTTGACAGTTGAATATCTGCTTCTCTTTTTAATCGACAACACGAAAAAGGAGGAGGTTCTCAATCCTCAATTCGTATGCTCATCGATTATTCAAAGACGCCTGAGCCGATTCGGAAAGTTCGATGCGATATATGTTCAGTATCTCCAGAGATATGGAGATAAACACCTCAAACCTGGTACCGATGATTAAGATAGTTTAAAAACTAAAGCAACCGACTTCAATGCCCCGCGAGTCAATTTCAGTAGCAAGTTTGTGGCGTCAATCGTCATATCTCTGAAGATACTTATTAGATCTCGATGAAATTACAATGGGACCACCTCGGAAACGTATTTCACCGATTACAAAAATAATTATTCGAATCGGTTCAGAATTGACGGTGTAATCGCGTAACATAGACACACAAAAAAATACTTATTGAAAACCTCTTTCTTTTTGGAAGTCGGTTGAAAATTACTAGCGCGGCATTTGAAGTCGGTTCTATTGGATTTTAAACGATTTTACTATTATTCAAATTTCACAATATGGGACTACACTAAATAAAATAACATTTTAACATTCTGATGTAAAGACCATCGATTCCAAGGTACACTACACTTTAAACATACATTTTCCTTCTTTTTACATATCATTGCAGCTATAAAAAGCCGGTTTATATATTAACAGACACACTCATTGGAACGTATTTGTTAAACTTGTATTATACAGTACTAGCCTTAACCCGCGGTTTGACCCGCGTAGACATCGTTCCTGTGGGAATATCGGGATTAAAAGTATCCTAAGTGTTATTCCAGGATATTTCAGTTTGATCGGGTTGTCCGTTTAGGCTTGTTTAGGTAAAAAACAGACATAGTGACAGAGTTACAAAGTATGGATAAGTAAGGATAATCGAAAAACATCTACGGGACTTCACCTTTGATTTTCCTTCTTTTGCTAAGGACAAATGTAATAGGGGCGATAAGCGTAATACGGCAACGCTTACAATTATATATTTTTTGTACTCCGCAAATCGTGAACCGATTTTAATGATTCTTTTTTCATAGATAGGGATGGTTCATCTTCAAAGTAGTCCCATTTAAATGTTTTCAAGATCTGATAATTATCTCCAGAGATATGACGATAAACGTCTCAAACTTGTACATACATAATAACATACATAAAAGAAATAGGTATAAACATCCAAATTGGAATCGCAAATCTGAGATTCGGCAAACGTAGCGTGGGACGTCCTGTGACCAGGTGGAGCGACGACATACGCAAAGCGGTAGGCAGTGACTGGAAAAGAAGAGCCGAAGATTGGGCTCACTGGCGCGTCTTGGGAGAGGCCTACGTCCAGCAGTGGACTGACACCGGCTGATGATGATGATCCAAATTGAGAACCTCCTCCTTTTTAACCGACTTCAAAAAATTGAGGTTCCTCAATTCGACCGTATATGTTTGTTCGGGGATAACTCCGTCGTTTATGAACCGATTTTGATGATTATTTTTTTGTTGGAATGGAGATATCCCAAGTGTGGTACCAGAGTAATTTAATCGAGGTCTGACAAGTATCTCCAGAGATATGGGGATAAAAACCTCAAACTTGGTTTTAGCGCGGCATTTGAAGTCGGTTATTTTAGTTTTTTAAACGATTTTATTTAATTCGGTTAATGAGATGAATTTTGTCTTGACCGTATTTTTTAGACATCGATGGCGGCCGTAGACTTGCAAAAATATTGCAAACTACCATCCTATTGAAAAACTAGACTGTTGGTAAATTGCTCTACAATGGTCAAGGTCGCTGAGCCTGGAGGCCAACTCAGAAATAACACATCCAAAAAATCGGGCCCGACCGTTTCCAAATCATTACAGGCATCTCCGAGTAATTTGTGAATATACGTAAAACATAAAAAAAAAGATTCCGTCGAATTGAGAACCTCCTCCTATTTTGTGAAATAAATTAAAAAGGAACTGATTTCAATTTTTTTAAAATACAGTCGAATTGAGAGCCTCCTCCTTTTTTTGAAGTCGGTTAATAATTGGTTATATTTTGTAAGAAATCTTACAATAGATTGTCTAAGGTCAGTACGTATTATCATAATTTAAATACACATGTTATAAATGTTATAATGAATTAAATAAAGGGTTACGCCATAAATAATTCAAGATAATGTAGTATTATTAAGAGCAGTAACAAAATATTTACCTGCGTCTGATCGGGGAACTGGCGCCTATGTGACGTCACGCAGGGGTATGAAACTAGGTTATCTTCTATAGAAATTATTTTAAGAGGGAAATGCACCCCGCATTTTCCCATACAAATGTATCTTTATTTTTCTGTTTCGACCAAAAACGACCAATTTTACTGCCCTGATGTAAACAACTACCAGACAAATTAGAAAAAGGTTTTCAGACAAAAAAAGATGATTGGAGTACGGTTGCATTATTTTGTAAAAATGTTGTGCGCAAAAATAATTTGATCGGATCAGTTTTCGAGAAGAAAATAGGGGAATACGGAACTTTATTTTAGTCAAAATGTTGTAGGTAGGAAATGGTTCTGAGTTGCTTTTGTCCCTATCGCCTGTCTTTTCCTTCAATGTCATTTTTATTCATCTTTTACTAGCGACCCGCCCCTGCTCCGCACGGGTAGAGGATATATGCTTGCATCTTTGCATCAGTTTGTTGCGTCGAGTATGAATTAACGTGTTCAACAATCATCGTCATATTTCATTAACGTGTTCAACAATCATCGTCATATTTCATTAACGTGTTTAACAATCATCGTCATATTTCATTAACGTGTTCAACAATCGTCGTCATATTTCATTAACGTGTTTAACAATCACCGTCATATTTCATTAACGTGTTCAATAATCATCGTCATATTTCAACCAATTTACACCTTGTCGAATTATACATATAAACCTTCCTCGTAAATCACTGTCTTTTGGTAAAAAAAACCGCATAAAAATCCGTTCATTATGAGTTTATCGCAAATTAGTACATGTGGTCACCTTTACAAAAAAATATATGCTCGGTAACAAAATAATTATCATCTGTGTAGCAACCATTTGTCTTTTACGCCAGAAAGGTTGTATTGGACACGGTTCCATGAGGCAAAATTCTTCAAGTAATAAACCAAAAATAATACTATTTATAGTATTATTATAGTACTATTTACTTTTTTTTTAATATATAGAACTGGGCAGCACTTGACCCCTATCTCACCTGATGTTAAGTGATGATGCGGTCGATGATGGAGCGCGCTTACCCAAAAGATACCTATTCACAAGCGATTTGAGTTTAAATGAAACTAACTATAACTTAAACTTAACTTAACTTTCACTTACTATTTTTAAACTTGAAACTACCTTTGAAAAAAAAGAGGAAGTTCTCAATTCATCCGCTAACTTTGAAAAAAAAGAGGAAGTTCTGAATTCATCCGAATCTTTTTTATATTTTTAATTTTATAGTATGTTCACTGATTACTCGAAGACGCGTGAACGTGATTTGGAAATGTTTTTTTTGGGTTGAAAGGGCTTCACAGGTGGTCCTATTTAAATTTTATTGAGATATGTTTAGTATCTCCAGAGATATGGAGATAAACATCTCAAACTTGGTACTGAAAATTAATAGCGTGGCATTTGAAGTCGGTTCTTTTAGTTTTTTAAACGATCTTAAATGATTGCATAGTAATAGTTTCTTATTAATTAAAAAGAAATATAAAATAACGAAAGGTTCGCAACACCTGCCCATGTTATCACCTCCTATCGGCTCTTGACACATATACATACGACACCCGTACATAAGTACTTTCATTATATACAATGCCACGTATATAACAAGTATTCTTGTACAGGCTGATGTTTTATAAATCCATGACTTGCCAAATCATAGTATCACAGTTTTATAATATTGTCAAACTATGATGGTAATAAGTACAGTAATAGTTTGTAATATTATTTATTCTATGGTAATATTAACCTATTACATATTATCAAATATTGTTTCTTTATGTGTTACACACTTTATATTTTTGTACATTGTTACACACAAACCAAAATGTCATCGTACCGACGGTATTTGAACCCACGTCTCTTAGGAAACATGCCCTGTCGTTCTAACCCACTAAGCCTCAGTACGATCCCATTAATACGACGAAACTAATAGATTTCATTATAACCAATCCTGCATTGGTGGCACCATCTATGACAACTATTTCGAAGTTAGTCATTCGAATGTAAATATTACAGCCAGAGCATGTTATATATATATATATACAATGTACTTTTTAACCTATAACTTTATCGATTACTTACGATAGCCTATAAAATATAAAAAAAATACGTATGTTCCAATTCTACTCATTGCAAGGTTGTTAGATGGTGTATATTTTACTCTCCCATAAATTATATTCTTTATATTATAGTATAGGTTAGCGTTTGACGACTATCTCACTTGTTGGTAAGATATGATATGGTCGAAGATGGTAGCACGCTAGGCTTAGAATGGAATCTGGCTCTCAAGGACAGCTGCCGTTAGATGTGAACACATTAGATGTTTGGCGACAGATTATCCAACTTGAGGGTGGTAGCTAGCCAGGCGGACTCTAGATAGTGTCCTACCGCCATTCCAGATATTGAGGGTTTCTCAGCAATGTGACGAATGTATGCTCTCTTTTAGGCATAAATGTTCGTCTTGTATTTTTATGTATTTTCAACTTGTTTAATTTGAATTAATATAATTGTATTTTAAATTATTACTGAAGTCATTATCACGGTGTATAATAATTATATTTCGAAATAAATTATTATAATTATTAATATTGTGCAACGGCATCTATATAGTGTTATTAATGTTATATACTGGCTGTAATCCACGTACTTTTAGTCGATTTAGTCGAATGTTACAAATCCACGATAACCTAAAAAACAAAACTCCATATAGTGATTTCTCTATAGCCACAAGGCTCTTAGCTCTCAATAAAAACAACACGCTGTATAAGCATGCCTTCGTGAGCAATCGTTTTACATTATCTATAGAAACGTGACCACGTATAGATTCTCATATATTATATATACATCAAACATATACAAATCTTGAGATGTTATATCACATGTACCGTAATTGTTTGCTCTGCGGTTCGTAATATTGTAATAGAATTAAATTATATTAGCTACGTCATATTTAACCGGAATACAAAGTCGATTTCAAGCACGAGGTTTTTAAAGAATAAAATAACTAGCTTACCTTCTGCAAGGAGGAAATCTGCCGCCATAACCTTACGGTGTTCCGGCAGTACATAGCCCTTGAGAGTCAGAGTATTCTAGGACTAGCGTGTTCTCCATCTCCGACCACATCATCGCTTACTACGAGGCGAGGTAGTGGTCAAAACGCTAGCTTATAAGATATAAAAATAAATAACGGGTTGCACTCCGGGAGCGCCAGCAGAAGTGAAAGCTTGAACACGTCTTTTTTAATATCTTGGAATGACACTTCTCGCAAGCGCCCTGCGCTCCATCTTACGAATTTTCGTCTTACGGTCAGGACACGTGACCCTGACGCGAGTTTAACATTTTTTTACCCATCCCAAGGAAAATGCACAACACCGCTAAAGAAGTTTTCACTCATGTTTTTCTTCTATGTTTGCTACGCAATTACTCCGCCAATGGTGAACCGATTTGAATGAATATTTTTATCATGGGTAAGGTATATCCCCACTGTGGTTCCATTACACAATTAATTGAGATATGATGATTATCTCCAGAGATATGGAGATAAACATCTTAAACTTGCTACTGAAACTAACTCGCGCGGCATGTGAAGTCGGTTCTTTAGTTTTTAAACCATCTTAATTTTTAATAATCTTATCGGCTTGCATTTAAATCACTATCTCGCCTGGTGGTAAGCGATGATGTGATCGGCGATGGTGATCACTCTAGGCCTAGAATACTCTGACTCTCAAGGGCTGTGTGCTGCCGGAACACCGTAAGGTTATGAAGGCAGATTTTCTCCTTGATGGTGGTACTCATTACTTTTAATGCGACCTGAGGTCAATACAACATCTCAACCGTTAAAACACAGCATCCCCAACGACTTTTCGCTTTCTAATGTCTACAAGTCAAAACTATTAACGAAATTGACACCCCAAAGTGCCCATTTATCACCCCACTTTCATGAACAGTGAAATCCAGTGTGTTCTATCGAATTGGGACATTTAATAGACCCATCATGAAATGCGTGACGAAAACGGTATGTTGGTCGTGGAAGTTCAATTTGGGAGTGACGCAATACGCAACTCAAGGATTTGGGTTATGGCATTGATGACTGAATTTCAGACATTTTAGCACCCGCATCGGGGTGGTAACAGCGAAGATTTATATATTAAGAAATTTATACATGCCACGTAAACTTCCGCGTTCTTACTGTTTTTCTACACGTGGTAGAAACTACTGTTTCTATTTAACTTCAACTTGTATTACGTTTTGGTCAGGCGGAACATCGATATATATCGATGTTCCGCCTGACTTGCTTCCAAAACGTAGCTTACCGCCATATTAAATTAAAATAAATAAAATTTAAAATTTATTTATTTCATAAAATGTACAATAAATTTGAGTGCGGCCCTGACTTTTAGACTTCTGTATTTTGGTAGTTAGTTCCTTCCTTCGATTATTAGTTTTACTGTACTATTATACTATTACTGTACTATTTATCTTTACAGAGATACATTACAAAAAAATCATTAAAATTAAACTTATATTTGCGCTAAATTTAAATTTATTTTTTTTTATAATGGAGAAAAGCTGGCGCTATAACCTTACGGTGTTCCGGCATCCCTCGAGAGTTATACTATTCTAGGCCTAGCGTGTTCACTATCTTCGACCACATCATCGCTTACCACCAAGCGAGATAGTGGTCAAACGCGAACCTGTCAGATATATAAAAACACTTTTCGTCGTCTCTTAGAGAGGACTTTGACAAGGGTGCTACTAGACTACTTCACAAAACATTCTCTAGAAAAAAACTGACTTGACTGACTGATCTTAAAGACGGATACAAAAGATAGTTTAAGCCAACCTGGCATAACGATATAAAACGAAGAAAAGTAAGAGACGAAGAAGAAACGTCGCCGTTGAAACCTACTACCACAGATCACGAGTAACAAACGAGGATAAAACTTGCTCAGGGCCAGTTCCACCGGTTTCTATAATATATTATATATATATATATATATATATATATATAAATATAAAGTTTAAGATAGTTATCAGACACGTGATGCCTTATAAAAATTGTCAAAAAATTGTCGGATAAGCTCCTGATAGGTATCATCAGGAACCAGTGAAACTGGCCCTTAAGCCCGTCACAGACTTAGCTATAATATATATTAATATTTTTATAGCTAGGCATATTACTATATATTTTCTATACTAATTTTCGCGTGACCGCACACTCAGCTATAATATATATTTCTGTGACGTCACCAAGCGATACCGTAATATACATTATTGCATATTACTATACACTAGGACGACCATAAATTATGAAGGCATTATGAAGGCAAAATATATATTTCTAAGTGTGTGGTAGCTTGCTATAATATAAATTATAGTACGGTATATTAATATATATTATAGCTAAGTCTGCGACGGGCTTTATACTCCTATCATAATCCATCACATACCTACCACAATCCTGCTCTGTACATATTTTTCTCTATCATAGACTATCAACGCTTCTCTTGCCTATTCTTGACCAATTATCACTTTGCTATATAGGTACTTAACTGCCAACATTCGCCAATATTAATGTTACCTGCTGAACTCCATTAGAATATTTAGTTATTATTTTTAGTTATTATATTTAGATATATATCCTACTAGATCCCATCCTACTATCCTTTTTAGGGTTCGGTACCCAAAGGGTAAAACGGGACCCTATTACTAAGACTCCGCTGTCCGTCTGTCTGTCTGTCTGTCTGTCTGTCTGTCTGTCTGTCTGTCTGTCTGTCTGTCTGTCTGTCTGTCTGTCTGTCTGTCTGTCTGTCTGTCTGTCTGTCTGTCTGTCTGTCTATCTGTCCGTCTGTCACCAGGCTATAGCTCATTAACCGTGATAGTTAGACAGTTGAAATTTTCACAGATGCTGTATTTCTGTTGCCGCTAGAACAACAAATACTAAAAACAAAATAAAGTTAAAAATTAAAGGCGGTCCCCATACAAAAAACGTGTTTTTAAACGCCATCTATCTAATTAGTTTCGGCAAAATGACATAGATGGCGCTAGTAAACGAGCCCCGTCTTTCTAGATCGCGACCAAACCAAATATTCTTGGTAATATCAATTAATCAAATATATGAGGTTGAAACTCTGTTATGGTTCGTATTGTACGGAACCCTCCCTAAGTGTGCGATAAGAGACGCGATGCTGACTCGCACTTGGCCAGTTTTATTTCTATTATTATAAAGGCGAAAGTTCGTGTGTATGTTTGTTACATCTTCACGCTAAAACTACTCAACCGAATGAGCTTAAATTTGGTATGTAGATAGCCTAGACCCTAGAATAACACATAGCATACTTTTTATCCCAATATTCCTACGGGAACGATGTCTACACGGGTATAACCGCGGGGACAGCTAGTTTTATAAATGTGTATCTTTGGTGTGGCAATAAAGTCCCTGTCCATCTCTGCTATGACTTCCTTCAATATTGCCTACCTTCCATAGTTTTATCTAGACAGCTTCAATTTAACAGATATTCTAAAGCAAATACAGTTGCTATATTACTATTTAACATAACGAAGTATACAGGTTGAGATAGCAGTAACTACGTAAATAATAATGGTTGATATAACCTGGACCGTCATGCTTGGACACGCAAGAGTTTTGTCTCCGCGATGCCATTGTATAACACACTTTAATATTCATAAGCTTCGTCTCTGTTTGGCGCAAATGAGAAACTGTGTAGGATACTTAGTTTTTGTATAGAGCTAGCGTTTGAAATCGCCTGTTGGTAAATGATGATGTGGTTGAGGATGATAGCCGATGAATTAGAATTGTAATTGGCTCTCATCATCATTAACTGCCAGTATTCGTCCACTGCTGGGCATAAGCTCTTATGACACGCCACTGAGTTCGATCTTCAGCCTTGTTTCCAACCGCGGCCATCCAGCTTGCGTATATCATCGCTCCACCTAGCTGGAGGGAGTTCAACGGTGCGTTTACCGTGCCGTGGTCTCTACTCTAGAACACGTCTATCCCAACGGTTATCAGTTCTACGACAGATGTGACCAGCCCACTGCCACTTCAATTTGCTATTCCTTTGAGCTACGTCGATAACTTTTGTTCTCTGACGGATGACTTCATTTCGAATTCGATCTTTCAGAGATACTCCGAGCATAGCCCTTTCCATAGCTCGCTGATCAACTTTGAATTGGTGGATCAATCGCACCGTCAGTGTCCACGTCTAGGCTCCATATGTCATCACGGGTTGGACGCACTCATTAAAGACTTTTGTCTTTAGGCTTTGTCGTATCGATGATGAAAAGACTCGACGTAGTTTTCTAAATGCTGCCCATCCCAGCTGCGGGCATTCCGCGGGCTTCCTGCTCGAAATTGTTTCTACCCAATTGCAACACGTTTGCCCAAGGTAGACATATTCTTGAACAGTTTCGAGAGGTACTCTATTTAAGGCAATCGGTTCCGAAATAACATTATTGTTGAACATGATCTTAATCTTATTCGAGTTCATCCGGAGACCGATGCGTGCAGAAGAGTCAGCGAGGGTGGTCAGCATTTATTGCAAGTCCTGCACGGTTCAGCCATGATGATGATATCGTTCGCAAATCTCAGGTGTGAGAGGCCTTAGCCGTTGATATTTATGCCCCATCCTTTCCAGTTCAGCGTCTTGAACAAATCATCTAGAGCGTTTGTGAACAATTTGTAATGGGGAAATAATCAAAGTCTGCTAATGTTGTACTTGAACGGTCATAGTCGCGGCGTCATACAGACCTCTCAACACTTGGAGGTATCGCCAATCAATTTGGCACCGTTGCAGTGACTCCAGAACAGACCAGGTTTCAGTGGAGTCAAAGGCTTTCTTATAGTCCACAAACGCTAGACACAGGGGCTGGTTATACTTCTCGATCTTCTGTATAACCTGCCGAACCTGCCGTGTGTATATGGTCTATGGTGCCGTATCCTCTTCGATATACAGCCAGTTCAGGGGCTGAAACTCGTCTAGTCTACGCGCGAGACGATTTGTGATGACTCTCGAAAACAGCTTATAGACGTGACTCAAGAAGGAAATGGTTCGTTAGTTCTTTAAGGCCTTGTCTCCGGAACACCGTAAAATTATGGCGGGTTTTTTTTTCCTAATGGTGGTAAGCTTCTTTTTGGTAGCAAGTCAGGCGGAACATCGAAAAAATATGCCCCTATCACACGTAAAGTTCCATATAAATAATACTCAGTAAAGACTTTTATCAATACTTAACGTTGTTTCAATATTCAAACGCGCAGTAATTGGCGTGGCGAACGCAAATCGTCGACGTCTTTCAGATGTTCTTGTAGATGAGAATTTCAAGATTTTTCTGGTGGGAATTGTGGAGGCGGATTTATACGGCATTTCAAATATTTAGCATGATTACCTCGATCCTACTGAAATTTAATAAGGAGATACTTTATTAGCATGAGAATGAACATAGGCTACTTTTCGTGAAAATAAATCATAATAATCATGGACTCTTCACAAATTAGTTCTGTACGTGAACAAAGTTGCGGGTAACAGCTAGTCTACTATAAAATGATACAATAAACGAAAAACTAAAGCGTCTAAAATAAACTGTGTAGGTAGTACTCATTATTTTTAACCGACTTCACAAAAAAGGAGGAGGTTCTCAATTCGTCTGTATGTTTTTTTTTTTGTTTGTATGTTACGCGATTACTCCGTCAATTGTAAACGGATTCAAATAATTCTTTTTTTAATAGGTAGGGTACGTTTCCGAAGTGGTCCCATTTTAATTTTATCGAGATCTGATTAGTATCTTCAGAGATATGGAGATAGATATCTCAAACATTGGAGAATGTACGGGTTTTAGAAGAAGAGTCCCAAGAAGATTATACACAATGGAGGTTGCTATTGCATATAATTTTGAAGACTAAAAAATATGATCTTGAATAATGTTTTTACATCTTTCTTCACGTTGATTTTGGTTTTTGACCCTCGACGCAAAACGAAGGAGTGTTATAAGTTTGACGTGTGTATCTGTGTGTCTGTCATCGTGGCATCGTAGCGCCCAAACGGATGAACCGATTTTGATTTAGTTTGTTTTGTTTGATAGATGTCTTTGTCGAGAGTGTTCTTAGCTTTATTTCATGAAAATCTGTTCAGCCGTTTAAATATTATCAGCTCTTTTTTGGTTAAAAAAACTACGATAGCATCTTTCGTAAGCTCGTAGTCCTATGACCGCGGACGTCAAAAAATCAAAATGGCGCTGTCGCAGTATCTTGTTACTTCAATGATATTGCAAAAATATGGTAAGTTTGATCTAATTCTGAGACATCTTGGAATGTTCTCAATGTACAAAGTTATACATATGCTTTGATTATAAACTCGGATTACATATACAAATCAGTCGGGGGTGGTTTAAATTTTTTAATTTAAGTATTATTGACAGATATTCTTACGGTAACTGTGAGCGAGATAGAAACAAAGGTGTGGAGAATTAATTTGTCTTCACAGGAATGTTCTACCAGGCAAAGTCTTGTAAATGTATGCAAAGTTTTTGAGCACCTAATATTTTTTGACATGACATGACGTTTGGCGAAGATGGCGGCCATATCAGTCCCGCCCGCGACACGGCATACATAAATAACTCAGAATTATGAACGTACTTTGTACCAACCAACACTGCAAAAAAAAATTATAAGCATAATACCACAGATTATATAATAGTTACTACGTAAATAATACTTTCCGTTGTTAGGTTGGCTACACAGTGCTTTCATAATTCGAGTATTAACAATGTAAGGAAGTGCCAACTCTTATAACGTAGTAGAGTGATTCAGACTGTGTGGGCCATATGGTGGCAATTAATGTTAATAATCGCAAATAATACTTTTTAATATTCATTTTGGAATACAACTAGTCCGTGTTATAAAAGCATTTGGAATTATTGTAATAAAATAGTAAATTAATTATCGTGTGTTTCAGATGCTTTTATTGCACAAGGCCATTTTGGACATTGTCCTTTGATACCTTGATGACATCATTAATACGACTAGTGAATATTTTCACGGCATTTAAAGTCAATTTTTTAGGGTTCCGAACCCAAAGGGTACCAAATGAACACTTTCTGAGACTTTTTTTGTCTGTTCGTCCGTCCGTCCGTCCGTCCGTGTGTCTATATGTGTGCACTTTACAGATGTACCTTCTTAACCGTAATAGGTACATACTTGAAATTTTCACAAAGTATATATCCGTCAGTGTATAACGGCCCAGACACGAAATTTTATAGATGCATGTAATTTAATTAAAACTTGTTTTGCACTAAAAAGGGTAAAATAAAATCTTAAAAAAAAACCGACTTCATTGCCACAAACAGGCACTCAAAAGCGAAAAATAAATTACTTAATATAATTATTATAAGCGTTACCCACTTATCTATTTGAAGTCGGTACCAGCCAAGTCTAATAGGTAGTAGATTGATACTACCTACATGTATCTACCTACTTACTAACCTACATGTACCTACTTACTTACAACTACTACATACATGGTATCTATCTAAATATAAGTGGGTAGCGCTTATAATAATTATATTAAGTAATTTATTTTTCGCTTTTAAGTGCCTGTTTGTGGCAATGAAGTCGGTTTTATTTTTTTTGAAAAAGATTTTTTGTTATACAAGAATGATTTTTTACCCTAAATTATAAAGAATTAATAAATTAAATTAATTAATTATTATTTAATTAGACTTCGTCAAGACCAATATTACAAAAGAAAAATTCAATTTATATTATTTGTTTGGGACATCTTCACTCAAAAATTTCAGCCAAATCGGTCGAGCCGTTTAACTGATTAAACTGCTTGACTGATTTGGCTGAAATTTTGCACAAGAATCGCCAGTATAGTGGATTAGGTTATAGGATACTTTTCAACGCGGGCAAAGCTGCGGAACACGGGTGGCAGGCTTAGAGGATTTACCAATGGAGATGTTAACACAAGGCGTATCGCTCTGCTGGCCATATAGCCATTTTTGGCCATATGAGCGTGCGTAACTACGCTCTATTTTTAATACTGTGTGCGTGTTTCAAGCTAGTGTGCGAGATCGCCAAAGTGAGTGATTTGTGTGTGTGCAATGTGTGTTTACCTCGTCCCCCGTAAGTATCGGCAGAAAATAATTACAACGTTAACATCTCTATTGGTAAATGCTCGAAGGTGACAGATGGTGAGTCAAAGTGCTACGCCAGTGGGCATAATGTAACAGGAATATATATTCGTAGAGTCGTTCACTCGTAGAATGTAGCAGCATCCGTAGACGTCGTAGCACAACTACTAAGGATAGTGGAAAGAAAACCATGGAATTTCGTTTGTTCGTAATTTTATTACTGCAAAAACATTTTTTGCATAAGTTAAGATCCGCTCAGAAAACGAAAAATATCCGCGACTAGCGCTATTATCTAATTTACTAATTTTCAGTACCTAGTTTGAGGTGCTTGTCTTCACAGCACTGGAGATACTTATCAGATCTCAATGAAATTTTAATGGCACAACTTGGGATGTATGGGTATAAAAGGGTTTTTAAACAATAGAATAATCTCCCAAATCAGTGTAGGCGTCTTTGAGTAAACGGGGAACATATTAAAAAAAAGATTTCGACGAATTGAGAACTTAATTTTTATTTTGAAGTCTTTAAAAAAAGGCTCGACGAGAATATACCACTCGATGGCAAACTACAAACAAGATTAGTCTTGCTACGCTACGTATGAAAGCTACCATTTTCGCATAATAACAATATTAAGTATATCGGTAGCAAAGAATCGGTCGACCTCTAAATAATCGATTTCTAAACTTTAATTACTTATGTTCACTAATAGACACGGCGCCATAACTTTAATAGAGGCATAGAAAATGGCATACAAAACGTCTCGCATATAGCGGTCAAGGGCCACCATTTTCCTAAGTCAATATTACCTTTGTGAAACAACAAAATGGCAGAGGACGCCTCGAAAACAAGTTAACGCGCTCTGCCGGTAATGTTCCAAAAAATCAGGCGACTTTACCTCGTTGAATTGCTTGACTAATTCGTTTGTTAATTTACTAATGTCTTACAGATTCAGAGCAATATACTTTAGTAATTATTACTCTGAGCTTACAGACAACCTTTGAATGGATGACGGGCTTGTACCTTACACGAAAAAAAAACAAATACATGCTAAATCCACAATTTACTAATACTAGGTATTATTATAGCAGTGTATAAAGTAGTGGTAGGAATTCTGCTAGTAGCACCACTTTGCCAATTAATTCAGCCGTGAAATATATATGTTTTTCGGTTTTAATGGCTATATGTCCAGTGAAATTACAGGGCATGTGAGACTTAACATCTTTATGTCTCGAGGTAACAGGGGCAGTGCAGTGACATTCAAAATATTGGCTATTTACCATTTTGCATGCCACTGTATCTGTAACAGGTATACGTCATCGCATACCATCAGGCGAGCGTCGTGCTTGTCCTGTTACCTTCTATCATAAAAAAACAGCAAGACTCCCTTTTGCTTGCTTCATCTAGCCTGTACGCATGGCTACATCCACCTACATTATGTTTCTATGACCGCTGCTTATATTATTTACTACAATTCACAATGAGCTCGTAGTGAAGCGTGAATGAAACTAATTAACTATCAATTATGATAATTAGTACTGCGGGCTCAAGTTAGCTCAGACTGTGGAGTCTAGATTTAGAGTTAAGTATATCAATAGGATCCTTCTTAAGTGTATTAAGTACATATGTTTTAAAGTTTTTTCCATAAATTCAATCTCTGCCGTCTTCCATTTTTTTTAATGTCATATAGGCTAGCTTTTCACCACTATCGCACCTGTTGGTAAGTGATGATACGGCCGAGGGTGGTAGCACGCTAGGCCTAGAATGAGAACTGGCTCTCAAGGACAGCTGCCGGAACACATTAGATGTTTGGCGACAGATTTTCTAACTTGAGGGTGGTAGCTGGCCAGGCGGACACTAGATAGTGTCCTACCACCATGCGGGGGTGGGGGGTTTCTTAACGATGTTTTTTCTTCACCGGAGGGCCACCGTGAATAGCGCACATAATTTTTTCGATAGAATTTTAGATTTCATTACCGCACTAGAAGGATTCCCTCTAAATGCATGCTGAATCAACTGTTACTCATTTTAAAAAAAAGTTAAATTGAAAACTTCTTTTTTTTTTATAGTCTAGTTAAAATGAATAGTCTTATGTTACTAGATAATAAAAACAAATTATACGCCATCGCCAAACAGCCTGTGTATTTTAACCAGCCTTAAAATAGGTTGTCTGTAAGAGATCGCTTTATGCGATAAGACCGCCGATTGTATTACCTAGTTATGTTGTTGCTATTTTAGATAATAAGTTATTTTTGTTGTTCAATAAAGAGTTATTCTATTCTATGCTTCTTCCTATTTCGAAGTCGGTAAAAAAATCCGCATCAATCAACCAAAGGCATAAATTAAAACAATAGTTATTTGCATAAATAATGTCTTAACCTAAGAGTTCTATACTTCGCCGTTCCATCGTGAATAAATAATTACAACCATATATTCTGAAACGGAAAATCAATTTACACCGAAACTAGTTAGAACCTCCAAGATGGCGCACCGTTGCACTCCTTACAAACTTATTGTAGTACTATAACACCTATTCGTAGTATCTTATAAGTACTTATATCGTCACGCAGTTTTTAGGGTTCCGTATACCCTAGTGCTGAGACTTCGTCGTCCGCCCGTCTGTTAAAGGGCTGTATCTTCTGAGCCGAAAGAAGAAACTTTCAATTTGAACGAAATTTTCAGATTATGTTATATGGCCGCTATAACAACAAATACTATAATTAAATTAAAAATTAAAGGTGGTCTTCATAATCATACAAGAAACGTGTTCTTTTAGGTGTTTTTTGTGCGATCTTATGGACCGTAATAGATAGAGACTTGAAATTTGCTCATGTGTGGGCTATAGCGTAGTACTATTAATTATTCTGTGGCTATGGCTGCTATTAGTAAAGTAAAGTAAAGTATTTTTTATTGAATAACTGTTAGTACATGATTATGGGTTTACCCGTGTCGGGTGTGCAACATTAAAACATTGGTTAAATAATAATTAATTGATATAACAATTAATAGACTAATACAGTGCAACCTTAATATAACGTACCTCAATATAACGAATTCCTCGATTTAACAAATTCGTCATGATCCCCTTGAATTGTCCATAAGAGTCAATATAAAATATACCTTTACATTGCGAACATTCTTTGCGTACAACCTCTTTATAACGAATTTTCAACTATCAAGAAAAAGTATTCATACCTCTAATTAACGAATTTTGCCAACCCAAAACCTTTATATAAAGTTTCCACCAATAATGTAACTCTTAATCTTATAATGTGATTCATGTCTCGACATGTTTCGACACGCTTTTGTTTGTAAAGTAATCATTGTTGTTTTGATGGAAAGTAATGTAAAATTAGTAGAAGTTGTTCGCTATAACAAGATAAGTACGTAATATTGAGGTGAATAAAACTATTCTTTTACCTCTTTATAACGAATTTTAGACCAATCTAACCTCAACATAACAAACCTCAGTTCAACGAATTACTTGATATTACGAATATTTTCTTGTTCCCCTCCGATTTGTTATATCGAGGTTGCACTGTATTAATGAAATATAAAAATCAATTGATATAACAACAACTTATACAAATTTTTAAAATTAAATTGAAATTAATAATTATACGTTTCTTGTATCTACCAAGGAATGTTTTTCGGTTAAAATGGCAAGGTGTCCAGTGAAATTACAGGGCATGTGAGACTCAAAATCTGTACGTCTCAAGGTAACAGGCGCAGTGCAGTGACATGCAACATTCAACATCTGCAGTCCAGAATTTTGCATGTCACTGTATCTGTAATAGGTAGACGTCATCGCTTACCAACAGGCGAGCGTCGTGCTTGTTCTTTTACCTTATATCATAAAAAAAAACCAACGTGTTTTTCGGCAGATTTTGTTTAATCTTATTAAAATGTGGTACGGAACCCGTGCGCAATTATGACTCGCACTTGGTCACTTTATTTTTTCATGATAATATTCTTACTACAATCAGTGGCGTGTACAGTCGCGACGTGATAACACGTATTTGTCGTTTAAAGTTTTTGTGAGTGAAAATACGGACTTTTATTATAATATGTGGACATATCGTTGAACTAGTGGTTTTGCGTTGCAGTTTTAGCATTGGTTTGATTTGCTATTATTGTGGTTTTTCATTGGATTAGTTTATTTTTGAAGAGCTAGAGAGGAGGGCTTTTTTATTTCAGCTAAACTACGTGTTTATTTCAGTGATTTTAAATAGGATAAATAAGTTTTCATTTTACATATTCATTATTACATTAACGTTGAGGTCATTAGAAAATCTAACGTTACAAATACCTACTCATTCAACATCTTTTCTCGATAAATCGTTTTCGGTACAGGCTGCACGCCTTTGGAATGATTTACCAGTCGAAATAAGACAATCTCCATCTCCTCAGACCTTTAAGGAACGACTATATAAACACTATCTTACCAGTCTCCACTAAATTGCTACGTATATTGTGTTCTATGTAAATTATTGGTAGTCTCAATCATTGTATTGCTATGCTACAGTGTATTTTATTATTATATGTATGATATGTATTACTTAATATTTAAAGATAGGTATGTATGTATGTATATATGAATATATATATATATATTGTATGTATGTGTATTTATGTGTAATGTATAGTATGACATTTGTTTATTATGTTTGTAAGCATATTTATTGATTTTATTTCAATATTGATACACCACCGTCCGTCACAGTCTCGTTTTCTTCTTTACTATTGGGTTGTCTGGAAGAAATTGCTCTAAGCAATAAGACCGCCCTTTGCATAGCTATAGTTATAAGTTTAGAGTATATTTTGTTTTACATTGTTTCTGTTCTTTTGGTGTGCAAATAAAGAGTTTATCTATCTATCTATCTATTCATCAAATGGTTAAAATTTAATTAATCAATCTTTAGTGTTTAATTTATAAAGCTGTTCTACCGACTTACAACAGAATGAGGTTCTCAATTTATTCTGTATATTTTGTTTTGTATGTTTGTTCACCGATTACTCCGCCAATTGTAAACCGATTTGAATGTTTTGTTTTTTGCCAACCGACTGACCAAAAATGAGTAGGTTCTCAATTAGACTGTATATTGTTTTGTTTGTTACCTCAGAACTCATTTTGTTCGAGAGAGTGTGCCTCCCGTTTGGTCCCATTCTTAATTTATCGACGTATGACAATTATCTCCGGAGATATGTAGATAAACAAACTTTAGACTACATGATTATAACTAGCCAGTACTTGGACTATCGCGGCATGTGAAGTCGGTTTTTTCATTTTGTACGATCATAAACTTGGCTAAAATTTTGCACAGGAAATGGTAGAACACAATTTGGTAAAATTAAAGATAGGATACATATCCTTTGGATTAAAATCGTCTGAAGTACTGAAACATGCAATGGGTTCGATGGTTCAAATCGATCAAGATTTGACGGCGTTCTGAGGTAACAAACATTAAATAAAAAAAAGCAGTCGTATAGAGAACCTCCTTTTTTGTGAAGTCGGTAAAAAAGAAATGATAATGTTACAACCTGATTTTGGTTTACGATTTGGCGTTCTTTTTTTCCCACTGCTGGGCAAAGGCACACGCCTTCCACGAATCTCTCACCAGGGCAATTTCTGTCCAGGTCTGGTCGGTCTTATAACATACATTTCATATACATTTTGTAGTAGTAGAAACTCAGTGGCGTGTTTTAGAAACAGTTTTTCTTAGATTAACGAGGACATTCGTTTTCTGCCCCCTCAACAGACAACAGATACGAATTCTGTTAGCGTTCACGCCAATTGCAACCTATAAAAATTAAAGGAATGACATTTCTTTTTCCGCAACCAATTGCATTGTCACTATCCTTCTAAAGATGCGTTTGGCGTGAACGCTAATACAAATTGTATCTAAAATATGAAATGGCATACACCGTTTCCGTTGCGCCGTAGGTAAAAATGTAGTTTAAAAGCTGTTAACAAACAACGTGTAACTCTAGTTTAACTGAGCAGTTGATTTGTAACTGTCGTTTTTATGTCACTATGGCGTCAACTATGGCGTTTCAAAATGGCGATGCGCCATTTTGAAATTCGCGCTTTTGTTTTGAATATTGCAATTTTCTGCTAAACAAAATACTCAGTCTAAAGGATATTTGTATAGAAGACATGGTATGTATCTCAGTTAGGGTTGCAAGTAACCAAGAAATTGATCTCGTTTTTCTCTTGGACTTAGCTTTCTAACACACTTATTCACAAACAATAGGTACTACAATTTTCCACAGTTCACGGTTGGTAGGATCATTAAGTATATCAATATTCCGCCTGTCTTGCTACCGGACAGTACCTTATCGCCATCAAGGAGAAATTGCCGCTAAAAACTTTACGGTGTTCTGAGGCCCTAGAGATTCAGACCATCTGGGCCTAGCGGTTTCACCACCCTCGACCACATCTGCAGCTTATCACTAGGCGAGATAGTGGTCAAATGCTAGCCTATAAAATATATTTAAAAAAATCGAGTGTGAGTAGGTTTATTTATAAGGTTTCTTTTAGGCAAGCACGCTACACCGTCGACTAAATCATAACTTGCCAACAGGTGGGACGGTCATAAAATGCTTGCCAAAACGCAATATGTAGAAGAAGTGTAGTGGTAGGACTTCTGCTAGTCCGCCTGGGGCGGTACCACTACTTTGCCTATTAATTTTCAGCCGTGAAATAGGAATGTCTTTCGGTTGAAATGACAAGGAGTCCAGTGAAATTACAGGACATGTGAGACTCAAAATCTGTACGTCTCAAGGTAACAGGCGCAGTGCATTGACATGCATGCAACATTCTGGCAGTCCAGAATTTTGCATGTCACTGTATCTGTAATAGGTAGACGTCATCGCTTACCATCAGGCGAGCGTGGTGCTTGTTCTGTTACCTTTTACATAAAAAAAAACAATAGAAACACACTCAAAAATTACTTTTTGGTGGTTAGTGTTTTTTTTTGTTCAATTACAAAACGCTTCTAAAATCTAAAACAAGATACATACAAATAAGTGTATTAATATATAATTGAACTAATATTATATATCTTTGATCATTCTTTTTTTATACTAGATTGGTAAGCGTTTGACCAGTATCTCACCTGATATTAACCGACGATATATTCACAAAACTGTGCCTAAAAACTTTAAGCCTCCCAACTATTTCAAAGATAACACAACCAAAATATTCGAAATGGATCACAGTGCAGATAATACTGACAGCAGATAAACTGCTAAAAATGTTTCTATATCCATAATCCTAATTCAAAGCCCGATAAATAAAATAAAACAGGCCAAGTGCGAGTCAGAGTCGCGTTTCGCATCGCACACTTAGGGAGGGTTCCGTACTACTGTACAATACGACACATAACAGAGTTTCAACCTCATTTTTGATTAATTGATATTACCAACAACATTTTGTTTGGTATACGATACGATTTCACGGAGATTCTTGACAGCGCGATCTAGAAAGACGGGGCGCTCGTTTACTAGCGCCATCTATGTCATTTTGCCGAAACTAATTAGAAAGGTTATTAGCTTAACAAACATTGATGGCGTTATACTAAAAAACACGTTTTTTGTATGGGGACCCCCTTAAATTTTTAACTTCGTTCTGTTTTTAGTATTTGTTGCTATAGCGGCAACATAAATACATCACCTGTGAACATTTCAACCGTCTTACTATCATTCATTTCATTTCATTAATGTTCACGAGATACAGCCTGGAGACAGACGGACAGAAAAACAGACAGACAGACAGACGGACAGCGGAGTCTCAGTAATAGGGTCTTGTTTTACCCTTTCGGAACGGAACCCCTTAAAAAAGCACAATTGGTCGAAAAATTTACTTTAAAAATCAAAATGTTGAAAATCCTGTTATCGTTTGATAACGATAAGGTACCTAAATCTGCGGTAGACTGACGTCAGATAACAGAGCTGATTGTCATGATAAATCACCTTCTTGACCTCGGCTGGTAACGAAAGACCTGTCAACTAACGATTCACTGATAAAGGATGTGATGGAAATTCCTTAGAAGCCTCCTTTATATTGCTAACTGCCTTAGTTCCGCATGTTTCTAAGTGGAGTTCTCTTCCCTCATAAAAAAATCTGCTTGAAAAATGTCCAATGTACAGTTTTACTAGCATGTGTAGCTGTTTAAAAGTATCCTACAGCCTAATCTATAATACTGGCTATCCCTGTGCAAAATTTCAGCTAAATCGGTATAGCAGTTTGGGCGTGAAGGAATCCCAAACACACAAATAAACAAACTGACTGTCGGATTTATAATATTGTTGTTGGGGTGTTGATGTGATATTTTATTGTTAACAAAAATAGCAAAAATAGAATGTAGATGTGTATTATAGGATTATACTTCTCAGATATTAATTAATTTTATAACAGGACCACCAAGGACATGTATCTATCCTACCCACAAAAAAAATAATCATTAGAATCAGTTAATCGCGTAACAAACATACAAAAAAAAACATACAGATAAACTGAGAACCTTCTCCATTTTGGAAGTCGGTTAAAAGAACTTAATTCTTTCATCATACGTACTGCCAAGTAATGGAATTATCAACCTGAGTCTATGTTTCCAATAAGATACAACTTAGGGGTCTTCAAGTCGCGAGTGAATAGGTATCTTTTGGGTAAGCACGCTACATCATCGACCGCATCATCACTTAACATCAGGTGAGATAGTAGATAGATAGATAGATAGATAATCTCTTTATTGTATACCAGAAAGAACCTTAATATCTAGACATAACAACCGAATTCGGTGATACAATCGGCGGTCTTATCGCATAGAGCGATCTCTTCCAGACAACCAAGTGTGGAGTAGTAACAAAAAACAAAGGGAGTTTGGCGATGGCGATTATTTATGTTAACTGGAAACTGCAATAAAATATTTATTTATTATTATAAGTAAAATACTAAATATACATATATATATTAATATATATATATTATATATATATATATAGATAGTAGTCAAGCGCTACCCACTTTTGTATTTAAAAAAAACTTGGCTTCGGCTTTATCAAGACCTACCAAACGACCGACCATAATTGAATGAATGAATGAATGAATGACAAATCTTTATTGTACAAAACATAAAGATAACAATATAAAGGTTCTAAAACTAGTACAATGGGCGGTCTTATCGCTTAAAGCGATCTCTACCAGACAACCAACGGATGGAGTGGAGAGTACGAACATGTCAAGGGCTGAGTTGTACATTTAAGAATTAAACTAATCAAAAACACTACATTAAACTAATATTTTAAGTTATGAAACGAGACATATACCTACATGTAACACTAATATACATAAACATACTTACGATATACAAGCACTATATATATATATATATAAAAATATATAATACAGTCACAATACATACAAATATATACAAACATACCATAACCATATATATATATACACATATATATACTACGACTATACATATACCAATACAATTAATGATACACAAGAAAGCTTAAATATCTTCAATATCAAATTAATTGAATCGCATAAAAAATATTATAAATAATAATCAGCTATAATTCATTTTCAGCTATTTCACAATTATTATATTATTATTACCTATATTTTTATAATTATTATTTATTCATTTTTCATAAGTTTAGGTTTTTAACAATATTTCATATAATAATATCGTTTAAAAACTAAAAAACAACCGACTTCAATGCCGCGCTATTCATTTTCAGTACCAATTTTGAAATGTTTATCTCAATATCTCTGGAGATACTTATCATACCTCGATAAAATTACCATGGTACCACACTTGGGATATCTCCTTTCGAAAAAAAAAGAATAATCGAAATCGGTTCATAAACGACGAAGTTATCCGCGAACAAACATAAAAAAAAAATATATATATATACGGTCGAATTGAGAAACCTCCTCCTTTTTTTGAAGTCGGTTAAAAATAATAAAGAAAAACAACTATAAAAACATAAAACATTATAAAAAAACCTAAACCTAGGGTGCCGCCGGCAACGGAGCAGGGCCCAAGCTACCTTACCTATATTTTTATATACTACTAACTGACCCGGCAAACGTTGTTTTGCCATATAAATAATTTCGTAGTAATTTCTAGTGTAGACAAAAAATAGCTTACTTATTGTAAGTATGTATGGAGGAAAAACGATTAAATTACTAAAATGGCTATTAAAAAATAAGGGTTGATCGTAGAAGGGTGAAAATTGAGGATTGTATGTATTTTTGTATGTTGTATCATAAAAAAATAGAAATTAAAAATTTTGTCTAAAAAATAAAATAAAAAATTTAGGTGTGGACTACCCCTAACATTTAGGGGGATGAAAAATAGATGTTGGCCGATTCTCATAGATACCGGATAAGCACAAAAAATTTCATCAAAATCGGTCAAGCCGTTTCGGAGGAGTATGGCAATGAAAACTGTGACACGAGAATTTTATATATTAGAGATAGATAGAAGATTAAGTGCAACAGGAAAACTGATAAACCTATTTTCATATAACTCAACCTATAAATAACGAGACGAGAGCTCGATCAAACAATCATTACTTGCTAATGCATTGCATCATAAATAATCACTAATATCAATAAAACACTTCAAATATCGTAATTGATAATAATTTACGCATTGTTTATTAGACGTGTGATGAATGGCCTGGATTTATACTGAAAATGTACATTATGATACAGTTTTCAACGGCTATGTAAACATAAGATGGCACCCAACCTACGAATAAATAATAAGTCAGGAAATGTAACTGCGTTAAAAAACTTACCCACCAGTAGTCGTGTCCAAGCAGGCAGGGTTAGAAGTCGTGTCCAGCGTGTCATTAGTCGAACATTTGTTTTGTTTGACTCAACTGTCGTAACAGACATTGCAGCACATGCGCGAACCAATCCTTGCATTCATTCTAAATTTAAATCAATCTCCAAGATAAACATTTGTAACTTCGAAAGAGATTCTTATTTTGAATCTACGTCGTTTTGCTTTGAAGGAGGGCCACTTTTGGTGTGGAATTTGTTCTGAATTAGACTTCCTGACTTATCATTTAATTGTAGATGGCACCTATTTTTATCCGAATTCAAAAAAAGAAGGAGGGTTTCACTGCGCTTGTTTGCGTTTTTTAGGGTTCCGTAGCCGAATGGCAAAAAACGGAACCCTTATAGATTCGTCATGTCTGTCTGTCTGTCTGTCTCTGTCTGTCCGTCCGTATGTCACAGCCATTTTATTCCGAAACTGTTAGGACTACAGAATTGAAACTTGGTAGGTAGATGTATTTTGTGAACCGCTTTCCAATTTTTATACAAAAATAAAAAATATAAAAGTTTAAGGGCCCATACATGGAACTGAAACAAAAAAAAATATTTTTCTTCAAACCTATACGTGTGGGGTGGGGTGTCTATGAATAGGTCTTCAAAAATGACATTGAGGTTTCTAAAATCATTTTTTCTCAAAGTCGATCATTTGAAAGATAGGCGATAGATAGTCTAAAGTGGTAAAATGTGTGTCCCCTCCCCCTCTAACTTTTAAAGTATGGGAGTGAAAAATCTAAAAAAAATATATGCTGTAGATATCAATAAAAACTAACAACGAAAATTGGTTTGAACGAGATACAGTCAGCAGTTTTAGAGATATGGCGACCGCAAAGATGTTTTTCATACAAACACTATGAAAAACAAAGTTAATTTTGTAGTTGCGAATAATCATAGTTATCGAATACTTAACTGTGTTACGGAACCCTACGAGTGCGACTTGCACTAGGCCAGTTTATTTATATATAATGTTACCTCACACACCTACAACTCTGTAATTTCTTAACCGATTTGCAAAATTCTTCTTTTGTTAGGAATAATATGCTTCCCGCTTGGTTCCATTGTAATTTTATCGAAATCTGAAGAGTACCTTTTTTTCATGATATAAGGTAACAGGACAAGCACGACGGTTGCCTGATGGTTAGCGATGACGTCTGCCTATTACAGATACAGCGGTATGCAAAGTTCTGGATTGCCAGAATTTTGCATGTCACTTCACTGCGCCTTTTACCTTGAGACAAAGATATTGAGTCTCACATGCCCTGTAATTTCACTGGACACCTTGCCATTTCAACCGAAAAACATTCCTATTTCCCAGCCGAAAATTAATTGGCAAAGTGGTGGTACCGCCCCAGGCGGACTAGCAGAAGTCCTACCACTACTACTCTCTAGAGACATGGAGATAAACACCTCAATAAATGACTAGCGCAGAATTTTAAGTCGGTTTTTTTCGTTTTGTCAACGATCTTACATTATCTTATCTTATTTGTTTTACTACTACACAAAAGAACGTGTCACTAATTTCGTGAATGTTGCTTTATTTCAACCCTATTTAAAAACGTGCGGTGGCACCGTCCCGGGTTACCACACGGATTACCATAAGAAGTACTACGAAATAAAACTAGATGGCGTTGTATACCGTTAACACACGCAAGTGTTTCATACCGAGATTCAGAGGGGGTGTGAAACTTTCTTTTACTTAATTAATAACATACTATTTTCTATTTTTTCTATGAAATTAATTTTGTAAAGCGTTATATACGTTAATTTAAGCGTATTAACGTAACGTCTACGTTGACAAATCAAGAAAGTTATTTACTGAATCATCTAATAACTAATAGTTTAGTTACCAATGTTACCATTGATAGATTTAAATACCTACAAATATTCCCTCACGTATAAATTGATGATCCCTAGGAAAAAAATCTTTCCTTCATACTTTGGTTTACGTAGTAACTATTACGTAATCTGTGCTTTGGTTCAAGTTTAGGACAGTAATGGAAAAATTATCAGGCAGATAGACAGACTCACGGACAACAAAGTGACCATATATTTGAAACACACATTTCACGTTCCTAATATTACGTTTTCTGTGGGACTGGGATTACGTGGAATCCGTGGAATGATAATGTGATATTTTTGCATTAGGTGCGGCCTATACCTAATTTTTGTACCAAATCCAATATATATATATATATATATATATTGTTAGAAACTTTAATCAAATTAATATAAAATAAAACTGGCCAAGTGCGAGTCAGACTTTGTCCCGCACACGGAGGGTTCCGAACGCCATCTATCGAGTTTCTAACGAATTTCTAACACCAACTAAGTAAACGTTAACACAAAGGTAGAATAGTATTATATAGTAGTAATAGTAGTAATAGTAATTAATATTATTAAATATCTGGTTGACCGAGTTTTGCTCGGTATTTTTTGCCACTTAAACAGACAAATATGACTCTTCCCGACATCTATTGACGAATAATAATACTATTTTTTTAAATTGAGAGCAACTAACTGCTTTACTGATACAGTACTTCTACTCGCCAATAGATGTCGGGAAGAGTAATATTTTAAGTTGATTATCAATAAAGTTGATTATTGAAAACACGAATAAAACAACATTTTCTGAAAATGACTCCTAGCTAGATCGATTTATCACCCCCGAAATCCCCTGTAGGTATACTAAATTTTATTTAATCGTTGGAGCCGCTTCCGAGATTCAGATTAAGGTAAAGACGATAGCGTCATCTTAGCAACTAGGTAGGTGGCGCTGCGCTATCGTAAAAAACTTTTTTTTAACTTTTCTTTAATTTTTAACTTTGTTCTGTTCTTAGTATTTGTTGTTATAGCGGCAACAGAAATACATCATCTGTGAAAATTTCAACCGTCTAACTATCACGGTTCATGAGATACAGCCTGGTGACAGACGGACAGAGAGACAGACAGACAGACAGACAGACGGACAGCGGAGTCTCAATAATAGGGTTCCGTTGGTACCCTTTGGGTTCGGAACCCTAAAAAAGAATGATCACAAACAACACTAAATGATTTATTAACAATTCTAAAATAATTATACAAAGTGACGTGGACCTAGTACCTGTACCTAGTACCTAGTACCTGTAACAACCGTACAGTACGAGCGCACACCAGCAAATAGACTGAAATGCAGTGAGCGCGCTCCTTTTATAGTGACGCGCGGGGGGAGGCTGCTAAGGCGATGATTTTCTCCTAACAATATCATCATTAACAGCCAGTATTCGTCCACTGCTGGACATAGGCCTCTCCTATGGCACGCCTCTGACTGAGCTCGATCTTCAGCTATTTGTTTCCAACCACTGCCAGCCAGCTTGCGTATATCATCGCTCCACCTAGCTGGAGGGCGTCCTACGTCCGCTCTAGAACACGTCTATCCCAACGGTTATCGTATCGGTGTATACATGCCTAACCTTTATTAGTGGCAGATATATGGAGCTATGATATACGCAAGCAAGCTGGCTGGCAGCGGTTGGAAACAAACAGCGAAAGATCGAGCTCAGTGGCGTGCCATCGGAGAGCCTATGTCCAGCAATGACGAATACTGGCTGCTAATGATGAATTAGAACAAAATATTTTCGCATGTCGCGTGGTGCTATTAATTTTTAACGGACTTCAAAAAAGGTTTCTCAATTCGACCGTATATACAGTGTGGAAATTAAACTCAGGCCCTGGAGGGAAACTACTTTAAATCCTTAAGCTAGCTCATTTTACTTAAAGGAGACATTCCTTTATTTTTGAAAAGAAACAAATCTGCATTAAAAAATTTTTTTAAACTCGCTTGCTTCGCCCGGGACTCGAACCAACTAAAATTTAAAAAAATAAACTCTTTATTTTATTATACTAATCGGTAGTATTAATATTCAGGATAAAGTTTCTCTAAAAAATGTTTGGTTACTGTTCACTTTTAACAAGTAAAAGACACGTAACAGTTCTGTTATCTCTCCAACACTCAAAGACTTCGTATGAAGTACACGCTTGCTAATTTATCGTTAAGTACCTTGTTGAAATCTTCGATAAGAAAATTGTTCAATGGTGGTAATACCTCTATGCACATTTCCTTCTTACATGATCCGAGGCGTTCAGTGGAGAAGTTTAAAAATGGAACGTTTGACTTTGTTTGCAATGCGGGACAATAATTTTAAAATTCGAACGATTTTTATCAACAGATTTTATTTAAGTAGTGTTGCTTTCCTTACGTAATTAAATTATCTCATAATGGCGTATCAAGAACAATTCGAGTTATTAGAAGCTTACTTTGTTTGCAACAAGAGCTACGATTTAGCTCTGCAGTGGTATCGCGAGAAGTATCCAGACAGAGAACTACCATCTAGAAAAGTTTTGTCTCGAATTGTGAATAATTTACTGACCGTTGGAAGTTTTAAAAAGAAGACTGGACGCCCACAGCAACAAAATTTGGACTATAGCGATGTTGAGTTAAACATTTTGACATACTTCGAGTGTTACCCGAAGGCTTCAAGCAGGGAAGCTGCTCAAGAGATAGGCATCAACCATACTAGTATACTTAAAGTTCTGAAAAAATACAAATACAAATGTTATCGTGATGGGGGATTGGTGCAGAAACTACATCCCGGAGATAGTGACAGGAGATTACAGTTTTGTGAAAATATTCAAACAGAAATAGCCCGCAACCCAAATTTCTTGGACTGTATTGTATGGTCTGACGAAACAAATTTTAGTAATAATGGAATGTATAACAGACATAACAATCATTATTGGTCTCGTCAAAATCCATTCCGTGTCCGTGAAACGAACAATTAGGTCAGATTTTCGTTTAATGTTTGGTGTGGAATCAAAAGTAACATGGTTGTTTTGATACACATTTACGAAGGACATCTGAATGCAGCAAAATACATTGAAATATTGGAGGTTTTACAAAATCAATTAAACCTTCTGCCAGAAGAGGAACGAAATAATATCATTTTTCAACAAGATGGTGCACCTGCCCACAACAGCAGAATTGCCAGGGCATACCTTAATGAAAATTAAAATGCCTGGATAGGTACAAATGGGACGATTAGATGGCCTGCAAGAAGTCCAGACCTGACGCCCATGGACTTCTTTTTATGGGGTCATGTAAAAAATGTTGTTTATGAAACTTGCTATGAAACCGTTCAAGAGCTAAGGATTGCGATAGAAAATGTTATTAGGGGCATACACCACAACACTTTGCTGAAGGCTACAAGAAATGAATTTCAACGGCGACTAATGTTGTGTAGCCGGAACGACGGGGCTCATTTTGAACAATTTATCAGTTAAATAATTTAAGTGTTACAAAATTGATAGTAAAATAAAGTTGATGTTAGATTTAACGATTATTTTTATTTTTAAGACCTAATGTTTGTTAGAGAAACTTTATCCTGAATATTAATTTTACCGATTAGTATATTAAAATAAAGAGTGTTTATTTTTTTTAATTTTAGTTGGTTCGAGTCCCCGGCGAAGCAAGCGAGTTTTAAAAAATCTATTAATGCAAATTTGTTTCTTTTCAAAAATAAAGGAATGTCTCCTTTAAGTAAAATGAGCTAGCTTAAGGATTTAAAGTAGTTTCCCTCCAGGGCCTGAGTTTAATTTCCACACTGTATATGTATATATATTTTATGTTTGTTCGTCATTCATTTCGATCGATTTTGATGATTTTTTTGTGTTGGAAAGGAGATATCCCTAAGGTGGTACCATAGTATTTTCATCGAGATCAGATAAGTATCTCCAGAGATATAGAGATAAAAACTTCAAACTTTGTGCTGAAAGTTAATAGCGCGGTATTTGTAGTCGCTTCTTTTAGTTTTTTAAACGATCTTATTGATCTTTTATGTCTTTTAAACAGAATGTATAATTACATCTTTATGATATGAGTATAAATAGGTGAAATCTATTATCCTTTGCTATTTCATAAGGTTTTACTTCAGTTTGTGCCATTCCACACCTTACATTGTTTTATATTGTTACACAAAATCCAAAATTTCATCCTACCGACGGGATTCGAACCTGCACCTCCCGGGAAACAAGCCCAGGCGCTGTAACCAACTCAGCTACAGTACGATCCTATCAATACGACGAAACGAATTCATTTTAACTAATTACGCATTGATGGCGCCATCTGTGATAACTATTAGAAGTTAAAGGATAAAATAATTGCAGTTTTCAGATCCGTCTTTGTAAATCATTGTCTTTGAATATAACACCGGTAGCTATTTGCATAACTACAAGATTTACTTTGACGTTGAACAAGAATTGTACAGTTACTAATAAAATAGCATTATTTATAATGTATCATTGTTTCGTCCTACTCAAATATTGAATGAGATGTAATTAAATTTAACGTCTACGTCTGAAGGTAAACCATAAAGCTGCGTACGGATAGCGCATTCCTGGGTTACGCGTAGTCAGGATACGTTGCCCACGCGTACATTGTATACCGCCGCGAATCTGAACGCGAGGTGAATCGATCCATACCGCTACTATATTTTTAGTATGGAAACTCGGTAAACACGTGTGTTCATACACACGTGTTCATTTTGCCGTCCAAATATAGCGTACACAGGCGTGCGCGTCCCTTTTAACGCGCGACCAAATACCGACTGACCACGCGACCTCGCGCTCGCGCGCGAGCCACCGTGACGCGTGAGATTCTCACGCGTCACGCGTACCCCAAGTGTGTACGTGGTATGGACATGGCGTTCCAGGACACGCGTAACCAACTACGCGTACCAATGTACGCGCTGTCCGTACGCGGCTTAACAGATCAACACGAATGCTTTAGTTTAATGGAATAGTTTAAATTTTACGCTGGTACTTACGTTTGGCACCAAGACAAATTTCTAAACTAGCTTTTGCCCCGCGGATTCACCCGCATTATAAACTTATTTAATATACTTAAAAACTTATCTTTCGTAAAAACCTTTCTGCCATGACAACACTTCAAAAAATTAATAAGCCAAATCGATCCACCCGTTTTCAAGTTATGGCATAAATAACCAAGGGAAATAGGGATTTATTTTTATAAAAACCGAAAACCCATTTTGATTTTCAGACTTTGTTACCTCCATTTCACCGTCTTAGGGGTGGAATTTAAAGAAAAGCTCATAAACGTATTTACTTTTTTATATACAAAAATACTTGTGTTAAGTTTCAAATAAAAATGTCCACCTGGCCAGCTACCACCCTCAAGTTGGAAAATCTGTCGCCACAAAAATTGTAATGTGTTCCGACAACTGTCCTTGAGTTAAATTTAAATTTTAATATCCTGTTTTATTCTTAATTCTTAATAAATCAGGTTGATTTGTTAAACACAGTCTATGATGATACATGTGCTGTTGTGATTCAGCTATCTTATCATCAGGCATCAACTAGGGCGGGGTATGTTTATAATTTAACGTTATCAGAGTATTTGCTTACCACATTTCTCTTGCTTCATTTATTTCTTTAACTGTTTTATTGCGGGCTGTTAGCCTGTAGTTTTTAGGGTTCTGTAACTAAAGGGTACAAACGGAACGCTTTTACTGAGACTTCCCTGTCCTCCCGTCCGTCTGTCTGTCTGTCAGGGTTGTGTCTCCTAAATCAAATCAACACCAATATTATAAATGCGAAAGTCAGTTTGTTTATTTGTTTGTTTGTTTGGGACTTCTTTACGGTTTTTACGGTCAAACGGCTGGATCGATTTAACTGAAATTTTGCACAGGGATAGCCAGTATTATGGATTAGGCTATAGGATACTTTTAACGCGGGCAAATCCACGGGGCACAGCTAGTAGATAGATAAAGATAAAGATAATTTATTTCCATAAAACATACATATGCATACAATTTGAGAATGCATGCAATATGGTAAAAAGTTAAATGAAGACCTTACATATTTTACCAGCAATGGCGTACAAATAGTAATCGTAAATAACAAAGTTATCGTTTTCAACTGATATAGGTCCACTGTGATACATTCAAATACCAAATCATTAATAGTACACATTACAAACTAGTCAATAAACAGTATAAAAATCAGTACTTAATAATATATGATCGTACAAAACGAAAAAACCGATTTCACATGTCGCGATAGTTAAAGTACTGGCTAGTTATAATCAGGTCATTAAAGTATACACATTTGCTTATATTGTTTATCTCCATATCTCCGGAGATAATTGTCAGATCTTGATAAATTGATTGATTGATGATAATTGATCTTGATTTGAATGGGACCAAACGGGAAACATAATCTCTCAATCGAAAAAATATTTTTTTTCAAATCGGTTAAGATTTGACGGAGTTCTGAGGTTAAAAACACACCTCCTTTTTTTGTAAATTCGGTGAAGAAACAAAGTAAAGCTAGAATTTAAGGGGTTTTTTACAGACAGCTTAATATTATGACCACTATAACAAATAAAAAAATTGTGTATAAAAGGAGTCCCCATTCAAGAAACGTGTTTTTTTTTTTACCGACTTCAAAAAAAGGAGGAGGTTTCTCAATTCGACCGTATATATTTTTTTTTTTATTTTTTTTTTTATTTTTTTTTTTTATGTTTGTTCGGGGATAACTTCGTCATTTATGCACCGATTTTGATTATTCTTTTTTTGTTCGAAAGGAGATATCTCAAGTGTGGTACCATGGTAACTTTATCGAGGTCTGATAAGTATCTCCAGAGATATTGAGATAAACATCTCAAAATTGGTACTGAAAATGAACATTGAAGTCGGTTCTTTTTTAGTTTTTAAACGATATTATTTAAATGTCTCTCTCATAACACATATTGTACCTACGGTGGTACGGAACCCTTCGTGTGCGAGTCCGACTCGCACTTGGCAGGTTTATTATCATCTTGTTAATTTCATAAAACTGATTCTGGTTTATAGGTTTATAATTATTGCATTTGTTTTGTAACTTAACTTTATGAAAAAGAAAATACTAAGATGTTCCAAATTATGTAGCACAATTATAATTCATCGTCATAATTCAAACTAATGATAATAAGATCGTTTAAAAATCTAAAAGAACCGACTTCAAATGCCGCGCTATTAATTTACAGTACCATGTTTGAGGTGTTTGTCTCCATATCTCTGGAGATACTTATCAGATCTCGATTAAATTACAATGATACCCTTGCAATATCTTCTTTCCAACAAAAAAATAACCATCAAAATCGGTTCCTATATATCTATGAAGTTCTCCTATATATATATATATATATATATATTTAATAAAAAATGCTAGCAATGTGGGTTGCACGTTACAAATATATTCTTGTTAACCCTTCCAACTAATCTAAATACGCTTGTGGCATGGAGTAGGCTCACATAAATAGTGCAATGGGTGGGCATCGAACTCACGACCTCTCGATCGCTAGTCAGACACCTTATCCATTAGGATATGTCCATATGTGAGAAAGAAAGTCGTTGGTACATTTGTAACCTCTTCAAACTTTCAATAGTTAAAAATCACTTATACTGACTTATAGTTACAACTTATATTCATAGTTTTTCAATAGCTATGTAAACCCTTTTCACGTCGGCTATAAGTGGATCACGTGGATGAACTTAGTTATATAGTAATTATATCTATATCTACTTATACACAAATAAAATTGAAGTGTCTGTTTGTAATTTTAAATAAGCAGCTTTTAACTAAATGCATATGAAAGTATATACGGCACTTTCATGAAAAAAACAATTTTAAAAATGTTTGTCTGTCTGTCTGTTTGTTCCGGCTATTATCTGAAATGTCTGGACTGATTTTAATTGGGCTTTAACTGGCAGATAGCTGATGCTATAAGAAGTAACTTAGGCACTTTTATTTTACAAAACAATAGAGTTCCGCGAAAACAAAATGAAACCAACAGATAAATAAAATTGTAGTGTTAAACGCAGGCATAGCCGCAGGTCGCAGCTATATATTAGAACTCTCGTTATTTTCACTATTGCGTAGTGCAGTTTAGTTGTGTTGTGTTACAATCGTATCATGCGGTATCTAGATGTAGTTATCGTTTAATTCACGGTGTATTACGTTTTCTATACAACTATACTTATATCTATACACATTAGATATTCTCTGATATACGTAAGGTCACTTAAATTATAGGAAAATTGTGTATTGTTGGTGGACTCACTTAGTTATGTTGTTACAGCCACGTTGTTGTTATGTTATGTTGTTACAGCCACGTTGACGTTGTTATTGAGAATATGTTTAGTTGTTTTGTGATGTGGTTTATATTTTTTACTGACTTCACAAAAAAGGAGGAGGTTACCTCAGAACTCCGTCAAATCTTAAACGATTTGGAAATTTCTTTTATACTTTGAGAGATTATTTTTCCCGTTTGGTCTCATACAAATTTTATCGAGATCTGATACTCATCTCCGGAGATATGGAGATTAACAATGTAAATAAATCTGTATACCTTGATGACATGATTATGGTAGTGGCTATTTTGACTATCGCGGCATGTGAAGTCGGTTTTTCGTTTTGTACGGTCATAAATTAGTATTTTATTAGGGTTCAGTACCCAAAGGGTAAAATGGGACCCTATTACTAAGACTCCGCTGTCCGTCTGTCAGTTGAAATTTTCACAGATGATGTATTTCTGTTGCCGCTAGAACAACAAATACTAAAAACAAAATGAAGATAAAAATTAAAGGGGGTCCCTATACAAAAAACGTGTTTTTAAACGCCATCTATCTAATTAGTTTCGGCAAAATGACGTAGATGGCGCTAATAAACGAGCCCCGTCTTTCTAGATCGTGACCAAACCAAATATTCTTGGTAATATCAATTAATCAAATATATGAGGTTGAAACTCTGTTATGATTCGTATTGTACGGAACCCTCCCTAAGTGTGCGATAAGAGACGCGATGCTGACTCGCACTTGGCCAGTTTTATTATTAAAGATTTCGCGTCCTGTTTAAATTTATTGTTTGTCTGTTGTCTGTTTTGTATTTGATTAATTGATATTACCAAGAATATGTGGCTTGGTCGCGATCTAGAAAGACGGGGCTCGTTTACTAGCGCCATCTATGTAATTTTGACGAAACTAATTAGATAGATGGCGTTTAAAAACACGTTTTTTGTATGGGGGTCCCCATACAAAAAACCCTTTAATTTTTAACTTTATTTTGTTTTTAGTATTTGTTGTTATAGCGGCAACAGAAATACACCATCTGTGAAAATTTGAACTGTATAACTATCACGGTTAATGAGCTATAGCCTGGTGACAGACGGACAGACAGACAGACAGACAGACAGACAGACGGACAAACAGACAGACAGACGGATAGCGGAGTCTTAGTAATAGGGTCCCATTTTACCCTTTGGGTACGGAACCCTAAAAACATACAGACGAATTGAGATTCTCCTCTGTTTTGGAATTCTATTGAAAATTATGTTGATTTCTAAAGTTACTACTATATACTTATATTGGTGGGTATGTCCACTAACACTATATACTTATATTGGTGGGTATGTCCACTAACACTATATACTTATATTGGTGGGTATGTCCACTAACACTATATACTTATATTGGTGGGTATGTCCACTAACAAACAATAATCCATATTAAATCATAACAACGATAATTTCCAAAGGATTTACACAAATCAAGAATTAACTTCAATTAGCACAATCCATCATCGATTTTGATGATCTTTTCTTGTTCATTATCTTTGACGTTTTTTATTTTTAAATTAAACGTAATAAACGACATACATTCACGTTGGAAAGGTGTATAGATGTCAGATTTTTAAATATATCATAAATAATCGGAGTGATTGATTGGTTTGAAATATTTAGGACCATCGTCATCGGTGTCAGATAAGGTTTCAAATAGCTATCTGACACATAGCACCATCCTTTCTATAATATTATAAAGGCGAAAGTTTGTGTGTATGTTTGTAACTCCTTCACGCTAAAACTACTGAACCGATTGAGCGGGAATTTGGCATGTAGATAGCCCAGACCCTTGAATCACACATAGGGTACTTTTTATCCCGATATTCCCACGGGAACGAAGTCTACGCTGGTTAAACCGCAGGGCACAGCTAGTATCTACACATACCACATCCGAGCCTCTAGATACAGGCCTCGAGCTTAGTTTAGGCTCACTGGTACTCACAATGTAATATTTCTTATGTTAATACTCTTTCTGGGGCCTATGTTAGTAAGATTTTAAAACTTTTTGACATTAAATATCATCACTACAAATTATAAAACAAAGTCCGCGTCTTTCTGTCTGTCTGTTCGCGATAAACTCTAAAACTACTCAACGGATTTTCATGCGGTTTTCACCAATAGACAAAGTGATTCACGAGGAAGGTTTGTGTGTATAATTTGTTAAGGTTTTGTGTAAATTGGTTGAAATATGACGATGATTGTTGAAGACGTTAATTTACACTCGATGCAAAAAACTGATGCAAACAGATGCAGACATGTATGCTCTACCTTTGCGAAGCCGGGGCGGGTCGCTAGTTATCATATAAAAGTCGTCGAAATTTATCAGGTAGGTAAGTTCCAAATAGGCTTATCAAGAACCGGTGAAATTGGCCCTTAACGTTCTTTATAAATATATATACATATATGATCATATATATATATATATGTGGGATTATCACTGACGCGTAAGACGAGATTTGATACGAGTACAAGATTGTAATTTGATGTCAAGGCTCTAATTATTGTTACATGAGAACTTTTAAAGTAATGGTACATGCACACCTAATTCGTCTTCAGTCTAATCACAGTACATTAAATTATAATAATTATAATAGGTACTATAGGTTCAATATATACTGAGCTCACCAGTTATAGGTACTTTTGACTTGACCTTTTCAGAGTTCCGTAGCCGAATAGCAAAAAACGGAACCCTTATAGATTCGTCATGTCTGTCTGTCTGTCCGTCCGTATGTCACAGCCATTTTATTCCGAAACTGTTAGGACTACAGAATTGGAACTTGGTAGGTAGATAGTATTCTGTGAACTGCTTTCCAATTTTTATACAAAAATAAAAAAATATAAACGTTTAAGGGGGGGCATCCCATACATGGACTGAAACAAAAAAAAATTCTTCGAACCTATATGTGTCTATGGATAGGTCTTCAAAAATGACATTGAGGTTCATAAAATCATTTTTTCTTAAAGTCAATCATTTGAAAGATAGGCGCGTCTTAAGTGGTAAGATGTGTGCCCCCCCTCTAACTTTTAAAGTATGGGTGTGAAAAATCTAAAAAATATATATGCTGTAGATCTCAATCAAAACTAACAACGAAAATTGAACGAGATACAGTCGGCAGTTTTAGAGATATGCCGACCGCAGAGATAACTTTGTTTTTCATACAAACACTATGAAAAACAAAGTTAATTTTGTAGTTGCGAAAAATCATTGTTATGGAATACTTAACTGTGTTACGGAACCCTACGAGTGCGAGTCCGACTTGCACTTGGCCAGTTTATTTTAAAACGTCTCCGATCTGGTCGTGATTGATACGTTCGCTTAGATCGGCCTCTACCGGCTAGCCCATTCACACTCGTCTCAGAAATCTGTTTCGTCAAACTTTCTTCATTTTTTTTTTTATTTTTTTTTTTATACGTTATAGGCTAGCGTTTGACCACTATCTCACCAGTTGGTAAGTGATGATGCGGTCGAAGATGGTAAGCACGCTAGGCCTAGAATGGGAACTGGCTCTCAAGGATAGCTGCCGGAACACATTAGATGTTTGGTGACAGATTTTCTAACTTGAGGGTGGTAGCTGGCCAGGCGGACACTAGATAGTGTCCTACCACCATGCGGGGGGTTTTGTTGGTTTCTTAGCGATGTTTTTCCTTCACCGGAGGGCCACTGTGAGAAGCGCACATAAATTTTTCGATAGAAAAATCCATTGGTGCACGGCGGTTTGAACTCGGTACCACGGCATCAAAGCCGAACGTTCTCCCGATTACGCCACCGGGCCCTCAAATCATCCATCCTCTCTAGATGTCCAAACTATCTAAGCATCCCTTTCTCTATCTTTGTCCCTACATCTTCAATCACACTACAACGTTCCCTTATCACACTCTTCTCTTAATGCTTATATTGATGCAATAAAATACAGAATACTGTATACTGGTCAAACTTAAGTGCAGGCTATATTGGGAGCGAAGCGAAACGTAGATACATTCGTTTTCGCTTCGCTCACGTCGCTTAAACATCTTTTCATAGGTATATAGTAATAGTTTATTTTGAACCAAAAGACACCTATTCTTACACAAATTATAGTACAATTTTATTTTTTTATTAAATGCGTTGTAACTGTGTATATGGTCTTACAACGTAAACTAAAGAGCTAAACTACGCTTCTTACTATTTGTCAAGATTGTCGTCGGAATACTTCCGACTGATATAGATTTTTTAAATAATTACCGAATTTATTAAAGAATGAGATAGTTTGAATACTAAAACAACCGATTTCAATGCCGCGCGAGTCAGTTTCAGTTGCAAGTTTGAGACGTTTATCGATATATCTCTGGAGATACTTATCAGATCTCGATGAAATTACTATGGTACCACCCTTGGGATATTTCCTTTCCAAAAAAAAAAATCAACAAAATCGTTTCATAAACGATGAAGCTATCCACGAACACAGACTAAAAAAAGTTTAAAAAAATAGTATTCGGTCGAATTGAGAATCCTCCTCCTTTTTTTAAGTCGGTTAAAACCTATATATATTATACCTATATTACCTACTATTTAAATAATTGCAAAAACTTCTAATGAACACTTGTTTCAATTATATTTGCCTCTTCAATGATTATTATCGGCACGTTTCCTACTTTACGTACATACTTTGAATCGTGAAAATCACGTTTGTAGTAAATAATCATCTGATCGAGATGTTACGAGTTATCTTAAAAATATAAAGGACTGTACACACTATAAACTCCGACACAGCCGGATTTTGAACCAACTTTCAAAAAGGAGGAGGTGCTCAATTCGTACGTCTGTATGTTTTTTTTAATGTTCGTTACGCGATTACTCCGCTAAATGTGAACTGATTTGAATGATTATTTTTTTGTATGTTGGGTTTATCTCCACGATAGTCCCGTCCCATTCAAAATTTAACAAGATCTGATGGATTTCTCTAGAGATATAACGACAAACGTCTCAATCTTGCTTCTGAAACTGACTCGCGTGGTATGTGAAAACTTGGTACCTTTTAATGCAGGTGAAGCCGGGGGGCACATTTAGTATCGTACCTATATAGTAGATAGATAGATAGAATAAAACATTAATCCACACAAGAAAATCTTAAAAACTGAGATATTTATAACAAGATACGTTTCACAACGGGCGATCTTATCGCTTAGAACGATCTCTACCATACAACCTTTGGATGGATACAATAAATAAGCAAAATAAAAGTAAAATAAGTAGTAAAATTGTAGAAAGCAATTACAACTCAAATGTAAAGCACAAAGTGCGACGAAATTATGTTTTAGAAATTCGTCATATTACTAGAACTAGACTCAATTATTATAAACTAGTTAGCATGTACGGGTAGATAGAGCATGTGTTGCTCTAACGCACGACTCAACAAACTGATTTCGACGCAACAAACTGATGCCAAAAATGTAGGTTATGTTTTAGAAATCGGTCATATTACTAGAACTAGACTAAATTATTATTAACTAGTGACCATGGATGGGTAGATAGAGCAATACATGCTCTATATACATGCTCATATAATACATACATGCTCTCATGTACGGGTAGATAGAGCATGTGTTGCTCTAACGCACGACTCAACAAACTGATTTCGACGCAACAAACTGATGCCAAAAATGTAGGTTATGTTTTAGAAATCGGCATATTACTAGAACTAGACTAAATTATTATTAACTAGTGACCATGTGCGGGTAGATAGAGCATGTATTGCTCTAACGCACGACTCAACAAACTGATTTCGACGCAACAAACTGATGCCAAAAATGTAGGTTATGTTTTAGAAATCGGTCATATTACTAGAACTAGACTAAATTATTATTAACTAGTGACCATGTACGGGTAGATAGAGCAATACATGCTCTATATACATGCTCATATAATACATACATGCTCTCATGTACGGGTAGATAGAGCAATACATGCTCTATCTACATGCTCATATAATACATACATGCTCTCATGTACGGGTAGATAGAGCAATACATGCTCTATATACATGCTCATATAATACATACATGCTCTCATGTACGGGTAGATAGAGCAATACATGCTCTATATACATGCTCATATAATACATACATGCTCTCATGTACGGGTAGATAGAGCAATACATGCTCTATATACATGCTCATATAATACATACATGCTCTCATGTACGGGTAGATAGAGCAATACATGCTCTATATACATGCTTATATAATACATACATGCTCTCATGTACGGGTAGATAGAGCAATACATGCTCTATATACATGCTCATATAATACATACATGCTCTCATGTACGGGTAGATAGAGCAATACATGCTCTATCTACCCGTACGGTCGCTAGTTAATAATAATTTAGTCTAGTTCTAGTAATATGACCGATTTCTAAAACATAACCTACATTTTTGGTCTCAGTTTGTTGCGTCGAGAGTGAATTAACATCTTTAACAATCATCCATCGTCAGATTTCAACCATATTACACATAATTAAGATAGTTAAAAACTCAAACAACCGACTTCAATGCCGTGCGAGTCAATTTCAGTACCAAGTTTGAGACGTTTATCGTCATATCTCTGGAGATACTTATCAAATCTCGATGAGATTACAATGAGACTACCTCGAAAACGTACCCTACCGATTACAAAAATAATTATTCGAATCGGTTCAGAATTGACGGAGTAATCGCGTAACATACACACAAAAAAAAAGAAAAAGAAAACATACAGACGAATTGAGAACCTCCTTCTTTTTGGAAGTCGGTTGAAAACCTTAATGAATTATACACATAAACCTTCGTCATGCATTACTCTGTCTATTGGTGAAAACCGCATCAAAATCCGTTCAGTAGCTTTTATCGCAAATAGACAGACAGACGCGGCGGGGGAGTTTGTGTTTGTTTGTATTTTTTTGTATGTATGTTACGCGATTACTCCGTCAATTGTAAACCGATTTGATTAAAAAGAAGGGTACATTTCCGAAGTGGCCCCATCGTAATTTCATCGAGATCTGATATGTATCTCCAGAGATAGGACGATAAACGTCTCAAACTTCCTACTGAAGCTGACTCGCGGGGCATGGAAGTCGGTTTTTTTAGTTTTAAACTATCTTAAAGATATAATATGTAGTGACTAGTGAGTGAGATATGATAATATTTTAAAAACAGCAAAATATCACAATATAGAACAACCTCGAAGCATATTATTTTGATCGATGGTAATAATCCACATCCGCTATCGAATTATAATTAATGACATAAATGATTATGTATCTTACAGGGAATCATATGCGATATAAAATAATTAAAAAAACCGACGAATTGAGAACCTCCTCCTTTTTGTGAAGTCGGTTAAAAACCTGCCAAATGCGAGTTGGACTCGCGAATCGAGGCTTCCATACAAACTTGTCAAACAAGGTTAAAGAGCGAACGCGTGGTGCACTTTCCCATACAAATGTATTCCCCCGTTTCCTCCCTGGAAAATGCGTCTGGAGCAATATTTATTTCTACAAAAATCAAGGCCTGCTGTAGCTATCATTTGCTTTTTTCGACCAACCAATTGCATAAAGAAATATAAGCCTTTTTATCTCCTCCTTAAGATTTTTGAAGGGTCATATTTCTATTTGCGATTGGTTGGTGAAAAAAAGCAAATGATAGGGGCCATAGCTACAGCAGACCTTGATTTTTTGTAGAAACAAATTTTGCTGTAGAAGCATTTTCCAGGGAGAAAACGGGGGAATACATTTGTACGGAAAAGTGCAGCCCGCGTTCGCTCTTAAAGGACAATGTTAACTTTGCAGTTAAAACCCCAGACCACGGTAATAATAATACCTAGACCGATACCTAGACACTGTTAATTTACCAACCGCAAATAATAAGTTTGTAATAGAAAATTTGCTTGTTTTGTTCTTAAAATATATATTTCGGGTTATTATATTTTTTCCTTTGTATGTATTGTAAGAACATGCTTCTTGCCGAATTTCACGATTCTAGGTCTAAGGGACTTATAGGTTTTGATTCCCTTTTAAAGTCGCAAAATATGCGAAAATATGCGACATAGACGGCCGTATTTTTAGATCGCATTGACTTACAAGTTACATAGTTTTACAGCGGAATGTGTGCTATATTTTTATCAGCTATGTGCTCTACATATTATGTAAAAGTTACTACGTAAGAAAGAAATCGTAGACCCGAGTATTTGATATATATTTCAACTAAATACCTCTACGCGTTCCTTTTTTCATTTTGAGGTACGGAAACCCTAAAACGTAACCAATTTGATAAATAAAAGTAAGTTTGAGAATACTGCAAGGAAAAACAAAAAAATCCGACCTCAAATGTTGCGATAGTCAATTTCAGTACCAAGTTTGAGGTGTTTATCTGCATATCTCTAAAAATACTAATCAAATATTGATGAAATTACAATAGTAGTCCCATTGTAATTTAGTAATTAACGGGATGCATATTAACTCAAATAAAACAAATCCAAATCAGTTCCAAAAACAAACAAAACAATACTGTCGAATTAAGAACCTCCTTCTTTTTTGCAAAGTCGGCCGAAACTTAGCAATTGCTTTAAATCTTGTTGAAACAACTCAGTAAAATAAACAAGAAGGTAAGTACGTATATGTCGCATAGTACAAAATTAAAATCTGATACGAGACGTTAATCTCTAAATTCATTTAAGCACATTGGATTTGATAGCACTACAAAATTGACAAGTAGTGTCTAATCCTTTTTATAATTGGATTAAGGCCGGCCACACACATGCAGAATTCCGAATCAAAATAGCGAATCGGGATTCCGTTACCAGCCACACACATTCCAAGAGAAAACTTCGAACGGAAAACTGGCGTATGTATGTGATAAGTCTACAGATATGGATGGATTTGCTGCGTTCGAAATTTTGAAACAAAATTTCGGATGTATGTGAAGGGCCTAACATAGGAATTATCGCAACGTAAATAATATCGTTTAAAAACTAAAAAAGAACCGACTTCAATGTCGTGCTATTCATTTTCAGTACCAATTTTGAGGTGTTTATCTCAATATCTCTGGAGGTATTTATCAGACCTCGATAAAATTACCATGGTACCACACTTGGGATATCTCCTTTCCAACAAAAAAGAATAATCAAAATCGGTTCATAAACGACGAAGTTATCCGCGAACAAACATAAAATATATATATATATATACGGTCGAATTGAGAAACCTCCTCCTTTTTTTGAAGTCGGTTAAAAATTTTGTACCTCTTTAATTAAACTTTTACTTAATCAAGGTTGAAGAATTCCGAACATTAGTAACTAATTAAAATTTTCCGGAAAGTTACGAGCCGCCATCTTTAGCAGACGGAAACAAACATGAACCGAAAAAATGACAGAAAGGCTTAGCTAATGTTGACATTACACACTTGGTCACTAACCTACTACTAATATTGTCCTAAATCAAACAAACTAAATCTTTTTAAGAAAACTAAATTCGTGACGTTACAGACTTCACTGTAAATATTGAATTTACTTGGTAACACTATATTTTTATCAGCTTTTCAACAATCAGGGACGTGTATCACCATTCATCATCTCAAATCTTGACATGCTGCGAATCTTTACTTTACACGTTCCATTTTGATAACGACTGTTACAGAGTAAGCATCGTCTACATTTTCTATATTATATCATATTACATAATCAATATGAATATTTACTAAATCACAATATTTATTTATTAAAACTGCTGTATTATCAACAGCGTCATCGCAATCATCCATCATTTTACGATAATCCGTTACGTAAGGATTAGCAAAATCGACTTGAAGAATTAAATCGTAATTTTTATTTAGTTGCAGTGATAAAGTGAGAGTGATTATCAAAGTGATTTCAAAATGTGTACAATGAGTGGACTGAGATAATTACAATGTCAGTGAGGTGACAAAAGGACGGCCCATAGTGGCTTAGTGTTAGAAATACGGAAACATTCCTCTATTAAAAATTCTGACCCAGGGCCCGGCGGAAAACAGCAAGGATATCTGCAAAATGACCAAGGGCCCTCGGAAAGTGAAACTAGTCATTGTAGTCAACAATAAGAAAGAGTAAGTACTTTAGTTTAATCAAACCCGACCGTACGTTATCAGAAATATCTGATAGAAAAAAATGATATTGAACATTGATATTTTTTCATGATTTTCAGAACATTTACAGAAATTTTCCGACTCAACCGGACCGTCTTATTGGGCGTTCAATAGTCTTGTTTTTGTTCTCTGTCAGAAACTTCTTTAATGTACGGATGGGCTTAAACTGTTGTTTTATGTATGACTGTGTACTTACCTCCTTTTTTCATTATGCATTAATTCAAGAAAGTAAGAAAATTTCATCTTCAGTATTTAATTTGAGATGAATTTTCTCAAATAATCAGTTTTCGAGGAAAAAACAAAGGAATACGAAATCTTGTTTTAGTCAAAATTTTGTAGGTAAAATGGGGCTGAGTTATTGTCCCTTATCGCATTATTGTTGGTTGTTTGGGCACTGCGCGACGGCAATAGTTTCTTTCAAATACCCATTTTCAAATTCCTTACATACCGCGTTTCCTCTTAATTTACGATATTCAATTATTTGTATGTCACATTTCGTTCTCTGCAATTGACAATTGCTCACATAAAAAGCATACTTTTAAACCTTGATACCAACACGAAGGTCTCGATAGGATCATTAAAAAGTTAATTAATTCCATCTTCAAGAGATATATACCCACTGACGCCGGATACAAACGATTTCACACCTATTACAGCATGTAATTAAGTCGATTTTACTCTGCGATAGTAGATTTGCATATAATACTCCGTTCATTCATGAGACTCATTGAAGCTGTTTTGATTAGCAGGTATATCGTTTTATTATCTCTATTATTTTAAATTTAATATGCAACGAAGTCGTGTCGTCCATTGCAAACGTTTCCAAAAGTAGGTAACGTGGCTTACACCCGATTACGACAAAGTCAAAAGGTCTTTCTTTTATGTGTCTTTCGTTAAATTTTAGCAGTTTTTGCTCGTTTGTATTTAAGTATGTTCTATCGTAACATCTAAAGTAATCCAATTTTGATGAATTTTGGTCAATGGATGCCTTTTTAACTATAGCAATGACATAGGCTACGTTTTTAACCATCTAAGGCAAAGTAAGGGAATGGTAACATAAAATACCTTCTTTTAATGGGGGTTTTAACTGACTTCACAAACAGGGAGGAGGTTCTCAAATCGCCTTCTTTTTAAATGTTAGTTACCCCAGAACACCGTAATTTCTCAACTAATTTTGAAAAAATATTTTTGTTGTTTAAGAGATTAAGCTTCCTGTTTTGTCTCATTGTAATTTTATCGAGATCTGATAAGTATCTCCAGAGATATGGAGATAAATACTACAAACTTAGTACTGACAATGACTAACGCGGCATTTTAATTAGTTTTTTTTTGTTTTGTACACGATCCTAAACTATTGTTATATCTAATGTTATATCTAAACTATTGTTATATCTAATGTTATATCTAAACTATTGTTATATCTAATGTTATATCTAATGTTATATCTAAACTATTGTTATATCTAATGTTATATCTAAACTATTGTTATATCTAATGTTATATCTAAACTATTGTTATATCTAATGTTATATCTAAACTATTGTTATATCTAATGCGGTATATTTTTGAAAATGTCTTAAAGTATGCTATCTACTTCTACTAATATTATAAATGCACAATGTTATGTAAAGAGTTTCAAATTTAAGATGTTTGTTGATGAAATAAGCTGGTTATTTTATCGCTGAAAATTTCATTTGCGCGATGCAGGATCTCATACATTTAGGCAATATTTACAAGGAGAACTGTGCAACCTACTTCAGCGCCATCTAGCTGCTTTTTTATCAAGTGAGGTTGGTGAGTATAGAAGGATGGATGTATGTTTGTTACTCTTTCATAGAAAAACGGCTGAACTGATTTGGATGAAATGTAGCATACAGATACATTTGAATCTGAATTAACACATAGAATACTTTTAAACACGGACGAAGACGCGGGTAGCAGCTAGTGCTTACTGAATTTGTATGAAGTTTTGAACTTTTTCCCGTAGTTTTGCTGGTTGTACTAGATGACCGACATTATGCAACGAAATCCCAGTTTGGTATTTGATTGACGCTATCGTGTTTCGAATGACAAGATAAATTTAGTTTATATGTTAGGATGTATGTTTGAAGTAAGCCTTCAAACGCCCTATAAGTACACTCTGATAACAGCTAAACAAAGGTGACCACTTACCATCAGGCTGCAAGTTTGTTTGCTGCTCTATATTTATAAAAAAATAAAAAAGATAGTTTTTGAAATAAAACGCGACGGACAAACTTGACATATGTATGCCGCGCGAGTCAGTTTCAGTCGCAAGTTTGAGATGCTTCCTGTTTGGTCTCATTGTAATTTTAACGAGAACCGATAAGTATCTTCAGAGATATGGAGATAAACACCTCAAACCTAGTACTGAAAATGTAATATCGTTTATAAAACGAAAGAAACCGACATCAAATGCCCCGCTACTCATTTTTAGTACAAAGTGTGAGATCTTTATCTCAATGTCTCTGGAGATACTCATCAGATTTTGTTGAAATTACAAATGCCACCGTGGAAATGTAGTTAGCCTACCAATTAAAAAATAATTATTCAAATCTATTCACAATTGACGGAGTAATTTAATTTTTTTAATAACATACATAAAAAAAAACGTATACACACGAATTAAGAACTTCCTCCTTATTGAAAGTCGGTTGAAAATGACTAGCGCGGCATTTGAAGTCGGTTTTTTGTTTTGTAAACGATCCTAAATTATTTTAGTTAGTAATATCGAATTGTAAATGTACGAAATGTGTTAAAATTTGGTAGACATTGCGTAAATTTGTGATAAAGTTTAATTAATTTCATTGATAAGACTTTAATTGAAAGTGAATTGGGGTGTCCGGGTTACTTTTTATGAAGAAAGAAAATTTCACATTTCCGACATACTTCATTGTCACAATTTTTAACGGTATTTTCGTCATCATGTTAAAATCAGACAAACACTTAAAAGTTTTACAAGGGCAAGATTTGACAGGGGCGACAATGGGATAAAGGATGCAATATTTCTGTAACGATTTGATTCACTTTTTATTTTAATTCTTATCTTATCTACATACGAGTACATAGGCCTCTCCAATTGCACGATGGCTTATCTCATCCAGCTCTTGTCAGCCAGCTTGAGAACATCATCGCTCCACCTAGTCTGAAGACGTTCTTCGCTTCCCTTGCCGATTCGTGGTCGCCACTAAAGAACTTGTTTACCCCAGCGGTCGTCGGTTTTTCAGCTAATGTGACGAGCCCATTGCCACTTCAGCTTACTAATGGAATGTCATTATCTTTCCAAAATCAATAGTGATCAAAATTGTTTGTGATTTGTAGGATTTGTGACCACATTTAGCACAATATTCAACGCAGTATATTCATGTATTAGCTAAACTTCATACAGTCACTGTCCCTATTCATTCACTGTCAGCATAAAAACAGAGCCTTGACAATATATTAACAGCCAAATCTCTATAGTATCTCTTTACAGAATTGACAGCCTCTCTATATTCAAAGACAAACAAGACAAAGACTAGTAGCAGCTATCCAAAAATGAAATACCTATTAACTCCATTTCGGCGTAGCGTACTATTACGGTTCCCACAGATGAGGTTATGACAATTTGACCCGCTAACGAATGTGGTCCAAAACACAAGCGGAATGCGCCTGGATAAACCTTTGACTCGGTCAATATCATCACAAACAAAATTGACATCACTAGGAAAATAATAAAGTTCAAATTTGATTGTGCCAAATACTACCAAGACATTCAAGAGCATTAAATAACTCAGATGGCGATGGTATGTGTAAATACATACCTTATGTGGAAGGAGTAAGGTTGAATGATGTTGTCTTATGACGTATTAATGCGTTCTTAATGAAAGAGGGTCACACGCAACTAAACTTTACAATTGATGACAATGATGATTCAACGGACCTTGGGCATAGGGAAATGTTTGTCTTTGTTTTCGTCATTACTGAGACCGTTATATGTAATGTTAAAGATATAAGCATAGAATATAGCTGAAAGAATCTTTCTACATTTAGTTCAGAAAGCTAAGATGTAGACTTTCATTTAATATTCACATTTTAGGTGATATTTCAAGGAGTGATATTTAGGCTACTTTATGAAATGTTAATAGTTCAGTTCGTTTTGATATATTATTGGGAAGATGCACTGCTATAATAATGACGTATTTTCAGCAAATTTTATTGTAGCTATTTGTCCTTGTTACAACGTCTAGATAAAAATAATTACCAGGGAATTAAACGTCATTACTGCTTACTCTCATCTCTCGTTAAAGTTACTATTCTAGACCAATATAATTTTATGTGTTTTTTAGTTCACTTTTAAGCGTTAAGTCTACATTGTTTACAATGTTACTCTTTACAATTTCTCGTATTTTCTATAGCTCTTGCTTCAGCTTATTCAACTTAGCACTCAATGCCTTAAGTTTGTGTATGCTTCAAAAACAAATAAACTCCAAAATTTGGTCTGACCATACAGTATCATGGTTGTCTAGAACTCTGCTATTTGATCCTTGTTTGTCCTGCTATTTGAATTATTTCGCTTCTAAGTACTACTGCTTTTTATTTGGTTATCATTTTACTTTCTCATCATCGCCAGGCTATTTCTATCTATAGAACCTACTGCTGGACTAAATGCCCTGAAACTGAAACATTTTCGTCATCATATACCAAATTTTTCCATCTTACGTATAGTTGGTTAATAATTAAATCATTATTAACAGATTATTCAGTTAATTCAATTATTATACCTATTGTCATATTTTAACACATGTTCTGTAATGTGAACTAGTGTCATGTTAGGATATGGTATGCCCGATTTTGAAAACAGTATTTGAAATATTGTCAAAATTAAAAAAGCTGAAAGTTTCATGTATCGAGGACTAGATATAGCCGTTTAGGTTTTGCGTTTAATTATCTGTAAACCATTCAGTCCAAATTTGTATTAATGAGATCGCCTCCTCTTACAACTTCCACTCTCATTCAACACCCCTAGACGTCATCTGGTGCTTTCATAGATGACATTATATTTAAGTTCTTGTCTGTCTTTATGAAATACGGATTTATCAACCCCTAAGTGTTCGCATCTTGCACCACAGTCACTTTCAACCTTGATCGGTTGACTAACAACGCTGTTCCTTTCAGCCAAGGACGTTGTGAGAGTGGACGGTGAGTGGTCACTGTTGTCATTATATGGATGACTGCGGCGCTTCCGCGTGTTCATCATGATCAGCAAATCTGTTGGATGCTGTTTTGAGGGATTCTTTGATAGAAATGTTTTGAGGATTGAATGTTTAAGTATCCAGTGTAGTTATTGGTTCTGCAGATGCTTTTTAGCTGTATTACTGTATCTCTGTGTTAGACCTTTGTAACGATAGAAGATGTCAGTAACTATCAAGATACTACTTATCTAGTCCAATTGCAATGAAAAGATATCCTGTTCACTAAAAGGTTCACCGGTTCAAATCCTAGGCGTGCACCTATGTATTTTTCTCTGTACATTCTTGGCTATTCATCCAGTTACATATCTTATCATCAGGTATATTTGTGTTCCACCTGAATGGCTTCCAATAAGTAGCTTACCACCACCTAGGAGAAAATCTGCCGCCAAAACCTTACGGTGTTCTGGGAGCATAGCTCTTGAATGTCAAACCATTCTAGGCTTAGCGTGTTCACCATCTTCAACTACATCATCGCTTACCACCAGGCGACGTAGTGGTGAAACGCCTGCCTGTCATATAAACTCACAGATATCATAGAGTTTAGATACATTTATAGCCTGGTCTTCCATGTTCACACGTCCCTCAGATGCCACATTAGCATCAGCTGATGACGGTAATAATGGTCATCGCATACGGAAGCGGTCGCATCCCGTCATTATAGTAATGATTGCAGACGTGACGTAGGACACGCAATGGGCGGGGTATTGTTCTAGTATACCTATCATCACAAGGGTGACTTAGTTGTCTTATATGATACAACCTGAAAGAATGCAATGAGGTTATTGAAGGAGCAGATCGCATGCCTGTTGGCAGGTTGCCTTGATACGCAAAAGCCTGGATCAAAACTAACCGCGTCCAAATCTGCAGCTATTATTTTGAGAACACTGCAGTTCCATAGCAATGAAATATTATGATACATTGCCCTGATCACTCGGGATTTGAAGACCCCCCCCGGATTGTAAGGAAACATATTCTGGTGATGAAGAAGGCTATGCTCGGAGTCTCTCTGAAGTATCAAATTCGAAATGAAGTCATCCGTCAGAGAACCAAAGTTATCGACATAGCTCAAAGGATTAGCAAGCTGAAGTGGTAGTGGGCTGGTCACATCTTTCGCACAACCGATATCCGTTGGGATAGACGTGTTTTAGAGTGGAGACCACGGCTCGGTGAACGTAGTGTAGGACGCCCTCCAGCTAGATGGAGCGATGATGTACGCAAGCTGGCTGCCAGCGGCTGGAAACAAAGATCTGAAAATCGAGCTCAGTGGCGTGCCATAGGTGAGGTCTATGTACATCAGTGGACAGAGATAGGCTGATGATGATGATGATGATACTCTAGGAATTCCATTCATTCGCTGTGCATATAGTGAATGTGGATGCAAATAAAAAAAAAACATTGATTTGTGACACATGTCTACTAAATAGAGTATCCTACTCTGAATACTCTATTCACCCGTGATTTACAGTTGTGCCGTGATCATTGAACTTACAACAGCACCGCATCAAAATATCGGAAACTTATAAATAATCAAAAACATGGTCTAATCCCAAAAATAATTCGAATGATAGAAATATTCCTGACAAACACATACTTACATTTATCATAATCATCACATACAATTCAGTTACGAGTACTTCCAGCGGTAATTTTCCTTCAATTAAATAATAAACATTGCCATAAAGTATGTTTAACTAATTCCGTGGGAAAAACTGTAAAAAAATCAAAAGGTGTCATAAAATACGATAAGAAAAATGGCGCCGGTTTTTTTAATCCATTTTGGTAACTTTATCGACATATTGATAAGTAAAAGTACCTAAAATCATTATCTGGATTTATTTTGTAATATTATATTATTACGTAGAGTCTAGATAGGTAGTAACTTTCGTGACAAATACTCAATTTTACAAGTGTTTTAATTTGTAATTACCATTACTATTTAATTAACAATAGCAAGCATTTCGCTTGCTATTGTGGCTGCTAGTGTGACTGTGACAGCTTTTAAAAAACAACTTTTATGGTAATGTCTCCAAAATTTCACTGAAAATCTTTACTGAGGGTATGACTTGGACTAGACTATGACTTCATCTTGACCTGAAATGTGACTTTGACTCATCATTATAACTTGAATTCACAAAAATTTGAAGAATTGTAATACCTAACACTGTCTTAATATACTAATCGTGTGGAGTCATAAAGAAACAAAAAAAGGTCTATTTACAGTTATATTACTTTTAAGCGTAAGATTAAAAATTTAATAACTGTGAATGAGCTGTTTCATTAAAAAAAGATAGTTCTACTACTCTGACTAGGTGGTGTTTGATGCAAACTTACTTTGATGTTTTTATGTTTTTTTAATTATTTTTTTAATTTTACATTGCACGCCCGAAATGGGAAAACTGTTTTTACGTTACTACACATAAGACATTATTTTTTAACTAAAATAGGTTATCGAAAAAAAAATGTTAGATGGAACGAAAGCGGCGTAAACATCAATCGTAAAAGACTTAAAAGAAACCATGAGATTTGTCAGATTTACAATGGCAGGCCATTGCGTTCATTTTGAAAGCCATCTGTTAAGTCTTCCGAAACTAACATGTTTTTTTTTTTGAAAACGCCTCATTGTGAATATCAGAAGTAGAATAAATGTAAACAATATTTTATATTAAATTTGCATTATACTGAAAATCAACATATTATTCACATTTAAGTTACGTTTGACTGTTAGGAGAAAAATGAATGTTGGGGTCAAAGGTAATTTGAATGTGAGTGGAATATAAATTAAGTGGCAACTGGCCAATTCTCTATCTATCAAAGAAAGTATGAATTAAAAACACGATTTCTTAAAGTATAATTATTTGAAGCAAACAGATAAGATAAACTTAACAAAAGAAGGAGCTAGGTACTTAATTTTAACACCAATTTATGGAGTCTCCAGAGATATGTAGTATAATATAAACGCTTCCTAATGAAGCCGAAACAATTTTAGAGAAAAAAAAAAATTAGAATCGTTTGCTAGATTTTCGTACATTATTACGTTTTTCAAGATCAGGCGAGATAGCGGTCAAGTGTTTATCAGACATGATTTAAAAAATGCATTATTTTTAATGTTAAAACACTGCAATTTTGATTTAAAACGATACTATCTCTACTACATTACCAGTAGTACCTACCAATTATATTAATGAAACATTCAGTAGCCTTGAAAATACCTGAGTTGATAAAGTATACAACAAAGATTCTAAATTTTATCTAATCAGTAACAAAGGGGCTGCTTGCTCATTATTATATCTAAATAAATAGTGAAATATATCTAATCATTTAAATAAAACAGAAAAGTATATTGTGATGATGTCACTTTAGTCAACATACTTCAGTTGATTTTATTTTTCTATTCTTGGTTTTTATATTTGTCTATATTTACAGTTGGTAATTGACGTTTCTTGTGCATAGTCCTTCTTTCGGTTTTGCAACTCTTTACGAGCTCTCGCTACTCTCGTCGATCTTTTTCATAACTTAAGTACTGTTTTTTTATATTACGTATCCATCCTGTTAAAGGTTTTAATTTTGTTTTGTTTTGTTTGATTTTTTTCTATGGGCAACATTCCATCGAGCCTTATGCTTTGTTTTTTTGTTAATATTTCTAGTGACGGTGTATCAAGGATACCAGAAAGTAGGCTAAGCTAAGCAAACTTAGGCCTTTATTAACTGTGTTGACGGGGTAGCGTTCCATCTTTCATCACTCTCTCGCCAGGAGGTGGTAAGCAATGATGTGTTAGAAAATAGTGAACACGCTAGGCCCCGAATAACCTTATTCTCAAAGATTACTATGCTGCTGGGACACCGTAGGGTTCCTTGATAGCAAATCAGGCGGAACATTGAAGTAATGCTCCTACCATCTGTGAACGAGAACCCATGAATGCACATAGAAAAATCCATCGGGGCATGGCTAGGATTTGAACAGGCCACCTCCGGGTTAGAAGTCAAGGTATTTATGTATCCCTTACGCCAATGGGCCATCCAAAATGTTGTAAATAGATCACGGAAAACTTATTGAAAATCTTTTTCAAAATCCTTATTTTTTACTTTGGTGACGATTTAACCTCTCAGATTTTGGCAAAGCATTCGATACCTTAGTGGCAGGAAAAGTGCAATAAATTAGAAAACAAATCGCTTTCAACAGTTTTATGAAATATACAATAAATATTATCTGTGCCATAATCCTCATTTTCAGTAGTTTATCGTCCAATCAATGATAATACATCAGCTACAATGTGGGTGCTATTTGCCGGCCTTGCATCTAACTCGGATGTCACGCGAACTGTGCTTATGAAAATCACAAATATAGCCTCACTTAAAATACGCCTTGACGCAACCGATGTCTAGCTTTAACTTTAACTATTTTGTAATAAAATTTAACCAGTAAAATAGTCTGAAAATTGCTACTGTAAGAGTTCAGCCACTTAAAAGGAAGTGAACATCAGGAATTACTGATTGGTGTTTTAGTTGTTTGACTTCATTAGTACTTACTCCTGGGGTACTACGACCATTTTATCAGTTCAATATTTTTCAGTTTGAACAAGATTAGATACAAGGCAAGATTTCAAGTGAAATAATTACAAGACATGACACAACATTTCGATGTCTCCAGCCTTCTGATTCTTAATCATTCGAAAACCTATTCGAATTGAGAAGCTTTATTTTTAATTTTGAATATTGACACATCCACATACAAAGCCGTAAGTTATTTTGCCGCGGAAACCTTTCCAATTAGAATCACTAATTTTTTCGCATTGAAATATCAAAAATAACGATCGGAGCATTGTGAATTGCAAAGATTTACGTCGAAGTAAAGGCAGCTTTCAGTTTCAGTTTCCGAATACGAATTTGCTTTCGAATGATTGATAACAACCCTGCAGGACGCCAATGCATTAAGCGCAAAATTATCGTCAACAGATGAGAATGTCATCACCACCATGGTCATTGTCAAACACTGGCATAAAATTATTTAAAAAAAAACCAAAGAATCTCAGACATCGCAAATATAGTAAAATAACAAGAACAAATTTGATAAGAGCTGTAATTGTCACGATTTAGGTTTGTTTGTGCAGGAACAGCACGTGATCTTTTGATATATGCTGTACCTGTTATCAGTTAAAAGTTATTTGCATCTCTGGTTGTGTTAATATTTTCTTGGTTTATTTGAACAAATGTTAAGGGGTTTGTTTATCTACAGTTCCTTTATCTTTGAGATCCATTTTGTTTTTCCGGTGTAGGTAAGGTACTGAAAGTTAGGGGTCTGATATGTAGATCCAATGCCGCAATTACGACGAACGCTGTTGCAAAAAAAATTCAAGTGGTGCGCCCTTTCGAAAAGCCGTTGTAGCGAAGCCGCTGAACTACGAAATCTTTTTATTTATGTGGTACGCTATATCGATAGTCACGGTTTCAACAACTCGCAATATGACGCTCATTTGAGTCACGTTCGGGTAAAGTCGGCTCGAGGAAGTATTCCTAACTAATCCGAAAGATGGCATTGCACACCGTTAAAACACGCAAGTTTACATTGTTATGTTTTCGCTTTTAAAGTGCAGTTCTAGAAATGACAGTTCTTTTTTTTAGTTTTATTATGGCTCCACGATTAGTGTTTTTTTTTCTTTAGATAGAACTGGGTAGCACTTCACCCCTATCGCACCTGATGTTAAGTGATGATGCGGTCGATAATGATGTTTAATATTTATTCAGTGTTAAAATATTAGAATACTAAATATTTTTAGTTATAAATATTAAAATACGGGACTTATCGAGCCTAAAACATAAATCTTATTTACTCGACATTTCGACCAAGTTGCATTGATCGTGGTCACGAGACGACTCGTGTCTCGTGTGACTTGAGTCGTCTCGTGACCACGATCAATGCAACTTGGTCGAAATGTCGAGTAAATAAGATTTATGTTTTAGGCGCGATAAGTCCCGTATTTTAATATTTATAACTACGTGTTCAAATCGCGAAAGTTTAAAGTTTACAATTACTAAATATTTTGTTTTTGTAGATTAAATTGAAGTCGTAAGGTCGAGTTATAGTCACATTATAAGTCAGGTAGAAGTCAAGGACCCGCCCAAGTCTTACCCTCAGTAAAGATGTGTACTTTACTAAAGGTTTTCAGTGGAATTTTTAGTGTGAACACAAAATGGCACGTTTCTCATTATTTTGCTGTTTCCCTACACTCTTACATGTGAAAACTGATTTCTTGGTTAATATTTTATGATGTTATTACATGTTCAAAAAATTTAAACTCAAAGTTACGAAAGCTACCAACGTTTCATTTCTTTAGCACATAAGTGCTGTGGCCTTATGATTTCGCGAATGTATCTTCATAATTATTCAGAACACGTATCAATTCGCGATTTCGTGTGTACGCGCCCTAAATAATAGATTAATTGACGAAATGGAGTCGTCACGTGAAGCCATGGTTTGGCTAATGGATAAGGATAATCTACATAATAGAAAGTCATAAAAAAAAACCACCCATTGCACTATTGACGTGAACCGACTCCAGACACAAGCATATTTAGCTTAGTTGGAGGGGTTAACAAGAATACTAGTAATGTGCAACCCACATTGCGAGTAATCTTTTTTTTTTATTATTTATTATTATTATTATTATTATATTATAAAAGACCTTTTATATGATATAAAACAGCGTGATAGGGGAATGTTGTGGTGTGGTAGAAGATGTAGTGACCAAGATAGGAAAGGGATGCTTAGATGGTCTAGAGAGGATGGATGAAGAAAGATCGACGAAACAGATTTATGAGACGAGTGTGAATGGGCCAGCCGGTAGAGGCTGACCTAGGCGAACATATCACGACCAGACGTTTTGAAGAAAGACCAATCAAAAGCACCTATAACCGGCGAGCATGTATATAGGCGGTCATGAAAGTGGAAGAAGCGAAAGAGGTATGTCAGGATCGTAGCATGTGGACAGAAATAGTCTCTGCCTACCCTGACGGGAAAAAGGTGAGATTGTATGTATGTATATGATATATAAAATTGGCTGAAATTAAAGACCAAGGTGGACGAAAACGGTAATATTGTTGGCCTAGAGGAAAGAAAAAACTGGAGGTTGGACTGTCAATTATGTGGATGGATGATGGGGTGATGGCAATATTATATTTATATTCTCATAATATAATAATAACGAAATAATACGTAAAGCTAAAAAGATATTGAGGATTAACTTTTGTAACTGCGGTAATGTTACCGTGTCTAACCTACCGCAACTTCTTAAAAATAAACTGGCCAAGTGCAAGTCGGACTCCCACTAGTAGGGTTCCGTACCACACTACAGTATTTTATAAGATCGAGCAAAAAATACCACTATAATTTTTCGCCAGCATAAGATAATAATTAATAAACATTTTATTTCTTATAACGCCATCTAACGTCTAACAAAGGTGTTAGGGATCGACATTTCAATATAACGCCATCTATGGGACGTTTATCTAACTAAGCGTTGAAATGCCGAAAGAAACACGTTTCTTGTATGGGGACCCTCTATTATTTTTAACTTTATTCTGTTTTTAGTATTTGTTGTTATAGCAGCAACAGAAATACATCATCTGTGAAAATTTCAACTATCTAACTATCACGGTTCATAAGATACAGCCTGGTGACAGACGGACAGACAGACAGACAGACGGACAGCGGAGTCTTAGTAATAGGGTCCCGTTTTACCCTTTGGGTACGGAACCCTAAAAACGTATTGAGTACAGTATACAGTAGGTAATTCAAATTAATTGTTCAACAATCAATCAAGTAATTACGCTTAAATTACTGTCTAGCATTTAATAGTTCTGTTAATAATAATAATTATACTGAAATATAAATTATTCCGTTTCCCTACGAACAATGGCCCTTGAGGTTTTATGTGAATATAAACATCGAAAGAACTAGTAGTTTACTTTACAACCTACGAATAAATCATTACAACCAACTGCGAAAAAGAAGGTTCTTTACTGAGGCTTCGACTAGGTTTCAAACGATCCTCTGAACGAAGACATGCCAATTGGATCATCTAGTTCTGACATATTCGGAGCTGAGTCAGTTTGGCAAGCGGATTGGTATAGTAGCGCGATATCTCAACTGACGTCTTTCATTGCCAGTACGATTTCATCTTCGACCGCATCGTCACTTAACACGAGGTGAGATAGTCAAGTGTTGGCCTGTTCACTATGTAATATAATTAAGATAGTTTAAAAACTTAGTAAACAATCGACTTCCACGCCGCGCGAGTCAGTTTCATTTGCAATTTTGAGACAATTATCGTCATATCTCTGAAGATACTTATCGGATTAAACATAAATGGGACGACCTTAGAAATGTACCCTACCTGTAAAATGAATAATCATCAAATTGGTTCTCAATTGGTGGAGTAATCGGGTAACATACATACAAAAAAACAGGACTTAATTTTTTTTTATTTAAAGCGTTTTTTTAGGTGCTGTATCTATCTTTTCAAGGGTATCAACATTTATACGATCACTTTCTAGAATAATAAAACTCGTAAGTTGCCATTAATAAAGCGCATTATAAGCTCCACACATAAAATCCATAGGCTCCACCTATAGGCTGCGCGTGCGCATGATATTGACTGGAATTAACGGTCAGGGTTGGCTCGTTGCAAAATGCACACTCGCATACGGGCGCATGGTCTAACGCAGGGTCATTGCTGGTACTAACTGGTTTTAACCGGTACTAGATGATATTTAGCTTAGATTTTAGCTAGATTTCGTGGTGTTCAACAGCATAGGTTGTTGATAATTTCATATCTGTAGTAGAAAGAAAGTTCTTTTTTCCACAAATGGGTTTTTTTTTAATGAGGTTACAGGACATAGGTCCAGCTAGAAGCACGCCTGATGGTAAACGATGACGTCTGGCTATAACAGAAAGTTTCTTACATGTATTTTGTTTTAAGTTATTTTTTTGCACGTGGATCGACAGAATGTTGTTAGAATAGTAGCATGTGCCACTGAATCGTAAATTATGATTGGATTTAACTTGAACGACACTTAATCCAATGGAAAAGTCTTGAAGTTTATCTGTTGAGATGACTTTAGTAGAGTTTTGGGTAATGATAGAGTTTATTTTTATATCATATAGGCTAACGTTTGACCAATATCTCAGCTGTTGGTAAGTGATAATGTGGCCGAGGAGGGTAGCAGATTATGCCTAGAATGGGAACTGGCTCTCAAAGATAGCTCTCGGAACACATTAGATGTTTGGCGACAGATTGAGGGTGATTAAACTTCAGGGTTTTTGGGGTTTCAAAACGATGTTTTTCCTGAGGCTGATGATAATGATGCTGCAGGCCGGCCTATCACGACGTTTGATAGTGATTGAAACGAATTAAATTACTGAGATGGAGCTGTACAGCCTACATAGCTGCGTGCCGTCATTTAGTTCATTTCGGTCATTCAATAATCAACTGTCGAAGTTCGTGATACGGGGGTAGGTTCCTGTACATTTTTTTTAAACAATGTGGGTTGACATTACCAGTAGTCTTGTTAACCCTTCCAGCTAAGCTAAATATGCTTGTGTCTGGAGTGGGTTCACGTCAATAGTGCAATGGGTGGAGATCTAATTCACGACCTCTCGATCGCCAGGCCGATACCAGGCCTATTGCCGCTTAAACTGAAACTACATTAAACTACTTTAGAAGTAACTAACGATATTTCTGGTATTGTTCCAGCCCGCCTACATTCAAGACCCTGACGCCGACCTCTCGCACCCAGCTGAAGCAGCAGTTGATGCGAGAGCATGCCCAGGAGCAGCTACGCAGAGAGTCACTACAAGTGAGTACACCATCACATCTATCAGGCCGATATATGTACTGTTCTCGCCTTTGGGATGGTTCTACCAAATACCAGCTGAAGACTGGAAGCCATTGGTGACGACCTATTAGTAAGCAGAGACTCCAAAGTCTCGCGCATCGCCGCAATGTCACTTGTCCATTGGTTTTCTATCGGTTACATTTTGGAGAGCGTGCTATGGAACTGCATAATTTGATTCCACCTTCCCCATTTTATTATCGGACATTCAGAGACACAAAAAGACGCCACCGTATTATGGTGGATTTACCATCTACCCGAACTAAGCGATTTGCATCTTCGTTTATCATGCAAACCGCTATCATGCAACCTGCCTGAGTCTGTTTCCGGCTAAATACAATATTGGGGTCTTCAAATCGCGAGTGAATACTTAGGTATCTTTTGGGTAAGCGCGCTCCATCATTGACCGCATCATCACTTAACATCAGGTGAGATAGTGGTCAAGTCCTACCCAGTACTATGTAAAACAAATTCACACCTTGACCTTGTTCTTAGTGAGACTTGAATTGATCAGATCTATTAAAGTTAATTTCATAGCGTCATCCAGAAAAAGCTCATAGTCTTCAAACGCCTGAACGGATTTTCTTGAATCAAAGTTAAAAACACTCTCGATTATGACACCTACCGAACAAAAATGTAAAATACTAAACACACATACACAGATACTCACATCAAACTTGTAACACTTATTTTTGTGTCGGAGGTTAAAAATTAACATGATGTATCACTTCACCCTTCAGAGAATTACAAGTTATGAACCAGGACAAATTACCAATTGGTTTGAATCACACAAATTATCAGTTTTGACCGGTGATTGGTGTCCACTAAATAATATTGATATCATTAATGTAGTGAGTAGTATCAATGCAGTGATTACTGGACTACACTAAAGGAGGGTTATATTGTCGAGTGTATTATTGACCGAGCGCGCGTAGCGAGCGAAGCGTCTCTGTTTCGAGATTGCCAAAAAAATGCTTTTGTCTGGATGTTTGTCTGTTCTCGCCTACCTACAGGTACAACCGATTTTGACGAAAATTGGCACACGAGTTCCTTGATTTATTTAAGAATTTTTGTTGATCGCGTTTCTTTTATTGGGGCAAAAATAGGGGTAGAAAGGGAAGAAGTTTGCTGTAGCGTTATTTATCGACGGATTTAAGTCAAAATGGAGAGACACACTAAGGACTTCATTCTACACGCGATGTTAATTCCAAAATACCAAAATTCATAATCCAGCTCTCCCCTCTCGGGAAAGAGGGTGAAGTTGAAGACTGTACCTATTTAGTATGTAAAAAGAAGTATTAGGTGGGTATATGGACGGATTACATTTTTTGAACTTTTTCTGAATTTTTTTACCTACTTACCCTACACCAATCTGACTACGCAGTCCTCTTTGCCTCACAAGACAAATCCATAGACACCAGATTCAAACTTCTAGGACCAAGGGAACGCACGAGTAATCGCTAAAACTTATATCCCTATTTTTAGGCAAAAGCCCAAACTCTGAAATGGCTTTGCTAAGCCATTGGAAAGGGGAAAGTGTCGGTTATACCATGGTTATAAGGGCACGTTAGGTCTACTGTTCTCGTAGAACTACTAGTTATTTCTATGTAGACGCCGTAAAGGATGCACCGATTTTGTTTCTTACCTAGGTACGTCTTTTGTGAGTTGCCGATATTTCAACACCATCGGTGCCACGGGCGAATACTGACGAAATGTAAAATAGCGCAGGGCAGGTATTGTAAAAGAAGAGCCAAGGTTCGGGCTCAGTGGCGTATCTTGGAAGCTTACGTCCAGCAGTGGACTGACACCACAGTGGATTATGATGGAGATTTTGAGTATCCCGCAAAATGCTTAAAATTATTATTCTTATAATTGGAGAGGTATACTGCCTTATGATCGTAGGTCACTGTCTGTTCTGTACCCTCAGTACCTACGAGTTTTTATCGTAAACGCTTTTGACAGATCTCACATAGTTTTCGTCTTATTCTGGCTCCCTGATTGGTCTAAATTTAGTGAAGTGTAGTAACCACTAGAGGCGATGTACTGTTTTTCATACAAAATTTGTTCGAAATACCATATCGAGATTGGTATGAAAACTCGTACTAAGGGTACTGTACTGTATCCTTCGGCGGTATAGGCAAATTGACATAATAATGTTAAAGATCTTGTGGTAGACTTCAGCCCGGACATATTGCCACTTTATCGAATAATCAACCGAGATTCAGCCTTCGATTATTCCTGGTCCTTAAAAAGACCCTTATCATTATTACGTTGCAGTTGAAGGATTAATTATTTTACGACTGTCATAAAATAATAATTGTACCTTGCGGAGTTTGAACTCGACTGACCAATCAACCATTGGTCACACTCTCAGAATACAGAAAAACCTGGAACCGCGTCCAACCGTAATTACAAACGACGCTCTGTGTCCAAAAACAGATCCGAAAATACGCGCGCGCCTCCCTTATAAGTAAAGTCACAGAATAATTAATAGTATTAGTTAATACTATTAATTACTACTACGTAGTTTACGTAGTAAAGTTTTTAGGTAGCATTTCACAGGTACAAGATAGCTATATATAGCTAAATGAGAAATTTTATAACACGTTATCTACGCAACGTCGTTCTTAGTTCACTTATCAAATCGCCGTTGCGTGAAACCACAGTATTTAAAGGGTGGCTTCACTTTTAGCTGAATTGACGCCCTCTGGTTTATTCCGTATTCAGAGGTCACACTGCTCGATTTTAAGAGTATTCTCAGTTTTAGTAGCTCTGTAATTTGTGGGTAGTTATTATACATATTTAATTTTACATCACGGGTCGTATACGCCCGGTCCTTCGGAGGGCATTGATGGAGCCGAAGCCAACATCAAGAGGCCCTTTACAATTTTAATTTTATACATATTTTATTATGTACACGTGCGAAATGTTTCTATGTAGAGTTCAAATTTTAAAACCAAGTCCATCTGATTCTGACATCGCTGAAAATATAGTAACAAATATTAAAAACAAAATAAAGTTAAAAATTAAAGGTGGTCCCCATACAAAAAACGTGTATTTAAACGCCATCTATCAAATTAGTTTCGGTAAAATGACATAGATGGCGCTAGTAAACGAGCCCCGTCTTTCTAGATCGCGACCAAACCAATTATTCTGGGTATCAATTAATCAAATAAATGAGGTTGAAACTCTGTTATGTTTCGTATTGTACGGAACCCTCCCTAAGTGTGCGATAAGAGACGCGATGCTGACTCGCACTTGGCCAGTTTTTTTTATAGTAGATAAGCAAGCGTTTGTCCACTATCTCACCTGATCCTAAGTGAAGATGTGATCGCCGATGTAGCACGCTTGCCTAGAAGATACCTGTTCACGTATCTTTATACAAATACTGTACAACAAAGTCGCTCCCGCCGTCTGTACGCTTAGATCTTTTAAACTACTCAACGGATTTTGATGTAGTTTTCATCAATAGATAGAGTGATTCAAGAGGAAGTTTTATAACCAGGATTAAACGCGGGCAACGCCACGGGATACCGATGTAGTTAGATTAAAATATATAACGGAATAACCTTCCTCCCTATGTTTTCCTGCAGAAGCTGCTTGACCTGAGTAGCTTCAAAAGGAGAGTTAACAGATTCCTCTTTCAAAAGAGCAGGCAACGCACCAGTATTGCCCCTGGTATTGCAGGTGTCAATAGGCGGCGGTAACCACTTACTATCAGGTGGACCGCATGCTTGTTTACTGCTCTATATTTATTTTTAAAAAAATCTAATAATATGCTCTCTATAATTCCAGAACCAGCAAGCAGGCCAATCAAAGAACAATGAAGAGAAGAAAAAGTCTACACCGGCAGAGGTGCCTCGGATTACGCCTCACGTCGAACTACCGCCACAGGTCTTACAGGTAAGCTCATCATCATCATCAGATTTCATCAGGTCGCTGCTGAATATAGATATCTTCTTAGATACTGCACTGAGCCTTATCTTGGTGAACACTTTATCAGTCAGTATAAGGTGGTTTAAGAAGAATGTCTTCCATAATTTGGCGCCAAACAATTTTGTGTGTCTTAAATGTCTTGATATGTCTTGACATATCTTCTTGGTCTTTAAACATCAAGGTATTCAGATCGTAAAACGAGTAAAAAAGTCAGCATGACTGTTTGGACTTAGAATTCGACAGAAGTCTGCAAAACCTTGCTTGAATATTGCCATTTCGAAACAATCGCTCTAAATAAGTAGGAATCTTTTTTTATGTATGTTCACCGATTACTTGAAGGCCAATTTGGAAAATTATTTTGAAAGGATATACTTCTCAGGTAGTCGCATTTAAATTTCATTAAGATATGTTCAGTATCTCCAGAGATATGAAGATAAACCTCAAACTTGGTAATGAAAATGATGAGCGCGATGTTTGAAGAATTATAATAACCTCGATTTTGAAGGTCACTTGATAGACACATTTTAGGAAATTACATTCTTGTCAAGGTAACATACGTGGAGCTGTTTTTAACCGACTTCCAAAAAGGAGGAGGTTCTATGTTCGTTGTATTTTTTTTTGTGTAGGTATTTTCATCGATATTATCGCCAACAGTGAACCGTTTTACAAAAATATTTTTAAGTTCGAAAGCGTAGTACCTATACTCCCAAGGTAGTGCCATTGTCATTTCATTATGATCTGATTAGTATCACCAGAGATATGACGATTAATGTCTCAAACTTTCCACTGAGGCTGACTCGCGCGGCTTGGAATTCGTTTACTTATTAAACTATCTTAATTATAATGCATTTGGTATTAATTTCCATTTAAACGTGTTCCAGGTCCGAACAGTTCTGGAGAACCCCACCAGGTATCACGTGATACAGAAACAGAAGAGCCAGGTCCGACAGTACCTTAGTGAATCTTTTCAACCGCAAACACAGGTAAGCGTCCATCAACTACTTTTCCATCCTTATCATCATCATTCATCCATCCCATCCATTCAGAAAGAATTGGCAGGATTTTCTCTTAGTCGTTTAAGAGTCTGCTCTGTGAAACAGAACTAAAACTAGCTAACTAACGTGCTCCACGGACCAACGTCGGACATGATCGGTCGGTCAACCGTTTAAGTGGAGAGGAAAAGAAAATAGAGTTTAAGAGGAGAGCCACGAAACTCATAAACGACAAAAAACTTGTAAGCAAAAGGCTTCAGAGCCTAGAGCATCGCCGCAAGGTCGCCAGTTTATCGGTCTTTTATCGGATACATTTCGGGGAATGTGCCTTCTAACTGCACGAGTTAATTCCACCGTCCCCCTTTTACCATCATACTACCAGACGCACAGCTGATATACGCCATAGATACATGGTTGATATTCCATTCTGTCGCACAAAGCACTTTTCATCAACATTTATCATACGCACAGCAAAGGAATGGAATTCCCTGCCAGAGTCTGTGTTTCCTGTGAAGTACAATCCGGGGTCTTCAAATCGCGAGTGAACAGGTATCTTCTAGGCAAGCGTGCTACATCGTCACATTCACTTAACATCAGGTGAGATAGTGGTCAAACGCTTGCTTACCTACAATAAAAAAAAAAGTGTCTACGACTGAATGCTCCGTATTGTCTACCAACGACGTCACCGGGACGTCAACGAGAACGTGATGACGGCGCCGAAGTAGCGGTACATATGTATACTATGGCCGCTTATCCACTACATGTCCGTCACCGAGCGCCATCATCCCTGCCGCCGATATTTGGAGTAGATCGGCGGGACCGCTAGAACTCGGCCCGAAATTGTGCCGCGCCGATGTGCCGGCATTGGCTGGCAATACAAAACACGTTTTATCTTATCCACACACTCGTCGCACGGCGTCGTTCGATTGGTTATTGATAATCTTTATGAATACGACCGTTAAACTGTTCTCTTCCTCCTTTTTAACAAATCCTTCTCATCATGACAGGTATCAGCGGGCAGCCGCACTGCCCCTGCCTTATCAGCACCGGAATTGGGAGCCACCACCCCCTCGTCTCCAGACAGAGCCTCCGCCTCTAGCCTACTCAGCCCAGGGCTATGTTCTGTTGGGACTACTCATTCTGAAGTAAGTACACCAGCAGAAACTTCTAGAGAATCACTGGGATCTATCCTCGGTTTTTATCATTAGATGACAAGATTTTCAACAACTGATTATTTTTTTATGACTGACAGACAAGCACTTCATCGCTATCTCACCTTATGGTAAATGAAGATGGGGTGCAAAATGGATGCTAGTCAAGAATATTGCAATTTACTGAATTTGTAATAGGTAGACTTCATCGCTTATCATAGCTACCATCATCATCATCGAGCTTCGTACTTATTCAGTTACTTTGCACCACAAAAAATTAAAAAGAACTGATCCTAACATTTTTGGTAATATTTCATCTTTAGAAATGCTTAGTTGGAAATGGTAACTTGGCTGTATCCAACTCACTACACAAATATTCTGGCGCTGTAAAACTACCTTTAGTTTAATTATAACACTCTGTGGACTGGAGTTCAATCAAATCAAAATAACTACCTTAACTAGTGTTGGAACACGGCTGGCTGGTTCCAAACATCTGTCAATACTCGACCAATAGGCAACAAGCCTTTATTCAGTGATTAGTTGGAGCCGCTGCCTAAACCACCAGTGAACACCCATATGGAACTACCCAAGGATCACGTCTAAGATTATCTGGGTGACAATGAGCCCCAAGATCAAGAATTTTAGTAATATCTGATCAGATCGAATCGATCGATCTGACTTTCAAGGGCTGTGTGCTAACGGAACACCCTAATGTTGTAACGCCAAATTTTTGATGGTAGTGTAGTTTTTCGCAGCAAGTCTAGCTGAACAGCAATATAATGCACGAACGTTAGCGTTTTGACCGCTCTCGCCTAGTGGTAAGCTAAATTATAGTCGAAGATGGTGAACACGCTTGGCCTACAATGGTCTGACTATGTACTGCCGGAACACCGTCAGGTTATAGCGGCAGATTTTTGCCTCGATGATGGTAAGGTGGAACCATACACATCACCGGTGGACAAACACATGAATGAATGCACATATAAATATGTATTGTGGTGCATGGCTGGAATGTTCCCTTCTGGTTTGAAGGCAAACCTATCTATCTCTTACGCCAACGGGCCTTAAAAATGATATTCGGAAGAATGATTCTGACGAAACACTGTCTCTATTTCCAGGCTGACGAGTTCCTCGATGACATCCTATCCCTGGACAGTGGGGCGGGTCCCCTGTCGTCCTCCGGGCCTCCCTCCACGGCCAGCTCTGTGGCCGGTGACCTGCTGTCTGATGCAGACATGCACGCACTTGCCAAGGATCGTCAGAAGAAAGACAATCATAACATGAGTGAGTGCTTTTCACGTGTATATAGAAAACTGTTTTTGAAAGGACAATAATTGAAGATCCTTTCGGAAGTCCAGGATCACGTTTACAAAGTCTGAATTAAACATTGTGTTTTTAACATTTAACATACCCTACCAGCAGGGTTTTCATGGCCTTATCCCCGGGGGAAAGACAAAATTATTTCCCTGTTTTTCGCCACTGACAGGAGATCAACACAACAATTTAAACGCTTGCTGAAGTTTAACCCCGAGTTTTGATTTTGTTTCGTATTGAAAAGCTTAAAAAAAGAATTGATTAAAAGTCAGCGGGCGTTAATAATTGTCGGAAAACTTATTTACTTCTCCACCAAACAAAACACGGATAGGTGGAAAGACAAAATAATCCCCTGCAGGGTCATATTTTGGCAGTATATACTTACGGCTTCGCCTGCGTTTAAAAGTATCATATGTGTTAATTCAGGCTAAAAAGTATCTGTCAAATTTAATACAAATCTGTTCAACCGTTTTTGCCTAAAAGAGTAACAAACATCCATCCATCTATCTATACTCACCAACTTAACTTAATATAAAAGCATCTAGATGGCGCTAGAGCAGGTTAAACAGTTCTCCTTGTAAATATTGCCTAAATGTATGAGATCCTGCAACGCGCAAACGATATTTTCCGCGATGCTAGAACCAGATGCACTAGCTTTGTCATCGAATATCTAAAACTTTGAACTCTATATTTCGCATTTATATTATTAGTAGGAAGGGTAGTATAGATATATGGCAAGAATTAACGATTGTATATCAAACGTTAAGAAAATCAACCAATGATCACTATAGACTAACCTTGGCATTATACTGGTCAATGATAAGTTGATGGAATAAGTTGGATGGATAAGATAAGGATCCATCCGAAGCATGTGGAAAGATGTAGGTCTCTGCCTGGCCCAACGGGAGAATAAGGCTTGATTTTTTGTATGTATGATAAGTTAATATAATAAGTTTAGCAAGAGCTAATATTCTGGCATCCTAAAGCCACTTGTAAGTCTTGACAATACTAACGAGAAGATAAATGGAAGTGCCGTTTTCAAATCTTAGTTAAATATTATTTCACCGTGTACTATTTGTGTTACCCATTCTAATTAGAACAAACCTTTATTCACCAGGACTGGAATCTGGTGGCTACAACTTGCTAACAGATGCTGATATTCACGCATTAGCCAAGGATAGACAGAAAAAAGAAAACCATAATATAAGTAAGTAGAGAAAATATCAATTTAATCAATTGGTTAGAAGAAGAAGTTTTTTTGTGATAAAAGGTAAAAGGGTAAGTACGACATTCCGCTGATGGTAAGCGATGACGTCTACCTATTACAGATACAGCACCATGCATGGTATTTTAAGCCAGAATTTTGCATGTCACTGCACTGCGTCTGTTACCTCGAGACGAAAGATGTCTCACATGCCAATTGCCAAATTGGCAAAATTATAAGGCAAAGTGGTGGTACCGCCCCAAGCGGACTAGTAAAAGTCCTTCCGCTAAAAAAAAGGTGTGTAAATAAATAAGACATTTAATAAGCCTGTAAAAAAGCACATATATCAGTTTAGAAGAAAGGTCAAACAATACTGATTGCTGCGAACAGGTTTATCTGCCTATCTAAAGAATATTCAAACTTAGACCTTAACAACAAATGGCAAAAAACGGAACCCTTATAAATTAATCATGTCTGTCTGTCTGTCTGTCCTGTATGTCTGTATGTCACAGCCATTTTATTCCGAAACTATTAAGACTACAGAACTGAAACTTGGTAGGTTAGATGTATTCTGTGAATTTGCCTGAAACTGTGAATTTTTATACAAAAACAAAAAATATAGAAGTTTAAGGGGGGGCATCCCATACATGGAACTGAAACTAAAATGTATGACCATCTCGCTAGTATACGCATATACCTGTCAAAGTTTGTATATTGAAAAAATAATTGGTTGCCTGTAAAGTTGGTTAACGGACGATAATTTTACGTGATAACGTCATACGATCGTGCCTCTCTATCGCTTGTTCCGCGTTCTCGCTTGCACACTCGGCTCAGGCGGAACGTGACAATTTTTTGTGCGTGCAGCCGGGGTTCATCGAGTATAAGACGTTATAACGTCAAAAATATATATAAAAGAAAATGTTCCTACTCTTGTGGACTTTGGTAAAATAGTGTAGGCACAAAATAGTGTAGGCACAAAATAGTGTAGGCACAAAATAGTGTAGGAACAAAATAGTGTAGGCACAAAATAGTGTAGGAACAAAATAGTGTAGGCACAAAATAGTGTAGGCACAAAATAGTGTAGGCACAAAATAGTGTAGGCACAAAATAGTGTAGGCACAAAATAGTGTAGGAACAAAATAGTGTAGGCACAAAATAGTGTAGGCACAAAATAGTGTAGGCACAAAATAGTGTAGGCACAAAATAGTGTAGGCACAAAATAGTGTAGGCACAAAATAGTGTAGGCACAAAATAGTGTAGGCACAAAATAGTGTAGGCACAAAATAGTGTAGGCACAAAATAGTGTAGGCACAAAATAGTGTAGGCACAAAATCAAAATGAGCATTGAAACTAGAATAGCATTTTTGAAGCGATTTAGAATCTCCTAAAATTAACAATTAATGTTACCAAAACTTCTATTTTTTTAATATCATATAGGCTAGCGTTTGACCATTATCTCACCTGTTGGTTAGTAATGATGCGGTCGAAGATTGTAAGCACACTAGGCCTAGAATGGGAAATGGCTCTCAATGATACCTGCCGGAACACATTAGATGTTTGGTGACAGATTTTTTAACTTGAGGGAGGTAGCAGACCAGGCGGACACTAGATAGTGTCTTATCTAGTATGCAGGTGTTGGAGGTTTCTTAACGATGTCCTTGTCGATTCCAGTCGAACGTCGCCGCCGCTTCAACATAAACGACAGAATCAAAGAATTAGGTACTCTCCTCCCGAAGACTAACGATCCCTTCTACGAGGTGATCAGAGACGTGAGACCAAACAAAGGCACTATATTGAAGAGTAGCGTCGACTACATCAAGTGCCTTCGAGATGAAGTCACGAGACTGCAGCAAAGTGAGCAGAGGAGAAAGCAGATTGAGATTCATAATAGGAAACTTATGTTAAGGATACAGGTAAGTCACTTTTGTAATGTTAAGCTGGCTTCTCACGGCGCGAGATATCACAAGTCGCGCCGCGCCAACTCGCGCCTACGCGCTGTGTGAAGGTATTGGGTTGAGGCGACGCGGGCTGTGAACGTATTGGCTCGAAGCGACGTAGACATCGTAGAAATCGGCTCGGCGCAGCACGACTTGTGATATGTCGCGCCGTGAGAAGCTAGCCTTAGGTCCTAACCAAAAAAAAACAAAAAAATAAATTGTCTAGGGGACGGGCCTTGACAAAATACAATGACAGATAGGGAATGACTTTGACAAAGACATGAGTTGCGGAAAAATAAATGTCATTCTCTACCTTTGCAAGTTGCGTTTTGCCTTAGCGCTAACTGAATTGTATTTTGTCTAGGGTCTATGTCAACATTTATATATCGTTCGGACTCATAAATTAATAAGAAAGGAGGAATAAAGATATATAATTTTTTCAGCATAAACCTTTGTTATAGAAATAGTAGATGCAAATAAATAAAATAAAAAATAAATAAATAAATTAAAACTGGCCAAGTGCGAGTCAGCATCGCGTCTCTTATCGCACACTTAGGGAGGGTTCCGTACAATACGAAACATAACAGAGTTCAACCTCATATATTTGATTAATTGATATTAATTGATACCAAGAATATTTGGTTTGGTCGCGATCTAGAAAGACGAGGCTCGTTTACTAGCGCCATCTATGTCATTTTGCCGAACGAATTAGATAGATGGCGTTTAAAAACACGTTTTTTGTATGAGGACCCCCTTTAATTTTTAACTTTATTTTGTTTTTAGTATTTGTTGTTCTAGCGGCAACAGAAATACACCATCTGTGAAAATTTCAACTGTCTAACTATCACGGTTAATGAGCTATAGCCTGGTGACAGACGGACAGACAGACAGACAGACAGACAGACGGACAGCGGAGCCTTAGTAATAGGGTCCCGTTTTACCCTTACGGGTACGGAACCCTAAAAACTTTGCAAGAATATATAAGTTTGTAAACTGACCACAATATGAGGTGTTGAAACAAGTCAGCCGCAGAACAAATGTCTGTATCGTCTAGCTAGGTCATAGATTCTAAAATCATGCATGCGGTCAGATAGGTTAATTACAGGTCCACAGGTGGTACGCAAATATTATATATAATATATATATAGCATATAATAATATCGATATGCCGCCTGACTTGCTACCAAAAAGTGTATCTTATCAAGGAGAAAATCTGCCGCCATAACCTTACGGTGTTCCGGCAGCATATAGCCCTTGAGAGTCAGAGTATTCTAGGCCTAGCGTGTTCTCCATCTTCGACCACATCATATCTTAGCACTAGGCGAGATAGCCTATAAGATATTTAAAAAAAGGTGCATATAACAATTTCTGTTGAATTTCCCTTTTTCAAATTTGCTTACCAAGTTCACTAACTACTATTTTCGACTCCGGCTTTCAAAAAGAAGGAGGTTCTCAATTCGTCTGTATGTTGTTTTTTTTTGTATACAGTATGTAACGCGATTATATTCGGGTAACGGAGTATACTCCGTCAATTGTCAACCGATTTCAATGATTATTTTTTTAATCGGTAGAGTATATTTTCGAGGTAGTTCTATTGTAATTTCATTGAGATCTGATAAATATCTCCAGAGATATAACGTCTCAAACTTGCGACTGAAACTGACTCGCGGGGCATGGAAGTCGGTTGTTTAAGATTTTAAACTATCTTAAATATTTGTGCAAGAAATTAAAAGTTCAAATGTCTATTTCAGGAGTTAGAGCGTTTAGCACGAGTGCACGGTCTGCCGGTATCATCAGACGGGTCGAGTGGGTGGGCATCACCCCACACGGACGACTCGGGGGTTGATACTGCCCCCGACCTCACCCCTCACACACCACCCCCGGTAAGTTAAAAGTCAAAGCTATTATTCACTATATGGGCAAATTAAAAATCTGCACTTACACACGTCAGTAACATTAAAAAGATCATATCATTCATACATACAGTCACGCCTTTTTCCCGTCAGGGTAGGCAGAGACTACTTCTTTCCACATGCTATGATCCTGACATACCTCCTTCGCTTCTTCCACTTTCATGAGCGCCTTCATACATGCTCGCCGGTTATAGGTACTTTTAACTTAGCCCTTTTTTGTAAATTGTTAAAAACAATCCAAATTTTTTGGCAAACCACCGGAACATGTTATACCGGAGGTTGCGGGTTCAAGTCCCGTCGGTACGATGACATTTTGGAGTGTGTTTAACAATTTACAAAAATATAAAGTGTGAAACACTTCAAAAGAAACATAATATTAGCCTTTTTTTTAAATCATATCAATAATGTATGAAGGCGCTTCTGAAAGTGGGAAAAGCGAAAGAAGATTCAGGATCGTAGCATGTGGAAAAAAGTAGGCTCTGCCTACCCCAACGGGAAGACGGCGTGATTTTATGTATGTATAGTTTAAAAATCTGTCGCCAAACATCTAATGTATTCCAGCAGCTGTCCTTGAGAGCCAGTTCCCATTCTAGGCCTAGCATGCTTACCAGCTTCGACCACATCATCACTTACCAACAGGTGAGGTAGTGGTCAAACGCTAGCCTATAAGATATTTAAAAAATGTATGTATATCAATAAGCATAAAGCTTAGAATTTAAAAAAAAAACAGAAATAATGAGCCATCCAGCTTTCACAAAAACGTCGAATGTCACACTAAAAAAAAATATTTAATTCCCCTGATTAATGTAGGGTTGCCAACCGTACTATTACGGGGACTGTTTCCGAAGCGAACTACACAATTAAAGTATGTAATTCATTCTACGCAATCCATTTTTTTACATAAGACTTAATATCAACACAGACTGAACGCTGTTACTCAGTCCATCTTAATGGTACGGACACACCGCGGCGTCCTGCGATCTGCGGGCGTGATCTTAGTACTTTCCAATTGTTTTCTGATCGCGTTTGGTGTGAACCAGCCGGTACAAATACTACTGCGCTATCTGATTGCCGCCTAGATCGCGCACGCAGGCCGCTGCGGTGTGTCCGTACTTTAAACAGCAATACCAAAGCACGAGATAAGAAATCCTCTTGCAGACTTATCTCTCAAAAACACTCCATAAAATTCCAAAACTGTTCCAACCAACTAGGATTAACTTACTGCCAGACATTGGAACTCCTTGCCTGAGTCTATGTTTCCGGAAAGGTACCATCTGGGGGGTCTAAGTCACGAGTTAAAGGTATCTTCTAGCCAAGCGTGCTACATCGTCGACCGCATCGTCACTTAACATCAGGTGAGATAGTGGTCAAATGCTTGACTTTAATTAATTAAAAAAAATACCAATAACATCCTTAAAGTAACCCTAAAAGCCATTATCATAAGGTCCATTTCCCACCCCAGGAGGTGACATTTCCGAAAACAGAGCCCGCCCCTCTAATGGAGCTGGAAGAACAGCCTCCTGATCTGCTGAGAGATATGCCGTCTACTGAGTGTCTCTCAGCATTGGATGCACTAGGTAAGTCTACTTGTATGTATGTTGTTGCTAAATAAGATACAATAAACATCAGTCTACTTCGACATCCTCAAAAAAAATCAAAAGCTGACTGACTAACTGATTTATCAACACACATCGAAAACGACTAAATCCTTATTTCCCTTGATCACGCCATATTTTGAGAACGGGTTGACCGATTTGGCTAATTCTTTTTGTGTTTAAATAAAAGAAAGTTTTTTGTAAAAGAAAAGTTCTAGTTTAATAAATGTAGTTATGTCAGTGAGATTTTTGTCAAGCGCTAGTTTGACCGACATAAATAATACTTAAATTCATTAAAGACCGTTCCAATGAGCCTAAACTCGATATTCCTGCTGTAAGTTGTTGAGGAGTTGAGTATTCCGCAGATTCCATGAGATGTCTCAGCATCAGGTCAATGCTACCAGGTTCTTACAATATCGTCGAAGTAAGAGGATACCGAATTTCGAATTGATCAGACCTATGAAAGTAGATTTCATAACGCCTTCAATTAGAAAAAAGCTCATAGTTTTAAAACGGCTGAACGGATTTTGATGAATCAAAGCTAAGAACACTCTCGATAAAGTCACCTATCAAACAGCAAACATTAAATAAAATTCTATTCATCCGTTTGGGCACTACGATGCCACAGACAGACATACATATACAGATACACACGTCAAACTTATAATACTCGTATTTTGCTACAGGCGTTAAAAATACCTACTTACACAGTCCTACTATTTGGAGGGCTAATTAGTGTAGTAGCAGAATGGTCGGCTTTGATGCCAGAGGTACCGAGTTCAATCCCCGCCGTGCACCAATGGATTTTTCCATCGAAAAATGTATGTGCGCTTTTCACAGTGGCCCCTCCGGTGAAGGTAAAACATCGTTAAGAAACCCCCAAACCCCGCATGGTGGTAGGACACTGTTTAGAGTTCGTCTGGCCAGCTACCACCATCAAGTTAGAAAATCTGTCACCAAACATCTAATGTGTGCCGACAGCTATCCTTGAGCGCCAGTGCCTATACCTAGCGTGTAAGATAGTGGTCAAAACGCTAGCCTAAATGATATTAAAAAAAACTAACCGTTGAGAACAACCATAGAACAGTATGATGTCGTTCCTGTCTCCTCCAGATGGTCTGAAGCTTGGGTCGTGTTCTCCGCTCAGTCGTGAAGAGGGTCTTTCCCTGGGGTGTCTGGAGCCGGACCTCTGTCTCGACCAGGTGCCAGATAACCTGTTTAGTCATAAGGATATCAAGGTGAGCTATGATGTAAGTTGTTTTATTTTATTTTTTACTAGCAAACCTCTCTCTCTTACGTCTTTGCCCGCATAATATAGCCCATGTTATGTCTTTTCAACTGACATCCAAAAAGGACGAGTTTTTCAATTTGTCTGCATGTTTTTCCCGTTGTTTGTTTGTTACGCGATTACTTCGCCAATTGTGAACCGATTCGAATGATTCTTTTCTTAATTGGTAGGGTACGTCTTCAAGATCGTCCCATTGAAATTTCATTGAAATCTGATAAGTACTTCCAGAGATATGGAGATAAACCCCTCTATCTGAAAATGACTAGCGTGGCATTTGAAGTCGGTTTTTTTCGTTTTGAAAATGATCTTCTTGACATAGAACCACAGTACTAGATGATTTTACTATAACGTAGTGAAATACTACGTTATAGTAAAATCATCTAAATCTAATCTAGGTCTGTTCATAGAACACATCCATAAAACAAAATCGCTCCCGCCGTCTGTACGTTTAGATCTTTTAAACTACGCAACGGATATTAATGCAGTTTTCATCAATAGATAGAGTGATTGAAGAGGAAGGTTATAACCAAGATTAGACGCGGGCAAAGCCGCTGGATAATATAATATATAATAATAAAGCCTTTTTATTCCATAACCCTTGATTCTACATTTCAAATGTTGTTAGATTTTTCATATATTTGATTATTATCTAGTGTTAGTTAAAAGTTATTAAATTAAAATTATTTATTATAGGATATGGACCCCATTTTGGGTATAGGCCTCCCCCAACCTTTTCCATTTTTCTCTATCCTGGTTCTGGTCAATCCAATCTCTCCCCACCGCCTGCACAATATCGTCTGCCCATCGCTGTTTCGATCTCCCGGTTTTTCTTTTGCCTGATGGGCCTTTCCATTTGTTGGTCTCTATTGTCCACCTTCTGTCTGTGCAGCGAGCGACGTGACCGGCCCATTGCCACTTTATTGCTAATGCATGTTTCAGTGCATCCGTAATTTTTGTTTTCTGTTTTATCTCTTCGCTTCGTATTTTATGTATTTTTCTGATCCGTAGTATGCTTCTCTCCATTGCTTTTTGTGTATTCTCTATTTTTTGTTTGATATTTTTTGTGAATACCCAGGTTTGACATCCATATAGGAGGCATGGCATAATACAGGTGTCCATCACAGTTTTTTTCACGTGTAAGCTATAGTTGCCTTTTAATATTTCTTTTAACGACCAAAACTTATTCCACGTTAAAGTTATTCTTCTTGTTACTTCCTCTAAGTTACTGTTTGCATTGAATGAGACTTGTTTTCCCAAATAAATATAGTTGTCAACATATTCGATTATGTGTCCGTTTACTTGTATTGGTCTTTTAAAATTGTTAGTCATTAATTTTGTTTTATTTATGTTCATATTAAGTCCGACTTTTTTACTTTCCTGATCGAGTGCCGTTACCATTTCCTCTAAGTCTTTAGGTGTTTCAGCCAGTATCACAATGTCGTCTGCAAATCTTAGATGATTGAGGTGCTTTCCGTTTATCAGTATGCCTTTTTGTGCCCAATTAATTTTTCTGAAAATGTCTTGAAGAACCGCTATAAAAAGTTTCGGTGACAGCGGATCACCCTGTCTTACACCTCGTTCTATTTTGAAGGGTTCTCCACTGGTCTCAAGTTTTACTTTGCTTGTACTGTTTTCATACACGTTTTTTATTATATTAATATATTTTTGGTCTATTTTTAGCAAGTTCAGTGCGTTCCAGATGGAGCTGTGGCTAATGCTATCGAAGGCCTTGCTGTAATCTATGAACGCCACGTAAAGGGGTCTTTTAAATTCTCTGTATTTTTCTATTATGTGTTCGATTGTCTGTAAGTGGTCAATAGTACTGAAACCTGAGCGGAAGCCCGCTTGCTCTATAGGTTGTGCATTGTCAATTTCTTGCGTAATTAGTTTGAGTACTATCGAAGCAAAGAGTTTGTAAGTGCTCATTAGAAGACTGATTGGTCTGTAATTTCCTATGTCTTGGGGATTACCCTTTTTAAAAAGTAGAATGATGTCTGACGAACACCATTTTTGGGAACTGTCTCTGTCTTCAGGATCAGGTTAAATAATTGAGTTAGATAGTATAGTAAGACTGGTGCTCCCGTTTTTATAGCTTCATTGCTGATTCCATCTGGGCCAGGGCTTTTTTTCGTTTTTTAATTGTTTTATGTGTGTATACACCTCTCTTTCATCAATTGGTTGGACAGTGTTAGTTTTTATTTGATTGTTTTTTTGGTTTTCAGTGATATCAGAGTCTTTTTTCTTGTACAGGTCTCTATAGAAGTTTGTTGCATGTTCGATCACATTTTTTCTTGTCTTAGTTCCCTCTGACACGTGGTTAAGGTTATGTATCCATGTTTATGAGTAGTTAGTTCCTTGAATGCTCTTTTTGTATTTCTGAATTTTTCTAAATTTTTTGTTATAATGTTGTATCTGTAGTTGCCATAATCTTTTTTTATTGATTTATTTGCTGTTTTGTACAATCTGCTAAGTTCAGTTTTCATTTCATTGTTTTTGTTTTTTGTTCTTATTAATTCTGTGCGTTTTTTGATTAATAGTTCCGTGTCTTTGCTGAATATTTTATGCGTTTTGATTTCTGTTTCCTGATGTGTTTTTAAGTTATCAAGTATGATGTTTTCAAGTTGATTATAGTAAATTTGTACGTCTGTAACTTGGCTAAGTTTGTCTGAAGTTTCCATAATCTTTGTAAGATTTTTCAACTATAGGTCAACTTCTTCGCTGGTTTTGGGTCTGCTTGTCGTTTAAACAAACACAAACAATATTTTCGACTATGTAACCCGAGGACGATCTTCGTCTTTATCATCTCATTCGGAATCAAAAAACTAAATAGCACCGGCAACCGGATCAAGAACATTACGACAAAAAACAGAGTATCAAAAAAATAATAAGCACCCCAATCCGGCTGGTCACCGTGGGGGAAGAAGACCGCTACCCTCCAAAGCCGCTGGATGCACCTAGTAAATTACAATCATACTTACCGCATATGTTCTGAAGAAAAATTGTAATGTATCATTGTAATTTGCAATCTTTTTTTAGGGTTCCGTACCTCAACAGGTTTTTTTTTACACTGAACTGGGGTAGCACTTCACCGCTATCTCACCTGGGGCATTTTAAAGTCTTACCGTGCCGTGTTACGTTATCTCCGCGTTATGGTATTCTCTATGCCAATTAAAACGCGGTAGGGTAAGGTTATGAGCGCGTTTTGAGCTGTCAAAATATTAGTGACATATGAGGACGTGTAACGCGCGCGTTTTGTATAATTTACCTATCGTGTGGCATACAGAATACAATTTTTCAATAACGTGACGTGGCGCGTTAAGGAACGCGTTATCTCATTGGTCACACTGAATAAGGCCCCTGGTGTTAAGTGATGATGCCATCGATGATGGAGCACACTTACCCAGAAGATACCTATTAACTCGCGACTTGAAGACCCCCATATTGAACTTAACCGGAAACACAGACTCAGGCAGGACATTCCATTCCCTGGCGGTTCGTATGACCTGCATTAAAAAGACCATAACTCTACAATGAGCCGTCCTTCCAGATGCGTCTATCCCCTCCGGCCGGTCTACTGAGCGGCGAAGACAGCGAGGCGGTGCTCAACTTGGCTCAGATAGAAGACCTCATGGATGATGACTCCCACAATCCTGTCACTTCAGGTAACTTACACTACGAGCATATTATATCAATGTTCCGACTGAATTGCTACCAAAAAGTAGCTAACGACATAACCTTTTTTTTTGGTAGGACTTCTGCTAGTCCGCCTGGGGCGGTAACACCACTTAACCAATTAATTTTCAGCCGTGAAATAGGAATGTTTTTCGGTTGAAATGGCAAGGTGTCCAGTGAAATTACAGGGCATGTGAGACTCATCATCTTTATATCTCAAGGTAACAGAATTCAAGGTCAGAATTTTGCATGCCGCTGTATCTGTTATCGGTAGACGTCATCGTTTACCATTAGGCGAGGGTCGTGCTTGTCCTGTTACCTTTTACCATAAAAAAAAATCTATCGGGTCGTAATATTTATAAGTTTTATTATATTTTTTCGCTCCATCATATACATTTTTTATACATATATTTAGTATCTATCATAATATCTATCTAAGTGTACCTATTTTATCTATGTATCAATTTATTATTTATCGTTATTATTTTATTTATAAATATTTCGCATTTTTTTCATCACCCGCAGGCTTGTCTGAAAAACAGCGTCCAGGTGTAAATCTAGACATATGTGCTGAGACAAGCCTTTTTGACACCTCACATTGTTTCTTGTTTTTCTTGTTTTATTGTTTTTGTAAGTATTTATGTGTTATGTCAAATAAATGAATTTTCTTTCTTTCTTCTTTTTTAGGGTTCCGTAGTCCTGACAAGGAACCCATTTAGTTTCGTCATGTCCGTCTGTCTGTCAGTCTGTCTGTCTGTCCGAGGTTTTGCTAAGAGACCGTTAATACTAGAAAGCTGTAAGTTTGTGGGGGTATGTAAATAAATGACGCCGACAAAGTGTGGAAATAAAATTTCGAAAAATATATTTTTTTAGGGTAGCTCCCCTATATGAGAAGTGGGGATGAATTTTTTTTTCATCGTCTACCCCATCGTGTGGGGTATCGTAGAATAGGTCTTTTAAAATGACTTATGGGTTGCTAATACCATTTTTCGATTGAATGCTCCATTTACGAAATATTAATACGTATATAATATTAAATTAATTACGTTAAAGTGCAAATTTTTGTTCCAGTAGGGCGTCCCCCCCCCCCCTCCCCCCTCTAAAAGCTAAACTGCTGGCTTGAAAAATCTGGAAAAATTCGTGATAATAGCGCATTTCATGAACTTTAAAGGAAAATTATAGTGGTTAAAATAGCTTTATTAGTTTAGCAGTAATAGTCGTTGAACTTGGGTGTTGGGTATTTTGTACCAAATACAAAATCCTTAGAATAAATCCTTTAAAGTGACAAAGACGGAGTACCTAGTTGCTTGTTTATAACGGGTAAAGACTTGCATTGAATAACAGGCTATTACGGAACCCTACATTGCGCGTGGTCCGGCACGCACTTGGCCGGTTATGTCTAATACGCCCGGTCCTTTGAAGGCATTGACGGAGCCCAAGCACATGAGTAAATTCCTTCTTTACCCATGTGGCCGAAGCCAACGTCAAGAGGCCCTTTACAAGATACACTGACTGACTAATAAACTGCATCAAAGTTCAGGATTGCTTTCGAATTAATTGAATGGTCCTGTCCAGTATACAAACATATACTTAAGGATATGTTACTACGCTGTTATGAAGTTAACGAACCAAACTATAGGTTTCAATTTAATGTTGTATAATTTGTAATAATATTTAATAGGCATTTGTTGTTTATTTCAAAGGCGTCTTGAACATTAGTGCAATTTATCAGTCCGCGTCCGTCCTGTGACCAGGTGGAACGACGACATACGCAAAGCGGTGGGCAGCGACTGAAACAGAGGAGCCAAAGATCGGGTTCAGTGGCGCATCTTAGGAGAGGCCTACGTCCAGCAGTGGACTGACATCAGCTGATGATGATGATGATTAGTCCGCGAGTGTATTACTTAATTTATTACATAATTATTTATCTTAATTATGAATATTCCAGGTGATCCCATGCTCTGTTCTTCCCCAACGTCGCACCTCTGTCTGAGTGACGTGGTGGCGGAGGCGGCAGACAGAAATATATCCGCCATGCTGCATGGAGACTCCAATGGATTCCCTCATAATACAGGTAAATTACCAACAACATTTCACTATAAACAGGATGCGTGCACAGCTAATTTTTTTACAAATCAGATAGTGGACAAACGGTAGCCTACAAGACATTTAAAAAAAAACAATTTAATTCGTGCGGTCCTAAAATAAGGTTGTCAATGCTATGTCGGTACATAAAATGGCTCGAGCGAAAGGATGGTTGAAGGAAGTGTGTCCTTGTCTAACAACTTGTGTGTCAGTGCTATACATATAATTATGTACCATACCATAAGTTATAAAAAAATGTAACAAACTTTTTTCCTTGTTCCAGGTTCCCTAATGAGCGAGCCAAGTCTTTCCCTAGGCGGTCTAGGCGCCCTAACGGAAAGCTGTCTTCCTAGCTTACTACTAGGGGGTCCGCACCACCATGCACCTCATTCGCCCCACTCGCACCCTCGCTCTCATTGCTTCGATATGGACCTTGGAGCCTAGGTAATAAAGACCTTTGGAAAACTTTTGCAGATGATCGCCACAGAACCGAAAAAAAGCTACAAATTTTGTTTTCAGTACTCGTAGTATCATTTGTTATAGCGCCATCTATTGAACAATGTTGCAAATAATAAATTACAATTGAACAAAATACAAAAGTCTTGTATGCAACAAAAATACTATAGCGAACCTATGATTGCTTCACAAGTCCTTTGTCTATTATTTTCAACCAACCATTTCTATTATTTTCTGGCCATGCGTTATTACTACACTACTACAAGGTGGTTGATCTTTATAGTGATGTAAAAATATAAATAATACAAGAGCTGTCAAAAGATAGAATGATTGGACGTATTACTTAGCTAGAGATGTTATATAAGATATAAGGAAGCTTGCTTCAAAAATATATAGATGGCGCTATTATCAAAATCATTCAAATATTATGAAAAAGGTTTATCACCTTAACTTCTTGAAGTGAAAATATCGTCTACTCCTTTGAGGATCTCTTGTGTTAGAGTGTATGAAAAAAGACGTAATACGTATGAGTGTAAAGCGTAAAATCGAATAAGATTCTCAAAAGTCACTTTAGCTTTCTTGGGTTCAGAACATTTCAGATAACAAGGTTCCTAATTTCGCATATTAAGTAAGTTTTTATAAAAATATTTTAGTTTTTACTAAAATTTTAGTAAAACCATGACTTGGACTCATTTTTACTTAGAAATTGACAAAATATCAAACACTTTTTTAAGACGCGATTACATTTGAGTAGGTACTTAAGTTATGATACAGGGTACACACAGGGCCCAACGAAAGCGAACGAAAGGACATAAACTGTCAAACCTAAGTACTTTTAAAAAAAAAATGGTGCCCTGATATGTACACTATAAAAACAGTGAATCAAAACTCACTGTTTATATAGTGTCAACGAATATTTGCAATTTTAATCTTGACCCATATTGAAATAATGTAGTTTTTAATATATATTTAATGTAGATGTGTGAGTATAATGTGATTAGGTATATTTAAACTTAATTTTATCGAACTAATTCTAATAATTAATTATTGACTCAACGTTTGCTTACCTTGTTGCACGCTCTGAATAAGAGTAGATTGTTGGGATCATTTCATATTATTTAACAACTTTCTACTACTTACCACTACCAAACCACATTCTAGGCAATAAATAAATTAAGTTTTTTTTGAATGGCGAATGGAAGAAGCCGCCTATATACAGGGATAGCTCTATCTCACTCTATTAAGCGTTTGTTCGCATTCGTTCGGCCCAGTGTGTCCCCTCCATTACAGATACCCGGTCTATAGGAAAGCATTTTCATAATCATAATGAGAATCATAAGTTATGTATTTCTAAATTGTAGTAGATAGGTACAGATGATGAAAAAAAACAAAATGTTTCATACAAATACCATGAAAATTCGCTTTATTCGTTTACCATTATTTGTTCGTAATTTTTTTTAATGAACAACACTTTAGTTATAAAAAACACTAAATTCATTACGATTTTAATTTCAACTGGTTTATATTTAATTATCTAGTAAAAATGAGTTATTGATCACGTTTAAAATATATTTCATCGCTCACGGAACCCGAAAGAAAGCTATAGGAATGTGTTCATACAAAACTGTGCACAATAAAATTGTTAAGAATAAATGAAATCACAAAAATGTTTATATTTATGCAACAAAAACACAGCACTTATATTAGGCCATTTTATGACTCATATCAAATATATAATTATGTATCAATATATTTTGCTACTATACGTAACTATTTAACGGATTTATTTTGTGTGAAAACATTTTTTTAAATTTATTGATAAAAAAATATTGTATATTATATAATTATATGTTTTTTTTTTATTCGACCGAGGTTTAATCGAGCTGTATCGTTTTTGCATAAATATACAAAAGTGGACCTTACTTCTAAGTAAATTATATTCTGTCCTAAAATTATAAAATTAATAAGCAAGCCCAGTAAAATATATAGGAAAACCAAAGAGTTCATTTGCATAATTGAATCAAAACTGTTACAGGAATCGTGGTGCTAAAAAAATATTAAAATTTCAATTATTTTAAATTTACTTTTGTATATAATCGCCATCTGTGATTTAACTGTAACACTAAATATGTAGTCTTGAATTACTAGTACAAAAAACTACCATTGCGGATGAGCATTTTGCATAGACGTAATATAAAAGGATGGTGCACTGCAGATGTTTTGACAAATTCAATTTAATCCGTATGCTTTAAAAATAAGGTTGTAATTGCTTTGTAGAATAAAACGGCCCAATTGAAAGACACCCGGGTGGGAGTGTGTCCTTGTCTAACAACCTGCTAGTGCTATATAATAAAAGTTATCCATAAAAGGGACAAACTCCGTTCATGGTCGGTTTCATTGGGGCCGGTATACGCAGTCAAGTTTAATATTAAATAGCAGGTCTTTGGCATTTTGTATTTTTTTTATAACATTTTATTTTTCATTTTAAAAAGGTTTTACTTAAACATCCTCTTGATTACGTCCTATGCAAAGTTCCCAAAAATGTTTCACTGGTGTTGGGTGGTTCGTCCGTGGTTCCATGTGTTTTTTTTACACATATATTATAGGCTAGCGTTTGACCACTATCTCACGTGTTGGTAAGTGATGATGCGGTCGAGGATGGCAGCACGCTAGGCCTAGAATGAGAACTGGCTCTCAAGGATAGCTGCCGGAATACATTAGATGTTTGGCGACAGATTTTCTAACTTAAGGGGGTGGCTGGCCAGGCGGACACTAGATAGTGTCCTACCACCATGCGGGGGTTGTTGGTTTCTTAACTTAATTAACGATGTTTTTCCTTCACTGGGGAGCCACTGCACAAAGCGCACATAAATTTTCCGATAGAAAAATCCATTGGTGCACGGCGGGGTTTGAACTCGGTACCTCTGGCATCAAAGCCGACCGTTCTCCCGATTACGCCACCGGGCCCTCAACTTTCAATTTTTATTGTAAGCATCACGTTTCTTGTAACATTATAAGGTCATGTTTACATTGAAGTCGCAATGTTTTCGTCGATGCGTTTCCTAACATCAGTAACATTGTAAACATGCTATACTTTGACCGAGTCCATAAGTATGTGTATGATAGTATAGAAAATCTTCCATAGTTTAGTTAGAACGTGATAGTTAAGTAGTTACCGAACTCACACATTTGTAAACTTAGTTTAAATACAGGATGTTCATATTTGTCAGTGCACACAAAAATACAGTTTAATTGCCATATAAAAAAAACTTTGGTTAGTATGGATCACATATTAAAAATAAATGTTATCTAATACTTTTTTTGAAAATAATTTCCCTTAAAGGGAAAAAGCATATAATGCATTGTGTATTTTTGATAATTGCTCTAAAAAGCAGCTATATTTTTAAATATATTGTATTCATATTAAATCAAGTGATAAGCAAACACAAAAATATTTTAAAAATTATTCTTGTTGAGAGTATTAAGAGTGCTATAGTTTTACATACATGGTGCTCCAGTTTTGAGACAGTTTTTTTAGAAAGTGTAGTTTTTTAGAAATAGTTTATTGAATTGTGCCTCTATTATACGAATATTTATAACATTAATATTGCAATAATCTTTGCTCGATCAAATGATAAATTCCACATAATTAAAACAACTATTATTAAATATATAATTTCATATTTTGGTATTAAATATAGGACCACATTTTGTACAGTAAATCGATGTGATACAGATATATTTTTAGATGGTATTTATTGAAATTGTATTTTTGTACATAATATTAAAAATAGAAAAATATATTAACATTTCTATTATTATCAGAAAGTGCCTTGCTTTTAGCCAATTTATTAGAAAACGCTTGTAATTTTCTATAAATTAATATAAATAAGATTTTGTTGAAAATTTAACACTGGTTAAGGATATCACGAGTGTTTTGTTAAGTTTGAGATGAATTTATTGATATTCTCTATTACTTTTGATTTATAACACTAATATAAATAACCTACAGGTTCTATTATAAAAACCAGCTGGTTTATTTATATCAAAAATCTATTGCTTATAGCAATCTGTTAAAAAAACAACATTGCTACTGCAATTGTATGGTATTACGAACAAATATATTTAATTAAATTTAAATACAATATATAAATTAAAAAAAACGACGATGTAATATAAATTATATCAAATCCTATAATTTAAGAAAACTGTGAATCAATGAGCGTAGCAATACCTTTATAAAGTAGATACATAATTAGTTTTTGTTATTATTTTAATATTGAATGAATATATGAATGTGAACGGTCTCGCTCGATTCGTGAGAATTTTGAAAGTATTAGAAATAAAATGACTTTGCATAAAATAAATATATACTTACTCAAATATAATTAAAATCATATTTTTCCAATAAACAAAATTTTAAAGTCTTTCCTATAAGTGCCTAGTGTCTTCCAGCGCTGAGTCAATAATAGGGAATATGCATGTGGTATCAATTTACTTGAAATCATTTATTTTCGAATCATTATTGTTCTGGTGTTGTATTTTAAATATTTTTTTATAAATAAAATACTCTTACATGTGTTAAAATATTATATGAAAAATGCAAAAAAAGCGTGGGAAATTTAAATTTGCTAAACACATCACCACTTGTCAATTAGAAACGTCACAGGGCACCACACGGCCTCCACAGATTAAATCTTTTTCATAGAAATAGTATGCACTGTAGTACGAATACGTAGTATTTCTATTAAAAATATTTAATCTTTGGAGACCCTGTCGTGCACTGTGACGTCACAAACGCGCGCGAAAATTTGGCTTCGTTCGAGGTATCTATACCTCATATTTTTTCAATGCTAAAACTATATTTTGTAGCTTAATTTGAACACTTTCAGTATTATTTAATTTTTTTACTGTGTTAAATGGTTGTATTGAGTGAAATAAACATTTAAAAAATCATGCATATTCCCTATTATAAAATAAAAATATAATTATGTAATGTCTCACTCAGTCACTCAACCTGTGGGTACCTAAGTTTTTGTATTAATATGTAAGCAATGACTTCACCACTTATAATTAATATTTGCAAAATAATTACTTTGTCTGATAAAATGTATAATTTCTTGACGTCTATTTTATTTAAGTTATTGTATTAATATGTAAACAATGACTTCACCACTTATAATTAATATTTGCAAAATAATTACTTTGTCTGATAAAATGTATTGACTTGACGTCTATTTTATTTAAAGTGACACTTCAATGACATAAATGATAAACTTAATTAAATAATAGACGCAAAACCTCAACAATAATAATTATATTGCCTTAAACAGTGAACAAGCTATTGTAAAATTATATAGGTATCCAGTTTTGGCACAACAAACGAAAGAGTAATAAATATTGTAGTTTATTCTTTATTCTGAGATATCAAAATTATTTTGTAATTTAGGAATAACGGAGGTACTTATATAAAAAAAATCAAGAAATTATACGTATTAATTTATTATATATTTATTGTTATACCGCGAAATTACTTGTGAAATTATACAATTGTAATTAAAGTTAATAATTTTAGTTATAAGTTAAAAATATCGAGCGAACACCATCCACAATGTATGATTGTTATTTAATATTGTATGAGATTAAAGATGTTGAAGTACAAAAAAGTGAATTTATGAGAATTATTCGTCTTTTATTGAACATCCTTTATATTAATTTTACACTTTTAGATTTAAATTGCCTTAAGCTAGATCCCGCGGGAAAAACGTATAAGACTAAACCGTGAGTTCCAAAGTAAGCATTTAATGATTGGCCGTAGCTCATCCCACCACACAAAGATGTTTTTTTAGGGTTCCGAACCCAAAGGGTACCAACGGAACCCTATTACTGAGACTCCGCTGTCCGTCTGTCTGTCTGTCTGTCCGTCTGTCTCCAGTCTGTATCTCATGAACCGTTACAGTTAGACGGTTGAAATTTTCACAGATGATGTATTTCTGTTGTCGCTATAACAACAAATAGACAGAGCAAAAACACAAAAAAAAATTGAAGGGGGCCCCATACAAAAAACGTATTTTTTACTATAGCGCCATCTTTGAACGATTGTTTACGTTATTATATCTACGTTACGTTATTATACGTTCTATATTAATTACCTACATTAATACCTTTGAGTTAACGTTCACTTGGTTGGTGTTAGAAGTTCGTTAGATATGCGTTAGATGGCGTTTTAGTTAATAAGCATGTTTAGTATTGACACTGTAATATACCAAAATTTTATACCTATATGTTATTATACTGCGGTTCAGAACCCTCCGTGTGCGAGACAAAGTTTTATTTATACTAGATAGCAATAGATATGTATTTTATACTAGATACTAGATAGGCAAGCGTTTGATCACTATCTCACCTGATGTTAAGTGACGATGCGTTTACTGATCAATTAGGGCTGCTTACTTTTGAACTGAGTAAATGTTTCCTGTAAGAATTGACATCTTCTAAGGAAGCGTGCTACAGTGTCGTGCACTTACCACATTTTCATTTCAGTTAAGTTTCCAAATTCTAATTCATTCTAAAACCTATTCGGATTCGGAAACTTCATTTTAATTTTGAATATTGATAAATCTGTGAGCTATTTTGTCGCGGAAACCTTTCCAATTAGAATCACTGATTTTTTCTGATTGAAATATAAAAGTAACCGGTCGGAGCATTGTGAATTGCAAAGATCGAAGTACAGGCATTTTCTGAATTCGAATTTGCTTTCGAATGTGAATAACCCTGCAGGTAAGGTAGTAGTAATAATAATAAATAATAATGGTTATTAATATGAGTAAAATGCTTGCTAATTCGGAATAAAAAATAAAATAAAAATACAGTCTTTATACACATATAAGGAAAATCAAATACACTGCATAAATCACACACCACAATATTAATTTAAAAAATTCGATCTTTTATAAACGCATGCAATTGTCCATCGATCTTTTACGACCTCGTACCCTAGTTTCCCAAACGCCCCGTTCTAAAATAAATCAATAACTTTGACCATGCAAATATAATTAATTCAAACGTCTCTTGCATAAAAACTATCGATAATTTTATTCTATGCAATTTGGCACACTCGCGTACAAAATAAAAACGAAATTTTCCCCCAAAAATGAAGTTGCAACGATTATTTTTATTCATTCGGCGCTGGCAACACAATGGAGCGTTTCGAATTTCGAACAAAATTTGCGTTTTTGCATAAAATCGTGGCGGGGCGGCGCGTGCGGCGACACATTTAAATGTTTGGTGACCACGATGTGAGGGCATCCCGGGATAAGTAGATACATTGCTGAAAACAATTCAACTAGGCTAGTGGGTCTGTGAGCTGTTGACCTCACCGAGTCTGTCAACCCCATATTTCCGCTATTTTGAAATATTTCCAATACCTGAATCGACAAAAAAAACCGTATAATTATGGTTTATCAACCGATTCTCGTGAAATTTTGTGAGCAACCTGCTCACAGAATTTCACGAGAATCGGTTGACAATGCGACCTGTAGTTTGGAAAAAACATCCAGACACACAAACTAAAACATTAATTTTATGCCCAAGCTGAAGTGAAGATTAAAAAAAAAACCAATTAAAATTCATTTATTTCCCAGTAACTTTGACTCATATAGGTACAATTACTTAAAATACATCAATACTAATAAATCATAATAAAGTAAATAATATAATAAATAAAATTAAAAATGTTTGCTTTAATGAATGAACAATAAGATCGTTTAAAAAACTGAAATGACCGACTTTCAATGCCGCGCTATTAATTTCAGTACCAAGTTTGAGGTGTTTATCTCCATATCTCTGGAGATGCTTATCAGATCTCGATGAAATTACTAAGGTCCCACCCTTGTGATATCTCCATTGCAATAAAAAAATAATCATTATAATCGGTTCATAAACGACGAAGTTATACGCGAACCCACTTAAAAAAATATATGGTCGAATTGAGAAACCTCCTATTTTTGAAAGCAGTTAAAAAATAGATAAGTTGGAGTCTGAATCGCACACCGAGAGTTCCGTATTGTACTTACGTTGTTATTAGTTACCTACCTATGTATTTCAACACCTTGTTACATTGCTCTCCATCTGGAAGTGGTCTGAGAGATCGCTTTAAGCTATAAGACCTATTGTTGCATTATTATTGTTAGTTTTAATGTAATGTTTGTTTCAACAAAAAAAAGAGTGTGTGTACTTATGTTAAAAGTTATACTTCTGTGGCGTATGGAAAAAAAATAACTAAAATGCAGTAGTGATAAATATTAAAATTAATCAAAAAGATTTTATTTAAATAAAAAAGGTTTTATTAACATAAACATATGACTTTAAATATGACATATACAACTTGAACATAGTCATGCCACCTAGAACTAACTTCACGGTGTAGAATTTAGGTCTCGGTGTGCGCGCGCATCGTACCACCTAGAACTAACTTCACGATGTTAAATTTAGGTGTCGGTGTGCGCGCGCAAAAATTCACTCTCATCATTTTTCTCTCTCGCGCCAAAAAAAGTATAACTTCAAAAAGGTTTTATTAACGCAAAAATATGACGTTAAATATGACATATACAACTTGAACATAGTCATGCCACCTAGAACTAACTTCACGGTGTAGAATTTAGGTGTCAAATAAAGTGTAAAAAGTTACTACATTATCATAATACGATGTCATGTATGGAACATGGAATATATATAACTATATTTACTCGTTTTCCTGAGAAAAATAAAAATATCTAGCTAAAAAGTTTGATAAACAACGAAGTGATTCCATACATTTCCTTTGGATGTGTGGGACCCTAAAAACCAAATATCTTATTTAGGCCTCAATTTAGATACGTTGAGCTACAACCCTGGTCGAGACAGTCAACAAAAATAGTATAACATAATACAAGAGGAGTTACGTCATTTGTAATAGTAGACCAAAGTAGAAGACCAAAATAAATAATTTTTGATCTGAAAACTTCTTTAGCGGCGTTGTGAACTTTTTGGGATGGGTAAAACATTTTCGCGCCAGGACACGTGACCTAATCGAAAATTCGTAAGACGGAGGGAGTGTAGAAACTTTTTTTGGGATGGGTGAAAAATGTTAAACTCGCGTCAGGTCACGTGACCTGATCGAAAATTTGTAAGACGGAGGGAGAGTAGACTAAATGCACAACGTTAATGTTCAAGTTTTCACTTCTGCCAGCACTCCCGGAGTGCAACTATTTGTTTTTAGGGTTCCGTACCTCAAAAGGTAAAAAAGGAACCCTTATAAGATCACTTTCTTGTCCGTCTGTCCGTCTGTCTGTCCTTGTGTCACCACCGATTTTCTCAGGAATAGGTGGACCTAGCAAGTTGAAATTTATACCAGATACTGAGGTCTACAGGCGAAAACTTGTAAGTACCAAAATTTACCTTAATTTTCAACTTTTTTTATTTTTCGGATTTTTTCCTTTATTTGTGCTGTAAGACATTGCTTTTGAACAAAATTGACAATTCTAGGACAACCGAAAGTATCCTATAGGTTTTGGTTCGAAAACCTATAGGGTACTTCCCGTTGATCTAGAATCATGAAATTTGGCAAGAAGCAAGCAGCACAAATAAAGGAAAAAATCCAAAAAAATAACAAAAGTTGAAAATTAAAGGGTGTCCCCATACATACATAGTTTCGCCAATTAAGATAGGCCTCTGAGTTATATAAGCACTCATACAATTTAGAGATCTAGCTTAATTGGTACTAACCAACGTTGGTACGGAAGCCTCGGTGGGCGAGTACAACTCGACTTAGCCGGTTTTTTTTTTAAAATCTAACAGCAGTAAGCAAGCTGTCTACTAGATTGCAACTGTTTACCGTTACCATATTATTTATTATCTTTTCTATGCCGTTACCACCGTCTATTGACACTAGAAGTGCCAGTATAATGGTCACCCTATCTTTTGTAACAAACACCGCTTTGTATCAAAAGATTGATAAAAGCGATACAGTTTCCGATTTTTTTCCTAAATTTAAATGAAGTCCCCTCTGTAGTAATAATATATTTGCATCTCACGTTAACTGCATATTGTAATGCACAAAACAGGGGATGCATTTTAGGTGATTTTTTTGTCGAATTCATTGTTGGTGTCAAGTTACGTTTTTACTCTAGTTTTAAGTTTTATTTTGTGCTTTAGCAATTGCGGTCCGCGACTTCGATTGCGATTAAAATTATCAAGTTTTCCTGTTACACACCATTGTTATCAATATTATAATTATATCATCATTACCAGCATCAGTCTATATGAAATCCCTGCAGGGCTAGCATAGCCTTATCCCCGGCGGAAAGATTATATAAGATGTTTCCCTGTTTTTCGTCACTGACAGGAGATCAACACAACAATTTAAACGCTTGGTGAAGTTTAACCCCGAGTTTTGATTTTGTTTCGTATTAAAAAGTATTTTAAAAAAGAATTGATTAAAAGTCAGCGGGCGTTTATAATTGTTGAAAAACTTTACTTATAATTTGCCATCGCCACCAAACAAAATACGGATAGGTGGAACGACAAAATAGTCCCCTTGCTATGCCAGCCCTGCTGTTGGACATAGGCCTCTCCTAATCTTGGCTAGCTCTTCAACTTGTCACATTCAGTTGCAAGTTGTCGCTTCATCTTTTTTCAAACGACTTCCAAAAAGGAAGAGGTTCTCAATTCGTCTGTATGTTGTTGTTTTTTTCTTGTTGTATGTATTTTACGCGATTATTCCGTCAATTGTGAACCGATTCGAATGATTCTTTTTTTAATCGGTAGGGTACATTTTCGAGGTGGTTCTTCGGTAATTTCATATAGATCTGATAAGTATTTCCAGAGATATGACGATAAAACTAGGTCTGTGACTGAGATACTGAAACCGACTCGCGGGGCATGGAAGTCGGTTGTTTTAATTTTTAAACTATCTTAATTATTAAACTATCGCAATTATTAATGAATAGGTAGCAAACAAGCAGACGGCCCACCCGATAGTAAGTGGTCACCGTCGGCTATGAACACTGGCAACACTAGAGGTGTCACTCATGCGTTGCTGACCTGTTAAGATTCTTCACGGCCGTTTAATGGCGATCCTGATATTTATTTATTATATATTATCATATAGGCTAGCGTTTGACCACTATCTCACCTGTTTTTAAGTGATGATGCAGTCGAGGATGGTAGCACGCTAGACCTAGAATGGGAACTGGCTCGCAAGGATAGCTGCCTGAACACATTAGATTTTTGGCGACAGATTTTCTAACTTGCGGGTGGTAGCTGGACCGGCGGACACTAGATAGGGTAACATTTTTATTGATCCCTCTAATTCTTCTTCTTTTGATGGATTTTAAACGCTGCAAAGTGGCCAGTGTCAAAGCAGGCCAGAGTTCAGTATATTTATGAGAAAAATACTGAGAAAAGAAAAATTTATAACTTAGAAACCGTATATTTGTCTTGTGTTAGGAAATTACCTAGGTAATATTGAATAAATTATCTGGTAATTACAAACGAATATTATAAGAATTAATAAAATTACACAAAATATATACAAAAGGAGTAAATACATATGAAAGAAGATATTTAAAGTTAACAAGGTCGAGGGATATTGGGACTTCATATATAGACTTCATATAGGGAGAAAAAGAACTTAGGAGAGCAGAAAAATGTATGATATAAAATTCCTTTATCTAGACCACATTCACTGGAATGGAAGGAATGGTCTCTGAACATATGTTAAGGCAGGTTTTCACATGGTCAGTGCACAAGTCAGTATCGGCGCCGTCAACCTACAACCAGTGACAGTGACTGACCCAGCGCTGACTTGTCCATTTACGGAGTTTTTACCACTGGCACGGGAGGGCGCGGGTTGCGGGGGGCGCCGACTGACCTCAAAAATATTCGTGTGCGATATTACAAGTCAGCGCTGACCTCCCACCGCTGTACTGACTTCAAAACAATTTGCATTGGGTTTTTCTCGGGTCAGCGCTGACTTGTCTCAAATTCGAAGTCAGTCACTGACCCTGTCTAAATATGCCTTTACTCTTTGTATTTGACCCTGATTTGGACAAGTAAAACTGGAGAAAAATACCTATTTAAACTTTATGGAAGGCCATCGCTATCAAACAAGCAGAAACATAATCATAACATAATCACTGTCATATCTGTCAATGTGTCACAATCTTGTCTATATCATCAAAATTTTTAAAGTTCTTTTGAGTAACGAAATATTTAAAATTTCATATTTGCGTAGATGACGTAGTATTTATATTCTCTTTGTGTAGATGGAACACGCATATTCGTCATTGATGTGAGCGTGAAACGAGATATACAGCTGAAAATGCAGGCGGCTCCCATTCCAATCCAAGACCCATATTGCTTCCATGATGCTGGTCTACTGAAGGAATCAATTACAGTAGACGTGCCTGCGAGGGTTATAGAGAAACCGAAGGTACTATACTAGACAAATAAGTAAAATATATTAAGATCGTTTAAAAAACTAAAAAAAACTCATTTTCAGCAGCAAGTTTGAGGTGTTTAACTCTATATCTCTAGAGATACTCATCAAATCTCGATGAATTCTCAATGGGGCCACCTCCGGAGTTATACTCTTTCGAATAACAATGTTTTTCCTTCCCCCCACCGTGTGTGCATTTCACAGTGGCCACCAGGGCCACTGTGAAATGCACACACATTAAAAATGCGGGATATAGCGCCCGTTGAGCGGGGATTGGAACCCACTACCTCTGGCGTCAAAGCCGAACATTCTCCCACTGAGCTGAATGCAAACGTTATCGCATATCATCAGGCGGGGAGCTTGCTTGTCCTGTTAACTCATATCATCAAAAATGTATTGTAATAAATCATTTTATCTTCTATAGATATAATTAAGACTCTATCTGCTGTCTGTCTGCTATCGAAACCTGGTATGTTCTGGAAAGCGATGCCAAGTCGATTGGCGATATATCCAAGCCCTGAGAGGTCTATACAATGCCGCTACCATGGCCGTCCAAGTCCAGAACCGACAGACTGAACCTATGTCCATGCATCGGGGTGAGAGACAAGGGGATGATATATCCCCCAAATTGTTCACAAATGCTATAAATAAAAATAAAATAAAATTCATTTATTTCAAGCTAGTTATGCCCATAAACACATATTACAATTGCATTATCAATAACCTCTCATTAAGTAAAAATATAAACAAATTAAATTTAATATGCTATGGAGGATATGTTTAAGACACTGGACTGGGATAGACACGGAATTAACATCAACGGCAAGTACCTCTCACACTTGCGATATGCGAAGGACATTGTCATCGTGGCAGAAACGCTGCAAAATCTGAAACATATGCTGAACGGCCTATAGCTGATTCTTCTCAACGCATCGGTCTCCGGATGAACTTGGATAAGACAAAGGTTATGTTCAATGAGCATGTAAGTCCGAAGCCAATCGCAGTACAGGGCAGTATTCTCGAAGTTGTTTCCGAGTATGTTTACCTCGGGCAAGCTCTGCAGTTAGGTAAAAACAACTTCGAGAAAGTAGCCAATAGAAGAATACAGCTGGGCTGGGCAGCATATGGAAAACTACGTCGTGCTTTCGCATCGCCAATTCAACAAAGTCTAAAGACGAAAGTCTTCAATCAGTGCGTCCTACCCGTCATGACATACGGTGCTGAAACATGGACACTTACGGTTGAGGTGGGCCACAAATTTAAAGTCACTCAGCGAGCTATGGAAAGGGCTATGCTCGTAGTTTCTTTGAAGGATCGAATCCAAAATTAGGTGATCCGACAAAGAACTAAAGTTATCGACATAGCTCATCGGATTAACAAACTGAAGTGGCAGTGGGCCGCCCATATTAGCCGAAGCACCGACAACCGTTGGGGTAAACGAGTTCTTGAGTGGAGACCGCGGATCGGCAAACGTAGTGACGGACTACCCCGCCCTCAGACTAGGTGGAGCGATAATCTTGCGACTCGCAAGAGCTGGATGAGAGTAGCCGAAAATCGTGCTCAGTGGCGTGCAATTGGAGAGGCCTATGTCCAACAGTGGACTAATATAGGCGGATGATGATGAGATATAAGACCTATATTTATGGAATAGTTAAGTGACAGTACTTACCTATAAGTCACACAGGCAAGCTAAAATAAGCACAATTTATCACAACTTAATGACGTCAGTAAAGTACTAAATCAGCTGTTTGACGTCATTACACGGTTACAAGATAACTTAAACCGCAAAACAGGTGTTTAGAACTTATAATTAATATGTATTAATATTAAATTACTCGTTATTATTAGGTATTATTAGGTATAGTATGCGTCACACACAACCTACCGACGTAGGTCTATCTAACGACCCACATCAAACACAACCTACCGACGTAAGTCTATCTAACGACCCACATCTTGGAGGGAATTGGAAAAGGTTTATAATACAATAATTACAATGTATTCTAATTATGTTTTATACATACATACATACATACAATCACGCCTTTTTCCGTTGGGGTATATAGGCAGAGACTACTTCTTAACCCATGCTAGCTACAATCCTGACATACTTCTTTCGCTTCTTCCACTTTCATGAGCGCTTTCATACATGCTCGCCGGTTATAGATACCTACTTTTGACTTGGCCTTTCGTTAAAACAGCTCCAATCTGGTCGTGATACGTTCGCCTAGGTCGGCCTCTACCAGTTGGCCCATTCACACTCGTCTCATAAATTTGAATGAAATGAAATGAAATGATTTATTGGCTTGTGGTCTAGGTAATTACATACAGTGGTGTTATAATAATAGTGTTACGTGCGGGGTGGTATTAAAATGCCAATCCGATGAGATGAACGTTTATTTCCACTGATCACTAGGTTAGCACAATGTTCCACAGTAGTTGTCCAAATCGTCTTGCACAATTATCAAAAGTCCGTTAACACACACTGAGGTCGTTGGTAATCACAATCACTGATTTCACTGTTCACAGTTCACAACACTAGTTCACTGATAACACTTAACGATCACTTGGTCGCTATCCGCGCTTAGATAGTTACACTGTCGCTTCCAGAGAAAAGACTGACTCAAGCCGCGGTTTCAACGTCTTATATAGGACGAGAATATTTCTACAGAACTTTCTAGTATTGACTCGAAACAATAGACAAAAGACGTTCAAAACAAAGCAATAACAATCACAAACAAAAGGGGCGGCTTTCCTTTGAGCATCTGACGTAAACAACTTTACCATACATGCTAATTTGATCTCTAACTACTTATGAATAAGGTTCAATCTTAACTACAAAACTAGGTACATAGACTAGGGTCTGAATTCCCGGAAGGTTAACTTTTATGACGGTCGGGTCGGGTGTTTATAGCCCGTAATTAGTCTATTCTTTCCCACGGTATTTTTGTTCGAGAAGCTTGGCAAAACATCGCGACTCGACAACGCGATGTAACATTATCCCCTTCTTAGTTATGATCGTCCCGATCATCATTTATTCCATGGTATCGTGTAAGTCGATCGATGTGTACTACCCTCGGCTTTCCTCTCTGGCCTCGTTTAATGCGGTAGGTAACGTCGTTTATCTTCGTGATAATCTGGTATGGTCCTTCCCAATGAGCCTGCAGCTTCGGACTTTTTCCTTTCCTTCGTAGTGGGTTGTGCAACCAGACGAGAGTTCCTTCTTCGAAACCCATCGTATTCGCTCTACGATCGTACCGGGTCTTCATTTTTTCACCAGTTTTTAAACTATTCTCTCGAACTATCCTGTGCACTTCGTCCAGCTGACTACGAAGATCACTGACATAGTCGGTTACAGGCTTCGGAGCATCTGGCGGGGAACCAGTGATGGCGTCGATAGGAAGTCTTAGTTCGTGTCCAAAATTCACATTTGCAGGAGTCATACCAGTGCTGTCATGGGTAGCGGAACGGTATGACAACAAGAACAGAGGTATGTACTGATCCCAGTCACGTTGATGTGCGTCCACGACTTTAGCCAGGTGATTCTCCAACGTCTGGTTAAACCTCTCAACCATTCCGTCTGACTGTGGATGAGCTGCCGTTGTCCGCGTCTTTTGGATCCCGAGGAGGGTGCACATTTCCTGAAATAGGGCAGACTCGAAGTTCCTTCCTTGATCGGAATGCAGTTCCATCGGTACACCAAATCGACAGATCACTTCTTGCACCAACTTCTTTGCAACTGTCTTTGCTTCCTGGTTTGGCGTCGCGAAAACTTCGGGCCATTTGCTGAAGTAATCTTGCACTACGATGATGTACTTGTTGCCTTCTTCAGTCTCGGGAAATGGCCCGGCAACATCCACGGCAATGCGCTCTCATGGTGCCCCAACATTGTACAATTTTAGTTGTCCTTTACTTCTTGTCTTCGGTCCTTTTACTGACGCGCAAGCGGTGCACTTCCTGCACCAATCTTCTACATCCTCGCGGCTGTGTACCCAGTAGAATCGTTGACGAACCTTCACAAGAGTTTTCTTGACTCCTAGATGTCCACCAGAAACTCCATCATGAATATGTCGTAGTAGAGATGCCACTTTGCTCCGGGGAACAACGACCTGCATCGTAGTTTCTTTTCCATTGCTGCTTTCCCATTTTCGGTACAAGATTCCTTGTTCCAGAGTCAGGCTGTCCCACTGAGCCCAGTAACTTTTTGTGATTGGGCTGCAAGCTGACACGTCGCTCCACTGGGGCTTGTTTCCAGACTTTATCCAATCCAGTACAGGTCGTAAATCTCTGTCCTCCAATTGTGCTTGTCTCATATTTTCGCCGTTCCATTCGTCATCTGTTCTGTCCATCCTGATGACTCTGACTTCTTCTTGAGACTCGTCCTTTTTGTAGTGTTTGCAATCTTCTTCACTAGGTCTTCTTGATAGGGCATCGGTGTTGCTATGACCCTTTCCACTGCGTTTTACTGTCACGAAGTAGAACTCTTCCACTTGAGTTTCGGCATCTTTGACTCGTTTCTTTGTTTTCAGACAATCAATCTGAATATGCCCTTTCTCACCACACCTGTAACATGTCGGTGCATACCGGGGCTTCCTGTATTCAGTTACCAACTCTCGAGCCATATATGGTTTAGTGTCCCTTCGCACTGCTTCCATTTCCACTTGGTTCTGGATATCTGTGGCCCGCTTTTTCGTTTTCAGGCAATCAACTTGAATATGCCCTTTTTCTCCACACCCGTAACATGTCGGTCCATAACGGGGCTTCCTGGGTTCAGTCACCAGCTCCCGGAGTCTGTATGGTTTGGTGTCCCGTCGCACTGCTTCCACTTCTAAAGCATGAACCAGGGCGTTCTTCAGTGTCTGATGATGTCCCAATCGTACCGCAGCGCGTACCTCGCCATCCCTGATTCCATCCACAAAGTGCCGCAGCGATGTAACCTCGATGACTGATGGTGTCGACACGTAGGCTCGTCGGACCAACCTCTCAATTTCATCTGCCCACTGTTGCAATGTCTCTGTGGGCTTCTGGGTGCGCTCACGTAGTTGTGCCCTGTACGCATGCTCCATGTGTTTGTCGCCATAGCGTGTTTCGAGGGCTTCCAGCAGGGTCTTCAGCGTCCTTTCCTCTTCAGGTATGCGTTCCAGGACAAGCTGAGCGTCTCCTTTCAGCGCTAATGTGAGCGCTGTATTTGCGTGCTCATCTGTCCAACCACAGCTTTTGGACAGCGTCGTAAACTGGAATTTGTAGGCTGCCCACGAAGATGTTCCGTCGAAGTGTGGTAGGTCCAGTTTGAAGGGCGAGGTCGTAGCGGGAACCTGGCTTATCTGTCCAACTCCTCGTAACTCCAGTTTCTGGACCTTATTAGACAGGTCATGCATGGTTTTCTCATGTACTTCAAGCCGCCCTTCTAAACAGTCGGTTTTCATGGCGACTTCCTTGACACCGGCTTCCACCTTTTTGATTTTTTTCTCCCATGCTGGCAAGCCCGCTCTGCAACTCACGTGTAATTGCATCTTCCAGTTGGCGGCTAGCTTCTTGTTGTGCTGCCTGTACAGCCCGTAGTGCAGCCTGTTGTTCCTGGCGAGCTTCCTCCTGTTTACGGCTAGTTTCTTGTTGTACCGCCTGTACAGCTTCTAGTGCAGCCTGTGTAGCTTGTTGATCTTGGCGTGCAGCTTGTTGTCCTGCTAGGAGAGCGGCTAGCATGGCCTCCAGGCCTCCATCCGTAGTTAGACTCACCGGCGGTGCTGTAGGTGGCGCTGCCATGGTGGGTGCCATCGGTGTTGCCGCTGGCTCTTCCAATGTGGATGTTCCTGCTCCCGATGCTTCGAGCTCCTTCTGCCGGGTTGCATCCATCTCCGCCTGGCGCCTGGTGCGTGGAGTACGCGTATCTTCCCTCGGAGTGATTGGCATTCCGCTTCTGACACCAATTGTTACATGCGGGGTGGTATTAAAATGCCAATCCGATGAGATGAACGTTTATTTCCACTGATCACTAGGTTAGCACAATGTTCCACAGTAGTTGTCCAAATCGTCTTGCACAATTATCAAAAGTCCGTTAACACACACTGAGGTCGTTGGTAATCACAATCACTGATTTCACTGTTCACAGTTCACAACACTAGTTCACTGATAACACTTAACGATCACTTGGTCGCTATCCGCGCTTAGATAGTTACACTGTCGCTTCCAGAGAAAAGACTGACTCAAGCCGCGGTTTCAACGTCTTATATAGGACGAGAATATTTCTACAGAACTTTCTAGTATTGACTCGAAACAATAGACAAAAGACGTTCAAAACAAAGCAATAACAATCACAAACAAAAGGGGCGGCTTTCCTTTGAGCATCTGACGTAAACAACTTTACCATACATGCTAATTTGATCTCTAACTACTTATGAATAAGGTTCAATCTTAACTACAAAACTAGGTACATAGACTAGGGTCTGAATTCCCGGAAGGTTAACTTTTATGACGGTCGGGTCGGGTGTTTATAGCCCGTAATTAGTCTATTCTTTCCCACGGTATTTTTGTTCGAGAAGCTTGGCAAAACATCGCGACTCGACAACGCGATGTAACAATAGAATATAGAATAGATCGCTAGAACCGCTTATTTAAGTCTACAAGCACATTACAAAACTTGAAAAAACAAATAAACATAATAAAATGGTGTTTTATCAGTTAATGACAGTTTAATACATTCATGTCATTTAAAAATTCGTCAATGCTTGCGTCGTTGTATCAAAAAATTATTAAGCATGTTTTTAAATATATTTGTGTTGGTGTTACTTTTAATTTCTGTTGGAATTTTATTCTATATGGTAGGTGCCATACAAAACACACTTTGACTAAACTGTCTTGTTTTACTCATTTTGTATTTTAAAGTCTCTGGTCGTCTTCTACCAACAGTGTGCGTCTCAAACAAGGAGGGGTTGCAATTTACAAAAGTGGCAACCTCACTTATGTATATTGACGGCAGTGTGAGAAGCCCGTGTGCATTAAAAATACCTCTTCACGTATCTCTTTGCTTGAGCCCAAATATTTCTCTGAGGCATCGTTTTTGAGCTCGGAATACGTATTCGAAGCTTATCTATGGAATTCCCCCAAAACATAATCCCATACCTTAGAATTGATGCTACATGTCCATGATAGGTTGTAAGTAGCGCTTTTAGATTAATTAATCCTCTTAGTTTATGAAGTGCAAATGAAAAATTATACTCTCGTTTGCATATCTCATCAATTGTTTTCGTCAATCTATCTTCATCCCTCCTCTCTAGCTAAATATATGCATATATATAAAACACAAACATTGTTTTTACCAGTTTCCGTTAGATATATCCAGACTTTGAACCCATCCAACCAATGTACCCCAAACCGGTTTCATTAGAAATGCAAATATGCAAAGAATGCGAATATAGTATGTGACATGTAATATAACTTGTGCTTTATAACACATACACAATATGTAACCTTGTTATATAACAATTCTCAAGAGTACACGTGACTATTATAACATTGTTGTACGTTTTAATAACATGTTATTATAATATTCCGTGGCCACATTATCTAAAACATGTTAAATAACAATGTTGTATAACATGTTATGTTACATAGATGTACGAACCTTAAAACAATGCAAATGGTCACATTTCTTTTTTAGTACTCTTTGGAATCGGACTTCGGAACCCTAAATAACATAATAAAGATAAAATATGATGTTTCTTTGAAGTGTTACACACTTAATATTTTTGTAAATTGTTAAACACAATCCAACATTTTCATCGTACCAACGGGACTTGAACCCGCAACCTCCGGAATAACATGTTCCGGTGCTTTGCCAATTAAGCCATGGGGCGAAGTAACGTTACAACGAAATTAGTGGATTGCATTCGTTAACCCAATTATGCATTGGTGGCGCCATCTATGACTACTTATTACGTAAGTTAATCTTGCGGGTTCAAGTCCCGTTGGTACGATGAAATTTTGGATTGTGTTTAACAATTTACAATAATAAAGATAGTTTAAAAACTAAAACAACCGATTTCAATGCCCCGCGAGTCAATTCCAGTAGCAAGTTTGAGATGTTTATCGTCATATCTCTGGAGATACTTATCAGATCTCGATGAAATTACATTGGGACCACCTCGGAAACGTTACCTACCTACCGATAACAAAAAAAAAAACATACCGACGAATTGAGAACCTCCTTTGTTTTCGGAAGTCAGTAGTGAACTGAGAGACGCTTTCAGCAGTGACATTACAGGTAGATTCACACCAAAAGCCACCTAGCGAGTGTAGTGCAACTATTTTTTTAAACGGCTTATCTTCATCGTTAACAGCCAATATTCGTCCATTGTTGGACATAGGCCAATAGAAATAATATAATAATTGATAAGATCGCACATTGACGCTATTAGATTTAAATGATTTAGTTATAATGTGCTTCTGTTTTTAACAGACTTCCAAAAAAGGAGGTTTTTATGTTTGGTCACGGATAACTTCGTCGTTTATGAACCGGTTATGATTATTATTTTGATGTTAGAAAGGGGATATGCCAAGGGTGGTACTATAGTAATTTTATCGAGATCTGATTAGTATCTCCAGAGATATAGAGATAAACACCTCAAAATTGGTACTGAAATAATAATATAATAATTGGAAATGAATTAATAGTGCGGCATTTGAAGTCGGTTCTTTTAGTTTTTTAAACGATCTTATTTATAAATAAAGAGTTAATCTATCTATCTATTTTTCTATCTATCTATCTATCTATATATATATATATATATATATATATATATATGACTGTTATGAAAACGGCTTATATAGTTGACTAATTTTACTAGGTAACCAAACAAATACCAGAAACAATTCCCACCCCGATCCCATCGCCAATTCTGACGCCACCGCCACCCCCATCGGTTCTAGAAGACCTGTCTCCAGTAGACCGTCTGCTCATCACCAAGCAGCTTCGAGTGAAAAATGTGCTGTTCCTCAAGGGGAAGAAGAACAACTTCGTCGTGAGAACGCCTGACCGTAAGATTCTGTATTCTGTGGAAGAAGAGAACAGGTTAGTTGGCAATGTTGGCATATTCAGCTATTTACAAGCTTTTATTTAACTTGCAATGTATGTATGTATGTATGTATGTCACTATGTTTGTTCGGGTGGAATCTTGGAAGCTAAATTAGACCCACTTCCCGATGTCCGATTGGACTCAAATTTGGTGTACTTATGTATCTTCGGTGACAATACAATAATATGGTACCATGGAGCTGGTCTGATGATGGAGACGGAAGGTGGCCACGGCATCTCTATGATAAAACAACATAAACCCACCGAATTTGAGCTGGATTTATTCGTCTTAAAGAGAACTTTTCACCTAGAGGATATCCAGGGTCTGATGATGAAGCTGGAAGGTGGCCACGGCATCTCTGTGATAAATCAACACAACCCTACCGAGTTTGGGCTCGATTGATTCGTCTTGAAGAGAACTTTTCATCTAGATGATATTCAGGGTCTGATGATGAAGCTGGAAGGTGGCCACGGCATCTTTGTGATAAATCAACATAATCCTACCGAGTTTGGGCTCGATTGATTCGTCTTGAAGATAACTTTTCACCTACATGATATCCAGGGTCTTATGATGAATCTGGAAGGTGGCCACGGCATCTCTGTGATAAATCAACATAACTCTATCGAGTTTGGGCTCGATTGATTCGTCTTGAAGAGAAGTTTACACCTAGATAATATCCAGGGTCTGATGATGAAGCTGGAAGGTGGCCACGGCATCTCTGTGATAAATCAACGTAACTCTACCGAGTTTGGGCTCAAATGATTCGTCTTGAGGAGCACTTTACACTTAAATGATAGCCAGGATCTGATAATGAAGATGTAAGGTGGCCATGGCATTTCTGTTATAAAGCAACATAGCCCCACCGAGTCGATTGATTTTCCTTGAAGAGCACTTTACCCATAATCACATCAAATATCCGTGGAATACTTTAAAACATCATGCCTTCTCTTAAATACTTAGATAGTAGGGTAGGTAGTCGGTATCTACACCTACCTACTAAAAAGTTAAAAATAAATTATAAGTAAAAAATATTTTTAAAAACAAGCTTTTATCTGGGACAATGAACTAAAATGTTAAAAATAAATTCTAGTAAGTATTTGGCGTGTAGGTACTTACCTATATTTTTAAAAGCTTGAGGCACTGAAGTATACTAATTACCTAGCCTGAAAAACGGGTAGTGCTTCAAGCTTTTAAGAATATAGGTAAGTACCTACACGCCAAATACTTACTATATTAGTTAGTATACTTACTAGTTTTAGTTACTACTTACTATAGTAAGTTATATTTATAACATTTTAGTTCATTGTCCCAGATAAAAGCTTGTTTTTAAAAATATTTTTACTTATAATTTATTAATTGTCATTATTGCCTAAATGCTTCTGTAGGCTTAGACCTTAAAACCTACCCTAAACGTAATATCTGGTAAATGAGGGCCCGGTGGCGTAATCGGGCGAACGGTCGGCTTTGATGCCAGAGGTGCCGAGTTCAATCCCGGTGTACACCAATGGATGTTTCTATCGAAAAATGTATATGTGCGCTTTTCACAGCGGCCCTCCGGTGAAGGAAAAACATCGATAAGAAACCAACAACCCTCGCATGGTGATAGAACACTATCTAATGTCCGCCTGGCCAGCTACCACACTCAAGTTAGAAAATCTGTCGCCAAACATCGAATGTGTTCCGGCAGCTATCCTTGAGAGCCAGTTCCTATTCAAGGCCTAGCGTGCTTACCATCTTCGACCGCATCAACACTTACCAACAGGTGAGATAGTGATCAAACGCTAGCCTATAAGATATAAAAATAAAAATAGTGACCACTGGTGGTAGGTTATATGTTATAGTTAGACCACTACCTTGTCTGGTGTTATCGATCAAACCACGTCGTAACGATGCACTATTTATTCTATTTATCGCATCTCAGAGATTCATTATCATCATTTATCATCATCAGCAGCTTTTAGTAATTATCGCTCTTCAATTGGTAGAATTTGATATGACGACACGCATAATTTTACTCCTTAGAAGTACCACGAAGAAGCCCATTTCCTCTCAGTCCTACTTTTCCTCACCAATTGTAGGAACTGTAGACAAATGTAACAGGTCATGATACCAATAACTGTGGTCATGTTTGAACCCTTATGTCACAATCTACAAGCATTGTGTAGTAAACACTTTTTTAAACTAAAAACCTTTTGTCTGGTATCCCATTGGGGACCGCAACCCTACTTTTCAGAACATTTTGGTTCTGACTATTAACCAATGTTGTGCAGGTCATGTCTTGTTTTTGAAATGCTTTTTGGTACATTATATAATACTTTTATATAGTTAAACAAGATAAAATGTCCCAAGTATACTCATTAGCCTAAGCCTTGGATGGTCGTAAACAGTGACGTATAGACCTCGGGCTTTATTGGAACTTAAATATTGGTGACAATCTGCTTGTCTATCTGTCTGTCCGAGGTTTTACTAAGAGTCTGTTAGTAATAGAAAGCTGTAATTTTGTAGGGGTGTGTATTTCAATAAGGTCGAAAAAGAGAGCAAAATAAAATTTTGGAAAATATTTTTGTTTAGGGTAGCTCCTCTAAATGTGAAGTAGGAAGAATATTTTTTTCATCGTCTTCCCCATCGTGTGGGATATCGTTGAATAGCTCTTTTAAAATTACTTAGAGGTTGCTAAAACAATGTTTCGATTTAATGCTAAATTTCCGAATTATTAAACTTTAATGTGCAAATTTTTGTTGCAGTATGGCGTCCCCCCCCCCCCCCGTCCCCTCTAAAATATAAACTGCCAGCTTGAAAAATCTAAAAAAATTCATGATAGTAGTGCATTTCATGAACTTTAAAGGAAAACTATAATAGGAAAAATATAATAAGTATAGCGGTTAAGATAACTTTATAAGTTTAGCAGTAATAGTCGTTAATTGGGTGTTTAATTTTGTACCAAATACAGAATCCTTAAAATACATCCTTTAAAGTGACCTAAGATGAAGTAGTTGCTTGTTTATAACGGCGAATGTATTGTATTGAAAAACAAAATCTACAATGTAATAAACTGGCCAATTGCAAGTCAGTGCAAGACAGTGCTCGATGAGAAGTTGTGTTATTTTGTGTTTGCCATCTAGTATAGGCAGCCTTTGGTTTCTCTCGTCATCTTGAATCTTCATTGTTCTACTATTAAGACGAAGTATCAAGGGATACTTCGTCTTCCATCATCCAGGGTCACGTCGATGTTTTTCAGTCGGCTTGGGGTTTCTACTCGGCCTTGATTCTTCAAACTTTTGAGTTCTCTCGGGAAGGTTTCTCGTTGAATTTGACGTATAAGCGCCTTTTCTGCTTTCATCATATGTTGATTCTCGATAGGAAGATAAGTCGGCTTTCCTGTCTGTTCCTCAGCGTTCTTGTTCCCAGACTTCTTTACGCGGCATCTGTCCACGAACATAAAAATTCTCGCCGTGGTTCTTAACAGCTTCATCCAAGTGCTGAAGCGATTTGGATCTGATTTATTTATTTATTTATTTCACAACAATTAGGATAAGTATTACAGTTTCCCAATTCACTTACCTAATCTAATCTTGTATATAATTTTATCTATCTCTAAATTTATTATTTTTTTTTTTTTAAACTAACTATTTAAAAGTAAAAGGAATACACTTGTTTGACACAGGATAAATTTAAATACCACATAATTTAAAATCTATCACTCAACCCAATAACAAAATCCATTGCTGATGTCTTGGCCTTCTCTTCTTTAACGCTCGCTGCGGCGCACGTAACCTTCTTCTCCTCTAGATCGATGTCTTCCCTTTAAATTTTTCTTAGCGGCCATTCCGATTTCGGCTGATACAGAAAAGCCGGTCTATTGAACCACCGTGCTTGCTCGTTGAAGTCCTGTGGCATATTCCTGGTGGCGTCGTTTGCAGGGTTGTCTTTGGTGGGTACCCATCTCCACTCTCGAGGTTTCGTTATTTCTTCCAGTTCTGCCAATCGATGAGCGACAAATGGTTTGAAGCGACGAGGGTCGGCTTTTATCCATTGCAGTACGGTAGTTGAATCCGACCAGAAAACCCGAGCTGTGATTTCCAGGTTGGATTCCTCCTCGATGGTGGCGGCGATTCTCGCTCCCAGCAGAGCCACTTGTAGTTCTAGACGAGGGATTGATGTCGTTTTCGTAGGCGTAACTCTCGCTTTCCCCGCCATCAAAAAGATGCTGACGTCTCCGTCTTTGGTAATCGTTCTCCAGTAAACGGCGGCGGCGTAGGCGGTCTCACTGGCGTCGACGAACGTGTGCATCTCGCCGGCTCTCGAAGTCGGCGCCAAACATCTGGGTATCTTCAAATCTTTGAGCGTCTTGACGTCATCTAGGTAGCGATCCCAGATCTCTCATTGTTCGTCATTGATGGCCTCATCCCATTTCACGCCAGTTCTCCACAAATCTTGTATCAGTTTCTTTCCTTTGATCAGCGCTGGAGCGACGAGTCCCATCGGGTCGAAAGTTGACATTACAGCGCTGGTGACTTCTCTCTTGGTTGGAGCTCTGTTGCCAGCAGAGACTTCTGTTGGAACGTTCCTTAATCCCACGTTGAATGCCAATGCGTCTTCATTGGTGTGCCATCTCATCCCGAGAGTTTTTTCTTCATTTCCGATTTTCTTTTCAGTCGGGATTTCTTCTTTTTTCAGGTTGATCAACGTTCTTTTATCGTTGCTTGTCCATTGACGAAGTTCAAAACCCGCTGCCCTGTGTATTCCACTTCTTCAGCTACGTGCTTCGCTTCCTCTATGCTCGTGAAGCTTTGCAAGTAGTCATCCATATAGTGATTTCGGATGATGGCTCGGACCGCTTCTGGGTGTTCTTTTTCGTGTTTCTGGGCGTTGAGGTTCTTCACGTAGATAGCTGTTGCAGGTGAAGATGCAGCACCGAAAATCACAGATATCATTCGGTACTCCTTGGGTTTTGATTTTCTTTCTTTCCCACGCCAAAGGAATCGCAGGCTGTCTCTGTCTTCTTCTCGGATACTGATGCGCAGGAACATTTCTTTTATGTCTGCGACGACTGCCACGGGCCCTTCTCGGAATCTTAATAATACTCCAAAGAGAGACTGGAGTAGGTCTGGTCCCGGTAGCAGCGCGTCGTTTAGACTTTTTCCTTCGAACCTGGCGGCGGCGTCGAATACGATGCGCATCTTTTTCTTTTGAGGATGTACCACGGCGAAGTGAGGCAAGTGGAATGTTCGCCCTAGTGTGGTGTTCGAAGGGGCTTTCTCGGCGTAGCCACTGGACAGAAGATTTCCCAATTGTTTCTCGTATTCTTCTTCCAGAGTTGCGTTCTTGTCGAGTTTCTTCTCTATGCCTAGAAGTCTGTTGAAGGCTTGGGCATAATTGTTCGGCAACGTCTCGTCTTCTGTCTTCCATAGCAGGCCGGATTCGTATCTTCCATCTTCTAATTGTTTCGTTGTCTTCTCTAAGACAGTTAGGGCGCGTTGATCGGCGTCGTTGCTCGAGCGTCGCTGTCGAATTCCAATTGAGTCCAAGTCGAAATGCTCTTTGATGAGTTTCTCGATTTCATCTTCTTTGTCGATGCTGCGGCAGTGATTGACGTAGTTCACCGGTGCAGAGGCGGCTCCGGTGCAGCATCCATGCAGCACCCATCCCAGGGAGGTAAGTGACGCTGCGGGTTCGTCGTATTTCCCTTTCAGGATTTTTCGAGAAACGATGAGGTCCCAATTGTTCTGACCGATTAATAATGCCGGTCTTTCTTTCTCGTACAGGAGCTCGTTCAGCATGTTCTTCAAGTGACTGCAATTTTCTATTGCACTTTTGCTGACGAACTGCGGCGACAAATTTTCTACTGTGCGTACGCCTTTGACGACTTTCTTGTCTCTTCTATGCGCTCCTTTGATTTTCAAATTCATATTCTGTGAATCTTTATTCTCGACGATCTTTCCACCGACAGTTTCTATTATGAGTGGATCTTCTACGCCAGTGGCTCCGATGCGAATGGCAACATCAGAGTCCAATAGCGAAACTGTAGAACCTTCATCGAGTAGTGCGAGTATGCGAGCCGATCCTTTTGAACCGTAGACGTCGACTGGGATCATCTTCAAATAAACTTTCGTTCCATCCGCTGTGGCGTATACGGATTTCACGATGTTCTGTGCCTTTTCATTGTCAGTCGATGGATTCTCTCGTGGCTGAGGCGGTTCTATGGCTTTCTGAGCCGACTCTGAGTGCAGCATGACGTGATGCGGGCGCTTGCACTTCTTGCAGGGTGGTCCTCTGCAGTTGGTTCGCATGTGTCTTCGGCGCAGGTAACGGAAGCAGAGTCTTTTCTTCTTAGCTGTTTCCCATCTTTCGTCGACCGTGGCTTTCTTAAAGTTCGGGCATTCGGTAAGCCAGTGTTCGCCTTCACATTGGAAACAAAACTTCTCAAATGCTTCTTGAGTTGATGCAACTGTTTGAGGTTCTTTGGTTTCATTTGTTTCAGGTTCTTTGGTTTCATCATATACAGCGTTCACGGGCTATCTTCTATCTCCTGTTCGTTTCTTGGTTGTCTCCAGAGGCGTAAGATTGCCGCATAATTCAGCTTCAATGTTCAAGAAGTTCTTCAGTTTGATCAGCTCTGGTTCTTGTTCACCGATGCGTGCATTGTAATCGGACCATCGGTAACGGAGAATAGGTGAAAATTTCTCCACGATGTTCTTGCTGACTTCTAACAAATGAATGTAGTGCGGCTTGTTCAAGGCGTTGATCGTAGTCACGGCGTTGTTGATTCGGCTGGCAAAGATGCATATCTCTCGGGGAGTATCTCCTATTCGAGGCAGCTCCTTGATCTTCTGTAGCTCTGAAAGAGCTAGCTGATCTGGTCTTCCGAATCTTCTTTCCAGTGAGGCCATGACTTCCTCAGGGTCGGATGTTGCAAACAGGAGACTTTGTACTGCTTCTTTCGCTGTGCCCTTTATTGATTGTCTCAGTCGAGCCATGTTGTGTATATCTGAGTACAGCATCTTGCTTTCTGCGAACGCCTTCTTGAAGAGTAGCCAGTCTTCATGTGATCCACTGAAATCAGGTAGATCCCATATTCTTGGCGGTGGCAGTGGCGCTTGCTGCGGTTGAGGATGAACCATTCGCGCAGCTTCAATGATCGCACTGGCTAGTTCCTTCAGTTCAGACTTCTTGGTTGGTTCACTTCGTTTTGGTTCCTTCGGTTGCTCCAAGTATGTAGTAGTGTGGTTCACCCATTGTTCGATGTGCGTCGACCGTTCCATTTCTAATTCTTCATCGAAGTCCTCTTCCGATTGGCACTGGGTTAGCTCTAGCTCTGTTTCAGCTAAGGCTACGGCGTTCTGGGCGGCTTGTAACTGTTTTCTTTGAAGTTCCAATCTGGCTCCAAGTTCCATTCTTCTAGTCGACTTCGTTGATCTCGCCGATTGCTTTGGTCGTGGTGCTGGCATATCCGAAGACGCAAATGGTGGTACTGCAGGTCTTCCTCCAATGTTCTTCGGCTTGCAGGTTGCTCTCGGCGGGCGTAATGAAGCGTCGTTCTCGATGAATGCAGTGTACGCAGTCGGTTGTGGGCGTAGGGTTTCAATGGACGCAGTCGACGGTGCAGGCATATCGTGCTCGGTGCGCGGCGCAGGCGTGCGGTCGGCGCGTGCGGGGTGCGGGGCGGGTGCGCTCTCGGCACGTGCGGGGCGCGGGGCGGGTGCGCTCTCGGTGTATGCGGGGCGCGGGGCGGGTGCGCTCTCGGTGTATGCAGGGCGCGGGGCGGGTGCGCTCTCGGTGCGTGCAGGTTGCTGCGTGGCGGCAGCGGCAGCGGCGGCGGCGGTGGCGGCGCGCGTGAAGCGGGTGCTCCTTACCGTCGTCGATGTGGCGGTCCCCGGAGCGCTACTGTTGGCGGCGGTGCTTCCCGACGCTCCCGTGGCTGTCGACGTCGTGGTCTCGGTCGTAGCGGGAGTGTTAATCGACCAGTCCGTCGACGTTTCCTCCGTAGATTCACCCTTTTCGGAGTGAACGAGGGCATCTTCAGGTCTTCTTTCTTCGATATTCCTATCCGGCTCGAAGGACCAACAAAAAGGGGGCCTAGTCGTATGGCTGGCTCTGCCTGAAGTATGCCCTGGCAGGGATTCACTTAAACACTTGTGATAAACACACAGTGTGATAAATAAGAGTTTTCCTACCTATTAATTACAATTTTTCTCGTATCCTACTACTTTTTTAATGATTTACTGTATATCATTTACCTTATTCTAACGTTATTCTAACTTATTTTTCATGAAGTTACAACTAATTATAAGTTATTAAACGCGACTTATCTATCTATCTATCTACTAAATTCTATAATTTATACTGAAATTTAGCTATTCGTAGTCGACATAGTTAACAGGGACCCTCTATTATTTTTAACTTTATTCTGTTTTAGTATTTGTTGTTATAGCGGCAATAGAAATACATCATCTGTGAAAATTTCAACTGTCTAACTATCACGGTTCATGAGATACAGCCTGGTGACAGACGGACAGACAGACAGACAGACAGACAGACGGACAGCGGAGTCTTAGTAATAGGGTCCCGTTTTACCCTTTGGGTACGGAACCCCTAAAACAGAATAAACTTAAAAATAATAGGGCGTCCCTATACAAGAAACGTGTTTTTTTTCGTCATTTCAATATAACGCCATCTATGAACGCTTCGGTAAACCTCCATAAATAGCGTTATATTGAAATGCCGAACCCTAACACCTTTGTTAGACGTTAGATGGCGGATAAATGAATAAAATGTTTATTGATTAATATTTTTACTGGCGAAAAATGATGGCGGTATTTTTTGCTTGATCTTATAAAAGACTAGTGTGGTACGCCCTACGAGTGCGAATCCGAAATGCACTAGGCCAGTTTATTTTAAAAAAAACGTTCCTTCCAACATGGGTTGCACATTACTAATAGTCTTGTTAACACCTCCAACAAAGCTAAATATGCTTATGTCTGGACTGGAGTGGGTTCACGTTAATAGTGCAACGGGTGGGGATCGACCTGGCGACCTCTCGATCGCCAGGCGGACGCCTACGGTATTGGGCTATTACTGCTTTAATTAAACATGTGTTTTAAGTGTGACGTTCGACGTCTAGATGAAGGCTGAATGGCTCAATACCTTTGTTTTTTTTTTTTGTAAATTCAAAGCAATTAGTTATGTTTCTGTTATATTTATAATTATTATTATTGAATATGATCTATTTAATGTTATTTGATTTCTGTAAGTGCAAATTTGTAATTTGCCCATATACTTTACATATAAAAAAAAACTTTTAGTGAAGTTACTTATTTTTCTAGGTGGTGGGTCGGCTACCTTTTGTATGGCCTGCGACCCATGGAACTGAAAGTGACCAATCATGAAGGTAAAGAAGTAATGAGGGTACAACGTCCATACGCCTGCACTTCAAGAGTGTTGCCCTGTCAATTACAAAGGTGAGAGTCGAAAGTAACTTGAGGCTATACAGAACTATATATATATTATATGTATATATTATATATTATATGTTGATTAGTACGCTGAAGTGGCAATGGGCTGGTCATATCTGCCGCAGGACTAATACCGTTGGGGTAGACTTGTCCTTGAGTGGAGACCGCGAATCGGCAAACGTAGCCTAGGACGTCCTGTGGTCACAGGACGTCCTAGGCTACGTTTGCCGTATGTCGTCGCTCCACCTGGTCAGGTGGAGCGACGACATACGCAAAGCGGTGTGCAGTGACTGGAAAAGAAGAGCCGAAGATCGGGCTCAGTGGCGCATCTTGGGAGAGGCCTACGTCCAGCAGTGGACGGACTCCGAGTGATAATGATGATATATATGTTGGTACCACCCGTAGACACATCGTATAATCATCATCATCATTATCAGCCAGTGTCAGTCCACAGCTGGACGTAGGCCTCTCCCAAGATACGCCACTGAGCCCGATCTTTGGCTCGTTGGGAGGGATATGCCCTAATCACCAAGCTGGGCAGGCGGGTTGGCGATCGCAGGACGTAGCTCCTCGCACCGGTGACGCTGCTGCCCGTCACCGGCCTGTAGTATTTAGCTACGCCATAATTTGAAATGGTTATACCGCCATTTATCGGTCGCCAGAGCCTCGTTTGTTGGTCAGCAGGCTGGCTACATCACATATATATTGTGTCTATTATATTCTTTGCATTGACCTTCAAAGTTCGATTATTTAAGACCTAGCGTGTGCACCATCCTCGACCATACATGCTTACAAAAAGGCGAGATAGTCTTCAAATGCTAGACTGTCAGATACAACCAAAATTAAATTTAAATAACTAGTCCACCCATGACTTGAAGATCCCAAATTACATATCGGCAATGCAACTACTGTCAACCACAGACTATTGCCGTGGAAAAGACATTCTTACCAGTTTTCATGCTAAGCTGCCAATGCGTTGTCTTGTCTTCGAGTTGATTTTTAGAGATACACTTTTATTACATTGCCTCATTTATTTTCGTTCATCTATCGCATGTTGCATATCGCATTACAGCCGGTGGTTTAGCTTAATTGGTAGATATGATGTATTGTCATTTAGGTCTAGCCATATTTGTATATAGATCTTCTACGATAATATGATCCGCCCCTGCAAAATTCAAAAACGTTTGAAAGTATTTGTGAAAGTATTTACAACGCACCACCACGCATGTGTGCATACTGATACTGCCGGTTCCGCGACATTGCATACATCATTAAATAACTCATAATTATGAACGTACTTTGTACCAACCAACACTGCAAAAAAAGTTTCTATGAAATTTATAAGCAATACTTTCCGTTGTTAGGTTGGCAACAAAGTACGTTCATAATGCGGGTATCAACAATGTAGGGAAGTGTCTACTCTTATAACGTAGTTACAACTATATACAAACTCTTTCATAAGGATGTGACTACACACATTAAAACAGTAATTTGGAGGGGCGGGCCATGTTACCGTAGAAGATCTCTACATGCGAATGTGTCATGTCAACTGCTGTCATAGTAGCTAGCTACTATAGATAGCACAAAAAGTTTCACTTGCATCGTCATTTCATTAAAAAAAACACTAAACTTTTTTTATAAATTTAGTTCAGCAACCAAGCATGCGGCCCACCTGATGGTAAGTAAGTGGATACCTATTAGAGTCTGGCCAACGAAAGCTGTCCACGTATTATTTTCAGAAGTTTTGATATGGCAATAATTTATGACTGTCAAAACGAACTTGAACCATTCATAATTTTTACAACTCGAAAAAAATGTACTTGCTGAAAAATAAATAGTATCAACTCCGTTTATGCAGTGTATAGCCAGGGTTAACAGCTCTTGATTTTTTTTTAATTCCTGCCTTTTTTCTTGGACAGCTTAAAAAAATGTACTTGCTGAAAAATAAATAGTATCAACTCCGTTTATGCAGTGTTATAGCCAGGGTTAACAACTCTTGATTTTTTAAAATTCCCGCCTTTTTTCTTGGACAGCTTTCGTTGGCCAGACTTTAACACCTGCAATACCAGAGACAATAAATACTGGTTCATTGCCTGCTCTTTTGAAAGAGGAATCTGTTAACTCTCCTTTAGAAGCGACTCAGATCAACCTAACCTCAATTGTGAATCTAACCTCAGTTGTGCATAGTCTGTGCAAAAAGAAAACCGGTGTAGAAATTGATGGTGGCGCGCGTGTTTATGGTTCTAATTTACTGTGTTTGTTGCGTTGAAAACATTGCTCTGTCATTGCCAATACGTCTAAAAATATTTGATACCTTGGTAGATACCTACTTTTGTCATTATCGGGTGGTACTAGGTACCTTCCTTCCTTACCTTTGAATGTTATTTCATTGTAAAACCACGACGGTTCTTTTTGCACAGACTCTACTAACCCAATGACCAACAAACAGGTTGAAAGTGTTTGCACCTCCTGGCAACGTGGTGGGCACGGTGGAACAACAGTGGACTCCTGTGAAACCTTTGTACCACGTCAAGAACCGGGATGGTGATAATGTCTTCTGTATCAATGGTAAGCCTTAGCCGGTCCTAATGGATTTTTAGTGGAGCCAAAAAGAACGAAATTTGAAGGCGTATTTAAAGAAATCCAAGTTTTCTTTTATATACTACAACTAGCTGTGCCCCGCGATTTTACATTACCCACGTAGTCATCGTTCCCGTAAACATACTGGGATAAAAAGTATCCTATGTGTTATTTCAGGATCTAGGCTATCTACATACCAAATTTCAGCTCAATGAGTTCAGTAGTTTTAGCGTGAAAGAGTAACAAACATCAATACAAACTTTCGCGTGTTTTCGCATTAGTAAGGAAGTAAGGATATAGGCTAGCGTTTGACCACTATCTCACCTGTTAGTAAGTGATGATGCGGTCGAGGATGATAGCACTTTAGGCCTAGAATAGGAACTGGCTAAGTAGGTTCTTCTAGGTATTACGGCTTCTTTGAATGCGCCTAAAAATTGCGGGGGTCAAATAACTCAGTAATGATGTATAACTTTTTTTTACACCGAACTGGGTTGCACTTGACCACTATCTCACCTGATGTTAAGTGATGATGCGATCAATGATAGAACGTGCTTATCCAGAAGATACCTATTCACTCGCAATTATAATTTACTTAACCCCCTAAAGAATAGGTTGACTTAACCAGTTAAACACTGTATGCAAATTAATTCCTAAATAATTTCCCAGGTCCATACTGTACTATAAGCTGCTTCAGCGACGTGAACTTCTCCATAACACGAGCTGATGGTACCCCTGTCGGCGGCACCCGGAAACGATGGCTCGGTCTCATGCACGCTTTATTCTTCTCACCTGTTACTGATAAGTGAGCGTAAATCTAATCATTGACCTTATGTAGTGCATAATACTCATGTTATTAATTGAAATGTAGGCAATACTCATGTAATTAAATTAAATTTTGTCAATACTCATGTAATTAAATTAAATTAAGTCAATACTCATGTAATTAAATTAAATTTAGTCAATAATTATGTAATTAATTGAAATTTATTCAATACTCATGTAATTCAATTAAATTATTTTTATTTCATGCAAGTAGGTACACAAACTACACGTATAAACGTCAATAAAACATTAATACAAAATTTTGTATCATTGTAATGTTTTAACATTACAATGATACAAAATTTTGTGAATACTCAATTCAATTAATTTTATTTCGTGCAAGCACACAAAGTATAACGTCAATAGAACATAAATTAAAAAATTACAATGCCATGTTTATTTAATACTTATGTAGTTAAATGAAATAAACTTAAATGAAATTTTGTCATTTCTCATGTAGTAAAATGAAATTTAGTCAATATACATGTAGTGAATATTATGTTTCTTTGAAGTGTTTCACACTTTATATTTTTGTAAATTGTTAAACACAATCCAAAATTTCATCGTACCTACGGGACGATGAAATTTTTTGTGAAACACTTCAAAGAAACATAATATTTGATTTACGCAGTGCAACATCTCTCGTCGGATTTGTAAACTGTAATGATTTCTTCCGAATGATTAACTTACGTAATAAGTAGTCATAGATGGCGCCACCAATGCATAATTGGGTTAACAAAATGCAATCCACTAATTTCGTCGTAACGATACTTTGCACCGTGGCTAAATTGGCAAAGCACCGGAACATGTTATTCCGGAGGTTGCGGGTTCACGTCCCGTCGGTACGATGAAATTTTGGATTGTGTTTAACAATTTACATGTAGTGACTTGAAATGTTATTAATACTCATGTAATTAAATGAAATTTAGTGAATACTCATGTAATAAATTGAAATTTAGTCAATACTTATGTAATAAAATAAAATTTTGTCATTACTCATGTAATGAAAAGAACTTTAGTCAATACACATGTTGTGACATGAAATTGTATCAATAATTTCATGTAATGAATTGAAATTAAGTCAATACTCATATAATAAATCGAAATTTCGTCAATATTCATGTAAAAAAATGAAATTTGTCAATACGATGTCAATGTGATGTTGCTATATTGATATAACTGTTTTTTTTTTCAGATTCAGCGTTAATTTCGATGTGAACTTGTCCGTAGATGAAAAAGCGCTGTTACTGGCAGCGACGCTGCTCCTCGACTATATGTACTATGATGCGTAATATACTGTACTTGTTCTTGTTATTTTGTTTTATTTACATTGAATAAAATTATATAATACTAGCGGGTCAATAACAGGTACCCAAAACTGTAAAATAGTATAGAGATTAGTATAAGAATTTAAAACAAGAAAACAAACTCTGTGTAACAACTTATTTCAAAAGGCAATAAACCATCGACTATGACGTCGATGCAATAAACCTAAAACCTATCCATAAATAAAGCTGATAAATTCGAAATAGAAAAGACAGGAATAGGCAACCCACCAATTGCTGAATGAAAAAAACAATAATAATACAGACGAATTGAGAACCTCCTCCTTTTTTGTGAAGTCGGTTAAAAAGGCGAATGATGAAACACCATGTATGAAGAGTTAATTGGACCGAGAAAAAGCGAGAAATTGTATGATCCTGAAGAGTAGCGATTTTATTAGTAGGCTAGGTGTACAAAAAAACTAGCGGGACCGGCAGACGTTGTCCTGCCCATTCGCAGCATCACCTATGTGGTCAATATTGACTAACTGTATAATGGGAACAAACGGTATGTATAGGGTATACATACCTCAAACAATAATTAAGAAAAGATAGTTTAAAAACTAAAAAAACCGACTTCCATGCCACGCGAGTCAGTTTCAGTAGCAAGTTTGAGACGTTTATCGGCATAGCTCTGGAGATACTTATCAGATCTCAATGAAATTACAATGGTACCATTCCTGGGATATCAACTTTCTAACAAAAAAATAATCATTAAAATCGTTTCGTAAACGACGAAGTTATTCGCGAACACACATTAAAAAAAATACGGTCGAATTGAGAAACCACCTCCTTTTTTTTTTAAGTCAGTTAATAATAGAATTTTCCAAATCGGTTAATAAACGACGGCGTCCTAAGGTAACATATAAAAAAAATCTTCAAATTGAGGACCGCCTCCTGCTAGGCTATTCTGTAAGCTATCTCGACAGCGGAATCCGCGGTGAGATTTGAATTTAGTAATTTCGTAGTACGAAATTCAAATCTCACCGCGGATTCCGCTACGTACGGAACCGTATTACGAACGTGATACGATATATAGCTTACAGAATAGCCTAGCTGGAGGTAAGCGATGATGTGGTAGAACATGGTGAGTTGGGACACGCTAGACTTAGAATGAAGTACTTCTGAAACAGAGCTTGAAACGTCAGTGTGCTGCCGAAACACCGTAAGGTTATGGTGGCAGATTTTCTCCTTGGTAAGCAACTTTTTTGGTAGTAAGTCAGGCGGAACATTGATATATTGCTCCTACCACCTCACAACCATTTGCTAACCTTTAAGTAGTTGATATTTTCTCCTTTTGTTATTAGGCTTGTCTTTTTTACTTAAATGTAAGCACTAGTACGAGTAAGTAACATACTTAAACAAAATCTTTACGAATCTGCACAAATTCACCCACTTCAACCAAATACAATATGTAACGAAATATTTGTTGTTTGACATTTGTAGTAATAAATAATATATAAGTGTAATTAACGTATTACCTACTCCATGACTTTTTTTTATATCATATATGCTAGCGTTTGGCCACTATCTCACCTGTTGGTACGTGATGCGGTCGAGGATGGTAGCACGATAGGCCGAGAATGGAAACTGGCTCTTAAATATAGCTGCCGGAAGACATTAGATGTTTGGCGACAGATTTTCTAACTTGACAGTGGTAGCTGGCCAGACGGACACTAGATAGTGTCCTACCACCATGCGAGGGTTGGGGGTTTAAAAATGTGAAACCCTTCACGATTTTGCGTGTCCTTGCGCAGGACTGACTTGACTTCAACTAGTAGTTATGTCTAACTACTAGTTGAAGTCAAGTCAGTCCAAAAAAAAATAGATAGCTAGGTGTCCCTAGCTATCTATTTTTTTTTAAAGCTTACTAGTAATGTGTGTTGCACATTAACATGCTATCTATTTTTTTTTGGACTGACTTGACTTCAACTAGTAGTTAGACATAACTACTAGTTGAAGTCAAGTCAGTCCTGCGCAAGGACACGCAAAATCGTGAAGGGTTTCACATTTTTAAACCCCCAACCCTCGCATGGTGGTAGGACACTATCTAGTGTCCGTCTGGCCAGCTACCACTGTCAAGTTAGAAAATCTGTCGCCAAACATCTAATGTCTTCCGGCAGCTATATTTAAGAGCCAGTTTCCATTCTCGGCCTATCGTGCTACCATCCTCGACCGCATCACGTACCAACAGGTGAGATAGTGGCCAAACGCTAGCATATATGATATAAAAAAAAGTCATGGAGTAGGTAATACGTTAATTACACTTATATATTATTTATGTATGTTGCCAGGGAAAAGTTAATATCGGGTATTTTATAGAACCCTTTTCCAAAGGATTGAATTCAATTACATAAAAAAACTTATAAAGGGGTAGTTTTACGCATTTTTCCGAAATGTGAATCAGGGGTTGAAGTGTAATGTAGGTCACTGTTACGTGAATTAAAACTTTTTTACTTTTTTGTGCGTAAAAAGCGTGGCGCGCGCGTGTTTCCTTTTTTTTGTAAAAGCAAGCAAGGGTTTAAGACAACAATACGTTTTTTAGAAAGTGATTTAGAGGATTTTAGATGGATTTATAAAATTATAGTTTTTTAGGAAAAAATACATTTTGTTAAAGTCAGGGGAAGTGTGTCAAGCTTGCTTAGTTTTTTTAATGATTGATGGGTTATTGTGCAGGGTGGCGTATTGCAAAATAACAGTGTAATTTTTAGGGTTCCATACCCAAAGGGTAAAACGGGACCCTATTACTAAGACTCCGCTGTCCGTCTGTCTGTCTGTCTGTCTGTCTGTCTGTCTGTCTGTTTGTCCGTCTGTCACCAGGCTATAGCTCATTAACCGTAATAGTTAGACAGTTGAAATTTTCACAGATGGTGTATTTCTATTGCCGCTAGAACAACAAATACTAAAAACAAAATAAAGTTAAAAATGAAAGGGGGTCCCCATACAAAAAACGTGTTTTTAAACGCGACCTATCTAATTAGTTTCGGCAAAATGACATAGATGGCGCTAGTAAACGAGCCCCGTCTGTCTTTATCGCAACCAAACCAAATATTCTTGGTAATATCAATTAATCAAATATATGAGGTTGAAACTCTGTTATGTTTCGTATTGTACGGAACCCCTCCCTAAGTGTGCTATAAGAGACGCGATGCTGACTCGCACTTGGCTAGTTTTATTTTTTTTTTAATCTTTGTACTTTCGTAGGGTAGTTCCACGAATTTTAGTAAGGTTAATGTAGGTATATTTCACGCAATCGCAAAGACAAATCTATACCTGACCTGTAAGTTTAAATATGTGCAGCAGTTAAGTTTGTAGGTACTGTTGCTTGATTTGTTGCAAAATAAATACATTTATTTTTTGTATTTCTTCTTTTCAGTTTTCATTATATTCTTCTTAGCAAAGTTCAAAATGATCCACACTTTCTGACCAGCGCCACCTCATGCCACCAATCTTGGTATCCATCCTATTATCCAAATCATCGTCACATGCATGCAGAATAGATCTAGCCAAGTGATTATTTTTTGTTTATTTATTATAGTAAGTTATAAGGGTAATAATATTGTATAAGGGCTGATTTTGTACTGAGCATAAAGCACATTAAACAAATCATCACCATTGTGTTTTCTTCTTCTTCGACTGCCAGGGTCGACATTTACTGATTTTTGGGAGGACTTTAACGACTATGTCACCGCATATTTTATAAACATTTTTACTAATATATAACATATATAATAATATATAAACTTCGGAATAACATGTTCCGGTGCTTTGCCAATTAAGCCACGGTGCGAAATATCGTTACGACGAAATTAGTGGATTGCATTTGCTAACCCAATTATGCATTGGTGGCGCCATCTATGACTACTTATTACGTAAGTTAATCATTCGGAAGAAATCATTACAGTTTTCATCATTTATCAGTAAATTTTGGATTGTGTTTAACAATTTACAAAAATATAAAGTGTGAAACACTTCAAAGAAACATAATATTTGATTTACGCAGTGCAACATCTCTCGTCGGATTTGAAAACTGTAATGATTTCTTCCGAATGATTAACTTACGTAATAAGTAGTCATAGATGGCGCCACCAATGCATAATTGGGTTAACAAATGCAAGACATAGTCTTTTTGAATTGAACTTTAAAATAATACTGAGCGTCCAGCCTGGCTGCTTTCAGACTTATATATCAAAAAGGTAGACCATAAAATGTCTCCCGCCATTACATTATGCGATGGTAGGCCATCGCTCGACAACTACAGTCTATAGCCAATAGAGTGTCTATTTATTAAGTTTAAATAATATTTAAAAGGTCTTCTGACATAACTATATTCTAATTAAATATAACTATAACAATTAACAATACTTAACGCCTACAATATTTATATTAGTGTATAAATATCGTGTTAATAATTTAAGAATTAACTATGTAACATAAACATCATTACCTATTTATAAGTATTGTTAACATAAGTATACTTTGTAAGTAGAAATAATTATGAGGCACTATTTTCTATTTATACTTCTGTGTTCCAACACGAACATTCAAGAGCAACACTTTAAATAGGTGAATAAATAAAATAAAATTATACAATCTAATTCCTTCTTCTTTCATTGAATGAAATCGGACAACAAGGCAATCAAGGCATCTAATGGTGAAAATTCCTACAAACCGGAAAATAATGGTACAGTGTCGGCCGATTTCTTATTTGAGTAGCTAGTGACCAGATGATGATGATATATGCTACATCCTCCATGACGTCACATTCCATCAAGTAAGATGTGAATGTGGTCAAATACTTGGTTACATCTAAAAAAAATTCGTAACTTTGACGTAATAGGCACCTATTGTATAAGTACGCAAATATTTTGCAACATATTTTGTATTTGAAATTCGAACCCGCAACTACTACGAGGTTTATATTGATTGTTATATTTATAATTTTATTTTGCTTACAGTTAAATATTTTTATGATTATTTTCTATGCGGTCAGATAGCAGCACCAAGCCACTGTCACGGTAAAAATTAATTACAATTTTGTGAGGAAAATTTGTTTATCAAAGTTAAGAAATTATTTCACAGAGATAGTTTTAAAATTATATTACATTGAAATTAAATAAACATAGGTCTATAAGTTCAAATGGCAAGTCACCGTGACGGTTCGAGCAGGGTTAAACCGTGTAATGTTGACACCGTCCCGATCAAAACTTAACCCCAGTGTTGCCATTTTTTACATCCATTTAACCCATTTCCAACAATTTTACTTTTTCCCCAAACATTTAAGGGGTCTTGACAGATGCGCGACTAAATTCACCCTCGCGATTTTAACGCGTGTCGATTTTTTTCCGAAAACAGATTTTTTTGTTAAAAATTGTATTTTTTGTTAATCTAAAGCTGACAGTTGACGCGAACATAATCCTTAATTAAGAGTATTTTTGGCGGGAGTTTTTTTTATTTGTTGGGTAGTATGTAATTGTGTGATTTATTTGATTATCATTTTATAGGATAGGGTTGGGCCTCATATTAAATTGAATTTTCTTGAAGGTTTTTGCTCAGTTCTTAGGTAGGTAATAGTACCTACTACTATTTTATTTTTTTTATAAAAGATTATTAGGTTATTATATATTATATTATATATTAGGTATTATATCTAAATAAACTTGACCAAATACTTTTCTGAAATATAGTTTAGGATTTTTTCGGGACCTTTTGGGATCAAACCCTTCCTTTTTTAACCAACTTCAACAAGGAGGCGGTCATTTCGTTTGTATTTTTTATGTTGGTTACCTCAGAGCTCCTTCATTTATTGGCCGATTTGGAATATTACTTTTTTGTTTAAACGTTTGGTCCCATTGTTTAATCATCAAATATTCGAGATCTGAAGAGTATTTCCAGAGATATGGATAATAAATACCTCAAACTAGAGCGGAATGTTCAGTTTTTTTAGTTCTTGAAAACGATTTTAAACCAGTGATTGCTTATAAATTCATAACATAAATAGTACTTACTCGTATTAAATTAATATTTTTATGACATTTTTTTACTCTATAATTTCTTAATAAGTCCTTAACACTTTTCCACAGGAAATATGTGCATTATATGGATATTCCACTTGACTTGCTACCAAAAAGTAGCTTACCACCATCAAGGAGAAAATCTGCCTTACGGTGTTCCGGCAGCAAACAGCCCTTGAGAGTCAGACCATTCTAAGTCTAGCGATGTCACCATCTTTGTTCACATCATCGCTTACCACCAGGCAAGTTGCTAGCTTATCAAATTGTATTTTGTCAGTGGAAGGTAAGAGAGTGGACCAGTAATTGTCCGTCCACAATAAACATTTAAAATAAATCGGCTATCTATTGGGATAATTATAATAAAAACACAACAATTATTTGTATATTTAATTTATTGGATACGGTAGAAATGCTTCGTTAAATGGGAAAACAAATATAACAAATAGCCTGTATTAGGAACATATACCGACCGCAAACCGCAATACAACACTATTATAATAGAAACTAGTTATTTACTAAATACTCCTTTGTTTGTCCTTTTTTCTTGGTATGAAAAATATTGTCAAGAAAAAGTAGCACGTAAAAATAGCTAATTTGCAAATACTTCTGTATTCTTTTCATTAGATATTTTCTACGAAAATTATTCATCATAAATACGAAAAAAAAATTATAAAAAAAAAAATATTGGATAAATATATCATATTACATAGTACAGCTATTTTTTTTAATGTTATGAAATTATTTGGTTTGTCATTGTGTTTTTGTTAATGTTTTATTGGTAGCTTAACTTTAAGCATAGTATTTTAGGTTTTATATATTTTTTAAATGCCTTATAATAACCATTTATTTGTATCATATCATATTGGTTTTAAGAAAAAATACAAAGATATATTTCACCATTTAACAAAACTACAACACTCGATATTTAATTTTAAACTATAAACGTACAGTAAAACAATTTTCCCGAGAATTCTTTGTATTTTCTTCTATTTCTGGTCATAAAATCGTTTAAAATAACCTCTGCCGTCATCTTATGTACTGCCATACTGTAAATTGTTTTTTTAACGATTTGATGAACAAAACTAGGTGAAATAAATATGTATAACTAGGTAATTATGCTGTCATAGAACATACACAAGTATGAAGTATTTGTTTTATTTTAACAACGCCATTTTTTTTTATGAAATACTTTAATTTATGAAAAAGTATTATATTGCGGTCGCGATATAAGATCTGGCCTCCTCCTAAAGCCATAATATATTTCTCGTTATATTAAATTTTAACCTAGTCTACCATTGTGAATGAATAAAAAAACATATCCTGTGTAGTAAGGATATTATTATACATTTTCCAAAATATTATGACAACAATTTGTAATAATTTTGTAATATTTTGAAACTCTTCATTCACATTGGTAAATTATATTAAAATAATTTGACTAGAAACAACACATTTATATATAACTCGACAATCAATATAAATTTACCATTTTATACAGTCGCACTTTAAAATATATATGTAATTAAGTTAAGACTAGAAAAATGGAATGAAGGAACTTTATACTGAGATCAATATATTAAGATTACTAAGAATAAATTAAAAATAATTCAACATTGAATACACGAATCTTCACATATTGAATATATATCAATATCAAATTATTTTTGCACAAAATATAAATAATTATATTGGAAAAAATAAAATTACTCAATACTTAAGCGCTACTTGTAAATAACATTTAAAATTTTTGTATGACATTTTGAATTCACATAAATTTATCAATAAATATTATAGAAAATAATGTTTTGGTAACTCTTACGTCTGGTATCTGGTACGTTATTCAAATCTCAAATCAGCTGGCAGGCTTGTCATGTTACCCCAGCGGTCAAATATCAATATAATGTTTGTTATTAAAGAGCCTTCTTGCAAGACAATTTGCACTTGGCAATAGTTTGACATAGGATTAATGAATACATTTTTAATTTTTTTTAATTATTATTTTTAAATTAAATTTACGTACCATAGACCGGGCGGAAGGATTATTCCATATTGCTATTGTTAGTATTTGATTTACTTTTACAGCTTTTTTAATTTGAATAATTAAATTAACGTGACAAACGTATAATTTTTCAAAAAGGCTAAAGAGGCTTTATATGCCTGACTCCCAAAAGAAATTATTCAACAATATTTGACATTGATTGTAGTAATTTTTATACATATTTTAACCTGTGAATCTTTAGCCATTTTGAAAACATTCATGATAAGATTAATAAAAAAAATCTAAAATATTATAAAAAAGTTAGACATTTTTTTTTACTAAAACTAATTATTTGACAAGTAGGAGTAAAAAAATGGTGCCCTAAAATACTTCTTCTTTATGAGTTTATATGCCGACAAAAATATCAAAATAATAATTAAAAGTGGTGCGACTGTAAAACCAGAATATAAGCCGTGTACCCGAGTGAACAACACTTATTTATATAAAATTTATTGTTTTTATAATCTCCACATTGTTTACCATTCACCTACACTTAATATTAATTTGTACTGCGTCTATTTGTCATACCAACCTCCGATACCTTACATTCTTTGGTATAAACATTTGTACTATTGTTTTTATTAAAAAATATTGGTCTATATCCACTCTAGGTACAAAGCTAGCGAACGAAATACTGAACACAACTTTCAATACATTTTACTACATTCAATGAGAACGATCCTTCGTCAACGTCCAAATTCCGATATAGTAAAAATTTAACAGCATATTCTCCTAACTACGGTGCAATAATGCCCCTCCTTAAAAGAGAATTTGGACGCGGGTAAGAGATCGCCACCACGCGTACATTTTTTATTAATTTTGTTTATTATTTTAAAACGTTATTAATATAATTTGTTGTACCGCGCAACGGGGTTCCGGCTCGGAATGAGATGCGCTCATTTGGCTGTATTTGGGGAAGACAATTATTAGGAAGATGGCTGCAATTAAGAAATATTTTTCTCGCGTCTCGTCCATTACAAAGGAAGAATTAATAGGAACTTTCAATTTCGAAATAAATTTAGTTTTTTTTACAGATTACCTTACCTAGAGTAAGTCAGTAAGGTTTACCCTGATTCTCAATCACAATTTTATTATAAAAATCAGGAGTACCTTTGCAAAGTCCCGTTCCGAGCCGTTACTCCGTCACCTCTAATATTTTAAATTTAAATTACATCTTACGTACATACATAGGAACTTTCTTTAGAAGCTGCATGGTTTGTACAAGCTAACCTCCACACTGATCTACCGAATAATGATTTAAATTATCATTAAAATTATTATTTAACCATCAAATTATTTCTTGATATTCAAGACAAGATGACGTTTTTCGCGCACCACCTTATTCAACTCTAACGTCATGTATGTATTTTAAAAACATTGAGTGAAATAATTTTAAATGTTAATTTCAGTCTTTGTACTTTGATTTAGACGGACTTTAGGTTTTTAATTTTATGTAGAGTATATATATTTTTTTGGAAACTGGCAATTTGCAATTACAGTGGATTTAAAAAAAAATCATGTAACAAATCCTTACGATTTTTGTTGTAAAACATACTTGAATATTTGTGTCTTGAAGTACTAAAATGTTTTTATGTCTATATTTTTTCAAACAAAACTTAGGTAAGTACTTACATATTGAATAACAATCGTATATATTTTTAGTTTGTATGTGGTAAATTGTAGTATATTGACGTAGAGTTGAAGAAGGCAGCGTGCTGCAGTAACCAATGTAAATAATCCCCATACAAACAAGGTAATGTAAGCCCGGACAAACAGTAGGACCGCGCTGAGCTGAGCCCAGACGCGCCCCTCAACAATGACCCGTATGATGCGCGTTACAACTAAACCCGCCCCGAGCTTCACACCCACATATCTAATCAAATTTTATACTAAATTACGTTTAATGTTGATCACTGCCCAATAGTACGTATCTTTGTGCTTTAAGTCACTCGCAGACAACAATATATACCGAGTAGCTAGTGCGCCGGCCTCCGCCCGGCGGCTATAACGCGGTCACTATACCTTTGTACTTTATTGTAACTCCAAAATATAATTTATACGATAACAGCTAATATAAAAACTAAGGTGAGGTAGAGCGGTCGTCAGTCGTAGTCCAGCCGTACCGTACCGCGGGCCGTGGCGCGTGTAGTGACGCACCGCGCCGCGTGCCGCGTCTCGCGCCGGCCCGCCGCCAGTGATCAACATCGCACCGGCACTACGACGCTATCGTGAGTGCGCACTCACCGATACATATACCTTTAAATAATAAATTACTTCTAGGGTGTATTTCTTCTCCCGATCGAAATCGACGTTTCAAAAACTCGTCTCGGACCGACCCGACGGAACATCGCGGAGATAATAATAATAAACAAAACGAATCTAAGCGGCAACGTTTCATATATCACCCGTTCAATATAATTCTCAATATATGAAGTGAGACTCGACGAAACGAAACTCGGCCGGGCCGCGCGGTATGGCGCCCGAGCGCGGCCGCGGCCGCCTCCGATTATAATTACGTCTCATAATATTTTTTAGCAATCGCTTGAAGGCACACAGCGTTAAATGTAGTCAGTAGAATTCGGCGAGGGAGCGCGCGCTCGGTGTAATCTCGTGCGCGCGCGCTCGGCGCGGCGCGGGCGGCTAGGCCGGCGTGAGCGTGAGCGTGACGGTGGCGCGGCGCGTGGCGCGGCGGCGCACCGGCAGGAACACCAGCGCCGGCACCAGGCTGAGCGCGCCGCCCGCCTCCTCCACCACGAACGGCTGCATGGTGAGCGGGGCTTGCGGCGCGCGCGGCACGGCCAGTAGCGCGCCCGCGCCGCCGTGCGCCGCGCGCAGGTGCGCCTCCAGCGCCGCGAAACCCTCCGCGCGGAACTCGCACCGCGAGCACGAGTACTGCCCCTCCCCCTCGCCGTCGCCCGCCTCGCTCGCCTCGCCCGACCCGTTCTCCATCTCGCGCTCCGGCTCCGGCGCGCTCTCGGGTGGCGACGCGGCCATCTGCTGCTGTTGCGCGTGCGCGCGCTCGTGCGCGAACAAAAACGCGAGCACGTCCGTCGTGAACGGGCAGTACGAGCACGCGTACGGCTTGTCACGCGTCAGCAGGTCGAGGGGACGCGGCGGGGGTGGCGGAGGCCGCGCTGGCGGCGCGTGCTCCGCGAGAAGATGCGCACGTAAAGCACGCGGGCCGCGGAAACGTCGCGCACACAGCGGACACGGCTCGGCGGGCGCGGCCTGCGCTGGCGCGGGCGGCGCTGGGATTCCGTGCGTATTATGCTTGTGCACGCGCAGAAAGTATTTGCTGCACAGCTCCTTGTGACAGATGTCACACGTGACTCCGCCGAGCTGCGTGCCGCTCTCCAGCGAGATGCCGTGCATGCGCTGCATGTGGGTGCGCATGAAGTACTTGTTGCACAGCTCCTTGTTGCAGATCTCACAGAAGCTGGAGCCGGAGGAGGAGGCGCGGCGCTCGTCTTGCGGCGGCGGCGAGGAGGAGGGTGGCCGTTGGTGCTGGTCAGGCTCGTCCGCCAGCCGCTCGGCCGCCAGCTCATTCAGCTGCGATATCATGGTCTGCAGCTTTCGTAGCTCCTCGCTCGCGGAGCCGGGCGAGGCGACACCGCGCTCCTCCACGATCAGATTGAGCGGGCTGGTCTGTCCATCCCGCAGCGCCGCCTCGAGCTCGTCCTCACACTCGCGCTTTACCTCGGCCAGGTCCGGCAGCTCGGAGTCGAAGGGTGGCGGTAGCGAATGCGACCGCGGCGGTGTGTCAGAAGGCGGGCCCATCATCGCGGGTGGCGTCGTCAGCGGGGCCGACAGCGGTGTGCCCAGTGACACCGGCTGCAGCATCATGGCGGGCGGTGTCAGGCTGGGCGGGGAGTTCTCCGCCGAGGGGTGAGCGGGTACGCCGTGCCGCCGCTCCCGGTGCGTCCTGAGGAAGTATTTGTTGCAGTACTCCTTGCAGCATATCTCGCAGAAAGCCTCGGGGTTGACCACACCGAGCCGACGCAGCTCCTCGGGATGAAATCCGGCTTCCCTCGCGCGGCGTGCTGAGTCCGGCGACAGACGTCGAGGAGTGCCGCCCGAATCCTCATCGGAGCATCGTCGCGGTGGAGACGGGTGGGCCGGGGGTGGCGCTGCCGGCTGGGGCTCGCTGCCGTCGTAGATGCCGTGCTTGTTGGCCCGGTGGGTCTTCAGGAAGTATTTGTTGCAGAATTCCTTGCAGCAGAGGTCGCAGTACGCCTCGGGGTTGAAGATGCGCGGTGGGTCGTGTCGCGGCAGCAGGCGGAAAGCCGCAAGAGGGTCGAAGGTGGGAAGCGTGAGCTCCCCGAAGGCGAGGGCGCTCTTGTAGATGTCCTGCATCTTGGCGTGGAGGTCTAGCGGGGGCGGAGCGAGCGGCGGCGCGCGGGAGGGCGCAGCCTGCTTGCGTCGCTTGCGCCCCGGGCTGCCCCCGCCGCTCTCTGCGTCCAGTTCGCGCTTCACCACCGGCGCCACAGACATCGCGTCACCGCCGCATCTGGAATTGAGGAAACAATGCGTTAATCACTTTAGTTCTGAATTAATTTTGACAGGAGGTACTGGCAGTAAGAATAATATTAGCCATTGATTCAAATATAATATATGTTTCCATACGTATATTGTTATAATGTGTATAGTTTTAGGATCAAAATAGTAGTGTAATATTTAGTTAGGGGATAATAATGGGGTAACCAATATTCGTAGTGAATACTCGGTAATCGTATGTCACCTTGTAGGACAAAACAATGACTTGACGATAAAGTCGCCACGACACGTCGCTGTTCATTTGACCGCATCATAACTTTCCATCATGTGAATTTTATTCTAATCAAATCTTCTTTTTTTTATTCATTATAGTCAAACGTTTGACCACAATCTCACCTGATCTTAAGTGACGATGTGGTCGACGATGTAGCACGCTTGGCTAGAAGATACCTATATTCACTCCCAACTTGAAGATCCCTAGATGGTACATTTCTGGGAATACAGCCTCAGGCAAGGAGTTCCAATCCAAGGCGGTACGTATGACGTATGTTGAAGCAAATCGCTTCGTTCGCGTTGATGGAATAAACAAAAATAAAAATATTATTAGGATTAGACGGCATGCCGATTCGTATTTTTGGACATATTTAGGATTTTCGTATGATTCGTGAACGTGTGAATACGGCCGCAGATTGTCATAAATCACGATCCGGTAAAAATAACGGTTTGTAGACGCATCATCACTTAACATCAGGTGAGATCGTGGTGAAATGAAATTTAAAAAGTAATATTCATAATTAAATAAAACTGGTCAACTGCAAATCAGACATTTGTCTCGCACACGGAGGGTTCCGAACCGCAGTATGATAATATATAAGTATAATATTATATTACCGTGTCAATACCAAACGTGCTTTTAACTACAACGCCATCTAACGAACATCTTAACACCAACTAAGTAACCGTTAACATAAAGGTAGGTAATTAATATTATTTATTAATAAATTAAACAATCGTCCATAGATGGCGCTATAGTAAAAACACGTTTTTTGTATGGGGAAACCCTTTAAATTTTAACATTGTTCTGTTTTTAGTATTTGTTGTTATATCGGCAACAGAAATACATCATCTGTAAAAATGTCAACCGTCTAACTATCACGGTTCATGAGATACAGCCTGGTGACAGACGGACAGACAGACAGACAGACAGACAGACAGACGGACAGACGGACAGCGGAGCCTCAGTAATAGGGTTCCGTTTGGGTTCGGAACTCTAAAAATGTATACATATTCAAACGTCCACAGACCATATTATATTTCTCAGAAGTTAAGCTTTCATTGAACCGTATCTGCTGGTGTGACTAATGTACTATGACGATTTTCTCTCTTCTTTTTGGAAAATGTAGGTAATAAATAATTTTGTACATGTAACTTAAGGCCTTTTTAGGCAAACTTATATCTGATTTATGAATATCTGACGTACTTCTCTATTTTATTCCCCCACGCAATAGAAGGGGTGTTATAAGTTTGACGTGTGTATTTGTGTATCTGGGTAAGTGTGTATGTGTTATCGTAGCGCCTAAACAGATGAACCGATTTTCATTTAGTTTTATTTTATTTTCTTTTTTAAAACACCTATTTTAATTGATATTCTTAGCTATGATTCATGCAAATCCGTTCAGCCGTTTTTAAAACTATGAGCTTTTACTAGATGATGACGCTATGAAATCCACTTTTCAAGGTCTGATCAATTCAAAATTCGGTATCTTCTTACTTCAATGATATTGTAAGAACATGGTAGTATTGACCTGATGCTGAGGCAATCAAGTTATAAAATCTGTCACCAAACATCTAATGTGTTCCGGCAGCTATCCTTGAGAGCCAGTTCCCATTCTAGGCCTAGCGTGCTTACCATCCTCGACCGCATCATCACTTACCAACAGGTGAGATAGTGTTCAAACACTAGCCTATATGATATTTTTTTTAAATCTCCTGGAATGTGCAGAACACTCAACTTCTCACCAGCTCATTGTAATGGTCTCAACAAACTGATAATATTTATATAACTTGGGGTGGTTTTAACTTTGAATTCAAGTATCATCATGAAATAACTCAATCATTTACCAAGTTATTAAGCACGTAGGTACATAATTATGTACATACATTGGTATTTATTTCATAAGTAAATGACGAACTTCTTCTCAATTCTAATGCGTAATTAATATGAAACAGAACACTATATAAACAGGAAAACATAATAATTAAAATACAGAGTAATATTTTATTATTGACTATACCATACTATTGTTTATTTACTATTTGTAACAAATAGGGCAATTAGTCAAGTTCCTACAAGTTTAATGAAATTCTAGAAAATGGTTTTCCTTATTGAGTCCACTTTCTACTATTGTTTCTTTTTTCGTCAACAACTTTTTTGACAACAATATAATGCTGCAAATAGTATTCAGCTATATCTATTCCATTGAACTTAAGTAGAAGTAATGAAATAGTTCTATCTGTTTCTGAAATTAAACTTTTTAGACGTGACTCGAGAGTAAAGAGATAGAGAGTTCCGCTGTTTAAAAATAGAATTTAGTGAGTACATATTTTTTTATTTCATTGTGGCTTCACACGATTAGTGCATTAAGCCAGTGCCAAATATTAAAACAATTGAAGTAAAAAATATTAAACTTCTCTTATTACATATTGTGTTATCACACATTACGTATACCTAGTTATGTAATAAAATGTTTATTATAGGTGAAAAAAATGCTATTGCTGCTCAAAATATAAGGTTATATATCATCAGCGTTTGCGAGAAAAACAAAAATACCTAATTATGAAACAATATCGTATAGTTATGTTCTCCAGCGGTTAACGTTTAGTTGGTAAGCTTTACAACCTTTTTTTTAACCGACTTCAAAAAAAGGAGGAGGTTTCTCAATTCGACCGTATATATGTTTTTTTTTAATGTTTGTTCGCAGATAACTTCGTCGTTTATGAACCGATTTTGATTATTCTTTTTTGTTGGAAAGAAAATGTCCCAAGTGTGGTACCATGTTAATTTTATCGAGGTCTGATTAGTATCTTCAGAGATATGGAGATAAACATCTCAAAATTGGTACTGAAAACTAATAACGCGGCATTGAAGTCGGTTCTTTTTTTAGTTTTTTAAACGATATTATTATTTACTTCCGCCGGGCGTAAGAATTCACGCACGGTATCTGATAAAAGTAGTATACAATTAACAAAGTAATTAATTAAAATATATACGGTCGAATTGAGAAACCTCCTCCTTTTTTTGAAGTCGGTTAAAAAGTAGTACAATTCCAATACGACTCTAATAAGAATACCACACCTTTCTATACTAAGATCCATACGTCTTTCACTCATTGGGCACAGTTTTTTGTTCTATTCATCGCTTAACTTATCACCATTTTATAACTCACAATTTAAAAAAATAGTTAAAAAATTACATCTATTTGGCAAAATCCACCATTGCTACACATTTTAAAGGTAATTTTTATAAACTGGCAATCAAGAAATCACGAAGATTAATAAAGCACTTGACATTGTACACGATCCTTAACATGTCAATAAGTGTTAACTGACATTCGATTTTTGAATTTTCATAATGTCCGATTGTAACGTTCGAATATTGAAAACATATGGCACGTGTTCACGGGTGCGCGTGCGCTCAAAACTGATGTTTTTAAGTAAAAACCCGTGGGTATTGGTATTTTTTTGGAGAAAATAGCAAAAATGCACCCCAAACGACCTCCCCTGACTCGATTATTGACAAGGGGCCGGTGCGCTCGCGTGCTTGGCTCACATGGAGGTATAACATTTTTCTTGACCACCAACGGTTTTTTTTTTATTATAATGCTTTTTTTTTTAATTTATTTTTGAATGAATAGAAAAGTGTGTTACATAATCATTGAGCATGCAATATGTACTTATAAAAATATTTTTCCCTGGATTGTGCGATGTGTCGATTTCAATAAATTCTGGTCTTATATTCGTTAAGGCATATATTTATACATACGAGTATTAATATATAAATATATACACTCAAAACTTAAAAGCTTTTTATTTAATTGCATTTATTTACCTAATATTTAGGTATATCAGTAAATTTACTACTTTAGGCGTAGTACTATTAAGTATTCTGTGCTTCAGGTACTTTTTAATTTTTACTCAAAGCCGAATAAAATGTCTTTAAATTGTAAACATTTTTTGTTTTATTTATATTTTAATATGGCAGTTTATACTAAATAATGAATATTGAAATAAGTAAAAATACAAAAAAAGTAAAAGTAACTCAGGAAAGCGCATAATATACGAACAATTAAATGCAAAAGAATAATAATAATAAATAAAAAGAAACAAAAATTAAAATATAACTTGCCGCCATGTAAGCCATTCCACACCAAACAACACACGCATTGCTTTCCAAAAATTTGGAAACACTATCAAAAGGGCGTCGCGTGTAAACACATCTGTCTCTCTCTACCCTACACAATAAGAAATAGCATTGTCCCTTTCTATATCCCTTAGATTTTTTGTCTCTGTCTATCATTCCCTAATCATTATGAATTATGTTATGGGGGTAGTGAATTTTACAAGATTATTTATGTCTCAAAAATATTGACCGTTAACTCTTCAATACTTCTCAACTGTTTTATAATGATATTAGACTAATAGCACCCCGTGTCTTCACCTGCATTTAAATGTATCATGGTATGCCAAATTTAATCATTCATTTTACCGCTTTGCATAATTTAGGAACGAATATACAATCTTTCACATTTTATATTTATAACTACCATATTTCATATTTTATATTTATAACTAACAGCCCGCCCCGGCTTCGCACGGGTAGCACATATATACCTACTTATTTGGCATCAGTTTGTTGCGTCAGTATGAATTAACATTTTCAACAATCATCGTCATATTTCAAGTTTCCAACCAATTTACACAAAACCTTAACGAATTATACACCTAAAACTCATAAAACTGTAGGTATTGGTGAGGAGAACAGCATGAAAATCCGTTTAGTAGCCTTTGAGTTTGTTACGAACAGACTGACAAACGGATAGAGCGGTGAGTGACTATGTTTATAATATTTAGTGATATTTGATGGCCCTTTGGCGTAAAGGATTCAGACCCGAAGGTCATTGGTTGTACTGGACTAAACCTTACAGTGTCACAGCAGCACAGCCCTTGAGATTCAGATTTTTCTAGGGCTAGTGTGTTCACCATCTTGAACCAAATCATCGCTTACCATCAGGCGAGATAGAGCTCATTAGAAACTCATAAACGACAAAAATCTTGTAAGCAAAAGGCCAGAGCATAGAGCATCGCCGCAAAGTCGCCAGTTTATCGGTCTTTTATCGGATACATTTCGGGTAGTGTGCCTACCAACTGCACGAATTAATTCCACCGTCCCCCTTTTACCATCGTACTACCAGACGCTCAGATATACGCCATCGATACATGGTTGATATTCCATTCATTTGCATCAACATTTATCATACGCACAGCAAAGGAATGGAATTCCCTGCCAGAATTTGTGTTTCCTGTGAAGTACAATCTGGGGGTCTTCAATTCGCGAGTGAACAGGTATCTTCCAGGCAAGCGTGCTACATCTTCGATCACATCTTCACTTAACTTCAGGTGAGATAGTGGTCAAACGCTTGCTTATCTTCAGTAAAAAAAGCCTATAAGATATAAAAAAAAGTTCCACTGGCTCCTGAGATACAGTTATACTAGCTCGGGAGCCTATAGATTCAAACACTTTTTTATATGCATGCTGATAATTATGCATTTTTTTTTGTTTAAATGACGACTACGGTCTACCTATTAAAGACACAGTGGCACGCAAAATTCTTGATAGCCATAATTTTACACTGCACCTATTATCCGGAGACACAAAGATGGTAATTCTCACATGCCCTGTAATTTCACTGGACACTTTACCATTCAATCCCAAAAAAAATCCTATTTTACCGCTTAACTGACAAAGTGGTGGTACCGCCCTAGGCGGACTTTCAGAAGTTCTACCACCACCAGAAAACAGATAATTAAAAGAACCGACTTCAAACGTCGCGCTTGTCATTTTCAGTACTAAGTTTGAGGTGTTTATCTTCATATCTCTGGAGATACTGAACATATCTCGATTAAATTTATATGGAACCTCCTGTGAAGTATAGTAGAAGAAGTGAAGTATATATACCCTTTCAAATATAGAAATAATTTTTCAAATCGGTTCAGGCGTCTGTACAAAAAATACATAGAAAAATACATAATACACGAATATAAGATCGTTTAAAAAACTAAAAATAACCGACATTAATGCCGCGCTATTAATTTTCAGTACCAATTTTGAGTTGTTTATCTCCATATCTCTGGAGATACTAATCAGATCTCGATAAAATTACCATGGTACCACACTTGGGATATCTCCTTTCCCACAAAAAAATAATAATAAAAATCGGTTCATAAATGACAAAGTTATCTGCAAACAAACATAAACAATAAAAATAAAATATACGGTCGAATTGAGAAACACCCTCCTTTTTTGAAGTCGGTTAAAAATACATACAGTCGAACATAGAACCTCCTCATTTTTTGAAGTCGGTTAAAACCACTTGATTATCTGTTTTAAAAAAAACTTCCAACAAGTATTTATTATTCGGCATAAACAACTGTAGGTAGTGCCGTTCCAAAAGCGCTTCCCATATTTTTTGCAGGAAAACTTTTATATTAAAAACTGAAAAACAAGTTAAATAAAGTTTAATTACTTGTTGAGCCAACGTCAAATTATACTGTTATTGTAATTTTATTTTAAAGGAAGTTTTAATTTTTCTAATTTTAAATGGGCTTTGGGAGTTTTCAGACTTTATGGGCGTAATTCTGTAGTTACTTATTTCCATTTTTGTTATATTTTCAGGATTAAAAATAAACGCTTTGAGAGAATTCATCTTGAGAGAGAGATCATTGCATCTTAACCAAATTTTAGAAAGGTGAAACCTAATTGTATGTACATTTCAAAAGGAAACCCCCGCATGGTGGTAGGCCACTATGTAGTATCCGCCTGGCCAGCTACCACCCTCAAGTTAGAAAATCTGTCGCCAAACATCTAATGTGTTCCGGCAGCTATCCTTGAGAGCCAGTTCCCATTCTAGACCTAGCGTGCTACCATCCTCGACTGCATCGTCACTTACCAACAAGTGAGATAGTGGTCAAACGCTAGTATACTTAAATGATTATATCGTTATACATACTTAAACCGCGAGTGAAAAGTTATCTTTAAATATTATGTACCTTTAAGTGTTACAAACTCTAAAAAAAAGTAAATAGATAAAATTTCAATCCATTCGTTTCGTCGTATTGATAGGATCGTACTGTGGCTTAGTTGGTTAGAACGCTAGGGCATGTTTCCTAGTAGGCGCAGGTTCGCATCCCGTCGGTACGATGACATTTTGGATTGTTTGTGTGTAACATTGTACAAAAGGTATCTTCTAGGTTAGCACACTACATCAGCGATAACATCATGAGATAGTGGTCAAAGACTCAGTATATATTATGTTACTCTTTGGGTCAAACCACAATACATTCAAAGTACTATCTATGGTCCAGCGGTTGGTTATAGAATAGAATGGGCATACATTTGAAGATCGTACAAAACGATAATAACCAAAGTCAAATGTCACGGTAGTCTTTTTTTTGAAGTTATACTTCTTTTGGCGCGATAGAGAAAAATTATGAGAGTGAATTTTTACGATGCGCGCGCACACTGACACCTAAATTTAACATCGTGAAGTTAGTTCTAGGTGGTACGATGCGCGCGCACACCGACACCTAAATTCTACACCGTGAAGTTAGTTCTAGGTGGCATGACTATGTTCAAGTTGTATATGTCATATTTTTACGTTAATAAAACCTCTTTTATTTAAATAAAATCTTTTTGATTAATTTTAATATTTTTCGTTAATCACTACTGCATTTTAGTTATTTTTTTTCCATGCGCCACAGAAGTATAACTTCTAACGCGTGTACATAAGTACACACACTCTTTTTATTTTGTTTCAGTTCAGTAAGTAAAAAGTTTCAGGCGTTTATCTCCATATATCTGGGAATACTTATTAGAGCTCGATAACTAAGCTCATTATGCTTGTGTCTGGAGTGGGTTCACGTCAATAGTGTAATAGGTGGGGATCAACTCACGACCTCTCCATCACCAGGTCAAGGCCTTAGCCATTGGGCTACTGCCGCTTTTAAAGTTAAACAACAATATTGTATTAGTTAGTATAACCACAGAAAAGATACTTGCACAATCTTACTTTAACTATAACAAACGTCAAAAATCTGTCAAACTCCATATAAAATCACCGGTTAATAGTTATAGTTACGGTCAAAGTAAGATGGTGCGACTCAGCCTAAGTAGTCCTAGTTTGTTTTACCACAAAAAAGTTAATAGGGTTTATACAAAAATACCATATTAATTCAGATTTGGAGCGAAATGGCGAGTTTCCGAAGTGTAATCTGGTAATAGACAGGTAGAAAGTCGTTAAAGATGCTTATCTCTACTTTATTACTCGATATTTTCAAAAGCTTTTTATTTAATCATTCGATTAATATTACCTTCGGAAAACATGCGAACTTTATCGACTTTTCAACCGACATCCAAAATGAAGGAGGCTCTCAATTCAACTGTGTTTTCTTGTTAGTTTGTTACACGATTTGAATGATTCTTTTTTGAATAGGTAGAATACATCTTCACGGTGGTCTCATTACAAAATTTATTGAGATCTGATTGGTATCTCCAGAGATATTGTGATAAACATCTCAAACTTGCTACTGAAGCTGACTTGCGTGGCATGTGAAGTCGTTAATTGTATCAAAAAATATAGCACACATCATTTGGGTCAAAAAACAAGCCTATCGACACCTTGCTAATCGATTTTTTTATGAATTCAGAATAAAAATCCTCTATATTTCGGTTATCACTCATATTTTTGAGAGCCAGTTCCCATTCTAGGCTTAGCGTGCTTACCATCTTCGACTGCATCATCACTTACCAATAGGTGAGATAGTGGTCAAACGCTAGCTTATAAGATATATATTTAAAAAATCGAGTGTTAAAACGTGTTAACGATTGATTCGACCCGGCATACCACCTACCCACAAATAGTACCAATACGCGTAATCCCTCAAACCAAAATTCGACCAAAACGGTTTTAAAATGTACTCGGTCAGGGCTGTCAATTATTATGGAGACGTCACCTGGCGGTCTCACTCCCGCCCTCTAGTGACATACGTGACGCACAATAAAGTTGTAGAGTAGACACTGCATAATTATTTTTAATAGGTACCGACGCCCATTCTGGGCCTAGCGCGTAGGACTAGTATCTCATCTGTGCCTAACGTGACTATCGATCTAGCGTACCACACATAAAAAATAATTATAAGTAAAAAATATTTTTAAAAACAAGCTTTTATCTGGGACAATGAACTAAAATGTTAAAAATAAATTCTAGTAAGTATTTGGCGTGTGGGTACTTACCTATATTCTAAAAAGCTTGAAGCACTACCCGTTTTTCAGGCTAGGTAATTACTATACTTCAGTGCCTCAAGCTTTTAAAAATATAGGTAAGTACCTACACGCCAAATACTTACTAGAATTTATTTTTAACTTTTTAGTTCATTGTCCCAGATAAAAGCTTGTTTTTTAAAAAAATTTTGTTACTTATAATTTATTTTTAACTTTTTAGTAGGTAGGTATAGATACCGACCCTACCTACTACCTAAGTATTTAAGAGAAGGCATGATGTTTTAAAATATTTCACGGATATTTATAAATTCCAGTGATATGTGATTATGGGTAAAGTGCTCTTCAAGGAAAATCAATCAACTCGGTGGGTCTATGTTGCTTTATAACAGAAATGCCATGGCCACCTTACAGCTTCATCATCAGATCCTGGCTATCATTTAAGTGTAAAGTGCTCCTCAAGACGAATCATTTGAGCACAATTTCACTGGGGTTACGTCATTATGTATCACAGAGATGCCGTGGCCAGTCGCTAAATATCATCTAGGTGTAAAGTTCTCTTCAAGACGAATCAATCGAGCCCAAACTCGGTAGGGTTTTGTTTTTTTATCACAGATATTCCGTGGCTGCCTTCCAGCTTCATCATCAGACCCTGGATATTATCTATGTGTAAAGTTATCTTCAAGACGAATCAATCGAGCCCAAAACTCGGTAGAGTTACGTTGATTTATCACAGAGATGCCGTAGCCACCTTCCAGCTTCATCATCAGACCCTGAATATCATCTAGGCGTAAAGTTATCTTCAAGACAAATCAATCGAGCCCAAACTCGGTGGGGTTATGTTGTTTTAATCACAGAGATGCCGTGGCCACCTTCCGTCTCCATCATCAAACCAGCTCTATGGTACCATATCATTGTATTGTCACCGAAGATACATAAGTACACCAAATTTGAGTCAAATCGGACATTGGAAAGTGGGTCTAATTTAGCTTCCAAGATTCCACCCGAACATACATAGTGACATACATACATACATACATACACACATACATTGCAGGTTAAATAAAAGCTTGTAATAAAAACAACGGGTTGCACTCCGGGAATGCCGGCAGAAGTAAAAACTTGAACATTAATGTTGTGCATTTGGTCTACTCACCCTCCGTCTTACGAATTTTCGATCAGGTCACGTGTCCTGACGGGATGTCCTGACGCGAGTTTAACAGTTTTTACCCATCCCAAAAAAGTTCACAAGCCGCTAAAGAAGTTTTCACAAAATATTTGGCTGTTTTCCCGCAAATATGTATGAAAAGGTATTGTACACCACAGATTATAAATCCAACAATATTTCTCTTAAAAATACAAGTCAATAGCGCGGCGCGGGCAGGTGGCGTGCTTTTTCTTAGTTAGTGCTTTTAGTCTGTTGTGTCCCTTGTGTGTACACACGGGTTAACCAGTTAATGATACACGGGTAAAAAACAAATGAACCGATGCGCCGGATAATCTCAACCCATCGTCTAAGCTGGCAGAAGCCAAAAGCTAATTAATCACAATTCAAGATCCCACACGCAACTCAACAGACAACATCAAATACCCACAAAAAAATTGACATTTGGACGAGTCGACTCCACAGCCGCCAAAGCGGCGCCCGCATGTCATTTCGACGTCCATTATAAAATGTCGACGGTAATCGCCCTTTATTTTTATTTTATTTGCCTACCCTCCCCCTCCCAGTACCCCCCGCGACCGATATTTCAAAGTTAACGACTGCGCTATAAAAATATAGCACTTGGATGTATATATTTGGCTATCTGCTTGTTTGGTTATTAATGTTGTTGTGATGTGACGGGAAGTTTGGTGACCTTGTTTCTGTCAAATTTTAAATAACTGATGGTTTAGGTTTGGACTGAATCGTGTCTAGAGCTCCACTTTGACTTATTTTTACACTAGCTGCACCGTAAGATTTCACACTACGTCCTATTTCATCATATTGGCTATGTTCGGTGTATTAACCGAACACCTAAGTCAGCAATTCTGGCTGGTTGACGTATTGACCTAGTTAAAGCGCCTCGAAACTTCAGTGCATCGTTGATATCCGCGCGGTTCGGGTGCATTCACCAACATTTCACATTTTCCTTAACATTTAACATAAACAGTCTGTAATAAGCGTATTGAATTAGAACTATCTTAACATTAACAACTTCTTTCACTGCAACCTCGCACCCACCGCGACAGGCATTGCTGTACAACATTTTTGCCAGATCGGTCTAGACCACAGATCTAAAATTTCACTAAGTACGTTAAACGTAGTGAATTCAAGGTTATGGTCTAGACGTATAAATAGTTGTGACATGGTCAAACGGATGGAGGCATAGAGTAACTGGAATGGAGCTGATGGCGTATTTTGGAGAATGCTTGAATTTATAATCTAGAATTTGCGGGCTCAAGCATGCCATGCAACTACGGCTTTTCTAACTAAACATTTTTTTTATGACAATGGTAGCATACAAGCAAACAGCCCACCTGATGGGAAGTGGTCACCGTCGCCTAAGAACACTTGCAACACTAGAAATGTCACTCATGCGTTGCCGACCTGTCAAGATTCTTTTAACGCCCCTTTTGAAGGACTCCATGTTATTATCTCTATCCTATTTATGTGCGCGTTTACCAGTAGCCCTCCAGTGTAGAAAAACATAGTGAAGATATCCCGCGGAATGGCTATAGGACACTGTCTAGTGTCCGCCTGGCCAGCTACCAAGTTAGAAAATGTGTCACCAAATATGTAATATGTTCCGGCAGCTGTCCTTGAGAGCCAATCCCCATTCTAGGCCTAGCGTGCTACCATCCTCGACCGCATCCTCACTTACCAACAGGTAAGATAATGGCCAAAATGCTAACCTATACGATAAAAAAAAATCTGCGCTTTCACGTTTTTTTTATTTCTTATAGGCGTTAGCGTTTGACCACTATCTTTCCTGGTGGTAAGCGATGAAGTTGCCCGCCGGAACAACGTAAGGTTATGGCGGCAGATTTTTATCCTTGATGGTGGTAAGCTACATTTTGGTAGCAAGTCAGACGGAACATCGATATAATTATGATCCTACCACTTATGGATCTCCTACGAAAATCTCAATAAAAGGGTTATCTATCTAACCAACTAAGTCTTGAAAAAAAAACCTAGTTGTTGATGCTATAACTATATAGGTCAGATTTTTCGCAGAACAGTGGCGCGATGACCTCGGCGTCTCATGACCCACATACGTCACTAGCCTAATCCTTGGAGGTTCAATAGAATAAAACTTTATAGATTATGTTTTAGGTATTTTTAGGCTTCTGTTACTATCTCTATGCTCACTATCTTATCTCTATTCTGAATATACTTACTATCTTCTTTTAAATCTTGATAACTTTTTATTAAATTAACTATTATTACCCTTTGTGAAAATATTCATCACAAAATGACAACACGATAGATGTCGGGAAGAGTCATATTTTTCTGGTGGCAATAATAGTGGCAACCGTTACCGTTACATACAGCTCGGTCAACCAGATATTTAATAATATTTATTGCTAACACCTTTGTGTTAACGTTCACTTTGTTGGTGTTAGAAGTTCGTTAGATATTCGTTAGATGGCGTTTGGAACCCTCCGTGTGCGGGACAAAAGTCTGACTCACACTTGGCCAGTTTTTTAATACTAAATTTGAAGTGTTTATCTCCATATATCTGGAGATACTTATCAGATCTTAATGAAATTACTATGGTAGGTACTACCCTAGGGATAACTTCTTTCCAACAAAAAAATATTCATTAAAACCGATTCATAAACGACGAAGTTATCCGCGAACAGCCATAAAAAAAAAAAATATTATGTATAATCGATCGAATTGAGAAAATCTCCTTTTTTTGTAGTCGGTTAAAAAGCAAAACGGATCTTCTAGGTACCTCTCTCCTCATTGGTGAAACCGGTCAAAAACATTGTCAATAGAAAGAAAGTCGTCTTCTGAGTACCTTTCCATTTGTAAGTCGGTCAAATAATATTATCATTAAAAGGTTAAAATCCGCTTGGATGGGTATCATCCTCATCATCATCAGCCGTTATCATCAGTCATCATCAGTTCACTGCTGGAAGCCGGCCTACCCCAAGACACGTGTCTTATGGGTATACCAACTCACCTTGAGAACCATTCTGAACAATATTTTTAAGCAAAACTTTACTTCCTACTATATCAACACCAATATTATAAATGCGAAAGTCAGTTTGTTTATTTGTTTGTTTGGGACGTCTACACGGTCGAACGGCTGGACCGATTTGGCTGAAATTTTGTACAGGCATAGCATAGTACTATGGATTAGGCTATAGGATACTTATTAACGCGGGCAAAGCCGCGCGGCACTCCTTGTAATATTATAAAGGCGAACGTTTGTGAGTGTGTAAGATGTTTGTTACATCTTCATGCTAAAACTAATCAACCGCTTGAGTTGAACTTTGGTACGTGTAGATAGCCTAGACCCTGGAATAACACATAGGGTACTTTCTATCCCGATATTCCCACGGGAACGATGTCTACGCGGGTAAAACTGCAGGGCACAGCTAGTTTCCATACAAACAATACAAACCCCTGTAAATTTCCACCAAAACAACCATGTATCTACGATAGCCGACAGAATATTGATCTTTACCACACTTTTAATTTAGTTTATCGCGTTATCTTTAAACCTTACGAAGATAAAAATAAAATTTTTTCGACACAAAATCAATACTCGCCGTCATACGGTACGGTATATGGTAAGTTATAGGTTTTCCGCAGTACATTATAGGCGGAGATACGACGGCCTAGTATACTGAGGTTCTAATGCCAGGTTATTATTATAAAATGTTTGTAACTCTGTCACTCTGTCTGTTTGTTACCTATATTCTATTCATGCCTAAACGGACGATCCGATCTTACTGAAATTTAACAAGGAGACACTTTTAGCATGAGGTTGAATATAAGCTACTAAATTCTTGGTGTAAGTGAACGAAGTCGCGGATGTCAGGTAGTTACTATTATTTTAGTGTTAGGGCGACTAGCAACCCTACATTTATTTGGGTATTATCTTTCATCATCAATAACCAGATATCGACGCATGGATGGAGACGAAATTAATAAATAATCGGTTATTTTTAATAAAGGCGTTTAATTATGTTTAGGTGTACTACATTTTTAAGCCCTTACATGGATAGTATGAATTTATTGTACAAAATTTAAAAAATAATATTTTTATAGACGAAATATGTTTTTTAACAAGCAAGTAGACAAACAAAACGTGCGCATAATTGTAAGCAATGACGTCTAGCTTTTTAGAAGCTGCTAGAATTTTGCACGTCACTGCGCTGCACATTCAGATACATATTAAGATCTTAAGTCCCATTAAGCCTTGGTATTTCACTGGACTAGCAGAAGTCTTACCACTACAGAATCAGGCAATTCAATTTCTAAGGAATATAATACTATGTAAACGTCTGCGTTTCTCCGTTGTATTTTTTTAAAAGCTTACTAGCAATGTGTGTTGCACTAGTGGTCTTGTTTACCAACTAAACTAAATATGATTGGGTCTGGAGTGGGTTCACGTCAATAGTGCAATGGGCAGTGATCGAACTCACGACCTCTCTGTCGCCAGGCCGATACCTTAGCCATTGGCCATTTATATGATTAGGACCGATCAATCTTAGAGTAATAGACAGCCATCGCTTAGACTGTACATTTTATGTGAGTGTTCGCCTGTCCCGCGAATGTGACGTGTTATTTTGGGAGTTGCGCAGTTTAAATTATCAGTTAGTTCGATTTCCGGACTAAAAACAGTATGTCCTTGCATCCCACATTTATTGGGGACGGAACAACATGATACCATTTAAGTTGAAACATTTTTTTGTTTTGTATTTATATTTACTTTACAGTCACAACCACTCAGTCAAACCTAACTTTTTCTTTTATATCTTTTCGGCGTTTGAACACTATCTGTTGGTAAGTGATGATGCGGTCGAGGATGGTAGCACGTTAGGCCTTGAAAGGGTACTGGCTCTCAAAGACAAATGCGCAACACAGCGTTACATGTTTGGTGACAGATTTCTCAATTTACAACTTGAGGATAGCTTGCATCCCACATTTTTTTGGGTTAGCATAACTTGCTGCCATTGAAGGTGCAAATGTTTTTATTATTAGCTTTTTATTAGCTTCACCTGTATTAGCTTTTTATTAGCTTCACCTGTACGAGTATGTTTGTATGTTTGTAACCGACTTCTTTGGGCGCGATTTTGACCCACTTTAAACGGTCAGATTTCGTTCAAACTTTGTAGATTTATCGAGGACCGATGACAATACACTAATTTGATAAAAAATTATTCCATTTTTCAACTAAAAAGTAGAAAATAAATAATAGTTTAAAAAAACACGCTTTTTATAGAAAACCGAGCTAAAAAATAGAAAATTAATTTTATTAAATTTAAATTAAGAATAGTGTGAATAAATAAATATATTTTACACTATTCTTAATTTAAATTTATTAAAATTTATTTTCTATTTTGTAGTTCGGTTTTCTATAAAAAGCGTGTTTTTTAGTTTTTTTTAACTATTTTTTATTTACAATAATTATTAATTATGAACTCGGTTAAAAATATTACAGTCTTCATCCAGTACAACTTTATCCTTTTTGTGGTGAACTAAATTAAATTGAGCTAGAGAGAGAACTTACTATCAGCCAAGAGACCTGCTTATACCGCTACTACCGTTTAGTGGTAGACCTTCTGCAAGTTCGCTTGGGGTGATACCACATCTTTATCAGATATTAAATATAAGATTATATTTAATACTGGCCTGTATAAAATAAAACTGGCCAAGTGCGAGTCAGACTTGTCTCACACGGAGGGTCCCGAACCGCAGTATAACACCACGGTAATATTATAGGTATTATATTACCGTGTCAAAACTAAACATGCTTATTAACTACAACGCCATCTAACGAATACCTAAATAACTTCTAACACCAACGAAGTGAACGTTAACACAAAGGTGTTAGGGTATGTGATTAATATTATAAATAAGGTAAACAGTCGTTCATAGATGACGCTATAGTAATAAACACGTTATTTGTATGTCCTTTAATTTTTAACTTTGTTCTGTTTTTAGTATTTGTTGTTATAGTGGCAATAGAAATACATCATCTGTGAAAATTTCAACCGTCTAACTATCACGGTTCATGAGATACAGCCTGGTGACAGACGGACAGACAGACAGACAGACAGACAGACGGACAGCGGAGTCTCAGTAATAGTGTTCCGTTGGTACCTTTTGGGTTCGGAACCCTAAAAATTGTTACCGAATGTGCCTCATGCATTATTACACTACACTACACTGGGCCTGTTATCCGGAGACAAAGAACTCGAATCTTACATGTCCTGTGATCTCTCTGGTTCTCATACTAAATATAAAAAAAACTAAGTTTATATACCGGAACTAAGTATATAAAACGAAGCTAGCGAAGTTCATTTAGAAAACTACTAAAGTTTCAGAGACTCCTGAAATTTTCAGAAGCAATTTATTTATACGGGTTCTTTTCTTATTAAACTTTTTTTGGAATTAGCTCGGTTTTCTTTTATTTGAACTGTGAACCTTGACATTGCAGATTTAGATGATTTACAAGGCATCTGCAAGAAGTAGAACCTCTTTTATTAACAGACTTCACAAAAAGGGAGGAGGTTCTCAATTCGTCGGAACCGTTTTTTTTTCTTTTTATGTATGCTCACCGATTACTCGATGATGCCAGAACCGATTTGGAAAAATCTTTTTTTGTTTTAAAGGGTACCCTTCCCAGGTGGTCTCATTTAAATTTTAACGAAATGGGCTGAGCCGTTTTTAATACATAAAGATTTGTATTACGACACATTTACTTATCTCGACGACTTACTACTCACTACTGGCACAGATAATCTAAAAACTACGTCTACTGGCTACTTTGACTTGCGCGACATTTTAAGTCGGTTCTTTTAGTTTTTTAAACGATCTTAAATTATAATGGATGCAATAAACAAACGGATACCCTGCATCTGCATCTCCGGAGATATTATCATATCTCGATAAAATTTGAATAGGACCAAACGGAAGGCATAATATCTCAAACAATAAGATCATTTAAAAAACTAAAATAACCGACTTCAAATGCCACGCTATTAATTTTCAGTACCAAGTTTGAGGTAATTCTCTCCATATCTCTGGAGATACCAATTAGATCTCGATGAAATTACTATGGTACCATCCTTGGGATATCTCCGTTCCAACAAGAAAATAATAATTAAAATCGGGTCTCAAACGACGAAGTAATGCGCGAACAAACATTAAAAAAAATATCATTTTTGGAAGTCTGTTAAATTTAAAAAAAATCATATCGGTTAAAATGACAGAGTTCTGAGGTAACAAACATATAAAAAGAAAAAACCATCGAATTGAGAACATCCTCCTTTTTTGTGAAGTTGGTTAAGAAAATAAATGTGACCGAATGTGTTTAATGCGTTGTTTAGTGGTCTGAAACCATCTACGCATTATTGCCTTATCTAACTGACTTCGAAAAATGGAGGACGTTTCTCAATTCGACCGTATATATATATATGTATATATATATATATATGTATATATATATATATATATATATATGTATACATATATATATTATTTTTATGTTTGTTCGCGGATAACTTCGTCGTTTATGAACCGATTTTGATTATTCTTTTTTTGTTGGAAAGGAAATATCCCAAGTGTGGTACCATGGTATTTTTATCGAGGTCTGATAAGTATCTCCTGAGATATGGAGATTGACACCTCAAAATTGGTACTGAAAATTAATAGCGCGGCATTGAAGTCGGTTCTTTTTAACCGACTTCAAAAAAAGGAGGAGGTTTCTCAATTCGACCGTATATATATATGTTTTTTATTTTTTTTATTTTTATGTTTGTTCGCGGATAACTTCGTCGTTTATGAACCGATTTTGATTCTTCTTTTTTTGTTGGAAAGAAGATATCCCAAGTGAATTGGTACTGAAAATGAATAGCGCGGCTATGAAGTCGTTTCTATTTTTAGTTTTTAAACGATATTATTCGTTTTTTAAACGATCTTATTTATAATTAAACCGGTTTGGGGCACATCGGCTGGATGGTTCAAAATCTATAACGGACATAGGTAGAAACATTTTCACATTTTTGTAGTGGTAGGACTTCTGCTAGTCCGCCTGGGGCGGTACCACCGCTTTGCCAATTAATTTATAGCCGTGAAATATGAATGTTATTCGATTGAAAAGGCAAGGTGTCCAGTGAAATTACAGGGCATGTGAGACTCAACATCTTTATGTCACAAGGTAACAGGCGCAGAGCAGTGACATGCAAAATTGTGGCAGTTCAGAATTTTGCATGCCGCTGTATATTTTATAGGTAGACGTCATCGCTTACCATCAGGCGAGCGTCATGCTTGTCCTGTTATCTTTTACCATTAAAAAAAACAAAAATAAAATATTTTTTATGTTTTATATAAAGACTAGCTGTGCCCTGCGGCTTTTCCCGCGTTAAGATCCTATAGCCTAATAAATAATACTGGCTATCTCTATACACAGTAGGCATGACGACAGAATCAAATAAAACTGGCCAAGTGCGAGTCAGACTTTTGTCCCGCACACGGAGGGTTTCCGAATTTCCGAAATCCGAACGCCACGAACTTCTAACAACGATTAAGTAAATATTAACACAAAGGTAATTAAATATCTGGAAAACCGAGTGCTCGTACGACTAACTTTGTACTGATTCTAGCTAGTTGAAGCTCTTTAACTACTAAAATTGAAGATTTATTATTCAAAAATGTACACTACAAACCTTAACTAAGTAAACAAATCGACCGAGCCCCACAAATTTAACAAATGAAACGCTTGCACGTGCTAATTTTTCCTGTGCTGCCATCTAGCTGCGTCGAGGTGAATTAATTTCGTATCGTATCGTATCGTAAAAAACACGTTTTTTGTTTTAAACCCTTTAATTTTTAACTTTGTTCTGTTCTTAGTATTTGTTGTTATAGCGGCAACAGAAATACATCATCTGTGAAAATTTCAACCATCTAACTATCACGGTTCATGAGATACAGCCTGGTGACAGACGGACAGACAGACAGACAGACAGACAGACAGACAGACAGACAGACAGACAGACAGACGGACAGACGGACAGCGGAGTCTCAGTAATAGGGTTCCGTTGGTACCCTTTGGGTTCGGAACCCTAAAAATTAAAGATTTGATGATTTTAGGGAAAAATACATATTAAAACAATTTAAAGCACTATTTTAGTTTTTTATTTTTTATATAAAAATTAAGATTATTAAGATTTTCAATAAAATAAAACATTAAAATACTGCAATCGGCCATTTTGATTGAAACACCAATCACAGCGCATGACGTCACACTGAGTCCTCTTGGCTCTTATGAGGTTTTCTTGAAAATGTTATTAAATTTTGGACAACCCATGTGTATTCATTGTCACAGATTATATCATAGTTACTACGTCATTAACCATATGCGTGACGTCACAGCCGACGCCATGACACATGTGAGCTGATTTTGCGCACTATTGAAAAAATGTTAGAAAAATTGCTTTAAACTTCGTTAAACTTAAGTTAATTACCGAAATATAGGATTTTTCGTGAATAGTAAATGTGTTCTCACATTACGGAAGAGGATTTCAAAATCTTTTGTCACGCTCATTTCAGCTAAATCATTTCAGCCATTTAACCGTTAAGAAGTTCCAAACAAATAAACAAACTTACTTTCGCATATATAATATTGGTGTTGATGTATGAACGTCGTACTCGTATGTCATCCCAAAAGCATTGTGGACTAAGATCCTAATAATGGTAAGAACATTATATCGATGTTTCGCCTGACTTAATTACCACGATCAAGGAGAAAATCTGCCTCCATAACCTTACGGTGTTCCGGCAGCACACAGCCCTTGAGAGTCAGAGTATTCTAGGCCTAGCGTGTTCACCATCTTGGATCACATCATCGCTTACCACCAGGCGAGATAGTGGTCAAACGCTAGCCTATACGGTTTAAAAATATTCAAAAGCAAATTCACGGGTAAAAGCTAGTAACTATTATGTAGTAACTATACTCTAGTAACTATCCTGCGATCTGCGGGCGCGATCTCAGTGTTCGCGTTTGGTGTGAACCAGTCGGTACAAATACTACTGCTGCGCTATCTGATCGCCGCCTAGATCACGTACGCAGGACGCTGCGGTGTGTCCGTACCTTAAAGCATTAAAATCAAATTACTCTCAAACGCTTTACCTAATAAATAAAATATACATTATAATAATGTTTCTACAGCGTCTTACGAAATATCTTCTGAACGTTGAGTTCAATGACCGCCAGATATTAAATTTCATGTAAAGAAAGAACCTTCGAGATCTTTAGACGGACGAAGATGAAAAAATTCCTACTTTGCTACCTTTACGCATAGCAGCTTTTATACGACCGCCGTTACACACGCCGCGGAACGCTTTTCTTTTCAACCGACTTCCAAAAAGGAGGAGGTTTTCAATTCGTCATATGCAATTATCATTGAATGATAAAGATGTTCGCACAAACATACCGGTCAAAAACATAACCCTCCATTTTGTTTCGCCGTAGTCTGGTAAAAAAGTAGCGTCTTAATAAGGTTTTTTTTACTTTTTTGTTACTCATAGGTAACAAAAAAGTATAGTGACATTTTTGGAAATGGCTGATGTACAAATATTTGTATGTATCCAACCCAAATTTCGGCATTTTGAAAAATTTCGAAAACTGAACCGACCAAATAAAATCCATGTAATTATCAAATTCAATTCAAATTCAAATTCAAATATCTTTATTTCGGACAATTATAATATAATTATCGAACCAGCTCACAAAATTTCACAAGAATCGGTTAATAAATGCGACCTGTAGAGGAATTTATACGGACGTCCGCCGAATATACGTAAGCATTTTTGCCCAAGCTGAAACGGAGACATTCAGCTAGCGTTTGACCACAATCTCACCTGTTGGTAAGTGATGATGAGGTCGAGTATGGTAGCACGCTAGGCCTAGAATGGGAACTGGAACATATTACTACGGACACTAGATACTGTCCTACCACCATGCTAGATAGCGTGTAAAACGCCATATGTAAAGGTACGCTTTTCTTAAAAGTTGCCTTCAAGGTAAAGTAGAATAGGATTCAAACTAATTTTATTAACTATTTGTCCCCCAGGTTTGTTCAGGAATTTGTCTTTTGAGACTTTCCTGATTTTTCTTTTTTTTTCATAGAAAAATCTAAATCCAATGAAAATAAGATAAACAATTATATTTAGTAAATATTGGTGTAGTCATTTTATTATAATATATATTTAAACCGTTTAATGGCACAAGTTTTTTAAATATATAGATCGAATAGTTCTTTTTGCAAAACAAATATCTGATTGGTTTCGGCGGCTTTCCCCCATAATAAAATTCCATAGGACATTATACTGTGGAAGTAGCTAAAGTAAACCAATCTAGCAGTGGATTCGTCTGTCAAGTTTCTGATTTTACTTACTGCGTATGCAGCGGAGCTCCATCTACCTGCTAGAGCCGATATTTTAGAACCCCATTGTAGCTTTGAATTAGAAAACAAGGTGAAGCCCAAGAATGTAATGGATTCAACAAGTTCCATTGGTACATCATTTATTGATATCCTGCTATTAACGATACCCTTTCTTACATTTGGCAGCGAGAATTTAATACATTTAGTTTTTAATCACACAGGTTTTGAATTGTTAACAACGTCAATTTTTGGCGCAATCCTATCTATTTTGAATATTAAGGATGTTAAGGATATTAAGGATCATCCACGAACAAAACAATGTCACATAAGTTTTGCACGAATGACGGTAAGTCGTTAATAAGATAGATAATTCTTACTTGTCACGCCTCATTCATAACTTAAGAAACCTTGGGAAAAAGCACAAGATGTTATCGGCGTGTTCTGTGATTTATCTAAAGCGTTTGATTGCGTCCGTCATAAAACACTAATTTGCAAATTAAAACACTACGTCGTTAACGGAAAGGCACTTGATCTGGTCTCATCCTACCTCTGTTATAGAGTACAGATGGTTGAGGTCAATGGCGTCAGGTCATCTGGATCCCAAATGATCCCGAATGATCTCATCAAAATGGGAGTTCCGCAGGAATCGATCTTAGGACCACTTAGGACCATTTTTATTTTTAAGTGCGGGTAAATTTGTGGGAGTGTAGGAAAACAGCACAATGGTAAAACAGGCCATTTTGCGTTCTCGCCAATATTCCGTAGAAAACCTTCTGTAAAGTCTTATCTTACCTTAAGTAAAGTATTTCTTTACTGAGGGTATGACTTTTACTGGACTGTGACTTCAACTTAACTTGAATATGACTTGGACTTAACTTTACGACTTGTATCTGCTATAATTTGAAAATGTAATAATTATTTGACACTGCCTAAATACACTAATCATGCGGAGCCATAATGAAACCCAAAAAACGCTAACTTTTAACTTAACACAAACCGGAAGCAATCGGAAAACACCGAAAATTTCCGAAGCAATATCCATATCAGAACTAAGGCATACTAACTCAGTGTATCTCAGCCCAAACCCATCCCCAAAATTCAGTGCGTACAAACACAGGCTATATTAATCTAATCACTCGTTGCCAAGAATGTGTGAGTATACGTCTTTAATAATATCTTGGGGTGAAGACAGCCGGGGGGGTGGAAAACCACCCCACCCCACACTACTGAAAAAATATCCTGGAGAAAACAATATTATAAATTGGACTCGAGCTTGTGTGTGTGCTACGAAATGGAACGTATTTTGCTCGCATGCCTTTTTATTTCATTTTACTTTATTTTATTCCTTATGTGACGTACAGCGTACTATTTTTTTTTCAGTTTTATTATATTCTGTAACCGTGCGTCCGCCATTTTGTTTTCTTCATTCGTTGATTCATGTTGTAATTTAGCTGTAAATGTGTGTTTTCTTGAATTTGCTTGTTATTCATTTATTTGCGTTTATTTCTAGGTATTGATTAGTTTGAAGGTTTAGAGCTGAGTTAGTTTTGTGGTTAAAGTGAGGTTTTGGAACACAAGAAAAGGTTTCTAGTGTTCTGTGGTGTTTGGATTATTAAGTATTATAGAATAATATCGTTTAAAAACATTGAAAAAAAACCGACTCCATATGCTTCGTCGGACATTTTCAGAATCACGTTTGAGATAAGTATCTCCATATCTCATATTTTATCCAATACCTTGATAAATTGTATTAAACAAGTGTTTAAAAAGATATTTGAGAAACGTTTTTTATAAGTAAGTATATCTTTTAGGCTAGCGTTTGACCTCTTATCTCACCTGGTGGTAAGCGATGATGCGGTCAAAGATGGTGAACAAGCATACTCTGGCTCCCAAGGGCTGTGTTCTGCCGGAACAACATAAGGTTATAGTGGCAGATTTTATTCTTAATGGAGCCACTTTTCAACCGACTTCCAAAAAGAAGGAGGTTCTCAATTCGTCTGTATGTTTTTTTCTTCTTTTTTTTAGTATGTATGTTACGCGATTACTCCGTCAATTGTGAACCGATTTAAATGGTTCTTTTTTTGATCGGTAAGGTACGTTTTCGAGGTGGTCTCATTTTAATTTCATCGAGATCTGATATATATCTCCAGAGATATGACGATAAACGTCTTAAACTTGCTACTGAAATTGACTTGAAATTGACGCGGGGCATATATCGGTTTATTTAGTTTTTAAACTATCTTAATTATTATTTATCTTGTAGCAAGTCAGGCGGAACATAGATATAATATGCTTCTCCGACCTGTGGAAGAAACTAAAACCCGACAACTGAAAAATCACGCTCTAATGTTAGAAATAGGGTTTTAGCTATCAGTTGCATGCAAGCAAATCCGCGTGAAATAGCTACCAATATATATATATATACATTTATATTTGAAAGGCCCTTTATTTAATACCTACCCAACACGGCATCATCAAAATATACATTTTTTAGTTCATTACTTATGTCCTAGAGGGCGCTAAATTTAATTCAATGTGTCACTCGTAGCCTCATTTCACTAGCAGACAATCCTGACACTTTCAACGATACCTCATTTACAAAGAAGTGAGAGCAGATGAACATACTCGTACATACAATTATAAGTATCGGTCAAAATCACAACGTAATCGTAATCGGTGCCCCTAGTACGAGTTTTCATCGTAAACTCTTTTGACAGATCTCACATAGTTTTCGACATATTCTGGCTCCCTGATTGGTCTAAATTTAGTGAAGTGTAGTAACCACTAGAGGCGCTGTACTGTTTTTCATACAAAATTTGTTCGATATACGTTATCGAGTTTGGTATGAAAACTCGTACTAAGAGTACGGGTAAAATAGATCAGTTTTATCAAGAGCAGTCCTTTTATATATTACTAGCTGATACCCGCGACTTCGTTCACGTACACCAAGAATTTAGTAGCCTATGTTCATCCTGATGCTATAAAGTATCTCCTTGTTAAATTTCAGTAAGATCGGATCGTCCGTTTAGGCGTGATTAGGTAACAAACAGACAGAGTGACAGAGTTACTAACGTTATTATAATATTATTATGGAGTATGGATATCATATTCATACTTATACATACATAAAACAACTTTACCCACAAACAAAAACAGACAATTTGAGGACCTCCTCCTTTTTCGAAGTCAGTTAAAAACAGTCAGAATTATGACATCATAGCTTATGTAGGTCATGAGCTGTTTGTTGTTTTCCTGTCGGATGTAGAAATTGATAAAGGCTCAAAATGAAAACACTGCAAAGGAATCTGTTTGGAAAATGTCCTTTCAAGATTGAATTTAGGGTAAAGTAACCAATTTTTTGCTTCAGTTATTATCACTTAAGTTTTAAAATTAACACTTGAGTTATCAACCGACTTCCAAAAAGGAGGAGGTTCTCAATTCGTCTGTATGTTTTTTTTTGTATGTATGTTTCGCGATTACTCCGTCGTCAATTGTGAACCGATTCGAATGATTATTTTTTTAACTGGTTGGATACATTTCCAAGGTAATCCCATTGTAATCTTATCGAGATCTGATAAGTATCTCCAGAGATATGATTATAAACGTCTCAAACTTTCTACTAAAAACAGACTCGCGCGGCATGGAAGTCGGTTGTTTGAGTTTTTTAATTATAAATAAACACTGTAAGTCATTATGCGTGATTTTTGCATTTCCAAGTTTAATAGATACTAGCGGTTAACTGGCGTGTGCTACTACGCTATAGAAATAAATGTGACCGAATGTGCCTAAAAGTGCGGCCACACCGCGGCGTCCTGCAATCTGTCTCGGGACTCGGGCGCGATCTCAGTACTTTTCAATTCTTTACTCATCGCGTTTGGTGTGAACCAGTCGGTACAAATACAACTGCGCTATCTAATCTAATTGGCTTAGTTGGCTTAGTTGGAGGGGTTAACAAGAATACTAGTAATGTGCAACCCACATTGCGAGTAATTAAAAAAAAAAAAACTCAGTTCCGTCGTCGGTAAAAATCTATAGAATTGCGTCTATTATAGAATCGTAAACCTTAACACGAAAACAAAAGATTTATACAGAAAAGGGTAAACATACAAAACAAAATAGTTAAATTCCTGAATATGCCACGTTTCATAATACTATACTGTAAACATCCATGTTTCTTGTACTATGTCCAAGAAGGGACAGTACGGGGACCGTGAGTTAGGGATACCTAGGATTTGTGAGATTTTTGAAGTGATACTTCTTTTGGCGCGATAGTGAGAAATGATGAGACTGAATTTTTACGATGCGCGCGCACACCGACACCTAAATTTAACATCGTGAAGTTAGTTCTAGGTGGTACGATGCGCGCGCACACCGACACCTAAATTCTACACCGTGAAGTTAGTTCTAGGTGGCATAACTATGTTCAAGTTGTTTATGTCATATTTAACGTCATATTTTTACGTTAATAAAACCATTTTTATTTAAATAAAATGTTTTTGATTAATTTTAATATTTATCGTTAATCACTGCATTTTAGTTATTTTTTTATATGTATTTTTTTGCATTATTTTTTGTTAAAAGCTCAAGATTTTCCCCTTAAAATTTATTATATGCTTTTATTTCTTTTCTAAAGCTCACGTCTATTTTAAAACTAATAAATGGGTTAGGTTAGGTTAGCTCAAAGATCAAGATTTTCCCCTTAAAATTTATTATATGCTTTTATTTCTTTTATAAAGCTCACGTCTATTTTAAAACTAATAAATGGGTTATTGTAAGGTCTGTCCGTAGTTATGATCTTGAAGAAGGCTTCTGGATGAAGCCGTAACATTCAATATTTTTCGATATAGTGTGAGTTAACGTTATGATATAGTGTTCGAGTAATCTCGAATATTACAATACTATATTACTGTAGCATTGTAATTACAAATAGTTAATTACCGTATAGTATTTAATTAGTCGTATTTCATTATAAATAGTGTCATAACTTTTATTTCATAATACTAAACTTTTATTCCATAGTAAAGCCTTATTAGCCCTCTAGCTAGATGGAGCGATGATATACGCAAGCTGGCTGGCAGCGGTTGGAAACAAGGAGCTGAAGATCGAGCTCAGTGGCGTGCCATAGGAAAGGCCTATGTCCAGCAGTGGACCAATACTGGCTGCTAATGATAATGATGAAAGCCATTCTATTTATACATTCACCATTCTCAACCACATCATCGCTTACCACGTCAAACATTAGCATACTGATATTATGCTTTAATTAAATGGAAATAAGAACAAAAAAAATATTAAAAGTCACTGATGTACATTCCTCTATACTCATTTGATCTATATTATCTTCCTTTTAATAAAAAAAATCGACAATTATTTTTCAATTTCAGACACATTTCAATTTTATTCGTGTCCAATGTAAGCCATAACGCATGGCCACCCCGTCCATCCATCTGGACCGCAATTTATTTGTCCGGACACGGAACTCGACTCGCCTTTAAATTCCTCGAGGTTTCAGACGATTTCGCTGATAATATTGTAGTTTTGGCTTTCTTTGCGGTCTAATAATTTAACCAGCTACAAATGGAGGAGGTTCTTCATTTATGTGAATGTTGTTTAATGAAACTCAAGGGGAAAATGGATTTTTGTGTAGAATTTTAGTCGTGCATAGTGTTTTATTGTGTAAAAGAGAAAAAGAAAAAAAACAATATACTAATATTGATTTAGATTTTTTTAACCGACTCCAAAAAAAGGAGGAGGTTTTTCAATTCGACCGCATATGTATATATTTTTTTATGTTTGTTCGCCGATAACTTCGTCATTTATGAACCGATTTTGATTATTATTCTTTTGTTGGAAAGGAAGAAAATATCCTAAGTGTGGTACCATGGTAATTTTATTGAGGTCTGATAAGTATCTCCAGAGTTATTGAGATAAACACCTCAAAATTGGTACTGAAAATGAATAGCGCGGCATTGAAGTCGGTTCTTTATTAGTTTTTAAACGATCTTATTTTCATTAAAGGTAGTGCAGAAGAAAAATTTTACACCTGACCTGCTACCAAAAAGTAGCTTACCAATGGTAAGTTACCACCATCAAAGAAAAAAATCTGTCGCCTTAACCTTATGGTGTTCCGGCAACTCATAGCCCTTGAGATTCAGAGTATTCTAGGCCAAGGGTGTTCACCATCTTCAACCACATCATTGCTTACCACCAGGCAAGATAGTGAGCAAACGCTGGCCTACAAGATATAATAAATAATAGTTAAAAAAAACTAAAAAACACGCTTTTTATAAAAAACCGTTCAATTTAAAAAAAAATTCAATAAAAATTAATTAATAATAGTGTGAATAAAAAAAATATTTTAAAAAAAGAATTTTTTGCAGCAAATTTTTTTATTTACACTATTATTAATTTATATTTCTTGAAATTTTTAACACTATTCTTAATTTAAATTTATTAAAATTTATTTTCTATTTTTTAGTTCTGTTTTCTATAAAAAGCGTGTTCTTTAGTTTTTTTTTTTAACTAATATTTATTTTCTACTTTTTAGTAAAAAAATGGAATAATTTTTTATCAAATTAGTGTATTGTCATCGGTATAAATCTACAAAGTTTGAACGAAATCTGGCCGTTTAAAGTGGGTCAAAATCGCGCCCAAGAAAGTCGGTTACAAACATACAAACATACAGGTGAAGCTAATAAAAATAAATAAACTTCATCAAACATTCATTTTGGCGGATTTTCAAAAGTCATTGTTTCAAAAATATTGCTCAGTGTATTGTCATTCTATATAAATATAATTTATAAACATTTTATATCAATTTTATAACAATAAACAACCACAACGTACATGTTAAGATAATAATATAAACGTCCAGTACAAAGAAAGGTTTCTCTAAAGTTAAACACAACAAATTATACTTAGACATATTTTTTTTTTTAAATAAATTCACATACTCGTACTTATATGTAGAACTTTCGTGTCCTAAACCGAGCAATGTTATCCATTTCCGTCTGTACTATAGGTTTTTTCAAACTTATTTCAGGCACCTGTTTACTCTCGCCTTAGATATTTTATACGAGTAGACATTAAGAATCCATTGTGTGAGAGAAGTACATTATTTTATAAATTATTATTTCCAATAATATTTCAATGTCCAAATCATCCAGCATTACTTGGTCACCCCAAGATTTCCCTAAAACCATCCATCGCTCAAGTGGCTCACAATTTATTTATTTAACTAGACAGGCCGGACTCTGGTCCTTGAGAATTTTTAATGACATTTCAGGGTTTAAATAGGGATCTATCTACTGCAATTAGTTTTAACTTAAATATTAGATTTTGTACCTACCTTGAATATAGGGTTCAAAGATATTTTTTTACGATATATGTTGAAAAAACAAGCACGACGCTCGCCTGATGATAAGCGATGATGTACAATTATTAACAACATATAGCAACATATTACAGACACAGCGGCATACTAAATTCTGGACAGCCAGAATTTTGCATGTCACTGCTAGCGCCTGTTACCTTGAGACATAAAGATGTTACGTCTCACATGCCCTGTAAGTTCACTGGACACTTTGCCATTTTAACCGATAAATATGAATGTTTTCTAAATTAATAGGAAGAATTATGGTACCGACCCAGGCGGGAGTCCTACCCTGTACCCTTAGTACGAGTTTTCATACCAAACTCAAAATCGTACATCGAGCAAATTTTTTATGAAAAACAGTACAGCGCCTCTAGTGGTTACTACACTTAACTAAATTTAGACCAATCAGGGAGCCAGAATAAGTTGGTAAAACTAAGTGAGATCTGTCAAAATCGTTTACGAAAAAAACTCGTACTAAGGGTACTGTGGTCACAGAATAATGAATAGTACACTGTGGTCCTACCACTACTAGATACATATATATATATTTTACTCATAAAGAACATGTTCGCTTATAATGAGCTTACTGCAAACTGGTTGATAACTAAAACTAGCTGTTATTGTGACATTAGTGACATTGAAAATTACGGAGTTACATTTTAATCAAGACTTAATATTTTAAAAACGTTTGTAACTCTGTCACTCTGTCTGTTTGTTACCTAATCACGCCTAAACGGACGATCCGATCTTACTGAAATTTAACAAGGAGATACTTTTTAGTATGAGGATGAACATAGGCTACTTTTTGTGAAAATAAAATCATGATTTTTAACATAACTTAAATAACTCAAATCACTGTACAAATGTTTATTGACAGAGCTTCACAGTGATACAATTATTGGTGTACGTGAACGAAGTCGCGGGTATCAGCTAGTGTGTAAACACTAGATACCCGCGACTTATTATACCTATCTATCTTTTTAATCTAGTTTAAAATACTGTAATACTGTCACATGCTTTAAGGTCGTAAGGAAGGTTATTAAAAAGTTACACATCCTAAAACGTTACATTCTATCTGCCGTAGAGAGTTCTTGCGGACTGTAAATATTAGAGAAAAATATTTACCTTCATATTATACTACTCATAGGTATCGCAAATGATATCGATGTCGCTTTAATTATACTAAACTTGCAGTACCCCTAGTATGAGTTTTCATACCAAACTCGATATCGTATATCGAACAAATTTTGTATGAAAAACAGTACAGCGCCTCTAGTGGTTACTACACTTCACTAAATTTAGACCAATCAGGGAGCTAGGGTAAGTCGAAAACTATGCGAGAACTGTCAAAAGCGTTTACGATAAAAACTCGTACTAGGGGTTCAGGTCTAAAAATAATGCTGTCCTCGTTTCACCGCTGAAATAAAATAGAGACAACATTAGTTATAATGCTGTTAAATTAGTTTAGTTAACTTGCTCAACGGGACTACGCCTGTATAGACTATAATATACTATTTATATATACTACTAGCAAAAATAAATGTGTCCGAATGTGCCTGATGCATTGTTTTAGTGATCTAAAACCATCTTCGTATTACTGTGTTTCTAATGCAACCGGTTTGGGGCACATGGGTTGAATGGTTTCAATGTTTATAATGGACATACTCGTAGGTGGAAACAATTTTTGTTGTATTTCCAACCAACTTCCGAAAAGAAGGAGGTTTCGCAATTCGACCGTATATATATATACGGTCGAATTGAGAAACCTCCTCCTTTTCTATATATATATATTTTATAAATATATATATTATATATATTATGTTTGTTCGCGGATAACTTCGACGTTTTTGAACCGACTTTGATTATTATCTTTTTGTTGGAAAGAAGATATCCCAAGTGTGGTACCATGGTATTTTTATCGAGGTCTGATAAGTATCTCCTGAGATATGGAGATTGACACCTCAAAATTGGTACTGAAAATTAATAGCGCGGCATTGAAGTCGGTTATTTTTAGTTTTTTAAACGATCTTGTTTTAGTATGTTACTCCGTCAATTGTGAACCGATTCGAATGATACTTTTTTTAATCGGTAGGGTACATGATCAAGGTGGTTTCATTGTAATTTAATCGAGACCTGATATGTATCTCCAGAGATATGACGATAAACGTTTCAAACTTGCTACCGAGACTGACACGCGCGGCATGTAAATTAGTTGTCTTAGTTTTTAACCAACTTCACATAAAACGGTGGAGGTTCTCAATTCGTCTGTATTTTTTTGTGTGTATGTTACGCGATTACTCCGCCAATTGTGAACCGATTCAAATGATTCTTTTTGTAATCGGTAGGGTACGTTTCCGAGGTGGTCCTATTGTTTTTTTTCATCGAGATCTGATAAGTATCTCCAGAGATATGACGCTAAACGTCCCAAACTTGCTACTGAAATGGACTCGCGGGGCATTTCGAAGTCGGTTGTTTTAGTTTTTAAACTATCTTAATTATAATTATGTATGTATAGATAGCATAGATAGATAGATTACTTATATAAAACTATATACTATTCTATGTTTGTGGTTCATTTATTTACAAGCATTTATATGCTTGTAAAAAAAGAGATGCCACGGGCATCATCATAAATTAATGCCCCTAAAACATACAAGACAAATAACTACCCTACTTTTCCTTAAGCAATATCGTCGATAATATTGTCAATAATACAAAATGCAAGAACTACCCCTTATTAAGAAGGGGTGCAAACATACGTGGGGTCGCAAATACGCACACTCGAGTAGAATATTATTGCTTTCCTGATTTGCTCACATATTTAGAAAAGTAGTGTTATGTATTCTTATTGTGCCTGACTATGCCTGCGTTATCTGAAATTAGGCTTTTATGACGAGACGCAGCGTTTTTAGGGTTCCGTAGCAGAATGGCAAGAAACGGAACCCTTATAGTTTATCATGTCTGTCTGTTCGTTCGTATGTCACAGCCACTTTTTTCCGAAAATATTAACACTACACAGTTGTAACTTCGTAGGAATGTGTATTCTGTGAAATTAAAAAAAAAAAGATAAGGCTGGCTCTCTATACATGGAACTGAAACTAAAAAAATATCTACAAATTTAATCAAATCTATGTGCGAGGTGTCTATAGATAGGTCTTTAAAAATAACATTAAAGTTCCTAAAACTATTTCTGTTAAAGTCAATCGTTTGAAAGATTTACACTTCTAAAGTGAAAAAATTTGAGCCCTCCGTTCCGTCCCACCAAATTTTAAAATAAGAAAATTTAAAAAAAAATTGTGGATCAAGAAACGAAAATTGGTTTGAACGAAATATAGTCAGCAGTTTTTGAGATATAGCACATTTTCAATACCACAAATATAACTATGTAATTCATACAAACACTATGAAAAACAGAGTGCATTTTTTGCTGGCGAAAACTGATAGTGATATTTTTTGCTCGATCTTATACAATATTGTAGCTTGGTTCGGTCACAGAATAATGAATGATACAAGGATTCGGTGCCCTACAAGTGCGAGTCCGACTTGCACTTGGCCAGTTTATTACTTTCTCAATGCATGGTATTTAGGTTTTCCCTGTAGATAAAACCCATGGACGCATCATGACGTTACATAGTTAAATATAACTGTTGGATTTTCCTATAATGATGGCGAATAATGTGGATACAGGTTTCCCTAAAACGTATTTTAATAATAACAGCACCTCTTGTGTATTTATACATTTTATTCTAAAAAACTGTTTTGTGTATAACTAACTAGTCTTATAATTTAAAATCATTTAAAAAACTAAAAGAACCGACTTTGAACGTCGCGCTTGTCATTTTCAGTACTAAGTCTGAGGTGTTTATCTTTATATCTCAGGAGATACTGAACATATCACGATGAAATTTAAAATAGGACCATCTGTGAAGAATAGTTTTTCAAATAAAAAAATATATATTCAAATGGGTTCAAGCGTCTTCGAGTAATCGGTAAACATACATAAAAAATAAACTGGCCAAGTGCAAGTCGGACTCGCACTAGTAGGGTTCCGTACCACACTACAGTATTTTATAAGATCGAGCAAAAAATACCACTATCATTTTTCGCCAGCAAAAAATAATAATTAATAAAAAAAATATTTCTTATAACGCCATCTAACGTCTAACAAAGGAGTTAGGGATCGACATTTCAATATAACGCCACCTATGGGACGTTTACCTAACTAAGCGTTCATAGACGGCGTGAAATGCCGAAAAAAACACGTTTCTTGTATGGGGACCCTCTATTATTTTTAACTTTATTCTGTTTTTAGTATTTGTTGTTATAACAACATTTCTGTTGCCGCTATAGCAAATACATCATCTGTGAAAATTTCAACTGTCTAACTATCACGGTTCATGAGATACAGCCTGGTGACAGGCAGACAGACAGACAGACAGAGGGACAGCGGAGTCTTAGTAATAGGGTCACGTTTTACCCTTTGGGTACGGAACCCTAAAAAAATACATAAAGTAGAACATAAAACCTCCTCCTTTTTGAAGTCAGTTAAAAATAGCTGAAGTGTAAAGTGACTATTCGATTGGAAACGATAAAAATTCGTTAAAAATCTAAATAAACGGAAAACTAGGTATTGCATATACTTTTGAAGACTAAAAAATATGACCTTGAATAATGTTTTTACATCTTTCTTCACATTGATTTTGGTTTTTGACAGATATTCTTACGGTAACTGTGAGCGAAATAGAAACAAAGGTGGGGAGAATTAATTTGTCTTCACAGGAATGTTCTACCAGGCAAAGTCTAATGAATGTGCAAAGTTTTTGAGCATACCTAATATTTTTTTGACATGACATGACGTTTGGCGAAGATGGCGGCCATATCAGTCCCGCCCGCGACACTGCATACATAAATAACTCAGAATTATAAACGTACTTTGTCTGATACAAATGCCAACACTGCCAAAAAAAAATTATAAGCATAATACCACAGATTATATAATAGTTACAACGTAAATAATACTTTCCGTTGTTAGGTTGGCTACACAGTGCTTTTATAATTTGGGTATTAACAAGGTAAGGAAGTGCCAACTTTTATAACGTAGTAGAGTGATTCAGACTGTGTGGGCCATATGGCGGCAATTAATGTTAAATCGCAAATAATACTTTTTAATATTCATTTTGGAATACAACTACTCCGTGTTATAAAAGTATTTGGAATTATTGTAATAAAATAGACAATTAATTATCGTGTGTGTCAGATGCTTTTATTGCACAGGGCCATTTTGGACATAGTCCTTTGATACCTTGATGATTTTGATACCATGAATAGTATGACTAGTGAATATTTTCACTAGCGCGGCCTTTAAAGTCAATTTTTTAGGGTTCCGAACCCAAAGGGTACCAAATGAACACTTTCTGAGACTTTGTTGTCCATTCGTCCGTCCGTCCGTCCGTCCGTGTGTCTATATGTGCGCACTTTACAGATGTACCTTCTTAACCCTAATAGGTAACATACTTGAAATTTTCACAAAGTATATATCCGTCAGTGTATAACGGCCCAGACACGAAATTTTATAGACGCATGTGATTTAATTAAAACTTGTTTTGCACTCAAAAGCGAAAAATAAATTACCAACTTCATGTAATTATTATAAGCGCTACCCACTTATCTATTTGAAGTCGGTGCCAGCCAAGTCTGATAGGTAGTAGATTGATACTACCTACATGTATCTACTTACTACTACTACATACATAGTATCTATCTACTATCCAATAAACTTGGCTGGCACCGACTTCAAATAGATAAGTGGGTGGCGCTTATAATAATTATATTAAGTAATTTATGTTTCGCCTTTGAGTGCCTGTTTATGAAGTCGGTTTTATTTTTTTTGAAAAATAATTTATGTCTGTTATTTTTTTCTTTTTTATGTATTCTCTGTCAATTGTACCCGATAATGATGATTAATATTTTATAATCACCAGCGTGGCATTTGAAGGAGGTTTTTTTTTCCAAATAAATAAAAAAATATATATGTTTAAAGAGGTAATGTCGCCAGCTTTTTGGGTACTCTACCAGCAGAAAGCGACCTAAATTCCGTTTTTTATTATTTGTAGTTTGTGTTTGAATTATTAGTCATACTTAATATTTTACTTTTATTAAATTATTAAACAGTAAATGTTGTATGTAAAGTCAATTTTTGATCAAATAATTATTATAAATATTAAAAAAATAACGAAATGCGAGATAGTGATGAAACGCTAGCCTATCATCATCATCATCATCATAAGCATATCTCTGTCCACTGCTGGACATAGGCCTCACCTTATGGCACACCACTGAGCTCGATCTTCGAACGCTATGCGGCCTATGAGATACATTAAAAAAAATTACGCCATCAACACATATATATAATACATGTGAAAATAAGTGGTTGTACAAGTGATATCGGAGGAATAGGAGCATTATATTGATCTTCCGCCTGACTTGCTACCAAAAATTTGCTTACCACCATCAAGCATAAAATCTGCCGGCCATAACCTTACGTTGTTCCAGCAGTACAGCCCTTGAGAGACAGACCCTTCTAGGACTAGCGTGTTTGCTATCCTCGACCACATCATCGCTTACCACCAGGCGAGATAGTGGCAAACTATCAGATATGGAAAAAAAAACATTTTACATTTGTTTGTTTGTAACCGCTTCACGGCTGGACCTATTTGGCTACATTTTCCTAGGGATAGCAAGTATGGTGAAGACAGTAGGATAACATACATAAGTATAGGATACTTTTCAACACGGGTAAAGCCGCGGGGCGTAGCTAATTTTTTATTTCGCGAGTGCACAGATCTCATAGGCAAATGTGCTACATTTTTTATAATATGAAAAAAAAATTAACTCTGCATCGAGTGAGGTAGTTCTCAAACGACTTCCATAAAAAAAACTAACCGAGCCCATTTATTAGTTAGCTAAATACTTTAACACTAATAACTTGGGATTTCCCAAAGTTTTCTGATCTTCAACAATAGGTTGTTTAAGCCACGTCGAGTTTGTTAACCCGTTGGACGGTCACGAGTCACTTAGCATTGCTAAATCTGACTTGTCAGATACAATCTGGAAAACCGATGACTTTTGCTTCTATTGTCTTGAGTTTACTGTGGTTTATTCTTGTTTTAAAAAGCCAAAAGTCAAAAAGTCAAAGCATTTATTCAGTATGTAGGCAGTATTAATATATGCACATATAAACGTCAAAATCATAATCATATAAAGAATCCAAACTCGGAACCCCTAAGCTTCTCAAAGTCGCCTCAAAATCGGACCTAGTTAAAATAGGTCTGGCCTTAACCTATTTTTGGATCTAACTTCTAAGTATGGCAGTAAAAAAATAAATGTTAATATTGATCATGTTTCCGGTAGCATTATTGAGATGTTAAACATGTTGACAATTATTAACGACGCCAATTTTTTTTTAAATATCTTATAGGCTAGCGTTTGAAGACGACTGGGCTAAGAAAACTCCTCTCAAGGGCTGTGTGCCGCCGGAACACCATAAGGTTATGACGGTAGATTTTCATCAAGAAACATCAATGTCACACCTGTAGAAATAAATCGTGAAATCGTCTATAAAAATTTAAAAAAAAAAAACTTAGTCTGCATAAATCTGAACACATTATTTATTTTTAACCGACTTCACAAAAGTAAGTACATAATTTATATGCGCAAAATATTTGAAACAAAACCTCGCTTGGTCGTGGGCGCTTTACAAGGTCTTCTGCCGATAGTGAGCCTTCCACGACGTTTGAGACTATTTTAAGACAATCTATGAATATGAAACCATAATACCCATAATTATGAATTAAAACTTAATATTCCTATCTATAATACAGACTATATAAAATCTACAATTTTTTTAAATGTGAAAATGGGTAGTTATCGCTTGACCACTATCTCACCTGTACCTGTCACCTTAATACCTACTATGATAAACTGAATTAAGGTCGCTATCCGCTGGTGGAGTAACCAAAAAGCTGGCGACATTACCTCTTTGAATAGCAAAACTAATTCGTTGCCCGAGGTGACAGCTTTTTGGTCGAGGGATACATCTATCAGACTTCCTATCTTATCTACACATCCAGACTAAAATTATAACAAGTAATATTTTCAAAAACCTTTTTAAACACAAGCTTTTACATAATATAGAACTTACACTAGGTAAGTCAAGACAAACCCAAGGCCACCTTCCAGCTCCATCATCAAATCATGACCATGTCATCATAACATCGCATTGTCACGCGATTTACACATGTATATAAAATTTCAGCTTAATGGAACCTCTGGAAGTCGCTCTAAAATCAATCGCAAGATTTGTGACGGACAAATAAATTCGCCGTGAAGTAGAGATAAAGCTTGTAAAAATCGTTCTAACTCTTTTACTCTGTCAGGAGGTACGGTACATGAGGATGAACATAGGCTATTTTTTGTGAAAATAAAATCATAATTTTGACACATAACTTAAAATACTCAGATCACACAAATGGTGAGATACAATTTTGGTGTACGTGAACAAAATCTCTATCAGCTATTTCTGAATAAAAATCTTTATTTCTATCACGCTTCTTATCAGTTTTAATACAGAACGAACAGTGTGTTAATATGTAATTTTTATTGGACAATATGCGTAATATGCACTTTGCTATTATTTTAAGGTATATTTTTTAATATCGTATAGGCTAGCGTTTGACTAATATCTCACCTGTTGGTAAGTGATGATGCGGTCGAGGATGGTAGCACGCTATGCCTAGTATGAGAAATGGCTCTCTAGAACAGCTGCCGGAACACATCAAGGTCGATTTACATCAAACGAACACAGAGCTAGAGATTGAACAAGAGCGTTCGTTCGTGGTCTTTTAGTGTAAACGAAAACTCGTATTCAGCGTTTACATCAAACGAACAAAGAGCTAGAGCTAGAACAAGAGCTAGAACGCAAGAACGCTTTGAAGAGACCGCTCAGGGGCGCGAGCACGTCCGAACACGCAAGAACGCTCTAAGCAACTGTTCGCGCGCTCTAGCGCCGTTTACATCAGGCGAGCGAGCATTCTTAGAATATTCTATAGAATCTTTGCGAACGCACTCAGAACAACGAAGGAATGCTCTACGCCTGTTTACACCAGAAGAATTTGCTGTAGTGGGGATAGAATGAGCATTCGCTCGTTTGATGTAAATCGACCTTTAGATTATGCCTTAACAAATGATTTGTAAGTCCAGTGAAAGTATAATTTGCTTTCACTGTGTAAGTCTCAATTAAGTCAATAACACATTATTGTCCTTATGTTTAAGTAGCTAAAATCTGACAGTAATATTGTCTAATAACAATTTATTAATAAAGAACTACCTTAATTATGAACTTAAAATTTAACTAAAGGCCCGTATTCATAAAGATTTTGACGAACGCATAGCCACATGAGTAAAGTTTACTCATGTGTGATTTGACACAAGAAATGTCAATAGTGTATCCGTTTGGATGACACAATGCGTACGCAAGCACTGTAAGCACAGGAGTAAAGGAGGAATACTCATGTGCTGTAAGTTGATTTTGAATACGGCGGTAAGTAAGTCTAGGTTAGCTAAACTCGTTAGATTTTATAGGTTACCTTTAGGTTACTAGTTAGGTGAAGATCTCTTAATGCCCTACGAATGTAGTACTAGAACAAACAGCCTTGACCTCCAATTTAAGGTGTCGTTCAAACCACAGTACAGACCACAGTGCAGACAGTACTATGTGGGCAAGAATAATGATATTTCATTAGTAATCTTATATCGCATCACGTATTGGTAGTAAAATTTTTACACATGGAGATAATTTTAGAGGAACTAACACGTGTTTTTCATTTCTGAAATTTTATCACAACGTGTTTTTGTCTCGACTATGGCACCGGAAGTAAGGCTTTGTCATAATATATTTTTTACTGCCATAAACACAGAAGTTAAGCTCAAAAAATAGACCGATTTTTACTAGGTCCGATTTTGAGGCGTCTTAATGTAGACTATTACGCTACGCCGTAGCAGCTACGACATCCTAGAAAAAGCTACGAGCCTCAATACCTACCTATAGAAAGCACTTAAAACGTATTTATAGCTAAATAGAATAAGCGAAAAATCCACTCCATAATTCAAGTCCCCATAGTTCCGCGACTATGCTAGAAAGAGACAGCTACATCTCGACCTTTCAATTTCGTTCGCCGTTTCTTACTTATTTAGTTTCTCACAAATTATCTCCAATTCTTCATATTATTAAACATCGGGGGGAACTAGCCCCCCAAGGGGGTTGGGAGGGGGGGTTAATGATGGGGAGAGCGGTCAGCGGCCCTACCCTCGTCCGGCACACTTGTTTCTTCTTAAATTTTCCCCAATCTTTATTTTCTTCGTAGACGTATATAATTAGAGTTTGGCCGTTGTGTGTGTGTGTGTGTGTGTGTGTATTTGTGTGTGTGCGTGTGGGGTGTAAGTCCAGTTATTAGTTTTCTTGTAAGTCTTTGTCGGATTTCTATAATTTAGCGATGGCGAGTATGGGGAGGAAAATCAATATGTGCCGTCTTAATTAATGTTGTCTTGTGATTTTTAGGGCGGATTTTAGGTGTTGGTTGGTAATGGATTTTATGTATATTTTACGTTTTAAATTATCTGTTATGTAGTTTTGATATCAGATAAAAATAAAGAACGATAACCTACTAAAAGTATTAATATACTTTAAGTAGTTTATCGTTATGTATTTTTTTATGAATACATTATCTAGTTAATTAATGTGTATGCATATTTCAGAGTTATTAACTACCTACTTGAAATGTATTAAGTTTTACATAATTATAATTTTGGATACTAAACACATTGGTATATACGATGGTAAATCTCTATTATGTATAGTATTGTATGTATGTAGTATGTTTAAGAAATGTATATACTACCTAATGTAATAAATCTGTAAGAAATATATTTATCTTTATTGTAGTGGTAGGACTTTTGCTAGCACCGTACCGGGGTGGTACCACCACTTAGTCAGTTGACTAATTGTGAAATCGAAATGTACAGTGAAATTACAGGACATGTGAGACTTAACATCAATCGTCTCAAGGTATAAAGTACTCTATTGACGAGCAAGATTCTATCAATCCAAAGTTTTGCGTGCCATAGTTTCTGTTATATGCAGACGTAATCACTTACCATAAGGCGAGCGCCTTGTCCTGGCTAGGAAAGTTGAGACTCGAATTATTTGCATTTTTACATGGCAATAATTATGCATATGTCGTACATGTCAAAATCATCACAAGATGGCGGTTTAATAGTATGCTGCAAATACTTTGATACTTTTTTTTTGTGCAATTATCTCTCGGACTCTGCTAGTTTAAAGTATCAAAACGAGTCAGTCGAAGTTGGGGTTGCCTGTATACTGATATTTTTTATAATTTGCCGCGCTTTTTCAGTCTCTACTTTTATTTGCCAAACTCTGCCTCAAAATGTCACATTAAAAATAAAAACGAAGGTAAGTAAATTAGTACGCAGGTTTATTCTTCACGCGTTAACAATTGTACGGATTCGAGTGTTATTTAAATCGAGTTAGTTCGAAGTCGATCGAGTTACCTTGACATATTTTTTTTTTCAATATTCCGCATGATGAAGCGTATTTGTCTAAGTATCAAAATTGTTCTATTTTTTTAACCGACTTCAAAAATAGGAGGAGGTTCTCAATTCGACCGTTTATATGTTTATTTTATTAATTTTTTTTATGTTTGTTCGCGGATAACTTCATCGTTTATGAACCGATTTTGATTATATTTTTTTGTTGGAAAGGAGATATCCCAAGTGTGGTACCATAGTAATTTTATCGAGGTCCGATAATTATCTCCGGAGATATGGAGATAAACACCTCAAAATTGGTACTAAAAATTAATAGCGTGACATTGAAGTCGGTTCTTTTTAGTTTTTTAAACGATCTTATTGTAGATTCATGTCATTAAGTCGAGTCAAAGTCACTTTCTATGTCAATTTGAAGTCATAATCCAGTTTAAGTCATTCCTTTAGTAAAGATGTGGACTTTACTGACATTATAATTATAAACTACCAACTATTATACACATTACTGTTCGTTGTCGACTGTCTCGACCTAGGTTAGGTCATTAGTTAGTAGGTATAATAGTCGTTTATTAACATGATCATATCTCACGGTAACTATAAATAAATCTTTACTGCTTTTTTTCAGAAATTTTGGTGTAAACGTAATAGCATGTTATTTTCACACACATTCACCGGTGCTCAATGGTTAATAATCCACATTTATTACACAATTAATCGCGGAAGAACACAAGTTTTAGGAAAAGATACAATGAGAGCACACACACTTTGTCACGTTCCCGCCAAAACTCTTGAAAACCACTGATAATAGGCTGTAAAGAGCGGCTAATTAAGTTTTATCTTTTGTATTTATATGCCACATATAGGCACTACTATGCCACTTATATGCTACATAATATATACTTTTATAAAACACATTAAATTATCTAAATTTGTAAAAAGCAAGGTTTTGCAGCACAAGTAAGGTAAATTATTTAAAACATGAATATAGGTATTTTACATAAATAAATACATATTTGTTTACTATTAGGTATGGGTCCGTGGGGTCGAGATGCGCGAGGTTTTGTAAAGGAGCTGTCCAGACGATTAATAGACGTCACTCATGACCAAAGAGCTGGCGCTTACCTCGGCCAACGGATTAGCCTAGCAATTCAACGAGGTAACGTCGCCAGCTTTTTGGGAACGTTACCGGCAGATAGCTGCGACCTAGGTTCTATTTTTTATTTATAACATTTCACGTATTTGTATCAGTTTAAATAGTTTATATCTTAATTTAGTTTTAAGTTGTATATATATGTACTATTTGTAAATATTACTTCTTGTCACTGTCTAATAAGTTATTATACATCTTAAATATAAAAATCAATTGCTGTTCGTTAGTCTGTTCTACCTACTTTCCTGTCAAACATTTGACGTTCGTCCCTTCGCTACGGTGGGGTAGACTCTGTTCCACTCTCGAATTGAAAAATTGAAGCACGTATTAAATTAAGGGTTAAAAATTGACAGCATAATATATCCACATTACTCGGATTATCGTGTAGGTATTTAAATTTTAATATTTTGAATTTTGATCGTAGACAGGAGAAGAGTATTAGCCTCTACGATTTTGATGGTTGTCTCAGGTTGTCATTGTTGGTTCGTTCAGATATTTTTGTCATTGTATTGACATATAATTTGATGATTGTCATCATGGCGCTTCCATACATGGGTATTCGCTCTTTGTGTATAAAAACAAAATTAAATTTAATAATTAAGTCCCCATAAAAGAAACGTGTTTTGGAATCTTTTTATGCTCGATCTTACAAACCTCTACTCATCTTTACTCAAGGTGTGTATTACAATGGTTACTATAAGATCAAATAATAAAAACTAAATTAAATCAAAAATTAAAGGGGGTCCCTTTTACAAGAAACGTATTTTTCCGGCAAATTTTGTTTCAATAGGAACCCTGCGTGTGCGGCTCCGACTCGCACTTGGACAGTTTATTTATATTCGTGGTACGAAGTCCGCCGGGTCAGCTAGTAGCTTATAGTTAATATCCAGTGGTTGAATCGTCTTTGTACGGAACCCTCAGTACGCTAACCAGACTCACACTTGCCCAGGTTTATCTAGCACTACATGTCACTACATGTCACTACATGTCACTACATGTCACTACATGTCACTACATGTTTAGCCTTGAAATAATCATGCTTCCTTCCACCTTTCTTCCATCCTCCATTTAATTTACCTAAAATAGCTAAATGACATCAGAATAAGTTGGAATGCCACAAGAAATATTCACATTACGTAAAGCTCCCATATTCGGGTTTGGATTAGCATAATTTCATTCCTTGCTGTCTCTCGGAATAATGAAGTGTTCTTTTGAAGCCTGCGTTGGAAATTCGTTTATTGAGGACATATTAAGTGATTATCTCATAATTAAGAAACTAATTATGATTAAGGTAGTTTAAAAAAACATACAGATAAATTGAGAACCTCATTTTTTTGAAAGTCGGTTGAAAACTAAAACAACCGACTTCCATGCCCTGCGAGTCAATTTCAGTAGCAAGTTTGAGACATTTATCGTCATATCTCGGGAGATACTTATCAGATCTCGATAAAATTACAAAAGGACCACCTCGGAAACGTACCCTACCGATACCAAAAATAATCATTCGAATCGGTTCAGAATTGACGGAGTAATCGCGTAACATACACACAAAAAAAAAAACTTACAGACGAATTGAGAACCTCCTTTGTTTTTGGAAGTCGGTCAAAAAATAAATAAAAAACTGGTTTAATTAGAAAGGTATAATAATGCGAAGATAGTTTTAGACCACTAAAGGCACATTGTGTCACAATTAGTATTTTAGCGTAGTAGCAAACGCCGGGTTTCCGCTAGTTTAATATATTATATTCTAAAATGCCAGTAGTTTTTAGGGTTTCGTACCTCAAAAGGTAAAAAAAAGGAACCCTTATAAGATCACTTTCTTGTCCGTCCGTCTGTCTATCTGCCCGTCTGTCTGTCCGTCTGTCTGTCCGTCTGTCTGTCCGTGTGTCACCAATGATTTTCTCAGGAACGGGAGGACCTAGCAAGTTGACATTTATACCTGATACTGAGGTCTATAGTCCCTATTGGGTGTATAAAAATCAAGGTCTTGAGTCAACACAATAAAAAGATATGGACAAATTTAGATTTTCGCGAAAACTTGTTAGTACCAAAAAGTACCTTAATTTTAAACTTTTTTTACTTTTCGGAATTTTTCCTTTACTTGTGATCTAAGCAAAACCAAAATTGACAATTCTAGGTAAACCGGAAGTACCCTATAGGTTTTGGGTCGAAAACCTATAGGGTACTTCCCGTTGACCTAGAATCATGAAATTTGGCAAGAAGCAAGGTCTTTGAACACAAATTAAGGAAAAATTCCAAAAATAAAAAAAGTTGAAAATTAAAGGGTGTCCCCATACATACATAGTTAGCGCCAATTAATGTAGACCTTTGAGTTATATGAGCGCTGATACAATTTAGAGGTCTAGCTTAATTGGTTGGTACGGAAGCCTCGGTGGGCGAATTCAACTCGACTTAGCCGGTTTTATTTTTGTTTCATTATGGCTCCACACGATTAGTGTATTTAGCCAGTGTCAAGTATTGTGTATTCAAGTCATACTGATAGATCAACGTCACATTCGTCAAGTTGAAGTCATCGTCTTTGTCAGAGTCATACCCTCTGTAAAGATATGGAGTTTTTTGAAGATTTTCAGTGGAATTTTGGTGAGAACGCAAATAGCATGTTTTTCAACATTCTGCTGCTTCCCTACACTCATATACATTCACTGGCACTTAATGGTTATTAATCCACATTAACTCGTGGAAGAACACAAGTTTTATGAAAAAATACAATGAGAGCCCACACACTTTTCTCTCCCGTTTTCACCAAAACTCAATGCCAGTATTTCCTTATTGATTCATTTACCATTCATCAGCAAAAGTAGGGTTCAACTGGACGAAAATAAAAACGGCATAAACTCGGCTCGCATAGTTTAGGGTCGCCAAATTAACAGTGGTATCGATTGATCTCCCTGAATTCTCATAAATATGTAGTTTTTGTGGAACCCGACTTGTTAAATGGCTACCCAAGAATTATGGGCGAGAGTTTGAAACGATTTCAATGCAACCGACGAATTATTGCGGGTATCTGTAGAAAAATACTTTTCTGAGATTTTTGTTTATTTTACTACCCTCGTGCTTTCGTAAAGAATAATTATGTGGTTTTGGTTTGGATGTCTTTTTAACCGACTGCACAAAAAAGGAAAAGGCTTTCAATTCGACTGTTTTTTTTTTAATGTTTGTTACCTCAAAACTCCGTCAAATCTTAACCGATTTGAAAAATTATTTTTTGTTTGAGAGATCATGCCTCCCGTTTGGTTCCATTTAACTTTTATTGAGATATGACAATTACCTCCGGAGATATGGAGATAAACAATATAAGCAAATTTGTATTCTTTGATCACATGATTATAACTAGCCAGTACTTTGACTGTCAGTTTTATTCGGTAGATGATTTGTACTGCGATTAGTTTGCGTTTGATTTTTTTATTATGTTTCATTATTTTACAATTTTTTTGGTAAAAATTGTCTGAAGTACTGAGACATGCATTGGGGATGCGCGTAATAGTACGGTTGGCAACCCCTACATTAATCAGGCTAATTAAACATTTGTTTTAAGTGTGACGTTCGACGTCTAGATGAAAGCTGAATGGCTCAATACTTTTTTTTATTTTGAATAATTATTCTTGATATGATCTATAATGTTATTTGACGTGTGTAAGTGCAGATTTTTAATTTGCCCATATACTGAATAAATGATTTTTGACTTTTGACTATCGCGGCATGTGAAGTCGGTTTATTCGTTTTAAACGATCATAACTTACTACTCATTGAAAGGTACTTATATAAATAGTACCGAACCGATGTTTCTGTTGCTTTACAACTATACTAAACTTTTGTCAGCATTAAAATCTTGTCGTCTCTATCATACTTCAGAGTTGTGACAAAGACAGCATTATTTATAGAGTTGCTGCCTTTAGTTCAATTAGAGCAACAATAAAATCAGGAACCACCTTTTCATACAAATTTTAACACCCAATAAATTGTGTTTTTTATTATCTCATAGGCTAGCGTTTGAATACTATCTCGTCTGGTGGTAAACGATGAAGTGGTCGAAGATGGTTACATTAGTTACAATACAAGTTACGTTGCCACTCACCGCTTTCTCTAGGTAAAATTTACTACAATAATAAATATCAAAGTAGGGTACAAGCAGCTACTTATTTTGGTACATTTACATTGTACCCTCTCTCAGAATAATAAGTGGAAACACTTTAGAAATTGTGTTTTTTATAAATAGGCCATGTCAGAATAGGTAGTAACTAAAATGGTTCCGTATGTATCCGCCATCTATGACTACTTATTTCGAAAGTTAATCATTCGGAAGAAATCATTACAGTTTTCAAATCTGACGATCCGACGAATTGGATTGTGTTTAACAATTTACAAAAATATAAAGTGTAAAACACTTAAGAAACTTACTTTTCTTATTAGTTTTAAGTGCAGTAGGGCTAAGGTATAAAGTAAGTAAAATAATATAAATAAAAGTATTTAAACATTTGCTAGATAAAGTTGGTTTTATATTATACATACGATTTCGTGGTAACAGTCAAGATGGTAGCTTTATGATACTTAATTAATGAATTTTTCCTATAAGAAGTAGCACTCAAAAACTTTGAATTGCCAGAATTTTATTAAAAGTAAAAAGTCAAAGCATTTATTCAGTATATGGGCAAATTAAAAATTAGCACTTACACACGTCAAATAACATTAAATAGATCATATTCAATAAAAATTATTATAGATATAACAGAAACATAACTTTATGCATTGAATTTACAAAAAAAAACAAAGGTTTTGAGCCATTTAGCTTTCATCTAGACGTCGAACGTCACACCTAAAACACATGTTTAATTCTCCTGATAAATGTAGGGTTACCAACCGTACCATTACGTGCACCCGCAACTCAGTGCATGTTTCAGTACTTCAGACAATTTTTATCCAAAAGATATTGTGAAATAATGAAACATAATAGATATATAAAACGTAGACTAATTGCAGTACAAATCATATTCCGAATGGAACTGATTGACCGTCTATCAGCTGCATAATACCGTCGTAACAGGCAACCCTAGATCAGCAAACAGATGAAAACTGATTGACTGTTGAATCTACTGGTGTATCGGAAGTACTCCCATCAGAGAAGAAACACCAAGAAACTCTATGGGGCTTGTCACTTATTTTAATTCATTTTTTTAAAATTCATATTAAATATTTTTTTAAATGTACAACAAATAATTATATTATCATACAATTTAACAATACAAAATATTAGTGCATTACGTCTGTTAATCATGCGACTAATTTTAATGTATTATAATAAATAGTAATTATAACAAATAAATATTTTCATTGATAATGCAAATATTGACATCTGACATCAATAATTTGTATAGTACGCTACCCCCAATTTTTGTTTGTATTCTTCTTTTCCATGCCAAGGTTGTCTGGAAGAAATTGCTTTATTTATATATTTAGCTTTGCTATTATTTTTATGCGATAAGACGGCCGATTGTTATGCCTTATTATTCTACTGTCTTTCATCACATAGTATGTACAATTTGTAATTTCTTTGGTGACCAATAAAGAGTTTTTGTATTGTATTGTATTGTATATTACAAATTACAGTATCTATAAACACCTAGCACCTAAACTAGGTCCCAAACCCGTGCTAAAGGTGCCAGGACTCTTCCGTCAGTTGATACAGTTATAGTAGTATATTTGCCTATTAATGGGTTAGGACAATCATGCATTTATTTAAAGATACACTTTTGATTGCTAAATGAAGCTAACATATTATTACGTACAATATACTAAAATATCCAACTAAAATAATTTTGTAAATTGTTAAACACAATCCAAAATTACATCGTACCGACGGGACTCGAACCTGCACCCCCCGGATTACACGTCCAGGTATTATCAAATATTATGTTTCTTTGAAGTGTCACACACTTTATATTTTTTGTAAATTATTAAACACAATCCAAAATTTCATCGTAACACGTACATAATTGGGTTAACAAATGCAATCCACTAATTTCGTCGTATCGATGGATCGAACCGTGGCTTAATTGGCAGAGCACCTGGACGTGTAATCCGGGGGGTGCGGGTTCGAGTCCCGTCGGTACGATGTAATTTTGGATTGTGTTCAACAATTTACAAAAATATAAAGTGTGTGACACTTGAAAGAAACATAATATTAAACATTTTATTTTACTTGAATACATTTTTCGTTCTAGGAATCCCTGTATCGCGGGAGAATTTACAAAACACACATAATTTCACCCAGAACAACTGTTTGTGGATCAAAAAATAATGTTCACGAGTGGGAATCGAAACATCGACCTTCGGTTTCGTGGTTAGACTCACTAACTACTCGACCTCGACACTCACTGACCAGTCACAAACGATATTTTCAAAATTGCCCAAAATGTTGCTTACACGATTCCTGAAATAAAATACGTACCATATGCTATTTGTTTACATAAGTCGTGAGTCTCAAATATACTGTAATTTCAATGAACACGTTTTATAATATTAATAATAGTTTATAACCTTATGTTTATAAGCTGTGCCCTGCGGCTTTGCCCGCGTTAAAAAGTATCATCATCTGTGTAAAATTGCAGATAAATCGGTCAAGAATACTGAACCGGACCGTGAAGAAGTCCCAAACAAACAAACAAATATAAAATAACAAACTGACATTCGCATTTATAATAATAATAATTCATTAATTTCAGAATATTAATTCCAATAATATATTGGTGTTGTTTCCCTTTAAATTGAAATGATGAAAACAACGTTACATTGAAATAAGAAGAAACCATAAACCAGCGCTGTTTGAAATGTAAAATTTTCTGCGGAACCCTAACGTTGCGGTTTGAGATCAGTTGACACGTTTTGCGGTTTATACTGAGTAAGGATATTTAAGAAAGGCAATTTAAAATTCGAGGATTTCGCCGAATGTATATGAGGTAATATTTGTATTTCTAAACTAGTGGTTCAAATACATTATTAACCGACTTCACAAAAATGAGGTTTGAATTCAACTGTTTTTTTTCTGTTTGTTAAATGATGCCTTCCGTTTGGTCCCATTAAAATTTTATCGAGATCTGACAATAATCTCCGGAGATATGGAGATAAACATCTTAAATTCAAAATCGATACATTTGATGACTTGATGACATGATACTGACTACTGGCTAATTTTACTATAGCGGCATATGAAGTCGGTTTATTTTAACCGACTTCAAAAAAAGGAGGAGGTTTCTCAATTCGACCGTATATATGTATTTTTTTTTGTTTGTTCGCGGATAACTTCGTTGTTTATGAACTGATTTTGATTATTCTTTTTTTGTTGGAAATAAGATATCCCCAGTGTAGTACTATGGTAATTTTATCGAGATCTGATAAGTATCTCCAGAGATATGGAGATAAACACCTCAAAATTGGTACTGAAAATTAATAGCGCGGCATTGAAGTCGGTTCTTTTTAGTTTTTTCAACGATCTTATTATTGTTTTATAAGATTATAAATTATTCTGAAGTTTTTGATGAGCCTACATATTTACATTCACATTTTTTAGTAATCCTTCTGTTAATATCGGATAGGCTAGCGTTTGACCACTATCTCGCCTGGTGGTAAGCGATGATGTGGTCGAAGATGGTGAACACGCCAGGCTTAGAATGGTTTGACTCTCAAAGGCTGTGCTGCCGGAACATCTTAAGGTTATGGTGGTAGCGTGGCGGTATGATTGTAATATACTTTTTGGTAGCAAGGCAGATGAAACATCGATATAATGTTCCTACCAACTATCCACTTAATTTTTTTTTTTCATTATTATATAGACTAGCGTTTGACTACTATCTCACCTGTTGGTAAGTAATGATGCGGTCGAGGATGGTAGCACGCTAGGCCTAGAATGGGAACTGGCTCTCAAAGATAGCTTTCGGTACACATTAGAATTAGACGTTTGGCGACAGATTTATTAACTTGAGGGTTACATTGTTATGTTTTATATATATGTATAAAAGATAAAAGAAGATCGTTTAAAAAATTAAAAGAATCGACTTCAAATGCCGCGCTATTAATGTTCAGTACCCAGTTTGAGGTGTTTAATTACTGTTTTTGGTGTTTGGGATTATATATCTGGAAATATTTATCAGATCTCGATGAAATTACCATGGTACTACACTTAGGATATATCCTTTTCAACAAAAAAATAATCATCAAAATCGGTTCATAAACGACGAAGTTATCCGCGAACACACATAAAAAAATATATACGGTCGAATTGAGAAAGCTCCTCGTTTTTTTTGAAGGCGGTAAAAAAATAACTTACTATATTCTTATGCACAAGTTTTAGCTTGAAAATGTTCTAGCGTCATCTTATCTAATTATTTCCATACACACACCCACACATTCAATCCATTACACATCAAAAAAAAAAAAAAAACAAGCGCAACTTGCTAAATACGAATGTCTACTTCCCCCAATATTCTCAGTTATTTCGGCAATAGTTGACTCACACATATAAAAATCCATATAAGTTTGAGATCGTGTGTGTTTGTTGAAATAAGGGGGGTAGGGGGGTGAAACACCCCTAAGGGATGATGGTGGTGGCTCCAACACTGTTAAACTAATTATTGTGCGCGGAGGATCGAATTCGACTAAGATTTTTCTTCAAGTATGTGTGCGTATAAGGTTATTTATAAGGGTGTAGGCTGTGACACAGATTAAGTATTAGTTAGTACGGTAAGGTGGTGTTAATTTTTTGCATTATACTGCGGGGGTCACACTTCCGGGAATGTCAATGCCCATCACAGCGATAAAAATTGCGTAATTGAGATTTCGCGAGAATTATAGCTTTGAAGCAGCCACATAACATTTGTCACTCGAGCTATCGCCTAACTTTTTAACTGACTTCACAAAAAAGGAGGAGGTTCTCAATTCGACTCATCGAGGTACATGTAAACCAGAGGCGCCCATCATAAGCTGACTTACGTGCCGAGCGGCGCGCGATCAGGCGTGAGGAGTACTTACGCTAAACTAAGCGATATGTAGATTCAGCACTGCTTTTTATTTGAACGTAGAGCTAGTTCGCGACGCGTCATCTGGTACGTAGTACATATACATCGATGATTAGACTGTATTTTTTTTTTATGTTTGTTACCTCAGAACTCCGTCAAATCTTAAACGATTTGAAAAAATATTTTTTTGTTTAAGAGAGTATGCCTTCTGTTTGGTCCCATTCAAATTTTATCGAGATCTGATAATAATCTCCGGAGATATGAGGATAAACAATATAAACAAATTTGATAACTCGATGACATGATTATGGCTAGTGGATATTTTCACTAACGCGGCATGTGAATTCGGTTTTTTCGATCTTTGTTTTTGATCGAATTTTGTACGATCATAAATTACATGCATTATACTGCTGGGGTCACACTTATGGGAAACATCAATGCTCATCATTGCGATAAATATTGCGTTAATTGAGATGATTCGAGATTTTTTTTTATGTTTAAATTGAAAAACAAGCAAGTGGCCCACCTGATCGAAAGTGGTCACCGCCGCCTATAAACACCTGCAAAACAAGTAGTATTGCACGTGCTTTGCCTACCTCTTGCATAGAGGACTCTTTTTACCCCTTTTTTAAATCGCTGCATGTTTCTAATGATTGCCTCGAAGCGGCCCCATTACGTTTGTCACTCGAGCTATCGCTTAATGTTTATCGGCAATGTGAATGCCGTTGTAAATTTATCGCGATGAATAGATGCTACGCCAAAGTTAAGTGTTAATTGACTATACGGTACGATACGATATAATTGCGATAATTAACGGCGTTTCCCGTAGTGTAGCCCCAGTATAAGGAAAGTTGGGTCGTAGTTTAGATGCACTTTTTTTTCTTAGAGTGACAGTTATAATATTAGATAAGATAAGATAATTTTATTTCATCAAAAAACATATTACAAATTTGTACCTTATAGTATTTGAATTATTTAATAATATTAGGTCTTTACCTATGAAATTGGAGATTTCTACGAACATTAAAAGATATAAACATTTTGGTAGTTTTTTTTAATTATTTTACCACTATCGACCAATATCTCGCCTGTTGGTAAGTGATGATGCGGTCGAAGATGGTAAGCATGCTAGGCCTAGAAGGGGAACTGACTCTCAAGGATAGCTGCCGGAACACATTAGATGTTTGGCGGCAGATTTTCTAACTTGAGGGTGGTAGCTGGCCAGGCGGACACTAGATAGTGTCCTACCACCATGCATATTTTAGCTTGTCAAAGTACTGGCCCAAATTATCTATACAATTTTGCCATTTTGATGTTTGTTTATCCCTTTACTGTAGAAGTCTGCCGGACGGGAGGCGATGAAGTCAGCAAAAGCGTTTTGTACTGTCTCTCGGGTGTTGAATTTTTTCTCACTTAAAAAATTGTCTAAATTTTGAAAAAAATAGTAATCTGTTGGGGCAAGGTCCGGTGAGTAAGGTGGGTGACGGAGAGCTTCCAGCTGTAGCTCTTGTAGCTTTGCGATGGTCTGACGTGAAGTGTGAACTCGCGCGTTGTGGTGGGGAAGCAATGGGGAAGAGCGATTGACCAGTCTTGGTTGTTGATTAAAACAATTGAACCAATAATGGACCGTGTTTATGCAAGCATTGTTAGGCCCGTATACGTCGTTAATGTTTCGTGTTGTTTGCGCAGCGCTTTTTCCACGTAGGAACTCATATTCGAAAATTGTACGAATTTTCAGTTTATTCATGGCCCCAAAAACTACCACAATTTCCCAAAAACCAAAAGCTATATAAAAACAAATGACTGAATTTTAAAATCAACTAACACGGCTTTCGAATAAAATTTATTTGAATTTCGAATCGCGCGCCAATCCACAGATAACTGAATCTGAATTGAAAATGCTGGTTATAAAATCTCCAAATACATAGGTATCATTTAAGGTCGTGTACAAAACAAAATATAGCCGATTTCACATGCCACGCTAATCATTTTCTACCGACTTCCAAAAAGGAGGAGCTTGTCAATTCGTCTGTATGTTTTCGATACCAAGTTGGAGATGTTTATCTCTATATCTCTAGGGGTACTACTATCTACAGATCAAATTAATCTAACGTGAAGTGACTCTGTCAAACGAAATAATAATTTTCGAAATCGTTTAATAAATAACAAAGTTCTGAGTTAGTTTAAAATAAAAACAATACAGTCGAGTTGAGAACCTTCTCCTTTTCGAAGTCGACTGAAAATTGTAGGACTAGTAAGTACTTACATACAAACATTACAAGTTATATACGTTAATGCTTGTAAAATAATTGCCCATACATAAAAGTCCCCATACCATAAAAGTACATACATAGCTTCGCCAATTAAGATAGGCATCTGAGTTATATGAGCGCCCATACAATTTAGAGGTCTAGCTTAATTGGTACTAACCAACGTTGGTACGGAAGCCTCGGTGGGCGAGTCCAACTCGACTTAGCCGGTTTTTTTAAACGATCTTAAATTATTTACTAGTAGTAGTAATATCAATGAACTACAGCTAATTTGTATTCCACTGGATATAATAAATAATAGATTATTTTACATAATGACCTCAATAACATAATCTAATTACCATGGGTATTCCTAAGGGATATAATCATAATTTTTATCTACTTGCTTTATTGAGGGCCTGTTTCTTACTTTATTAAAAGCTGTCAAAAATCTGTCAGATTTCTCCGCTATCAGGAACCCGTGAAACTGGCCCTAAGGGTTATACATTTAATTAGTTTGTATACTGCGTTAAATACACATATGTTGTCTGGTTTTCTAGAGATATTCTGGTATTTTTTCTTGGTAATGTCACGAATTTGTATACTAATATACTAGCTGTGCCCCGCGGTTTTACCCGCGTAGTTTTCGTTCCCGTGGGAATATCGGGATAAAAGTACCGTATGTGTTATTTTAGCGTTTAGGCTGTCTACTTACCAAATTTCAGCTTAATCGGATCAGTAGTTTTTGCCTTTACAATATTAGTAGGAAGTGTGATTTCACTAAAATATTTGTGAGAATGTGTGAAGAACGCTTTTCACAGTGGCCCTCCGGTGAAGGAAAACATCATTAAGAAACCAACAACCCCCGCATGGTGGTAGGACACTATCTAGTGTCCGCCTGGCCAGCTACCACCCTCAACTTAGAAAATTTGTCACCAAACATTTAATGTGTTCTGGCAGATATCCTTGAGAGCCAGTTCTCATTATAGGCCTAGCGTGCTAACCATCTTCGACCGCATCATCACTTACCAACGGGTGAGATAGTGGTCAAACGCTAGCCTATAAAGTATTAAAAAAAATGAGTCTGCTCAAAAAGAAGTCATCACTGATAATTTCAGATCGTTTGCAAAACGAAAAAAACCGACTTCACATGCCGCGATAGTGAAAATATCCACTAGTCATAATCATGTAATCAAGGTATCAAATTTGTTTATATTGTTTATCTCCATATCTCCGGAGATAATTGTCATATCTCGATAAAATTTGAATGGAACCAAACGAGACGCATAGTCTCTCAGTCAAAATACAGTCGAATTGAGAACTTCCTCCTTTTTTGTGAAGTCGGTTAAAAATTAATAGATTTTAATTATTCTTGAATGTCTTTATTCTTAAGTTAGTGTGGTTCTTTAGTAAATTTTATCATAATCTGATGAATATCTCCAAAGATATGGCGATAAACATCTCAAACTTTTCATATTAGCATTTTCCACAGGTGGCAGGAGCATATTATATCGATGTTCCGCCTGACATACTACTACATGACACCGAACATCATGTAGGAACTCAATCAACTGCAAAACAAATCAATTTGGCGGCTAAATAACACAGTGAAGGTAACGCCCCAGGTGGTTTAGCAGAAGTCCTACCACTACAAAGTTTTTAGCGCGTGTTTGTAACATAATATTATTAACCGACTTCAAAAAAAGGAGGAGGTTTCTCAATTCGACTGTATATATGTTTTATTTTTTTTATGTTTGTTCGCGGATAACTTTGTCGTTTATGAACCGATTCTGATTATTCTTTTTTTGTTAGAAAGGAGATATCCCAAGTGTAGTACCATGGTAATTTTATCGAGGTCTGATAAGTATCTCCAGAGATATGGAGATAAACACCTCAAAATTGGTACTAAAAATTATTAGTTTAAGGTTAGGTTAAGTTTAAGGTGTTTATGTCCATATCTCTGGAGATACTCATCAGATCTCGATGAAATTACTATGGTACCACCCTTGGGATATTTCCTTTCCAACAACAAAATAATCATCAAAAGAAGTAAACGACGAAGTTTTCCGCGAACAAACAAAAAAATATATAATAAAGGAGGTTTTTGAGAAACCTCCTTTTTTGAAGTCGATAAAAAAATATAATAATTGTTTTTAAAAAGTTAAAATAGGTACACATTCCCGTCATTGTTCGATCTATATTGTGTATGATGTCTGGAAGAGTTCCCTTTTAGCGATAAGACCGTCCATTGTAGGTACCTCATCGGCATCATCACTTACCAACAGGTGAGATAGTGGTCAAACGCTAGCCTATAAGTTTTTTTAAAAATATTATATTGGCTAGCGTTTCACCACTACCTCACCTGTTGATAAGTAGTATCGATGCGGTAGAGGATAGCAGCACGCAAGGCCTAGATTGGAAGATATAAAAAAACCTACGTATTACCGCGAAAGCTCGATATCAACAACAGTTGTCCCAAATATGAATTCGACCTATTAAACATTAATAAAAACATAATAAAACTAATAAAAGGTAAGTAAGGGTGCGACCACACTGAGACCAATAAAAATGCAATAGTTGTTTATTTTATGAACAAGCCATATTGGAGCTCGTAAAAATGACGTAGGTTGCCCGAATGACATATGTTTGGACCTACATAGGATGTCGATTCCTAGTAATATATTCTTTTTAGGACTTCTTAAGATACGACTACACCTCGGCGTCCTCCGTGCGCAATCTAGGTGGCGATCAAGCGCCAATAATGTCTCTGGATATAGCGCAGTAGTATTTGTACCGACTGGTTCACACCAAACGCGATCTACGGCGATTGAAAATCAGATCGCGAATGCACACGCGGACGCAGGACGCCGCGGTGTGGGGCCGTGCCATTAGTCTACCTAGCCTAGGCCTAGGAATGGGAACTGGCTCTCGAGGATAGCTGCCGGGACATATTAGATGTTTTCATGACAGATTTGCCAACTTGAAGGAGGTAGCTGGTTAGGCGGATACTGGATACTTCTACCACACCGATTTTCACAAGTGGTATGAGCATTATAACCACCACTAGAACCACTTGCACGATGTTCGTGGTTCTAACGTCGGAAAATATTGTTTGCGCCAGTGGCTTAGCGTGGGGGGGCAGGGGGGCCATGGCCCCGGGCGGCACAAGTAAAGGGGCGGCAGCAAGCCGCGATTTATCTTGATATGTTATAAAATAAAAAAATTCAAACTCTAAAATGCGCTTCGCGCTGACACAAGCCGAGCTGCGCAGGCGTTTTGGGCGGCTGCAACGTTATCAGTGTACAGATTCAGTTGTCTTCTTACCCTTAATCAAGCACAAAAAGCTTTTTTGCGAGACTTTCAATTTCGCGCTCGCTTCGCTCGCATACTACTATTTTCAGTTTTTTTACTGTATAGCGTAAAAATGTTTTCTTTTTGGTGCTTTCCGTTAAAATTTTGTGCTCGCTACGCTCGCATACTGAATTCACCTTACTTTATCGTCCGTTGCTGACTAAGTTGATTTTTGATTTACGGGAAATCGTTGCCATACATTATACATATTATGTTTACATAGCATGATTTTTGTATTTATTATTTATTACTTGTAATTGGTACAAATTGAATAAAAAAGCTAACATAAACCTTTCTCCTAAAGAAAGGTTTATGTTAGCTTTTAAATTTTAATGTGAACGTACCGGCTTTTGTTCGCGTTGTTCTTATTTTGGATAAGCTCCGCCCAGATTTTAACCTAATACGTAGGTCATCTGGTGTGGAAGCATCAGTCATCAGGTCTGGGAGCAGCTAGGATGGCGACGACATACGTCGTATCGCCCGCGCTTTCCGGCGCAACTCGTTTAAACAAAATTATCATTTTAAATGAATAATTTTCGCGTAAACTTTTAAATATTTATACCTAAACTAAAAGTGCCATCATAAAAACACATTAAAAAAGAATAATCCAAGTCAGTCTACTCGTTTTCAAGTAATCGCGTGACTAAGAGAAAAAGAGATTTATTTTTCATCATCATAATCAGCCTGTGTCAGTCCACTTCTGGACGTAGGCCTTTCCCAAGACACACCACTGCGCCTGATTTTTGGCTTATTGGGAGGGATATGACCTAATCGCCACGCTGGGCGGGTTTGCGATCGCAGGACGTAGCTCCTCGCACCGGTGACGCTGCTAATCTCGTTTCTCCATACAAAATTTGAACCCCGTTTTCTCCCCGTTTCATCCCCCTAAGGAGTGAATTATGGAAAATTCTTTCTTAGCGGATAATAACATCATACAATTATTTGCATGCCGAATTTCAGCGCAATCCGAAATAATATTAATTATCAGACTTCATTACCTCATTTCACCCTCTAGGGATGGAATTTCGAAAAATCCTGCAACACGTCTTCACTTATTTATTTACAGAAGTACTTTTGTGAAGTTTCGAATAAAACAGAATACTACTACATAATAGAGTATCTAATCTTGTTTCTCAATACAAACTTTGAACCCCCGTTTCATACCCTTTGGGAATGAATTTAAGAAAATCCTTTCTTAGCAGATAATAACGTCGTAATAACTATCTGCATGCCAAATTTCAGCGCAATCCGAAACAATATTGATTTTCAGACTTTGTTACCCCATTTCTACCTCTTAGGGGTGGAATTTCGAAAAAGCCTGAAACACATATTAACTTATTTATATACAGAAGTACTAATGTAAAGTTTCAAATAAGACAGACTATATGACCTTATTTCTCCATACAAACTTTGGACCCCTGTTTCATCCCCTTAAGGGGTGAATTTTGGAAAATCCTTTCTTAGTACACCTTTACTGACTAACTAACTAACACCTTTACTATTACTACAAATATACCCTCCAAATTTCAATTCTCTACGACCAGTGGGCTCTACGACCAGTACATTAGGCTGTGCGTTGTCTCTAAGTCAGTCAGTCAGTATGTCAGGACAAAGAATAGTATTTGATAAGGGGGCGGCAAAATTTACCTCAGCCCCGGGCGGCACAATCCCACGCTACGCAACTGGTTTGCGCGATGCAGGATCTCATACATTGAGGCAATTTTTAGCGCCATCTAGATGCCTTTATGTTAAGTTGGTGAGATTCAATGGATGTTTATTACTCTTTTACGCCAAAACGGCTAAACCGATTTTGATGAGATTTAGTAAACAGATACTTTATAACCTGAATTAAAACATTAACATAACTTTTTAACGCGAGGCGCAGCTAGTACATTAATATAATAAACATAACATTTCGCATTTATAATATTTGCGAACCTTGACCTTAGAGCTTTAAGGTGCGGCCACACCGCTGCCGCACCGTGCAGTAGTATTTGTACCGACTTGTTCAAACGCGATCTACGGCGATCAGACAGCGATTGAGGAGTAAATCGCGCCCGCGACCTTAGATCGCAGCGATGTGGCCGTACCTTTAAGCTGTAAGGTCAAGGTTCGCAAACATTATACACTTACAAATAAGAAAAGGCTTTAAGGCCTTAGAGACAACATTGTTGATCATGCTTTTATCTACAAAACTAGTTGTCATACTTTTAACTCGGCTGCGAAAGAAGGAGGGTTATGTTTTTCGAGTGTATGTATGTATGTATGTATGTATGTATGTATGTATGTATGCATGTATGTAAAGTATGTAAGTATGTATGCATGTGTGTAGATATGTATGTATATTTCTTTGGCACGCCCTAGAGCCTAAACGTCTTGTCGTATTGTTATGTGAATAGTGTCAATAAATTCGTCTTAGTCTAGGACGATGATATCCCATCATCCTAGATCTTAGTCGTGAGAGTGACACTGAGTACATCAAAATAAAAAAAAGGAATTTTTGACGCCAAAAAGTCATCTCAAATAAATTGTTTTGTTTTCAAAATACTTCGAGTGTGGTATCAAAATAAATAATGTTTAACGGTGATTCTGAATATATAAATATATAAAACATGTATGTTTTATTGGAGTTTAGGATAGGAAATGCTTATAAATCTTTTTTTCAAGTAGTCGGGTTTTTTGTACTTTTCGATAATTCACATGTTTCTAAGAATCTCTATTTCTGAGATATAGTGATTCAAACAATTGAAAAACTTGTGCTCTCTCCTATGCACACGTGTTCACGCCACCTGTGATGCTGTGTCACAAAAGTCTAAATAGATAGGTGCTATTATTTAGACTTCTCTCCAACCGAACCATATTACTAAGACTTCGCTGTCCGTCCGTCCGTCCGCTTGATTTTTACATCGAACTGGGAAATCGAAATTACAACTAACTCCCCTAATGTTAAGTGATGATGCGATCGATGATAGAGCGCGTTTACCCAGAAGATACCTATTCACTCGCGATTTGAAGACCCCCACATTGTACTTAACCGGAAACACAGACTCAGGGAGGGCATTCCATTCCCTGGCTGTTTGTATGGTGAATGCATATGCTGTTAGATTTTGTTTGGAAGAACATCCGGAACACACATATTCCTCCTGAGATTCTTTTTAGTAATTCTTCTACGAATTTAAATAGGATAGAAGCATACTTCACGTCATAATATCAACATATGTCGAGGAACTAGTCGCTTGGTAGTCGCTGCCAGCTGGCTACGAATAATTGCAAACTCAGACTATCATAAAAAAGGCAGACAGATTCGTGCCGAACACCCGAGTTGCCGCAAGTTCAGTAATACTAAATTCTTGAGTAATAAGTTTCCGCGCTCAGTCCGGCATAGTCAATACGGCATGATTACTACGTAAGCAACGCTGCGAAGTAATACTGCACGGGAGCGTCCGATCCGACCCTGCTGTCGCTTGGTAGCAAACTGAGCGCGGAAGCGTATTACTCGAGCATTTAGAATTACTGAACTTGCGTTAACTCGGGTGTTCGGCACGAATCTGTCTGCCTTTTTTATGATAGATTGAGATTGCAAATTACCGTTAGATTTTGTGTGGGAGCAATATCCGAAACACACAGTATATTCGTCCTTGTTATTTTTAGTAACACTCGTATGAGTATGAAGAGGATAGAAGTATATTTCAACTCACAATAACAACAAATATGGAACATGTGTTGACAGACCAGATTCTCAATAATTTAAGCTCGTAAAATCTAAATAAAAGAACCGACTTCAAACATCGCGCTAGTCAAAGTAGCCAGCAGACGCAGTAACTATTACATAATCTGTGCCGGTAAGTAAAGTGCCAGCCAAGTAGTAGGTCGTCGAGATAAGTAAATGCGTCGTAATACAAATGTTGATATATTAAAAACGCCTTGGCCGATTTCGTTAAAATTTAAATGGGACCACCTGGGAAGGGTACCCTTTGAAACAAAAAAATAAGTTTCCAAATCGGTTCAGGCATCTTCGAGTAATCGGTGAACATACATAACAAAAAAAGTTTCCGACGAATTAAGAACCTCCTCCTTTTTGTGAAGTTGGTTAAACACCATGGCATGGTCGCTCGCCAGCGCATGGGATACAAGAAACGTGTTTTTTTGCTTATATTATGAACCGTAATAGATAGCGTATAGAAATTTCCTCATTGTGTGTATTAATATAGTCGCTAAATAATTTAAGATCGTTTAAAAAACTAAGAGAACCGACTTCAAACGTCGCGCTAGTCAAAGTAGCCAGCAGACTCAGTAACTATTACAAAATCTGTGCCAGTAGTTAGTAGTAAGTAAGTCGTCGAGATAAGTAAATGCGTCGTAATACAAATGTTGATATATTAATAACCGGCCAAGTGCGTGTCGGGCCGCGCGCATTGTAGGGTTCCGTAGTAGCCCGTTATTCAATGCAAGTCTTTACCCGGTATAAACAAGCAACTAAGTACTCCGTCTTTGTCACTTTAAAGGATTTATTCTAAGTATTTTGTATTTGGTACAAAATTATCCAACACCCAAGTTTAACGATTATTACTGCTGAACTAATAAAGTTATCCTAACCGCTATAGTTTTCCTTTAAAGTTCACGAAATGAGCTAATATCACGAATTTTTCCAGATTTTTCAAGCCAGCAGTTTAGCTTTTAGAGGGGGGGGACGCCCTACTGGAACAAAGATGTGCACTTTAAAGTTTAATATTTCGTAAATGGAGCATTCAATCGAAAAATGGTATTAGAAACTCTTAAGTCATTTTAAAAGACCGATACCCTACACGATGGGGTAGACGATGAAAAAACAATTCATCCCCACTTCTCATATAGGGGAGCTACCCTAAAAAAATATTTTTACAATTTTATTTCAGCATTTTGTCGGCGTAAATTATATACAATAACCCCACAAACTTACAGTGTTCGAGTATTAACGGTCTCTTAGCAAAACCTCGGACAGACAGACAAGACAGACAGACAGGCAGACAGACAGACAGGCAGACAGACAGACAGACAGGCAGACAGACAGACAGACGGACGGACATGACGAAACTATAAGGGTTCCTTGTCCCTAACCCTAAAACGGCTTGGTCGATTTCGTTAAAATTTAAATGGGACCACCTGTGAAGGGTACCCTTTGAAACAAACAAGAATTTTTCAAATCGGTTTAGGCATCTTCGAGTAATCGGTGAACATACATAAAAAAAAAATAAAAAAAGTTTCCGTCGAATTGAGAACCTTCTCCTTTTTTGTGAAGTCGGTTAAAAAACATTTGTAACTCTGTCACTCTGTCTGTTTGTTACCTAAACGGACGATCTGATATTACTGAAATTTAACAAGGAGATACTTTATATATTTTTAACCGACTTCACAAAAGAGGAGGAGGTTCTCAATTCGTCTGTATGTTTTTTTTTGTGTGTATGTTACGCGATTTCTCTGTCAATTGTGAACGGATTCTAATGATTTTTTTTTTTATAGGTAGGATACGTTACCGAGGTGGTCCCATTTTAATTTTATCGAGATCTGATTAGTATCTCCAGAGATATGGAGATAAATACCTCAAACATAGGAGAATGTACTGGTTTTAGTAGAAGAGTCCCAAGAAGATTATACACAATGGAGGTTGCTATTGCATATACTTTTGAAGACTAAAAAATATGACCTTGAATAATGTTTTTACATCTTTCTTCACGTTGATTTTGGTTTTTGACAGATATTCTTACGGTAACTGTGAGCGAGATAGAAATAAAGGTGGGGTGATTAATTTTTTTCATTTTTTTTAAATATCTTATAGGCTAGCGTTTGACCACTATCTCACATGTTGCTAAGTAATAATACGGTCGAAGATGGTAAGTAAGCATGCTAGGCCTAGAATGGGAACTGGCTCTCAAGGATAGGTGCCGGAACACATTAGATGTTTGGCGACAGATTTTGCACAGGCACTGTAAGAAGCGCACATACATTTTTCTATAGAAAAATCCATTGGTGCACGGCGGTTTGAACTCGGTACCACGGCATCAAAGCCGACCGTTCTCCCGAATACACCACCGGGCCCTCAAATGCTTCCATGTCATACCAAAGAAGGTAAACTACAAGGAAGTTGAATAGCTAAGGAAAATCGAGTATTACGTGTACATAGCAATTAAATCGAAGTCAAAATTTAATATGGCAAAACCTTTGAGGAAATCCCAATTCGACAGACAAATGGAATACTGAATAGTTTTGTTGAACCTTATTTATATTCCACTGTGACATCTCTAGTTTGGAAATTCCAAATTATGTCGATTTTGACGCATGTATTTGACAGCACTAATTTTTTAAGCCCATTATTATTATCACTAGTGTCTTTGGAAATATACTCTTATAAACAAAAAATAAAACCGGCCAAGTCGAGTTGGACTCGCCCACCGAGGCTTCCGTACCAACGTTGGATGGTACCAATTAATCATAATCAATAATTATAATCAATCATTTATTCGTCAAACACATATTACATTAATAATTAGTTCCGGATCTTATGAAACAGTTTGTCAATGTGTTCGGCCTGCAAGCAGACGTACAAATATTTATATGGTATATAGGTATTTACATAATAATTTTTATTTTGATTTATTATCTACATATTCTTTTATGCTATAAAAATATTTGTCCAGCAGCCATTCAGTTATCTTAGTCTTAAAACCCTTACCACTAAGTGTCTTTATCTCGTCTGGCAGTTTATTATAAACTGTGATGCACATATTATACATGTTTCGCTTGTAGATATCTTTATGACAAGGAGGTTGAAATAATAAATTTGTGTACTGCGATCTTTTTTGTCGTGTCATTACCTCACTGCGTTTTTGGAAATAACTTGGATTTCTTTTCACGAAACAACACAATTCCCTGATGTACATGCATGGCAAGGGGAGGATTTTATATTTCCTAAAAAGTGGTTTGCAGCTATCCAAATACCATGCCTTATCTATCACTCTGATACACTTTTTCTGGATTTTAAATGCCCTTTCCGATTCAACGGAGTTGCCCCAGACACTTAACCCATAGTTAAGGACAGACGACACGTACCCATGATAAGCAACTAAGGCTGCTTCTGCCGATATTGTTTGTCGAAGCCTTTTCAGAGCGAAGATAAAGCGACCGAGTTTCGTACAGATCATATTAATATGATCTTTCCAATTGAGGTGTTCGTCTAGATATATACCTAAGAATTTAAAATATTTTACCTTATCTACTGTTTGATTTAAATATTGAATGTCAAGTGGTATTTGCTGAGCATAATATGAATAAAATTGCATTAATTTAGTTTTACATATATTAACACTTAAGTTATTAGAATTGGTCCAATTAATTATATCAGCTAATGCATCGTCTACAATGATTTGAGGTGAATCTTTGGTATCACATTTAATAATAATGGTTGTGTCATCTGCAAATAAAATACTCTTGTGAGATGTATTTTTAGGAAGGTCATTAATATATATTAAAAATAGTAAAGGACCTAGGATGCTTCCTTGTGGAACGCCTTTATTATTTATGATTAATTTTGATCGAAACTTTTGTTTTGTATATGTGTTTTTATTACTTTTAACTACTTTTGTGACTTCTGTGAATTGTTTCCTATGAACTAAGTAGCTTGTCAACCACTCACGAGCCATCCCCCTGATGCCACAACAATCTAGTTTGTCCAAAAGTTTATCATGGTCAACAAAGTCAAAGGCTTTTTTTAAATCTAGAAACATTTAAACTATTAAGATTTAACTATTAAGATTTTGGGTGACGTTTTTGATTAAATTAAAACAAGCCAGTGTCGTTGAGCTTCCCTTCCGAAACCCAAACTGTTCCTTTGAGAGAATGTCATGTTGTGTGAGAAAACTATCGAGCCTACATAACATTGCTTTTTCCAGTATTTTGGACATAATAGGAACTATAGTTATGGGCCGGTAGTTGTTTGGATCCTCCGTGCACCCTGTCTTGAATAGTGGTTTTACTATCGAAGTCTTCAGCTTATCGGGGAATTTCCCTTCCATCAAAGATAGGTTCACAATATGTGAAAGCGGAAAACATATATATTGAGCTGAATACTTTAATACTCGGGTCGTAATTTCGTCATATCCACTAGTTTTGCTGTTACTAAGCGACATGATAATTTTAAATATTTCGTGAGGTTCTGTGGGTCTAATGAAAATCGTATTTAAGTTCCTATTAATCTTTCTTACTTCAGTACTATTCGCAGCGGGTGTTAGTATATTAGATAAATTAATAAAGAAATCATTAAATACATTACAAATGTCAATAGGATCATCATATGTCATGTCATTGAAATATAATTTATGAATGTCATTTTTTGTTAAGTTATTATTCATAGAAGAAGATATTGTATTCCAAGTAGCTTTGCACTTATTTTTATCATTTTGAATACGCTTTGTATTGAAATTTCTTTGTGCTTTCAAAATACATTTCTTATAAACAGAATTATATTTTTTATAAATGGTTTTATTTTTACTTTTATTATTACCACTTTTTCTACATTTCAAATACAATATACGTTTTGTTCTACTTGATATTCTAATGCCTCTCGTCAACCAACTAAGCCTAGCTGGTTTATTATTTATTTTCACCTTGATGACAGGAAAACAGAGATCATAGAATAACCTAAATAAACTGTAAAAATTATCGAATGCCACTGATAAACTATTTGCACTATAAACATCTGTAAAGAAGAGGGCAGATATGCATTTACCAAATTTTTCCATATTCTCAACACTATAGTCTCGTCTATATTCAAACCAATGTGTTAAAGCTTTTAGTCTATTCGTTTTTAGCGTAACCATTTGTGCTGTTTCGTGATCAGATAGCCCCAGTGGAATTATTTCAGATTTTGTATGGCTTGTGTTAGTAGCAATTTGATCCAAACAAGCATTTTGACGGGTTGGCAATGTAATGTGAGCCTGAAAATTATAACTTTCTAAAGTATTTAACAGTTCTTTTTTAATTGCTGAATTTTTAATAATATCAATGTTCCAGTCTCCACATAACACAATTTTTTTTCTTTTAAATTCATCAGTAAGGTAATCTAGTAACTTGTCAAGTTTATAGAGAAATATACCTAATTGTGACTTGCTTTGGTCTGGCACCCTGTAAAGGCACACAATTACCATATTTAAACCAATTATTTCGATGCCACAACATTCAAAACAATAAAGCTAAAAATAAGCTAGACCTCTAAATGGTATGAGCGCTCATGTAACTAAGAGGCCTACCTTAATTGGAGTGTACTATGTATTTTTTACCTTTTGAGGTACGGAACCCTAAAAATGTAATTTTTTTAACCCATATTTTTTTAAGATATTGACCTAGAATTATAAAATTTGGCAAGAAGCAAGGTCTTACAGCACAAATAAAGGAAAAATTCCAAAAAATAAAAAAAGTTTAAAAATTACAAAATTAATACATAGTTTACGCCAATTAAGATAGGTCTCTGAGTTATATCAGCGCTCATACAATTTAGTGGTCTCGCTTAATTGGTAATAACCAACGTAGGTACGGAATCCTCGGTGGGCGAGTCCAACTCGACTTGGCCGGTTTTATTTTCTAAAGGATACCTGAGATACAAATTTAAAAAAAAAAGGAGATACACCTGAGATATAAATCAAGAATAATTAAAATGCCATATCTCCGGAGATACTCATCAGATCTCGATAAATAGGTATATTGTATAATGATAAGATATAATACCCTAACCATAATAATATAAACATTCAAATCTGTTCACAATCGGAGGATAAGGCGCATAACGAACACACAAAAAAATCTGTCAAATTGATAACCTTCTTGTTTCGGAAGTCGGTGATAAAAATCTCCATGCGGAAAAACCACAGACCTGCTACGTATTAAACTAGACCGCCACACCGGCCCCCATGAGACCGACCTTGAACGGAGTTTGTCCCTTTCTTTTGTATGGACGACTTATATCTATACCATACATATAGTATAGAACATATATAGGACTAGCAGGTTGTTAGACAAGGACACACTCCCACCTTGGTGTCTCTCAATGGGGCCGTTTTGTTCTACAAAGCAATTACAACCTTATTGTTAAAGCATACGGATTAAATTGAATTTGTCAAAACATCTGCAGTGCACCATCCTTTTATATTACGTCTATGGGAAAAACACAAGAAGAAAAAAAATAGAATGAGACAACGTGCCTCATGTTCGCGCTCCCTCCAAAATATATGCTGTTATTTCTTGGAATGTATTGCATTGTATGACAAACTCATACAGTGTGTATAGAGTATTATGTCATTTTCATAGAAATATATTTTTTGGTGATAAGTAGGAAATAGTGACTCAATGGAATTTCTATTGTTAATATATTCAGTAGATGTACAACTAACTTCCAAAAAGGAGGAGGTTCTCAATTCGCCTGTATGTTTTTAGGGTTCCGTACCCAAAGGGTACCAAAGTAACCTACTGAGACTTCACTGTCCGTCTGTCCGTCTGTCCGCATTCACAGGGCTGTATCTCCTTAACCGTAATAAATAGATACCTGAAATTTTCACGAAGTTTGTATTTCAATATATTATTTCACAAATTTTTGGATAAAAATTGTCTGAAGTACTGAAACATGCACTGGGTTGCGGGTGCACGTAATAGTACGGTTGGCAACCCTACATTAATCAGGGGAATTAAACATGTGTTTTAAGTGTGACGTTCGACGTCTAGATGAAAGCTGAATAGCTCAATACCTTTGTTTTTTTTTTGTAAATTCAAAGCAATAAGTTATGTTTCTGTTATATCTATAATATTTTTGATCGAATATGATCTATTTAATGTTATTTGACGTGTGTAAGTGCAAATTTTAAATTTGCCCATATACTGAATAAATGCTTTGAATTTTGACTTTTTTATAGGCGATTTAACAACAAATACTGAAAACAAAATAAATATATTAAAAGGGGTCATACAAGAAATGTGGTTTTCGGCGTTTTAGCTTCAACTTCTGAAACATAATAGACATTAGATAGAGACTTGAAATCTTCACAAAGTATGATTGATTATGGCCGCTATAGTACAACAAATACAAATACTAAAAATAAATAAACACGTTCGCTGCTGAAAACACACACCGTGCGTTTTTTCGATTTTTGGTAGCAGAAATAAAATAAAAAAAATAAAAAATAAATTTATTTTAAATTAATTTTTACACAAGGGGTGCGTGCGACCTTCTGCTGTTGGATTTTAGTTTTTATTTGATGCCACACCTACGAAAAAAAACAATAAAAAAATAATTTACAAAATTACAAAATATGTGAAAAAGTGCCGCAGTCAAAGTGTGATAGTTTAAAGACTAAAATCACCGACTCCCATGCCCCGCGAGGCCGCGAGTCTATTTCAGTATTTACAGTCATTTCTTCTCTGATGGGAGTATTTCCGAAATACCGGTAGATTCAACAGCCATTCAGTTTTCCCCTTGTGTCCGCAGATTTTCTTTCTAGGCTTGCCATTTTTATTTTTATTTTACAAACAATATTATGCAGCTGACAGACGGACTATCAGTTCAATGGGATCATGATATGTGCTGTGATCGGTATGCGTTTTTTTAAGTTGTGTTTCATTATTTCACTTTTATTATTTTTTTTATATAAAAATTGTCTGAAGTACTGACAGTTACATGTATGGTTGGTTTTAACCTACTTTAATATTTTAATGTGTTTATTAATATTCTGACGTAAACGAATGGATGACAGCTGAATGGTGCATTACTTGTGTTTTTTTTTTTATTCAAAGCGTTAAAATTCTGCTTTTGCTATGTTTACTTGATAATTGGTTATGATTTATTTTATGATTTTGACGCGTATATGTGCGTATATAAATACTGCCTACATACTGAATAAATGCTTTGATTCTTCGATTCAAGTTTGAGACGTTTATCGTCATATCTCTGGAAATATTTATCAGATCTCAATGAAATTACAATGGAACTACCTCGGAAACTAACCCTACCGATTAAAAAAAGAATCATTCTAATCGGTTTACAATTGACGGAGTAATCGCGTAACATATATTTAAAAAAACATACAGACGAATTGAGAACCTCCTTCTTTTTGGGAAGTCGGTTGAAAGCACATTTGCGAAAGTTGCGGGTGCACGCAATGGTACGGTTGGCAACCCTACATTAATAAGGGGAATTAAACATGTGTTTTAAGTGTGACGTTCGACGTCTAGATGAAAGCTGAATGGCTCAATACCTTTGTTTTTTTTTTGTAAATTCAAAGCGTTATGTTTCTGTTATATCTATATTTTTTGTTGAATATGATCTATTTAATGTTATTTGACGTGTGTAAGTGCTAATTTTTAATTTGCCCATATACTGAATAAATGCTTTGACTTTGACTTTGACTTTGAGCAGAATAAAACTACAAATAAAAGGGGGTGTCCATACAAGAAACGTGATTTTTCAGGTGTTCTATGCATGATTGAAAATTGACCATAGTGTGTATAGCAATGGTTGCTGTAATAAAAAATACTAAATTATACATTACACCCATACAAAAAACTTATTTCTCCGGCCAATTTTGTTCAATCGAAACCCTAAGTGTGAAAGCGAATCCGACTCGCACTTGGCCAGTTGTTTTTTTTAATGTTTGTTGCACGATTACTTCGTCAATTGAGAATAAGTTGGATTCATCTACAAGGTGGTCTCATTTAAATTTTATCAAGATCTGATAAGTATCTCCAGAGATATGACGATAAACGTTTGATACTTGCTACTGAAACTGACGCGGCATGGAAGTCGGGATTTTAAGTTTTTAAACTATCTTAATTATTTTCATATCATATTTGAGAGGCTAGCTTTTGATTACTATTTTGCCTGGTGGTAAGCGATGATGTGGTCGAATCAGCATCACCAATTTCACTAAAGATTTCGGAAACATAGAATTACTGGGGAGAAAACCGGCATGTATAATATATATAAGTAATATAATTATCATAATTTACCAACAGGTGAGATAGTGGTCAATCGCTAGCTTATATGATACATATATATATATATATATATATATATATATATAATTTTTTTTAAAGATTACTAGCAATGTGGGGTGCACATTACTAGTATTCTTGTTAACCCCTCCAACTAAGCTAAATATGCTTGTGTCTGGAGTGGGTTCACGTCAATAGTGCAATGGGTGGGGTGGGGATCGAACTCACGACCTCTCGATCCAGTCCGACACCTTGTCCATTGGGCTATCGCCGCCTAAGTGATCTATCGCCTATAATGAATTCAAATTGTTAATATGAAATACACAGGTAATAAATTGATATTATTGGCAGTTACTATTAAGAACAAACTGTGGTATAGCCCCTGAGGAAAACTAATTTTAGTTGATAAATTCGTAATTTCAGTATGTGTAACCACCCCCGACTGATCTATGTATAATCTGTTTATTGAGACCATACCAATGAACCCAAACCCGACATCTCTGCTGTAAGTTGCCGAGGAGTTCTGCAGATTCCAGGAGATGTTCCAGCATCAGGTCAATAATTCCATGTTCTTACAATATCGTTGAAGTAAGAGGATACCGAATTTCAAATTAATCAGACCTATGAAAATTGATTTCATAGCGACATCATCTAGAAAAACTCATAGTTTTAAAAAGGCTAAATTAAAAAAAAAACGAAATCAAAATCGGTCCATCAGTTTGGGCGCTACGATGCCACAGACAGACACACACATACGCAGATACACACATCAAACTATAACACCACTTTTGCGTCGGGGGTTAAAAATACATACATACCAACTGAAACCCGCCTTGTTATTGAAGTCGGTAAAAAATATTGCATAGAGCATATTCCAAACAATAATTGTTACTTAATTAAAACCTAATGCAAAACATTTAAAAATGTAATTTAGATTCTATAATAAACATGGTTCAATAAATTACTGACAATTTTGAATGAATTTGCGTCGAAAAACGTACTTACGCGTAATTATTATATTTGGATTAATAAAGTTAATAAATACATTATTAACGTCAAAGCCAACCATGTCAATCAATGATTCACCATTTAGAAGCGTAATACACATTTATCACGTACTTGACTTACATTATTATAATAAACAACCATTATTAAATACCTAATTTAACATTAAGTAAGTAATCGATACTCATTTCTATAGTTAGTGAGTCAACTAGCTTTTGTACGAGTATAAAAGGAACTTTGCGCATTATTTAATATCATTCTAGTCTGGACGCTCGAGCAATCAACACGCCATGTCTAAGATTTTATTGCTCGTCCTGTTTTCCGCCGCCCTCGCTAAGGCACAAGAGGCGAGGAAAATATGTCCATGCGATACAGAACAAGACCTCAAAGAGTATAAAGACCTATGGACCTTCCTGAGAACTATGTCTAATGAAGTACCTAAAGACATGGAGAGTACCTACGCCGTTCCAGCAGGTTACTTCGCGCAATTCGACTGCAGTCGTTGCGAAGAAAAGCGGAAGAGAAGAGAAGTACCAAATGCCACGGTAGAAGAAGACTCAGTAGAGGGTGCCACGAAAGAAGAGGATCGTAAAAAGCGGTCAGTGTACCCGTGGCCAGCTGAAACTAGGTGTGCTGTCGGTTATAAATGGAGCTTTGGCATATGTATTCCAGATAATGCCAGCGAAGAGGACTATTAAATTGCTAAGAAAATTTACAAGGCGTTAACTCAACTGTGACTATAGATATGTGAAAATGTTTAGCGATTGGACTAAGATTGGAACAGGTGAGATGTGATAGTTAAGTACCAAAAATTATAGAGAATGGATTTTTATGTCGATAACGGGATTTTTGAGACGAAAGACTATATAACGAACTACGACTGACATAGTCCCGTCTCAAAAATCTCGTACCTTATCCGCCGCAGCTAATTTATCCGATGCCGCTACAGGAAAACGTTTTTAATTGACTGCAGATGTATTTTTTACAAAACTTTATGTCCCTAAGAACGTTTAACTGAAGCTGCAACGAAGGAGTTAACTGCCTATAAGGTTAGATTTTAAAAAATCCACCGTATTTGTATTTTAAGTTTGATATAGTCTGTACCCACCAGTATAAGTTAAGCACCAAAATAAGTTTCTTTTAGTCAAATATGTACAATAATTAGTACATATTTGACCACAAGAAACATATTTTTATGTATTGATCGACAATTTTATATTTTATTAATAGCAACATTAGATTTCTTCTCGTTACAATGTAAAGAGTCTAAATTGATTTTTATTTTCTTTTATGTTTTGGACAGGTTTTTCATTTGGTCTGTTTTGTTGTATTATTTGGTAAGTTTTTGCATTTTACTAGATAATAATACAATTATGGGGCAAATGTTTAGGGAATGTGCAATTTGTCTCCTTATAATGTCAATAGAAATATAATATAAAATTTTAGTATAATTATTTATATTTAAGTATACTGTACGATCTTATTAACAACAATTATGTTATGTATAATATCTATCTATTTATATAAAAACTAATTGCTGTTCGTTAGTCTTGCTTATAACTCGAGAACGGCTGAAACGATTTGGCTGTTTTTGGTTTAGAAATATTTGTGGAAATCCAGAGAAAGTTTAAATTGTGAGAAAATAAGGAAAATTGCGAGGATAGATGTAGGTGATATGAGGTTCACCCTCTATTTGACTTATATAATAGTATTATATAATATTGGCTTAATTTTCTATAATGATATTTGATTAATTCTTATTTTATGTTAGCACCAAAGCCTTGATATAATTGATTTGAATATAAATTATAGTATATTTAAACACCCTTACCCAGAATGTGCTAAGTTCCAATTTTGCCAGCCAGATTTTGACAAAATGTGTCGAACATATTTATAAAATTTGTTAACAATTTTAACCTACTATATTTCACGTAAAATATACTATATCATTTTATTTCACTAAGCATCATTAGTCTTAGTCTTTACTTTTTTTGTATAGAGCTAGTCATAGTAACAAGTATTATTATACCAAGGTTGTATTCATAGTTTCACAATAGCGTTGTTGTAAAAATAATTCCATGTGTTGTCCAGGTTATAAACGATCAGTGTGCAAAATTATATCCAAATCAGTAGCCTTTTGGCGTGATTGAGTAACAAATATACAAACCTTTATGCTTGAAATAATAAAGAAAGATTATTAACTAAATTAGTTAAATTAGTAGGATTTATATACACAAGCAAGATGTAGAAATAAGTTAATGCATTTGTATAGTACTTATAAATTAATACATTTAAGATAAGTAAATTGAATAAAATGTACCATTTACAAAGTTGTTGTATTATTGTGTTATTTACCTCAAAACACAGATATAATAGTTATAAATAGTTATTCATCCTCACATTAATAGAAAATAATAAAGAAATAAAATATATATATAATTTTATTATTAAAAACGTACTGTACGTACGTACTTACTGAACGTACTCTATTATGTTTCATTATATCACTTTTTTTTTGGATAAAAATTGTCTGAAGTATTGAAACATGCACTGGGTAACGGGTGCACGTAATGGTTTGGTTGGCAACCCTACATTAATCAGGAGAATTAAACATGTGTTTTAAGTATGACGTTCGACGTCTAGATGAAAGCTGAATGGCTCCAATACCTTTGGTTTTTTTTGTAAATTCAAAACAATAAGTTATGTTTCTGTTATATCTATAATATTTTTTAATGAATATGATCTATTTAATGTTATTTGACGTGTGTAAGTGCTAATTTTTGATTTGCCCATATACTAAATAGTATAATAAATAAATGCTTTGGCTTGACTTGACTTGAAACGTAAAAGGACGTCCTGTGACCAGGTGGAGCGACGACATACGCAAAGCGGTGTGCAGTGACTGGAAGAGAAGCGCCGAAGATCGGGCTCAGTGGCGCATCTTGGGAGAGGCCTACGCCCAGCAGTGGACTGACACCAGCTGATAATGATGATGATGATTAAAAACTACCATAATTTTAAATGTGTTTGAAAACGGGAATTTAATGGTGATTTACGCTATGTCAATTTGTTGAGTCAATTTAATAGATCACATTTGACACTTCATCAAAATTCAACAACGTAACCTGCAATGAAGTGCACATAAAATTATTAATTATTTCAAAGTCAGAATTGCATAATTACTTAACATTTTTTAGTTCATTTTCAGTTAAATATGTAATTGTATATTTATTCTAATAATGACAAAAGAAAGCGTTTTACGATTTACTTTGACTAATAATTCATTTTAAACAGAATAAACAATTTTTATTCTAAAAATACTAAACGTCAGTACAAGGTTACGTCAGTGAACACTTTCACTTTATAAACACTAGGGATGCTACCCAAAATATCAAAAAAGATTGATCAGTCGATAGGTTGAATCGAATGCAATAATTACTTGTGAAAGATGTTTAACTATAAAAATAACTACACTGTGATTGTAATTAACACATAATATTATTCTTTGACTAAAAACGATTATAATTTATTAGAAACGATTTCGAATAACATCAAACTAATATCATTCTTGTTTATGTTGGTGCGTATCGATTCATCAATTGAATCGATGTTTTTAAGCAAGTCACCTTACTATGAAGCTAAGACTGACAGATGTCAAATGTGATCTAATTGACCCTACTATAAATACGTATTTTTTAATTATATTAGGTAAGTAGTAGTAAGTACACTGACACTGGCACACAAAACTGGATAGCCAGAGCTTTGCTCGGCACTGCACTGCGCCTTTATGAGCAAACTCGGTGTGTGAGCAATTTGAAAAATAGGTTATAAATTTCTTTTTGCAAATGGTTTGTAAAAAAAACAAATGACAGGAGCGGGGCATAGACCTTGATTTTTCGTAGAAAAAAAGTTTGCTCTAGAAACATTATAATGCACCCCGCGTTCCCTCTTAACCCTGAGACATCAACATTAACTCACAAGTCAAAACATTTATTATGTACCGGCTATACCCCGTGGCTTCACCCGCATTAAAATTATTCCGTTTTAATCTACTATACTGGTTATCCCTATGCAAAATTTCAGCCAAATCGGTCTATGAGATAACAAAAATGTATACAAAATGTGCATTCATAATAAGTATTGGTTCATTATATAAGCAGTACATAATACAATGCCCATGGGCATATATTTTATACTAGTGTAATTTTAGCAACCTTTATAAATGGCAAATATATAAACATATGCAATAGTTAATAATAATGCTCATATAATAAGCAATTAGTCTGCGTTTTATTTATTTATTATGTTTCATTATTTCAACATTTTTTGCATTAAAATTGTCTGAAGTACTTAAACATGCACTGGGTTGCGGGTGCACGTAATAGTGCGGCCGGTAACCCTACATTAATCAGGGGAATTAAACATGTGTTTTAAGTGTGACGTTCGACGTCTAGATGAAAGCTGAATTGCTCCAATACCTTTGTTTTTTTTTGTAAATTCAAAAGCAATAAGTTATGTTTCTGTTATATCTATAATATTGTTTTATTGAATATGATCTATTTAATGTAATTTGACGTGTGTAAGTGCAAATTTTTAATTTGCCCATATACTGAATAAATGCTTTGACTTTTGACTTTTGAATTTTGACATAAAAGTTACTAAAATTATCATATTTCAAAAAAAAACAAAAGCATAAATTTACTCTTTGAATTAAAAGCTGATGACTTGTGTACAAATTGTGTAAATTTAAGTATTTAGGGATGAAAATATATAATAAATATATATAGGGAAAAAATATCGTCAATCGAATTGACTATACTCCTATTGAAAGTAGTATCGGTTAGCATACAGTGAACTAATAAGCAATAATACAATTTAAATAGGCGTTTTATCTCACAAAATGTTAAATTAAATAAACAAGGATATAGCACGCTTGCCACATATTAATATATTATATTAATATCTTGCCTACAAGATACTTCACCGCGGTAAAGGTACGGACACACCGCAGCGTCCTGCGTGCGCGATATAGGTGGCGATCAGTTATCGCAGTAGTATTTGTACCGACTGGTTCACACCAAACGCGATCAGAAAACAATTGAAAAGTAATGAGATCACGCCCGCAGATCGCAAGACGCCGCGGTGTGGCCGTACCTTTTTTGGATTAAAAACTGATGACTTGTGTACAAATTGTATAAATCGAAGTATTCAGGATAAAAATATTAATTCGTCATTGCATACAAATATTATATAATATAAATATATAATATAATATACCTACAAGTCCATTTAGTAAATATCGTCAACCGAATACCAATTAACTATACTCTTGTCGAAAGCAGTATCGGTTAGCCCACAGTGTAAAGTAATAAGCAATACAATTTAAATAGGCGTTTTACCGCTATCTCACAAAATGTTAAATTAAATAAACAACGATATAATAAATCTTTATTTCAGGTAACTTATGTAAATATGAAATGTTATACTAAGACTCATTTTATTTATAAATACCTTACAGACTAGCATATATATAATTTACCAATTAAGGAAACATAAGACACGTTAATTTTACGACGACGTGTGACGTTCATTCATGGCACGCTTATAGCACGCTTGCCACATATTAATATATTATATTAATATCTTGTAATGCTATCTATGTGTATAACTTCATTGACCGCTAGATAGTAGGTGAGTGCTTATCGGGAAACACAGACTCAGGCACGGAATTTTCTTTCTCGGCGTGTGTATGATGGATGTAGAAGCAAATTAATAGCTTCGGGCGTATTTATGGAATGTCCACCATGTAATCTAGTCTTGCATCTTAATATATATAAATATATCTTTTAACGGCTGGACTGGTTTCGATAACTTTTTTTTGTTATTGTGTTTGTTATTGCCAGGATAAGGTTTTTATGAAAGAAAAGGTTTAAATAAATTAAAGTAGTTTTTAACACGGGCGATGCCGCTGAGCACAGCTATATAATATATTTTTTTAAATATTATAATAGGCTAGCGTTTGACCACTATTTCACCTGTTGGTAAGTGACGATGCGGTCGAGAATGGTAGCATGCTAAGCCTAGAATGGGAACCGGCTTACAAGGACAGTAATTCATTTAAAGCAACTAGTTAATCTTATTTACGATGTACATACAATGATATCAACTTTATTTTACTTATTTCTACTCTGTACGTACTGAACTTCTCATAAATAGCTGGTACGATTATGATTAAATTATATGTTTTTTTTTTATCGAATCTAGGTTTTTTGACGAAACATACATTTAATTTTTAAAGTTTTGTATAACATAATTATACTGAACACAAAACTTAACAAGTAATATCTTAAAAAACCTTTTTAAACACCAGCTTGTATCTAACCTAGGACCAGAGAAAGTCAAGACAAATCCAACGAGCCCAAACACGACGGACGTATAACTTGTGTAGTTTAGTAGTTCCTTTGGCCACCTTCCAGCTCCATCATCAGATCAGCACCATGTCATCATAATATTGCAATGTCACGTGACACATGTATGCCAAATTTCAGCTCAATCGAACCCCTGGAAGTCGCTCTAAAATCAATCGCAAGATTTGTGACGGACAAATAAATTCGCCGCGAAGTAGAGATAAAGCTTGTAAAAATAAATACCAGCGGTAATGTGAAAACTTGGTGCGTTATAGTTTAAATAAGTGTGTGTGTATTTATATATTCTTAAGTGCGTACATATATGATGATGATGGCGCACATCGAAATATATGCAGTAGATCTCACATTCTTAAAAACCGCAAATATATCTTTATCATTCATACAAACACTATGAAAAAATAAGTACATTTTCACTAGTGAAAAATTATATTTGTATTTTTCAGCATTTTTCATTCTATTTTATAAAACATTGTAGTGTCATACGGAACCCTACGAGTGCTAGTCTGACTTGCAGTTAGCCAGTTTTTTAGTTTAATATAATATCGTTTAAAAACTAAAAAAGAACCGACTTCAATGCCGCGCTATTCATTTTCAGTACCAATTTTGAGGTGTTTATCTCAATATCTCTGGAGATACTTATCAGACCTCGATAAAATTACCATGGTACCACACTTGGGATATCTCCTTTCCAACAAAAAAAGAATAATCAAAATCGGGAAACCTCCTTCTTTTTTTGAAGTCGGTTAAAAATTGTGTTCACTTATATGTGCGAGTGGATTTCTATGCCTCGTTCGCATGCTAGCATGAAAATTTCCTTGATCGCGTCGTTAGGGTCCCCGCACACGGGCCACGGGCCACAACCACAAAACGCCGCCACCGGCATATTTCCTATAGTTTTCATACATTTTATCATGTAGCGTGTGGCGGCCACCGGCGTCACCGTGTGCGGCGAGTCCATATAAAATGTATGAAAACTATAGGAAATATGCCGGTGGCGGCTTGTGGCCGGTGGCCCGTGTGCGCCGAGGCTTAGACTACATAAGCAGTCGTCGATAAATATCACTATACACAATTTTGTTAAAATGAAAATTAATTCGATGCCTAAGACTTTGCATACCGCTTTCACGCTTCAATGACTCCCCCATTAGTCTGTGCACTTCAATAGCCAAGTGAATGACTTTACTGCAAACAGTTTATCTCGAAGGCAACTGTCAAATAACATTAAATCATACATTAATTAGATCATATTAGTAGTTATTATTCTAAATAATAAAAAAACATAACTTATTGCTTAACAAAAGTAAGGCAAAATAAAGGTTTTGGTTCAAGAAACATGTAGTAATAAATATTTGTTATATTTCTAATAGATGGCGTTAGCTGTAGTATACAATTTAATTGTAATAACCAACATCATTTTCGTTTGTCAAAAACATTAAAAACATGTAATGATCAATATGTTCAAAATCACGAATTATAATGTTATCTTTTTATTGATAAAACATTTATTTTAATTGCTAACTTTCTATAATTGGAATGAAGAAAAAAACATTAATTTAAAATATGTTTGGTAGTATACTTCTGCTCACCTAGGCACAGAAAAGATAATAGTCGTACACCTGGGCTGTGACCTGGGTCAGTGGTACTGACACTACTTTGACGGATATTCTATTTCATTTATTTAAAATGTAAGGTAAGTTTGACGTGTTTATCTCTGATATATCTCTGAAGCCACTCATCGGACCTCGAGATAAAATTACCATAAAACAACCCTTAAAAAGACTACTCAAGAAAAAAGAATAATTTAAAATGTAGTTGGTGCAATAACCGTGTCCAGCGTGGCAAGGGGACTATTTTGTCGTTCGACCTATACGTGTTTTGTTTGGTGGAGAAGGAAAATTATAAGTAAAGTTTATCAACAATTATAAACGCCCGCTGGCTTTTAATCAATTCTTTTTTTAAACTTTTTAATACGAAACAAAATCAAAACTCGGGGTTAAACTTCACCAAGCGTTTAAATCGTTGTGTTGATCTCCTGTCAGTGGCGAAAAACAGGGAAATAATTTTGTCTTTCCCCCGGAGATAAGGCCATGCTAGCCCTGCAGGGGTTCAAAATTCAAGGGCTCGGTGGTGTGAGTAAGAGAGTGGTCGGTTTTGATTCCAGAGGTACCGAGTTCAATCCCCGCCGTGCATTAATCGATTTTTCTATCGATAAATTTATGTGCGCTTTTCACAGTGGCCCTCTGGTAAAAGAAAATCATCAACAACCCCCCACGGCCGTAGCTAGGGGAGGGCATTGTGGGGCATAATCACAATGCCCTACCAAAGAATAAGACAACTTATTATAATTACATTATTTGTTCATATATTAAGATAAAAAAAAATTGTAGCGATAGGTATCTAAACTTTTCCGAACATACCACAGTTTGTGACAGTTGTTCACATTATAATAATTCTTTGTTCTGTGTATAGATGGCACTTTGAGCGCCATCACATGCCCTACGTGGTAGGACACTATCTAGTGTCCGCCTGGCCAGCTACCATCCTCAAGATAGAAAATCTGTCGCTATCATCTATTTTATATAAAATATTGCAGAAAGGGATTTCAGGAAAAATAAATATACATAGCTTACAAAAATTTGTATAATTAACTAATATTATCTACCTATTTATTTATTTTTTGCTTTAAAAATAATACTTTTTAACATACCAAGTACGTCTATGACTAGTTTTTTTCATACGAATAACATTTTTTTTCTATTTTCTTTACTTTTAAATTATTTTTCATTTTAGATAACAGAAGTAACAGAAAGTGACTCTAATTAATTATATTTGAAGAGATTCATTCTTTCAACAATATAAATACGTTAGATCAATTTTATTTTATTTGAAGATTGTAATAGCAGCATATAATCATTTGCACATGCCTCTTGAGCGTCTTCTTATCCAAATTAACAACTCTAAGGTGTATGAACCCTAACTTCATCCAGGTCTCTTTATAATTGGTTCTGCGTGCATCTTTATGTAAATTATTTACCTGTGTGAAATAAACTAATTATAACGTTGTTATAACGCTGTACATCTAAACTACATTTTTTTTAATTACATTTTCTTAGAGAATTCAAAACCTCATTCGTTAAAATCGGTCCAAACGTTTCCTCGTTCAAAACGCTCTTAGGAGGCAACAGTGTCAACAACAACACAGTCGGGTGAAAAAACAGTCGAATTGTAAACCTTCTCCTTTTTTCAAAGGCGGTTAATAATTGAAAATCAGTATAAGTACCTAATCACCGATATATTATGACGTACGACACATTTATAAAATAGTCATATATATACGCGGTTAGAACTTCTTCTTTCCAAATTGGTTAGAAGAAAGTTTTTACCTAATACGACACATGATGACACATTCACATATCACAAAATTATTGAGGGCAACACAAAAATATCACATTTTTACCGCAACCGGGGATCGCACTTGCGACTGCGTGTTGACAAAACATAAAAACTACGCCGAAAAGTAACTAATAATCGTTATCGTCTTCAGGAAAACAAAACTTGTTGAATCTTTTATATCCATGCGGACAAAAATTATCTTCTGAATGAGCTTTTTTCACTTTTATGTGTTTTTTTAAAACCTTCTTCTGTTCTGGCTTCTCTTCTTCCCGCCTGGCCTCTTCTGCCGGCAAGGTGGCAACATCAGCGGACCTTTCTCTCTTCTGCTTTTCTTTATCTTCACACCGACTGCAATCAAATTGTACTAGGCTCCCAGGATACACAGCGTATTGGTCTTTTCTTTCAAACTCTTTCGATGACACCTTATTGAGAAACTGCCATAGATCCTTGTTGTTTTTAATATCTTCTTCGTTATCACAGGGGCATACTTTATTCAAGTCTGACGTGACCAGGCCAACAGAAAAGAGTATTATTAAGATTTTAACAGCCATGGTACTAATACGTGTTGTCGTATGCACAGTTACTGGTGGAATGACATTAATCTCTTAAGGAAAACGCTTATATGCTGCAAACCTGTGACTGGATTTGATAACACGTTAATGATTTAACACGTTATAATATTTTGAACTAGTTTCTTACAAGTACCTTGTAAATCATCATATGATTTTTCTTAGACATATTACAAGCTTAGTTTCGAGGAATTTATATTGATCATTTATTGTTCTGTATCATTTTTGATATAGTCATATCGAGTGGGTAGAAACATTACAATAAAGTGGGTTCAATGTTCTTTTTTTTAGTATGTATCTAATTTTAAATACACATTATATTTTGGGTATGCATATATTAACCTTTGGGTATGCAGACGACAGTACTGTAGTTGAGAGATATAACGCAGGTATGTCTATTTTCCACCAAGAAGACCCCTTCCCACTGTCCCCTACATTTCAAGTTGTATCGGTTGGTAATCACCTTGAGCTTTTAGGAGTAGAATTCTCGTCCAACTTAAACTTCGGTTCATATATTGAGTCTAAAGCCAAAATGGCTGCAAGAAAGCTTGGCAGTCTGTCCAAAGTCAGGCGGTACTTCACATTGGGCCAGCTTCTGAACTTGTATCAAGTCCAAGTCCGATCGTGTATGGAGTACTGCTGCCACCTTTGAGATGGATCTGCTAAATACCAGTTTAAGGCTTTGGATTCAATCGAAAGACGAGCAAAAAAGATCACCGATGACGAAAAACTGGTGTGGGTTCAAAACTGCAATGTCTAGCTCATCGGCGTAAAGTTGCGAGCCTGTCTATATTTTACAAGTTACACTTTGGCGAATGTGCCCAAGAATTGCACGATCTAATTCCGCCGTCCGCATTCTTTAACTGCACAACGAGACGTTCTGCAGGTCGACATCCATTTATGGTAGACATTCCACATTTAAGAACAAAGCGTTTCGGAAAATACCTACTATACTATCTACTATTATACTATCTGCTATTGTCTACTAAGTTGTACAACCTTTGTACTATTATTTACTTAATAATTACATACTAGGTTAGGCTCGTGCGATGACCCTAAAATGGATCTTAACCTCCGACAATAAAAGACGCTGTTGCTCTCGAATAGAAAAATAAAACATTAAATTAAAAAATCAAAAAACCCGACTGCGCAAAAAGTGAAGGGTTAAAAAACGAACTGAAAAGAAAAAAACAAGTAAGTCTAGTAGTTTAAACTTCTGTTTAGGGATATCAAAAACTATACCATTTAAATTCTTTCTCGGTCGATACACTCATAAAATAAATTATACATTGTTATATGGAATGTAGAGACTTTAACAGTCGGGACACATTAATGGCTTAATGAATGGGGATTAATGTGTCCCGACTGTTAAAGTTGGCCTTTAACAGTCGGGACTTAATTTAACTTAATTTAACAGTCGGGGATTAATGTGTCCCGACTGTTAAAGTTGGCCTTTAACAGTCGGGACACATTAATCCCCATTCGTTAAGCCATTAATGTGTCCCGACTGTTAAAGTCTCTACATTCCATATAACAATGTATAATTTATTTTATGAGTGTATCGACCGAGAAAGAATTTAAATGGTATAGTTTTTTGATATCCCTAAACAGAAGTCTAAACTATTAGACTTACTTGTTTTTTTCTTTTCAGTTCGTTTTTTAACACTTCACTTTTTGCGCAGTCGGGTTCTTTGATTTTTTAATTTAATGTTTTATTTAATGTTTGTTCGCGGATAACTTCATTGTTTATGAACCGATTTTGATTATTATTGTATATTTTTTGTTAAAAAGGAAATATCCCTAGAATGGTACCATAGTAATTTCATCGAGATCTGTCAAGTATCTCCAGAGATATGGAGATAAACATTTCAAACTTGGTACTGAAAATTAATAGCGCGGCATTTGAAGTCGGCTGTTTTAGTTTTTTAAAAGATTTTAATTATAATTGCTAGCAGTGAACTGTCTGGCCACATCTAACTAAAGATATGGCTATTGGCTATACGATTTAAATTGAAATGTGAAACAGAATTGCTTTTATAATTTTTATTTACGAAATTTAAGTGCAACATGAATTCCTAACAAATACCATAGGTAAACCTTGTGTATACCTTGATGATACGATTATGGCCAGTGGCTATTTTGACTATCGCGGCATGTTAAGTCGGTTTTTCGTTTTGTACAATCATAAATTATTGTACTATATATATTACGTGATTCTTCCGCCAATTGTGAACCGATTCGAGTCACTTTTTAGGGTTCCGTAGTCCTGACAAGGAACCCTTATAGTTTCGTCATGTCCGTCTGTCCGTCTCTCTGTCCGTGGTTTTGCTAAGAGACCGTTGATACTAGAAAGCTGTAATTTTGTGGGTGTATGTATATAAATTACACCGACAAAGTGCTGAAATAAAATTGTGTAAAATATTTTTTTTAGGTTTGCATAATCGTATCATCAAGGTATACACAAGGTTTAACTATGGTATTTGTTAGGAATTCATGTTGCACTTAAATTTCGTAAATAAAAATTATAAAAGCAATTCTGTTTCACATTTCAATTTAAATCGTATCTATATGAGAAGTGGGGATGATTTTTTGACGAAAAAACCGACTTCAAATGCCGCGCTGTTCATCTTCAGTACCAAGTTTGAGGTGTTTATCTCCATATATCTGGTAAACGATGATATGGTCGAAGATGGTGAACACGCTAGGCCTAGAATACTCTGACTTTCAAGGGCGTAGTAGTAGTAGGTGAAACGTAAAACAATGTAGATAACTTAGTAAGAATTACTGCGCACGGTACAGTATGCAGTCAATTAAAATAATTTTCAACCGATGTCCAAAAAGGAGGAGGTTCTCAATTCGTCTATATGTTTTTAGGGTTCCGTACCTACCTCAAAAGGTAAAAAAAGGAACCCTTATAAGATCACTTTCTTGTCCGTCTGTCTGTCAGTCTGTCTGTCCGTCTGTCTGTCCGTCTGTCTGTCCGTGTGTCACAACTGATTTTCTCAGGAACGGGTGGACCTAGCAAGTTGAAATATATACCTGATACTGAGGTCTATAGTCCCTATTGGGTGTATAAAAATCAAGGTCTTGAGTCAACACAATAGAAAGATATGGGCAAATTTAGATTTTCGCGAAAACTTGTTAGTACCAAAATGTACCTTAATTTTCAACTTTTTTTATTTTTCGGAATTTTTCCTTTACTTGTGCTCTAAGACCTTGCTTATAACCAAAATTGACAATTTTAGGTAAACCGGAAGTACCTTATAGGTTTTGGGTCGAAAACCTATAGGGTAGTTCCCGTTGACCTAGAATCATGAAATTTAGCAAGAAGCAAGGTCTTACAGCACAAATTAAGGAAAAATTCCAAAAAATACAAAAAAGTTGAAAAGTAAAGGGTGTACCCGTACATACATAGTATGCGCCAATTAAGACCTCTGAGTTATATGAGCGCTGATACAATTTAGAGGTCTAGCTTAATTGGTTGGTACGGAAGCCTCGGTGGGCGAGTTCAACTCGACTTAGCCGGTTTTATTTTTTTGTATGTATGCTACGCGATTACTCCGTCTAATCCGATTTGAATTTTTTTTCGTTTGAGAGATTATACCTTCCGTCTCGTCCCATTCAAATTTTATCGAGATATGACAATTATATCCGGAGATATGTAGATAAACAATATAAACAAATTAATATATTTAGATGACATGATTATAACTAGCCAGTACTTTGACTATCGCGGCATGTGAAGTCGGTTTTTTCGTTTTGTACGATTATAAATTATTATTAATCGGTAGGATACATTTCCGAGGTGGTTCCATTGTAATTTCAATATAAATTAATTAAATCTTCAGTGATATGACGATAAACGTCTCAAACTTGCTACTGAAATTGACTCGTGGGGCATGGGGGTCGGTTGTTTTAGTTACTAAGTACCTACATACCTAGTCTTATATCGCTGGTGCATGGTATCTAATAGTAACTGTTATACAATCTGTGGAATGGCGTCGTAAGGTAAAAAACCGGAAATGTATTATTAGTAGTAGAGATTACACAACATTATAGTAACTTTTAATTGTAGTATGGCTCCAATTATATTTATCTTGTGTGGGTATTATAATAATATGAACCGCAAGTGACTTCGGGGATTTCCCAAGTCGGATTACCTTAAAATCATTGAAATCTTACAGAAAATGGGCTAACTTTACGCTTTGGGTAGAGAAAAGAAATATTTGTACTGATATATGATTATTAATTTTATATAGCAGGTATTTCTACTACGCTTAATTTTAGTTTAGTTTAATTTTAAATATTTTGGTGTAAGTACTATTAGTATATTTTGTGCTTTTGTAAGATAAGAACTATATTTCAAAATAAAGTTGTTACAAATGTTGTAAATGTTGAATAAAGCATTGTGTAATAGTTATCATTCAACTTAATTAATCAGACAGACAGAGTAACAGATATTAAGGCCGCTGATGATGATGAGTCATTATATTATATTTATAAATAAAATATGTATTTTATTGAGTAGGAAGGTAATCCGGAACGAAGTAATTCGCCAGGGAACTTGTGATCGACATAGATCAACGGATTAACAAACTGAAGTGGCAGTGAGCTGGTCATATCTGCCGCAGGACTGATAACCAGACCATTGGGGCAGACTTGTCCTAGAGTGGAGACCGTGTATCGGCAAATAGGACGTACTGTGACCAGGTGGAGCGACGATATACGCAAAGCGGTGGGCAGTGACTGGAAAAAAAGTCCCGAAGATCGGGCTCAGTGGCGTATCTTGGGAGAGGCCTACGTCCAACAGAAGACTGACATCAGCTGATTATGATGATGATGATTTAATAGTTATATCTTATAGATTTCGGTGAAGGGCTAATATCTTTGTTAGTAATTTAGAATGTGAGACACTATTACTAATGTTTCGGAGTAACAAGTGCAATGTAGTGACGAGCAACGTTTTGGTAATCGATTATATTTAATGTTGACGTTATTTAGATTTTTAAATTTAATTTAATAATTTGTAACATAATTTAAGATCGTTTACAAAACGAAAAACCAAACGGAAGGCAAATCTCTCAAACAAAAAAATAATTTTTAAAAATCGGTTAAAATTTGACGGAGTTTTAAGGTAACAAACATTTTTTTTTAAACAGTCGAATTGAGAACCTCCTCCTTTTTTGCGAAGTCAGTAAAAAAATACGTTAAGCCTGATGTAGTAATCTTGTAATAAATCATTTTAAAAAGTCTCAATAAGTCTGAGGTACTTATGTAACAATTTAACTTTTTAAATTATAAATGTGTAAAAATGTATTAATGAATGATAAATGATTATTATACCGTTTTAATCGAATTAATTAATTAAATTCTTACATTTTTACGCCTTACGAGCATTATTTTAATGGGTTTTTTTTTATGTAACACATACTTCTACCAAAATACTGACAATCAAATTGTTTAATTTAATTAAACTAGAGTATAACGTGCCACAGTATTAGTGTACAATACAATACAATACAAAACTCTTTATTGATTACCAGATATTTACAAATTATACGACTTATCTAGTATACAGTAATAGTAAGGCAATACAATCGGCGGTCTTGTCGCATAGAGCGATTTCTTCCAGACAACCTTGGCAAGGAAAAAGAATAATATGAACAGAAACTTGGCGGTAGCGTACAATAGAACCTAAAAGATCAGAGAGAAGATAATTTAAGTTATAGTGTATAACTTTTCCAAGTCAAAAGTACATCAATCCTCAAAATAAATTCACGTCGTTCCCAAAATGCAAGGTTGCGCGTAAGTACCTAACATTTCAATGGACTATGAGCGTAGTACTCGGCGTACTCGCCCGCTTTCTCCAGGTCTGGGGAAATACCTAAAGCTTTCTATTATACTATGTTGAGGTTTCATGGCTTTATCGCATTTTACATTTACATTTACATTTTACTCTTTCCCTATAATATAATATTATACTAATGTTTATGTGAGCTTAGACTTCACGACTCTGTCTTTCTTTCGTGATTTCATGTGATAGGTACAGGAAATTGCGGTTTTTGTAAAGAAAACTTCTTTAGCGGCGTTATGCACTTTTCTTGGGGTGGGAAAAAAATGTTAAACTCGCATCAGGTCACGTGTCCTGATCGAAAATTCGTAAGACGGAGCGCAGGGCGCTTGCGCCAGGTATCACTCCAAAATATTCAAAAATGACGTGTTCAAGTTTTCACTTCTGCCGGCACTCCCGGAGTGCAACCCGTTGTTTTTTCTTAAGTTCTTTTTAACTCCCACATACCCCCTTAAGTTTACCGGCTAACAAAGTTGTTCGGACCAAAAAGTTGCGTCTTAATAATTGTAACAAAAAAGTTTTGTGACATTTTTGAAATATATTTAAACGTTGTCAGCCAGTTCATTTGCGGCCAGTCCCATGTTTTGCGGCTGAACCGCGCTGAACCGCGTGACTCTAGTACGACAGGACTAATAGTTTCGAGACGTCTCGGGCAAAAAGACGCAACTTAATTGCCAACAGACAACCTAATCGGAAAACTTCAAAGGCAACAATATGTGTGAATAATATACCACAACATATGAGTACATACGTATGTCTAAAAAACATGTTTTTTTCCTCTTCTTATCGTAATGACGTGGAGTAAGAAACTACTAACTACTGTTAGTAATAATTGAGGATCGTTTAAAATCTAAAAGAACCGACTTCAAACGTCGCGGTAGTCATGTTCAGTACTCAGTTTGAGATGTTTATCTTCTAATATCTCTGGCGGTACTGAACTTATGTCGAGGAAATTTGATATATACCTATTAAATAAAACCTTTTAAATAAAAACAGAATCTTCTTAATCGATTCAGGCATCTTCGAGTAATTGGTGAACATACATTTAAAAAAAATACATACCTCCTCTTCCTTTCCTCCTCCTCTTTTCCTCCTTCTCCTTTTAGGGAGTCAATTGAAAATAAAACCTTGTCACAACAAATTCCTGCTACTTCTTTACATAGTTTAAACCACAGACCTGTTACATATTGAACTTGATCGCGTACACCGGCCCCGATGAGACCGACCTTGAACGGAGTTTGTCCCTTTCTTTTGTATGAACAAATTATATATATATCATACATATAGTATAGAACATATATAGGACTAGTAGGTTGTTAGACAAGGACACACTCCCACCCTGGTGTCTCTCATTTGGGCCGTTTTGTTCTACAAAGCAATTACAACCTTATAGTTAAAGCATACGGATTAAATTGAATTTGTCTAAACATCTGCAGTGCAGTATGGTTTAAACAAAGACGCTCCCGCCGTCTGTACGCTTAGATCTTTGAAACTTCGCAACGGATTTTGATGAAGTTTTCATCAATAGATAGAGTGATTCAAGAGGAAAGTTTATAACCAGGATTAAACGCGGGCAAAGCCGCGGGGCGCAGCTAGTAATTTATAAATTACAAAGTTTAAATGTTGTCGTGACTTGACTGGAAGCCCTTGGCGTAGATTGTGCTGTCCAATGTGTGTGATTAAAATGTGACTTTGGCTTTCATGCTGCAGTCATCCCAAAAATAATCTGCAGGTGGTAGAAGCATTATTTCACAATTTTTGGATAAAAATTGTCTGAAGTACTGAAACATGCACTGGGTTGCGGGTGCACGTTAGCAACCCTACATTAGTCAGGGGTATTAAACAAGTGTTTTAAGCTAGGATGATGGATTATAATGGATGGTGCCATGTCAGCCATGTGACGTTGTCAGATCGACTTTCATTCTATCAACACATTGTCCTACCCTTTCTATCACAGGGGTTGCGAGATAAGAGTAAACGAGAAAGCTAATATCAAATTGACAACCTCGCGCATGGGTGATCGTGTCCATTTTTGACCAGCTAGCAGGCCATAATATAGCGACGCATCATACTTATAAATTAAAAATTAAATAGAAACATAGCTTTAAAGACTGAAACCCTGTTACATGGTTAATTTATATCGTGTTGTGCTGTGTTTTATCCATCAAGTACAACTAAAGGAGGCGTAAAAGATCCAGAATTATCATTTCACACGTAAGTGTTTGTGGGCATTTATTCTCATATATAACCACTTTTTGAATCAAAATATTTATTTTGCTTACATTATATACATCTTTTTCGTCATATAACTACCGAGGTGGTAAATGGTTATCATTTTAAAGCTTTAATTTATGTAAATAACAAACATTATTTTACGCCGCCCGGCTAGTGATGTACGAGAACCCTCCAAAACTTTGTCGATAAATATAGTTGATACCCTTATAAAAAGGAATATATACATTTCTTTAAGTGTAATATTATAATATTACACTATATAAATATATAAATCGTTTATATACATTTTACACTAATTCTATACATATAAAAAATTGAAGTGTCTGTTTGTAATTTCAAATTAACAGCTTTTCACTAAATGCATATGAAAGAATATACGGTACTTACATCAAAAACAAAATTTTAAATGTTTGTCTGTCTGTCTGTTTGTTCCGGTTTATCTCTGAAATGACTGGACCAATTTAACGGGACTTTCACTAGTAAAATGCTGATGTTAAAATATTAACTACCAAGTAACTTGGCTACTTTTATTTTAGAAAAAAATAAAGTTCCGCGAAATCAAAATTGAAGCTAATGAAATAGGGAACAATATCTGATTCAAATAGGGAATATGCAAATTAAGCAGTGTTTTCTACCGCGCACAGCCCACGCGCATGTTGCCGCTGTCATTAAACGCGGACAAAGCCGCGGGACCCAGCTAGTTGATTTATAATATGAAGATTTTTTTTAAGGATGGAACGGTTAGCTCAAAGCCTTGATTAGAACGAAATTTGAACATTTTTAACAGACTTCACAATAAAAAGATGAGTTTCTCAGTTCGCCTTTTTTTATGTTTGTTATCTCATAACTCCGCAAGTTCTTAACCGGATTGGAAATTATTTTTTTTCGATAGATTATTCTGCCCGTTTGGTCCCATTGTACATTTTTTGAAATCTGATAAGTATTTCCAGAGATATGGACATAAACACCTCCAACTTTATACTGAAAATGGATAGCGTGGCATTTGAAGTTGGTTTTTTCGTTTTGTGAACGATCTTAAAATATTATAAAAAGTGATCAAAGTAATTATGCGCAAAATTAGTAGTAACTAGGTACCTAATTATATTATCAGCACTGATACTTACTCGTATTCAATCTATTATTGCTTATGATAATGCCAATATATTATATATTTTTATGAAAAATGTGTCACAGTTTACCACATTAATATATTATATCATTTTTTTGTAGGTTTCCAAAATGTCCGAAAATCCAATCAAGTGGATAAAGGCAGTAAGGCGTGAAAATTAGGATCCAACTAAACACTTCAAACTTTGTTCTAAACATTTTGAAAAATCAATTTTGTACCTACTAGATTATCAATCAAGCTGGAACTGACACCGAGGAAACGGAAAAGAATAGAAGCTAGTGGAGTCAAGATAGAAAGTCTTCCTATAAGTCTTCCTATAATATTCCTCTGCGCGCAATGAAGGATGATGAAACGGTTTTGAAAGTGTTTTAATCGAAAGTGTTATAAGCTCTGATACATGAAAATCTGTTTAGCCGTTGTAAAAGTAGTAGTAGTAGCATTTTTCTAGTTGATGGCGCTATGAATTCAACTTTCATAGTGATTAATTCGAAATTCGGTATCCTTTTCTTCAACGACAAAGGACACTGAAGCATTGACATGATGCTGGGACATCTTCTGGAATCTGCTGAATTCTCAACTCCTCGCCAACTTACAGCTGAGATGTCGTATTCAGACTCATTGGAATATTTTTAATTTTCATTATAGATTATACATAGATCAGTCGGGGTGATTTCAAATTTTGAGTATTGGAGAGTGGAGATCGCGAAACGGCAAACGTAGCGTAGGACGTCCTGTGAGAGGGTGGAGAGACGGCATACGCAATGCGGTGGGCAGTGATTGAAAAAGAAGATCTGAAAATCGGGCTCAGTGGCGCATCTTGGGAGAGGCCTACAGTCCAGCAGTGGACTGACACTGGCTGATGATGATGATGATACAATAGATCATACTATATTGACATCAAATTACTTTATATCGTTAGCATTTACAAAAGAGATGAGCTAATTTTTCTGTAGTGGTAGAACTTCTGCTAGTCCGCCTGGACCGGTACCACCACTTTGCCAATTAATTTTCATAGGAATGCAAAATTCTAGACTGCCAGAATTTTCCTGTATCGCTGTATCTGTAATAGGTAGACGTCATCGCTTACCATCAAGTGAGAGTTGTGCTTGTCCTGTTACCTTTTACAATAAAAAAGCTGATTAATGTTTACAAAGTAAGTATGGCCTAATTTGTGGTTTCACTGCATATTTTTTATTATCTGCGATGCGCGTTTTTTATATGATAATTTATCTAATACTATAAGAATCTTTGTCCTGACATACTGACTGACTGACAGAGAAATTTAAAGAGTATATTTGTCTTAGTACGCAAGGGTGTACTAAGAAAGGATTTTTCAAAATTCACCCCGTTAGGGGGTGAAATAGAGGTTCAAAGTTTGTATGGATAAACAAGATTAGACAGTCTTTTCTATTCGAAACTTCATACAAGTGCTTCAGTAAAAAAATAAGTAAATACGTGTTTCAAGCTTTTTCAAAATTCCACCCCTAAAAGAGTGAAATGAGGTAACAAAGTCTGAAAACCAATATTGTTTCGGGTTGCGCTGAAATTTGGCATGCAGATAGTTGTTTTAACATAAGTATCCGTGAAGAAAAGATTTTTCAAAATTCACTCTTTAAGGGGATGAAACGGGGGTTCAAAGTTTGGATAGTCATTTTATTCGACATTTCACACAAACCGTACTTCTGTAAATAAATAAGTAAATAAGTAAATACGAGTTTCAGGCTTTTTCAAAATGCCACCCTAAGAGGGTGCAGTGGGGTAACAAAGTCTGAAAATCAATACTGTTTTGGATTGCGCTGAAATTTAAAATGCAGATAGTTGTTATGACGTAGGTTGCCGCTGAGAAAGCATTTTCTAAAAATTCCCCGCGGATATAACTTATTATTTATAATGAAATATATAAAAACTTATAGATTTACGTAAGTACTTCTATAAATAAATAAGTAAATATGTGTTGCAAGATTTTTGCAAGGGATTGGTAAAAAAGTCTGACAGTCAATATGGTTTTTTGGGTTTTATAAATATTAATCCCTATTTCCCTTAGTCACGCAATAACTTAAAAACCGGTGAACCGATTTTGCTTTTACTTCTTTGATGTCTTTTATGATAGATAGGTTTCAGAAAATAAAAGTTTTAAGTAAATAAAAGAAGTCTTTAACGTGACCGAAGCCGCGGGGCACTTCTAGTATTTTGATATAAATTATATACTGTAAAGGACAATTTTAATCTATGATATTGGGCCAAGATAATTAACGTAATTATTCAAATAAGGATTAATACTGTATAGAAGAAAATAGCCTTGAAAGTTCTGTAACATTTTTTATTAAAAAATAAAGATTAAAATAGTTACTGTGAGTCTGTGCGATAGACATATGTTATCGCGGACTTTTTTGTAGGTCTTATTAAGTTGTACCACTCTTCGATACATACTTTCTTACATCTATTTCAGATTAATCATCTTTCGTAAAAAACGTGTTTTCTCGACCGTTTTATTGGTGACTTAAGTTGCAAAATAGGTCTTCACGAATATACCTATCTTTTAAACAGGATAATATATAGCCTATGTTCATTCTAAAAGACCATATATATATGTATATATGAGAGAAAAAAATAATAGTCCTGTAGTCCAGTAGTTTTTGAGCTAACTCAATACAAACATACATGTTACCTCTTCATAATATTAGTATAGAAGTATATATAGCTTTGTAGCTCAAATTTGTAATATTTAATTGACGTATTGAAAAGGCAAAAACATTTAAGATTTGTGTTAAAGAAAAGCTAAGAAATCTATACCGCCAGATTTAAGGTTGCCTAATTACAGTTAAGTACTGTAGCATTTTTTATCAATAACTAATTTCCATAAGTTCAATAAAGTAACTACGTATTTTATCACATAAATTGTTTTCTTTTTACATAAGTTTTAGTTTTCTACATTTTTCACCTTTTTATCGATGTGTTCTACACTAGCGATCACTTCCCTACTCAGGCACACTCTAGCAGTTCTAGACACTAACACAAACAGAAAATGGACATGCTGCCAAAGTTTTGACGCCATCCATTATAATCCATCATCCTAGGTTTTAAGTGTGACGTTCAACGTCTAGATGAAAGCTGAATGGCTCAATATCTTTGTTTTTTTTTTGTTAATTCAAAGCAATAAGTTGTGTTTCTCTTATATCTATAATAATTTTTATTTATTAGACCTATTTAATGTTATTTGACGTGTGTAAGTGCAAATTTTTAATTTGCCCATATACTGAATAAAATCATTTAAAAACTAAAAAAGAACCGACTTCAATGCCGCGCTATTCATTTTCAGTACCAATTTTGAGATGTTTATCTCAATATCTCTGGAGATACTTATCATACCTCGATAAAATTACCATGGTACCACACTGGGGATATCTCCTTTCGAACAATAAATAATATCGTTTAAAAACTAAAAAAGAACCGACTTCAATGTTCATTTTCAGTACCAATTTTGAGATGTTTATCTCAATATCTCTGGAGATACTTATCAGACCTCGATAAAATTACCATGGTACCACACTTGGGACATCTCCTTTCGAACAAAAAAAGAATAATCAAAATCGGTGCATAAACGACAAAGTTATCCCTGAACAAACATAAAAAAAAAAAAAAAAAAAAAAAAAAAAAAAATATACGGTCGAATTGAGAAACCTCCTCCATTTTTTGAAGTCGGTTAAAAAATAATCAAAGTCGGTTCATAAACGACAAAGTTATCCGCGAAAAAACATTTAAAAAAAAAAACGGTTGAATTGAGAAACCTCCTCCTTTTTTGACTTTTGATTTTTGATAATATATCGATGTTCCACCTGACTTGCTACCAAAAAGTAGCTTATCACCATCAAGGAGAAAATCTGCCGCCATAACCTTACGGTGTTCCGGCAGCACACAGCCCTTGAGAGTCAGAGCATTCTAGGCCTAGCGTGTTCACCATCTCCGACCACATTATAGCTTACTACCTGGCGATATAATGGTCAAACTCTAGAATATAAGATATAATAAGATCGTTTAAAAAACTAAAAAAACCGACTTCAAATGCCGCGCTATTAATTTTCAGTACCAAATTTGAGGTGTTTATCTCCATATCTCTGGAGATACTTGATCAGATCTCTTTGGAATTACTATGGTACTACCCTTGAGATATCCCCTTTCCAACAAAAATTAATCATCAAAATCGGTTCATAAACGACGAAGTTATCCGCGAACACCCATAATGTACATACTAGAAGTGCCCCGCGGCTTCGCCCGCGTTAAAAACTTCTTTTATTTACTTAAAACTTTTATTTTGTAAAAACCTTTCTATCATTTCGAAGTTATCCGCGAACACTCATAATATATACATATATATACGTTCGAATTCAGAGACCTCCTCCTACAAAAAATTGAAGTCGGTTAAAAAGTACGTTTTCTTGGAAGGTCTAGGTATACAATTGATACTTAAAAACCCCCAGATTGTACTTATCGGGAAATACATACTTCACTTTTATAAGATAAAATAACCTAGGAACTCGTAAAATGCCCAGAGCTAACTAGACCAGAGGTCTTTTATTCTTGTTTCTTTTTATTTTTTTTCTAGTTCCACTTATTTACAAATAAGTATATAATAGAAGTCTAGTAATATAAAATATTACTAATTAATATAAATATAAGCTGTGCCCCACGGCTTCGCCCGTGCTAAGAAGTATCCTATAGCATAATTCATAGGCTATCCCTATGCAAAATTTCAGCTAAATCAGTCGAGCTGTTTGACCGTGAAGAAGTCCCAAACAAATAAACAATTTGACTTTTGCATTTATAATATTGGTCTAAATAATATAATATACCAGAATGATATGGATTTCCTATCGTTTAAATTTAAAAAGTCTCAATAATGGCTAGGTAGCTGCTTTAGAACCGAAACCGAAGATCGTGAGGTCAATTCTCACATGAAAATAATTTTTGCTGTGATTTTTCATTAGAGTGTCATACCCAAAGGGTACCAAAGGAACCCTATTACTGAGACTTTGCTGTCCTTCCATCCGTCCGTCCGTCTGTGTCTGTATTTCCTTTATCGTGATAGGTAAATACTTGAAATTTTCACGAAGTATGTATTACTATGGATGATTTCACAAAAAATGTAAAAACAGATTAAAGTTAAATATAAAAGGGAGGTTTGCTCATTGTGTGTATTACAATGGTTGATATAACATCAAATAATAAATAACCGGCCAAGTGCGTGTCGGGCCACGCGAAGTGTAGGGTTCCGTAGTAGCCCGTTATTCAATGTAAGTCTTTACCCGTTATAAACAAGCAACTAGGTACTTCGTCTTTGTCACTTTAAAGGATTTATTCTAAGGATTTTGTATTTGGTACAAAATTATCCAACACCCAAGTTCAACGACTATTACTGATAAAATAATAAAGTTATCTTAACCGCTATAGTTTTCCTTTAAAGTTCATAAAATGCACTATTATCACGAATATTTCCAGATTTTTCAAGCCAGCAGTTTAGCTTTTAGAGGGGGGGAGGGACGCCCTGACGTACTGGAACAAAAATGTGCACTTTAAAGTTTAATATTTCGTAAATGGAGCATTCAATCGAAAAATGGTATTAGCAATCCTGAAGTCATTTCAAAAGACCTATTCAAAGGTACCCCACCACACGATGGGGTAGACGACGAAAAAAAAATTCATCCCCACTTCTCATGTAGGGGAGCTACGATAAAAAAAATATTTTTCAAAATTTTATTTTACCACTTTGTCGGCGAAATTGATATACAAACTCCTACAAAATTACAGCTTTCTAGTATTAACGGTCTCTTTGCAAAACCTCGGACAGACAGACAGACAGACGGACTTGACGAAACTATAAGGGTTCCTTATCAGGACTATGGAACCCTAAAAACAAAAATAGTATAATTAAGATAGTTTACAAACTAAAAAAAAACTACTTTCATGCCCCGCGAGTCAATTCAGTAGCAAGTTTGAGACGTTTATCATCATATCTCTGGAGATACTTTTCAGATCTCGATAAAATTACAATAGGACTACCTCGAAAACGTACCCTACTGATTAAAAAAAGAATCATTGGAATCGGTTCACAATTGACGGAGTAATCGCGTAATATACATAAAAAAAATATCAAAAAACATACAGATGAATAGAGAACCTCCTTCTATTTGGAAGTCGGTTGATAAATTAAAAATTAAGGGAGGTCTCCATAAAAAAGCTTATTTTACCGGTAAATTTTGTTCAATCGGAACCCTACGTGTCGCGAGTCCGACTCGCACTTCGCCAGTTTAGTTTTTAAATTGGTAACCATCTACTGCATGAGTGTAGATAAGGTAAGGAATAAGATAATGTAGTGTAGGATAGGGCTATTCTGTAAGCTAGTTTACGCATCTCGCAAGCGGAATCAAACTATGAAATTCAAATCATAATCCGATTGTAATACGGTTGAATTCTTAATACGAAATTTAAATCTCACCGCTCATAACTAGGTAGTACAACACTCGTATGATACTATTAAACTCAAACTATCATAAAAAAGGCAGACGGATTCGTGCCGAACACCCGAGTGAACGCAAGTTCAGTAATAATAAATGCTTGAGTAATACGCTTCCGCGCTCAGTTTGCTACCAAGCAGCAGCATGGTGGGACGCTTCCGTGCTTCTAGTATTACTTCGCAACGTTGCTTACGTAGTAATCATGCCGGAATGAGCGCGGAAACTTATTACTCAAGAATTTAGTATAACTGAACTTGCGGTCACTCGGGTGTTCGGCACGAATCTGTCTGCCTTTTTTATGATAGTCTGAGCTATTAAATCACACTTTTTTTAAACAGACTCGTACTTTAATACCACTTATTACACAACAGTTTTATATTACAACTATAATTCGTTATGCGGAAGGAAATAAATTACAAAATTGAATTCAAAATGATAATCTTCCTCAAAACTATAAGGTAAGATGTGTTTGGGTTTTTTCTGCGCACGCGCCGATTCAGCAGTGACCAATTATATTTATTGCAAAATGTGGGTATAACACGCTATTAAATACATTATTCATGAAAATCAATATTTAAAGTTACAATAACGATAATACAAAAAAAACAGAAACCACGACTTTTTTTAAATTCCAAACTGTGCAAGCGTTTGGCCGCTATCTCACCTGATGGTAAGTGACGACGCGGTCGAGGATGGAGCACGCTTGCTCAGTAAAAAAACCTTTTCAAATTAATAATAAAAACTTTAAAGCAACGTGGATTTTCAAATCGATTTTTGGACACAGTTAAAGAAAAAGAAAATTATAAGGCCGGGGGCGTAGCTACAGCAGACCTTGGTTTTTTGTAGAAACAAATTTTGCTCTAGAAGCATTTTCCAGGGAGGAAACGGCGGAATACATTTGTATGGAAGAGTGCACCCCGCCTACCATCTTAAGGTACGCACACACCCTGCGTGCGCGATCTCAGTACATTTCAATTGTTTTCTGATCGCGAAAACAATTGAAAGGAAGCCGCGGTGACCTTTAAGTGCTTGTCTGTACAACATATATTAAAAAAAATACTCACCTTATATTATAAAAAATTAAAACTTGCGGTGCAGTCTTTGGGTCTACCGATAGTAGTGAAAACTAAATAACTTGTAAATTGTATCGTTGAGATACACAGTTTACTCGTACATTAGCTCATGGGAAGCGTGCGGTGACGATGACGCGAGTTTCACGCTTGTTCACCCAAAAAGTTCACATATACTATATAGACAGTTTTTTAAGCTATTCTTTTACTTTTTAATATACTAGGATTTGCATACATATAGCTTATAGAAAGCGTTCCGTGACGATGACGCGAGTTCCATGATTTTTGTTCATCCAAAAAGTACTTAACGCGCCTAAATAAGTTTTCACTTCACAAGTCATAATTATTTGTTTGACCAACTTTAGTCCAATCTACATTGAACAACTATCCCAACCGTTCTCCCAAACTAAATATAAGTACAAAAAATAATTACATTAGTTGTCCTTAACAACAACTCAAGAATATTTTAAAGTCAAGGTTGAGCTACACCGGTTTTTCCAAAACCATAGAATACACAACAGTTTCAGAACAACAAATTGCCAAAAAAATCAACAAAACCGGTTCTAAAGAATTTTCGAAATCTTAAGAGCTTGGGGTTCTATTGGCACATAAGAAAACCCACTTTTTTGTCCGATTTTAATTATTCTAAGGGACAGTTCACAGCTAGACGTGACACGACGAGACGTGGCGCGCACTTTATATAATATAAAACTTTATTTACTATCCAAATAGTTACACATTTTATAGTGATAGTTGGACAGTTGAAATTTTCACACATGATGTATTTCTGTTGCCGCTATAACAACAAATATCTAATAATAAAGTTAAAAATTGAAGGGGGTCCCCATACAAGAAACGTGTTTTTTTCGGCATTTTACTATAACGCCATCTATAAACGTTTGTGTTAACCACATTGAACAACTATCCCAACCGTTCTCCCAAACTAAATATAAGTACAAAAAATAATTACATTAGTTGTCCTTAACAACAACTCAAGAATATTTTAAAGTCAAGGTTGAGCTACACCGGTTTTTCCAAAACCATAGAATACACAACAGTTTCGGAACAACAAATTGCCAAGAAAATCAACAAAACCGGTTCTAAAGAATTTTCGAAATCTTAAGAGCTTGGGGTTCTATTGGCACATAAGAAAACCCACTTTTTTGTCCGATTTTAATTATTCTAAGGGACAGTTCACAGCTAGACGTGACACGACGAGACGTGGCGCGCACTTTATATAATATAAAACTTTATTTACTATACAAATAGTTACACATTTTATAGTGATAGTTGGACAGTTGAAATTTTCACACAGGATGTATTTCTGTTGCCGCTATAACAACAAATATCTAATAATAAAGTTAAAAATTAAAGGTGGTCAACGTGTTGTATTCGGCATTTTACTATAACGCCATCTATAAACGTTTGTGTTAACTTTCACTTAGATGGCGTTAGATGTTCTTTAGATATTGTTTGGCGTTATAATAGTAAATAAGCACGCGGGTCACAACTCTTTTTATCAATGTTTAGTATTGTGCTGTGGTACGCACAGATATATCAATAATTATTAATATTTCTGTGGACCTACCGGGACACTACGTGTGCGTGACTGCGAGTCTGACGCGTACTTGGCCAGTTTATTTTTCCAACCACTGCCAGCAAGTTTTGCATATATCAACGCTCCATCTAGCTGGAGGGCAAATATATTATTCTCTCTAAATTTCAAGTGTCTACCTTTTATGGTTAAGAAGATACAGCTCTATGACAGACGGACGGACAGCGGATTCTCATAATAGGATCTCGTTTGAATATGTATGGAACTATAAATATTACATTGCAAAGCAATATTTCATTACTATCAATTTCGAGAATATCTTCAGAGATATGTTTTCATTCTGGTTATATTCAGGCTTCAGGTAGAAAATAAACATCGTATTTTTTTTATAATAAATACATACTACATAAATACATAACACACCAATAATATAAACAACCATATTTACCGTCTTCTCAAGGTCTAAAGGCGAAGCTGCCTTTGGCTTTATGTGTGTCTCCTATAATTTCGACATGTTTTTAGAAAATGTTCGGAACCCTTATATGTACAGAGACGTGTACACTCTTGACCAATTAGTCATAATTGGACTGGCATTAAATGTGGGGAATCTCAAGAGCGATAAGGACGTAATAATCATAAATAAATACATCTTCTCTACATTTTATTGTATTCTCTCCAAAGTTCAAAAGGATTTAGGGCGTATTGGAGTCAGCAGAACAATAGTGTCATTTATCGGACAAGATTTAGGCCATTGCGCTAGCGTAGTCATAATCTCTGTATATATATATACATATATATATATATAGGGTAATTGGAATATCAGTAGACATTTTGTAGTATCCTTGAATAATCAATCAGATTTGGTTAAATTTTCAGAATAAAGAAAAAACCAGCAGGCTTCAACATTTAAGGTACGACCACACAACGGCGTCCTGCGTGCGCGATTTAGGCGGCGATCAGATAGCGCAGTAGCATTTGTACCGACTGGTTCACACCAAACGCGATCTACGACGATCAGAAAACGATTACGAACGTGTGGTCGTACCGTTAAAGAAAAAAAAACTCACCGAAAAGCCACAAAACAATATTGTGTTTAGTAAGACAAATTGAAACAACTAAATTGTAGTTTATAAGTAAATTGTATTCATTAATCAATTGAGTACTGATTATTAAAAAAATTACATACTATATGTAATTTTTTAAATAATCAGTATTCAATCAATTAATTTAAAATTAAACAAACCGTAAACAAAATATCCCTAAACTAAACGTGGCCCAAAATCTTAGTTATTTCAACTACTTACTCGTACTTACTACAGTTTCTGCTAACTAGTTTTTGATGAGATTTGAATATTATACAAAATCTACTTTTTTTACACCGAGTGATGATGCAATCGAAGATGGAGCGTGCTTACCCAGAAGATACCTATTCACTCGCGATTTGAAGACCCCCATATTGTACTTAACCGGAAACATAGACTCAGGCAGGGTATTCCATTCCTTGGCGGTTCGTATGATGAACAAAGAAGCAAATCGCTTCGTTCGGGTACATGGTATATCCACCATAAATCGGTGGCGCCTTTTAGTGTCTCTGGATGTCCGATTATAAAACGGGGATGGTGGAATCAAATCATGCAGTTCCATTGCACACTCTTCGAAATGTATAACTAAAACTTCAATAACAAAATACATAATATGAATAGAATCGCGTGACGGCCGTCCCTACCCAACAATCTTGATAGTTTATGTTAATTTTAAATTATGTACAATTAGTCTTAAACTAATTTAAATAATAGACCACTGTTATATAATTTTGTAAAAGCATATTCTTCTGTTTCGTTCTCTGTAACAGTATTTTAATAACTCATTGCCTAATTGACATCACTCGTGACCAAAGAGCTGGCGCTTACCTCGGCCAACGTATTAGCCTAGCTATACAACGAGGTAACGTCGCTAGCTTTTTGGGAACATTACCGGCAGGCGACCTAGGTTCTGTCTTTTATTCATAGTATAGATATTATTATTGTAGTTTTTATAATCTTGATATTGTCATCACAGAAATATTAATAACATATCAATATTTCTGTGTCACCAATAAAGACTTTACCTATCTTTCACTCATTGTTATATACAGAACTAGCTAGCTGATACCCGCGACTTCGTTCACGTACACCAAGAATTTAGTAGCCTACGTTCATCCTCATGCTATTAAGTATCTCCTTGTTAAATTTCAGTAAGATCGGATCGTCCGTTTAGGCGTGATTAGGTAACAAACAGACAGAGTGACAGAGTTACAAACGTTTTTATAATATTAAGTATGCATAGTATTTATAAGTATAGAAGTATGGATGGATAGTGTGGAAGTATAGATACCTATAGGCTAACGTTTAACTATCTCACCTGTTGGTAAGTGAAGACGTGTTTGGGGATGATAGCATGCTAGGCCTAGAATGGGAACCGGCTATATTTTTGACCGACTTCATAAAAAAGTAGGAGATTATTAATTCGGATGTTTTTAGGGTTCCGTACCCAAAGGGTAAAACGGGACCCTATTACTAAGACTCCACTGTCCGTCTGTCTATCTGTCTGTCTGTCTGTCCGTCTGTCACCAGGCTGTATCTCATGAACCGTGATGGTTAGACAGTTGAAATTTTCACAGATGATGTATTTCTGTTGCCGGTATAACAACAAATACTAAAAACAGAATAAAGTTAAATATAATAGAGAGTCCCCATACAAGATACGTGTTTTTTTCGGCATTTCACGCCACCTATGAACGCTTAGTTAGGTAAACGTCCCATAGATGGCATTATATTAAAATGTCGATCCCTAACACCTTTGTTAGACGTTAGATGGCGTTATAAGAAATAAAATGTTTATTAATTATTATTTTTGCTCGCGAAAAATGATAGTGGTATTTTTTGCTCGATCTTATAGAATACTGTAGTGTGGTACGGAACTCTACTAGTGCGAGTCCGACTTGCACTTGGCCAGTTTATTTTAATGTATGTTCACCGATTACTCGAAGAGGCCTGAACCGATTTGGAAAATCTTGTATGGCGCTTCACAGGCGGTTCCATTCAAATTTCATCGAGATATACGAGTATCATTTCATTTCATTTCATTTCATTTCATTTATTCAATTTATCAGAATATGGTAATACTTAAGATCTATAATACATTCTGAACCTGCATACTCTGCCGTCACCGGCGTACAAATTTATCGATATAATATTAGTATTATTTATGATTGTTTAGTCAGATTTATTAATTATTTATACAAATTTTCTACAAATTGATTAGCATAACAGAAAAGTACTTTGTGAAGTGTGATACATAGTAAACTAAGGTCAAAAGAATCGAATATTGCTCAAATGTCATTGTCAAGAGAGACACTGTATGTCAGATAAACGTTAACCTAGTGATACCATGTCAATTTATAAAAAATATTGTTAAATTAAATGTCAAAATACAAAGTTGGATGTCAATAAAAAAAATGAAAATTAATATTATTGTACAAAATATCGATTAATATTGTCATCAAGAAATTCTTTAATAGAATAATAACATTTTTCAATTAGCAGATTGAATATATCTCCAGAATCCATATTTCGGGATAAACACCTTAACAAGTTTAAGGTGTTAAAGTGTGTTTAAGTATCAAGTATACTGAAAATTACAAGCGCGGCAGTTGAAGTCGGTTCTTTTGGTTTTTTATACGACCTTAATTAGATTAACAAAAAACGGGACAAAAAAGTTTACGCTGTCCCCTTGCTACGAGCAAGGGGACAGCGTAAACTTTTTTTCCTGTTTGTCCACTTAAGGGGATAGACAGATTAACGGGACAAACAGGAATAAACCTTAAATTATCATAATCCTGCTTACCCACCGGGACATGCGAGGTTTTGTAGTGGTAGGACTTCTGCTAGTCAGCTTGGCACAGCCGTTGAGAGACAGATTATTCTAGACCTAGCGTTTTCACTATCCTCGACCGCATCATCTTTTACAACCAGGTGAGAAAGTGGTCAAACGGTAGCCTTTCAGATGTAAAAAAACACGAATATGAAATTCTATAAAGTAGTAAAAGTGCATATATTTTTAACCGACTTCAAAAAAAGGAGGAGGTTTCTCAATTCGACCGTATATTTTTTTTTTTTTTTTTTATGTTTGTTCGGGGATAACTTCGTCGTTTATGCACCGATTTTGATTATTCTTTTTTTGTTCGAAAGGAGATATCCCAAGTGTGGTACCATGGTAATTTTATCGAGGTCTGATAAGTATCTCCAGAGATATTGAGATAAACATCTCAAAATTGGTACTGAAAATGAACATTAAAGTCGGTTCTTTTATAGTTTTTAAACGATATTATATTGTACCTATACCTACTTTTGGTGAGGCCTATGTCTAGCAGTGGACGGAAATTGGCTGATAATGGTGATGATGATGATACCTTTTTGTGACTCTAAATGTTAGTTATCTCTGTGAAAAATACCATAGAAATCGACCAAGCAATGACTGAAAAGAAATTGATTTATAAATTATTCCGACGACCATCAAATTAAATTTACATATTGTGTTAATAAAATTAACATAATCTTGATTGTATTATTAACATATATTTTATTTAATAATTTAAGATCGTTTAACAACTAAAAGAACCGACTTCAAACGTCGTCAAAGTAGCCAGCAGCCAGTATCATGTCATCGAGGTATATAAATGTATCGTAATACAAATGTTGATATATTAAAAACGGCTCCACCGATTTCGTTCAAATTTAAATGGGAACATTTGGGAAGAGTAAGTACCCTTTGAAACAAAAAAAGAATTTTAAAATGAAATCGGTTCAGGCATCTTCAAATAATCAGTGAACATACATAAAAAAATATTCTGACGATATGAGAACCACCTCCTTTTTCTTCCTCCTCCTTCCTGAAGTCGGTTAAAAAGCGAGCAAATCAAAACATAAAAGACTTATATTTTTAACCGACTTCACAAAAAAGGAGGAGATTCTCAATTCGTCTGTATGTTTTTTTTTTTGTGTGTGTATGTTACGCTATTTCTCCATCAATTGTGAACGGATTCAAATGATTCTTTTTTTAATAGGTAGGATACGTTTCCGAGGTGGTCCCATTTTAATTTTATCGAGATCTGATTAGTATCACCAGAGATATGGAGATAAATACCTCAAACATAGGAGAATGTACTAGTTTTAGTAGAAGAGTCCCAAGAAGATTATACACAATGGAGGTTGCTATTGCATATAAGATATTCTTACGGTAACTGTGAGCGAGATAGAAATAAAGGTGGGGAACATTTTTTTTTTATATCTTATAGGCAAGCGTTTGACCACTATCTCACCTGTTGCTTAGTGATGATGCGGTCGAAGATAGAGAAGTGGACTAGAATGGGAACTGGCTCTCAAGGATAGCTGCCGGAACACATTAGATGTTTGGCGACAGATATTCTGACTTGAGGGTGGTAGCTGGCCAGGCGGACACTAGATATGTTCTACCACCATGCGGGGGTTATTGGTTTCTTAACGATGTTTTCCTTCACCGGAGGGCCACTGTGAGAAGCGCACATATATTTTTCGATAGAAAAATTCATTGGTGCACGGCGGTTTGAACTCGGTACCACCGCATCAAAGCCGACCGTTCTCCCAATTACGCCACCGGGCCCTCAATAAATAATTATATATAAATATAAATAATTTGTCTTTACAGGAATGTTCTACCGGGCAAAGTCTTGTTAGGGTGCAAACTTTTTTAAACATACCTAATATTTTTTGACATGACATGACATTTGGCGAAGATGGCGGCCATTTCAGTCCCGCGACACTGCATACATTATTAAATAACTCAGAATTATGAACGTACTTTGTACCAATCAACACAGCAAAAAAAAAATTATAAGCATAAAACCACATATTATATAATAGTTACTACGTAAATAATACTTTCCGTTGTTAGGTTGGCTACTTTTTCGTTTACGTTGGCACTAGCAGATACCTACAACATCAAGGTAAAATGGACTAGAAGCCATGCGTCGTGTTTAGGTAACATCGAAGCTGACAAACTTGCAAAAGAAGGGACTAAACTACAGGTAAGCGACGACGCAATGGGCCTATGTAAACCGTCATCTATGGAAGTAAGAAACCTATTGCGTCGCCACACCGAGAAAGAGCAACAAAATTTGTGGGACAAGAAGTCGGACTGCAAACACACAAAAGCCGCTCTGCCTAAGTTGGATAGTAAAGTGACCAACGGACTGCTTAAACTACAACGGCAAGACCTTCGTCTCATAGTAGGCCTTATCACAGGACACTGCAATTTAAACTATCATCTACATAAAATAGGGGCCACGGACAGTCCTCTATGTAGAGGATGCTTGCAAAAGAACGAGACTGTGGAACATGTCATGTTCCAGTGCATAGTCCTAGAAGATATAAGGGTCACGGTTGGGTTGCACGACCGTGGCATGGATGCAGGACACCAGCACCTGCCACAACAACAACAATTGCTACCACCCTCATTGTCAACATCATCACTGCCTGTCGCTCTTGGCACAGCTACACATACACACTTACCATTTTCCATCATGTCATCTGCTTCGACATCATCAACATCATAAACAACATCATCAACACCATCACCATCTACTTCACTAGGAGCGCTATGCCAGCGACCCCGGATATTAGATAGATACTATGTATGTAGTAGTAGTAAGTAGGTACATGTAGGTTAGTAAGTAGGTAGATACATGTAGGTATTATCTATCTACTACCTATTAGACTTGGCAGGCACTGACTTCAAATAGAGAAGTGGGTAACGCTTATAATAATTTTAAGTAAATTATTTTTCGCTTTTGAGTGCCTTTTTGTGGTTATGAAGTCGGTTTTATTTTTTTTGAAAAATAACTTATATTAATATCAACACACTATAATATTGAGAACTGCTGACGTGAACATTGTCATTGCAATAAAAAATAAAACTGGCCAAGTGCGAGTCAGCATCGCGTCTCTTATCGCACACTTAGGGAGGGTTCCGTACAATACGAAACATAACAGAGTTTCAACATCATATATTTGATTAATTGATATTACCAAGAATATTTGGTTTGGTCGCGATCTAGAAAGACGGGGCTCGTTTACTAGCGTCATCTATGTCATTTTGCCGAAACTAATTAGATAGATGGCGTTGAAAACATTATTTTATTTTTAGTATTTGTTGTTCTAGCGGCTACAGAAATACACCATCTGTGAAAATTTCAACTGTCTAACTATCACGGTTAATGAGCTATAGCCTGGTGACAGACGGACAGACAGACAGACAGGCAGACAGACAGACAGACGGACAGCGGAGTCTTAGTAATAGGGTCCCGTTTTACCCTTTGGATACGGAACCCTAATAAACAAAGAAACAAGCAAACAATGTGACTCGACAGTTGTATTCCTGCTATATTCTATGGACCGTTTGACCACAATCTCGCCTGGTGGTAAGCGATGATGTGGTCGTAGATGGTGAACATGCTAGGCCTAGAATACTTTGACTCTCAAGGCTGTGCTTCCTATAAGGTATCCAATACTAATAATAACCGGCCAAGTGCGAGTTCGACTCGCGCACCGAGGCTTCCGTACAAATTTGCCAAACTAGGATAAAGGACAAACTTAACTTAGCAGTTCGATCCATAGAAAATGTATAAGCACCAACCGCAAATAATATAGTTTTAATAGTAAATTCACTTTTTTTTTATAAACAACGTATATACGGTTTTCAGATTTATTCCAATATAAGTGCTTCAAGACCTCGCTTTTAGCCAAATTTCACGATTCTAGGTCAACGGGAAGTAGTACACTGTACATAGGTTTTAACTCCCTTGTAAAATCGCAAAATATGAAACATAAACGGTGATATCTTTTGATCGCGTCGACTTACAAGTTTGATTTTTTCCCAGCCAAAAGAGACCGTTGACCCGAGTATTTGATATAAGTTTCAACTTGATACCTCCACGCGGTTCTGAGAAAAAGGGTCTTGACAGACGGACGGACAGGCAACAAAGTAATCCTATAAGGGTTCCTTTTTTCCTTTTGAGGTACGGAACCCTAAAAAACGTGAATTCTGGAAAAAAAACTCATGATTCACATTTTCAATATTCATGTCATGATGTTATATTTTCAATAAGAATGCTTTTGTAAATAAAACTAGTGGCGATCAGCGACTTTACCTACGTTCAAAAGTACCCTATGGACTATTCTACCATACTCGCTATTCTTATGCAAAAATTCTACCGGCCCAGCAATTTAATGTGACTACGTTTCAAACAGACAGACGGAGGAACAAAGTTACTTTCGAATCGGACGACCCGTTGGCGCAAAGGACGCAATAGATAGGTTTCTTTCTAACCGGAAGGTCGCCCGTTCAAGCCCTAGCCGTACCAATAGATTGTATTATGTGCATTCATAGTGTTTGTCCACTGGTGGTAGGAGCATTATATCGATGTTCCGCCTGACTTGCTACCAATAAGTAGCTTACCACCACCAAGGACAAGACTTTTTATTTATATCATATAGGCTAGCGTTTTGACCACTATCTCAACTGTTGGTAAGTGATGATGCGGTCGAGGATGGTAGCACGCTAGGCCTAGGGAACTGGCTCTCAAGGATAGCTGTCGGAACACATTAGATCTAATAATAAAACAAGACATAATAATATGCCGCCACAACCTTACATTGTTCCGGCAGCAAAGATCTTCAGAGTCAGGCCATTCTAGGCCTAGCGTGTTCACCATTCTGGGCCACATCATCGCTACCCACCAAGTGAGATAGTGGTCAAACGCCTAGCCTAACTCGTTAAAAAAAATATGGATTTCTTAAATAATACAGATAATTAGCTATGTAATTGATTAAATAGTTATAATTGTTCGTTAAAACATGTAATATTATTGTATTCATTTATTATTATATTATATAGGTTTGTCACCTTTACCATATAAAATTATATTAAAAGTTTGTATGTATGTATGTATAACAAATTTGGATAAGTTCAAACGAGCATCTTCAAAACTATGTAATACGACTTTACAGAAGGGCCGGGCCGGTTTTACGTAGTAATAACTTTTAAATAAAAGTTAATTAAATGTTGTACTGAGGTACATAAATACAAAACAATACCTACATAATAAAAACGTCTCAATGTAGTCAAAAACCATCTTTTAATTTGCATTAAGAAATGCAATAAAGAAAACACAATAACCTAAACAGGCAATCAGATAATAAAACCGCATGGTAATCAGTCAATTATCTTTAGTATCACAGAAACACCTTTTGTGTTGTAGGTTAAAAGCGTGTTGTCCGGCTTATCTTCCGGCAACAAACAGTAGACAACCGTCCGAATAGTCCAAGTGATCGAAGCCCGAGAACACGTCATCGTTGGCTCGCTGGTCGCTCCCCCAAATAAATGAAATTTAACAGAATGAGGGAAAAAAATCAATACAACAGTATCGGCCACTATCGTAGCCCCTAATTTACTGGCAGACGATAAAAACAATCTCGCTACAGTGTGCGTGAGCCACACACACATTAACTTGTACAATATTCATGCGGCAACCTGAACGCGCCCTTATATAACTTATCAATAATGCCAACGATCATCTAGAACCCACAAACATTTACTATCCACTATAATATCACTCACCGATAGAACAAACGTCAAATGTCCAGATGGTTGAGCATCCTAAAGGTCAACGAACCCGGCGATCATACAGACATACACAAAGTCCGCCATCTTGAACTTTAAACGTCAATTTTAAATTTCGAATCCGCGAACTGTCAAAACTTGGTGACAAACTTAAAAGTCCCGATTGGTAACTTTGTTCGGTGTTGTCGCTTAAGTCCACGTTACGCCTATATTATAAACACTTTATTGTATAAAACGGTATAAAAATATTAAAATTATGAACGATGGAAAACTTGTAAATTAAAACGAAATATAAATATATATTAATAATAATAAAAACGTTGTAGCGCCGCTGAGTTCGAGCGCCTACTGAGTTAAAATTTTTGGGTATAAAAACATGCTACAATGGCCTCCCACAGGACCGAACAATCTTGATCCTTGTTCGCCGGAAAATTCGCTGATATGAGGGAAAGTTACGGAAGTCTTCGCTGATTTATGTACACGGAAACATGTCCTTTACGGCCTCAGACTGAAAACTTACTTTCGAAAAGACAACGTTGAGGTTTTTGTGACAAATAGAATTTATAATGTAGAAATTGGATTAAAATTGTTATGACACGATGTCATAAATAAATCCTGTATAACATTGGAATGAAAAAAAATATACTGAAAACTGTATGCTACTAAAAACATCTATGCGTACAAGCGTGATAGTGTTTGCAAATGGTTTTACAAACAGTTAAAAAATTAACACATTGAATTTACCTTAAACACTTCTTTAAATCAGATGTGACGCGTTGTCATAAATTAGTGTTCATATCTACTCCTATTTTATGACAATTTTTACCTTCAACTTGTGGTACTCAAACTAGCTTCTCTTCACAATATTTCTGGAAGTTCACTTCTGATCTTTAATCACAATGTCTCCAGCTTTCAACACAAAAACATGACTTTCTAGAGTGCCTTTTCATCTGTTCCTGTAAGCCACCACTGAAACTTTCCCTTTCCAAAATGAAAGTAAAACCTAAAGTATCAAGACTGGTCGACCACGAGCCACACGCGTGTGTGCGTGTGAAGGGCCGCGGGTGTTACCGGGTGGAATGGGGGGTGGGGATGAAATTTTTCGTTTTTCGCCTACTTTTCCGTCCCGCTCTAGTTTTTCGTCTCTCCCTCATTTTTTCTTCGCTCGCTTTCTTCTTCCTAGTACCCCACCACATGTGTGCGATGACAGTATATGCGAGAATCGCAGAAGCGACGGTTAGACGTTTCCGGTTTCGATTTTACTTCATTATGTGGTGTTTGAGTACTTCCGGTTTTGATTATGGTATATGCAAGTCATACTGTGATTTTCTTGGATATTGTTAAAGGGTTTTAAGTGCTTTAAAGCAAAACATTCTTATTTTTATTTTATTATTTAAGTATATCCTACTTTTATTTTTGTTTGCAAGCCAACTTGTTTACAAATTGCACTAAGAAAATTCATGGCTCAAACATAGAAACACTCCGAAAAGCTCAATACAACAACATTATCTGTCTGAAATTTCCAACTAAGACAAAAATACATTGTTTTTGTCAAGAAAAATTAGATGGCGTATGGATAGCCAATAAGCCAAGCATTGATAAAATATATAATAACTAGACTAGAAGTGCCCCGCGGCTTCGCCCGCATTAAAAACTTCTTTTATTTACTTAAAACAATTATTTTGTAAAAACCTTTCTATCATAAAAGACATAAAATAATTTAAAGCCAAATCGGTTCAAACTTTGAACCCCCGTTTAATCCCCTTAAAAGTTTGACAAATCTTTTATTAACGGATACTTACGTCAAAACAACTATCTGTATGCCAAATTTCAGCGCAATCCGAAACAATATTGATTTCAGACTTGGTTACCCCACTTCACCCATTTAGGGGTGGCATTTCGAAAAAGCCTGAGACATCTACTTACTGGAGCACTTGTGTGAAGTTTCGAATAGAAAAATCTTTCTAATATTGTTTCTCCATACAAACTTTGAACCCCCGTTTCATCCCCTTAAAGAGTAAATTTTGAAAAATTCTTCTCAGAGGGAACTAACGTCGTAATAACTATTTTCATGCCAAATTTCAGCGCAATCCGAAACAATATTGATTTTCAGACTTTGTTACCCCGTTTTACCCTTTTAGGGGTGGAATTTTGAAAAATTCTGAAACACGTATTTACTTATTTTTTTACTGAAGCACTTGTGGGAGGTTTTGAATAAAAAAAACTATCTAATTTTGTTTCTCCATACAAACTTTGAACCCCCATTTCATCCCCTTAAGGGGTGAATTTTGAAAAATCCTTTCTTACCCCTTACGTACTAAGACAAATATACCCTCCAAATTACAAGTCTGTTCGACCAGCGGTTTAGGCTGTGCGTTGTCTGTCAGTCAGTCAGTATGTCAGGACAAAGATTCTTATTACTATAAGTATCTTTGTCCTAGATAAAGATAATAATTACAGTCTAATATAAAGTCACCATAAAAAAAAATTTAAGTGACTTTCCTGATAGGGACTTTCCTGATAGATACTTGATAGCCTATTAGGAACCTATCTGCCAGGTAAACTATAACTTTACATGTCAGATAACTATCTGAATCTTTATTAGTAACTATCAAAACTAGCCATACATATTGTGTACATAAAAGCTTTATCAAAGTATTCCTTATAATAGATTATAAAATACTATATCAGTAATATATCATCACAGAACAAAAACAAACAAAAAATCATAACATAAATTAAAAATACATCCAAAATAAAGTGTTTGATCTGCGTTCGTAGCATATACTACGCAAGGCGCCGCCCGCCCTCGCTCCTATAGCGGCGCCTTACGAATATACAGCGTGTTACAAATCTAACTAATATAATTGGTATACATTTTATTTAAATATTTAAAAGGAATTGTCTTTAAAATTAAGTATTACAAAACCTTTTGCAACATGTAGAGAAATTCAAACTGCGACTATCCTTAAATTTTTGGGTGCAAAGTTATTTTTTTTTTCTTGCTATCTGTAGTTAATTTGCTCTAGTGTTACTTAAATGTTTTCAATTTATACATTTTTATAAATATTAAATATATTAGCTTAAGCTTATCACGTTAAATTAGACTGATTCTTAACGGGTATTTTGATTTACATCATGACAAAAATTCCATTCCATTAAAAATAACACTGAATAACACAATTTTTTTCTAGTAGTCGTATCAATTAAAAATATTAAAACTCTATAATGAGTCATGTAAGCCCAACTACCCGAACTATTCCAAAATTCCAAATCGTCGACTTCAGACTATTAAAAAAAATATTAATGTAGGGTGGCCAGCCATACTATTTATTACACGTACGTCTATGTTTCAGTACTTCAGACAATGTTTATATTTAAAAAGGGTTGAAACACAACTTTAAAAAATGCATACCGACCACAGTACATATATCATGATCCGAATGGAACTTATCGTCCTACTAAATAAATAAAATAACCACACATGAACTGCACAGCACAACTCCAATCCCCCACACTTCCTCAAAACGAAGTCTCAAGGCCGCGCAGCTACAATCCCACTTCCCGGAACACCCTGTATCCCCGCCGAACTAGGAAGGGGGGTAAGTACACACTCTCTACCCCCTCAGGGGGAGTACATGGCAAATACGCGAAAGCAATAGGACTTTTAAAAATTCTCCAGAAATATGATTTATGTGTTGACGGCGCCTCCTACCAAGGCCGGGGGTATGATTCGATTTTTAAACCCCCCTGTAGCTGGAGCCTTTTTTCACTGAAAATATTGTTTTTCGGGGGCTTTAAAACTGTAGATTGATCGCCTTTTTTAAAGTATTTTCTTGTTATTTTGAGTTGTCGCGGCCTTGGTTTGTATTGCTACCCAGTTCGGTGACCTACTGAGCGAATGTAGCCATTTTTTTGACATTTTTTGCGTTATTTTCTTACGATGGTAGCATTATACCTTTATAAGTACATAATGTACATATATCATAGTCGTAGTAAATAGGCTTGAATTAAGGCTTTTTTTAGGTATCATTTTGCGCTTTGTGAAGGACAATCCTAAACGAAGGTGACCTTCTGAAACAATATATCAGTATTTTCTTGACGCTGTTTCCTTATATTCTGCACTATATTCACATACATAAAGCAATGTAAATTAAAATACATTAGAAATTAAATATGATATTCGTTTTTGTGGTAATGTAATGTGTACGATAATACCATTTCTTATCGGTTTTTTTTACATTCTACATTTACAAAGGTTTGTCCAACCTTTGTAAATTTATGTATAGCCTGGAGCCAAGACTTAATTAAATTTTATATAAGAGACTTAGAACGCCACGCGGAGTCACCTGTGAAAACTAAATCTCACGTCCTATCCCATACGATCAGCTACGCCGTAAGAGACGTCTGTATAATATTTAATCACAAACAAATTTCTATTCGACGCGACGAACATAGAGAAAGATTCTTTATTTGTATATTATATATTTCTTACCGACTTCAAAAAGGTGAAGGTTTTCCGTTCGTCTGTATGTTTTTTTAAGCATGTTCACAGATTTCTCCGTCAAATGTGGACCAATATATATAATATTCAAAATTATTTTCTGATTCGAAAGAATATATCTATTGTAAATTCATAGAAAATCGATATATATCTGCAGAGATATTCAGAAACACCTCAAACTTGCTATTGAAAATGACTAGTGCGGCATTTGATAGTTTTTATTAACTTTTTTATTAGCTTCACCTGTATGTTTGTATGTTTGTAACCGACTTCTTTGGGCGCGATTTTGACCCACTTTAAACGGCCAGATGTCGTTCAAACTTTGTAGATTTATCGAGGACCGATGACAATACACTAATTTGATAAAAAAATATTCCATTTTTCAACTAAAAAGTAGAAAATAAATAATAGTTAAAAAAAAACTAAAAATCACGCTTTTTATAGAAAATCGAACTAAAAAATTGAAAATAAATGTTGTTTTTAAATTTAAAAAATAAAAATTTAAAATTTTAATAAATTTAAATTAAGAATAGTGTTAAAAATTTCAATAAATATAAATTAATAATAGATAAAGAATAAAAAAAATAAATATTTTATTTAAAAAAAAGCGTTAAAGCTTTTAAGATATTATCAAAATGATAATCACTCTACTCATATCTGTCAATAAAATATTTATAACTATTGACACCATGCACCTCACGCTTTTTTTTAAATATTTTTTTTAAATCATTCACACACCCTTGTTGTGTCTCACCCACAGCAGACACAACACAAGCATTATATTTAGCTTAGTTACAGGGGTTAAGAAAAGTAATGGGCATCCCACATTGCTAGCAAGCATTAGAAAAATAATTTAAGATCGTTTAAAAACTAAAAGAACCGACATTAAACGTCGCGCTAGTCAAAGTAGCCAGCAGTAAGAAGCATGTCATCGAGGTATATATATCGACGGGTTCCGGGCTATTTGTATTAACCGACATTTTTGAAACTTTACACTTCTTAATTGGTACTGACCAACGTTGGAACGGAAGCCTCGGTGGGCGAGTCCAACTCGACTTGGCCGGTTTTATTTAACTTATTATGTAAAAGATAACAACATAAATAACATTATAGTTATTAGTGCGCGCAAGTTTCATGTCTGAGGTTGAATGAATTTTAATTCAGCTTCATTGTCATACATTCATTAACACTATAAAAGGCATTGTTCGTAAAAAAAAAAATTTGATTTTGAAGTAAGGCATTGGTAATTTGGTTATAATTTTCTCTAATTCACATACCTTCGTATGTGAAATGAAGACACACACACACACACATACACACACACACACACATACACACACGCACACACATACACACACGCACACACATACACACACACATACATACACACACACATACACACACATACGCACACACATACACACACACATACACACACACATACACACACACACACACATACACACACACACACACACACACACACCAGCACGCAGGCCCGAATTGTCAAATGTCGATAGCATACAAAACACAGGCTATAAAGCTCATTACATGATTCGAACCTGGGACCACAACAGAAGGCAGAGTCTCTACTGACTACACTACGGAGAATGAACCGCCATAAAAATGTTAGTATATCAATAGTTCAGTGACCCAAAAAGCGCCATTTTGGTAGGCCAGCTTTAAGAGCTTTCATAAACGGTACAGAGCTATGTTACGTTATGCGATGACTCACAAATTATCAGCATAGAGGTCCCCAATTTTCAATATTAACAGACCTCAAAAGAAAGAGGTCCTCAATTTGCTAGCATTTTCAACCGACTTCCAAAAAAGGGAGGTTCTAAATTTGTCCATGTATGTTATTTTTGTATGCGTGTTGAAAATTAGAAATGTTAGAAATTATAAGGAATGAAAGCGGTAGATATAGAAATCAACATAAAAATAAACCATAACCATAAGGTTTGTCAGACTCTTTGCGTTCCGTTTTGAAGCCAACTTTTTTTTTTACTGACTTCACAAAAAAGGAGGAGGTTCTCAATTCGTCGGAATCTTTTTTTTATCATAATTTTTTTATGTATGTTCACCCATTACTCGAAGATGCCTGAACCGATTTGAAATATTCTTTTTTTGTTTCAAAGGGTACCCTTCCCAGAAGGTCCCAATTAAATTTTAACGAAATCGGCCGAGCCGTTTTTAATATATCAACATTTGTATTACGATGGATTTACTTATCTCGACGACATACTATCTAAGTACTGGCACAGATTATATAATAGTTACTCGTCTACTGGCTACTTTGACTAGCGCGACGTTTGAAGTCAGTTCTTTTAGTTTTTTAAACTATTTATCTTAGAGGCTTGCGTTTGACCACTATCTCACCTGATGGTAAGTGATGATGCGGTCGAAGATGGTAAGCACGCTAGGTCTAGAATGAGAACTGGCTCTCAAGGATAGCTGCCGGAACACATTAGATGTTTTGGCGACAGATTTTCTAACTTGAGGGTGGTAGCTCGCTTGGCAGACACTAAATAGTCTCCTACCACCATGCGGGGGTTGTAGATTTCTAAACGATGTTTTTCTTTCAACGGAGGGCCACTATTCAGTTTCACCACACATCTGTTGAGTTTCAGGGAACTAACATGTTTTTTTTTTTTGGACATAGGTATCTCCAACTGCACGCCACTGAGCAGGATCTTCGGCTACTCTCATCCAGCCCCAGCCAGTTTCACAGAAAAGATCATCGCTCCACCTAGTCTGAGGATGTCGGGCTTCGCTTGCCGTTCCGCGGTCTCCACTCAAAGAACTCCTTAACTCCAACGGTAATCGGTTCATGATTATAAAAGCACCGACTATGATACTATCTGATGTCGACTGTCTCGACCTAGGTTTCGTGCATGTCCGATGCACTTCCTCGGGAGTTAACGCAGCGAGATCGCGACGACACGCGCATGCTCGAAACCTAGGTCGAGAATCAAGAATCAAGAATCAAAGCATTTATTCAGTATGTAGGCAGTATAAATATACGCACATATACGTCAAAATCATAAATCATAAAATAAATCATAACCAATTATCAAGTAAACATAGCAAAAGCAGAATTTAACGCTTTGAATTAGAAAAAAAAAAGTAATGAACCATTCAGCTGTCATCCAATCGTTTACGTCAGAATATTTAAAAAAAATCAAAGTAGGTTAAAACCAACCATACATGTAACTGTGTGTTTCAGTACTTCAGAAAATTTTTATATAAAAAAAATAAAAAAGTGAAATCGTGAAACACAACATAGAGAAACGCATACCGATCACAGTACATATCATGATCCAAATGGAACTGATAGTCCGTCTGTCAGCTGCATAATATTGTTTAAATAAAAATAAAAATGGCAAGCCTAGAAAGAAAATCTGCGGACAAAAGGGGAAAACTGAATGGCTGTTGAATCTACCGGTGTTTCGGAAATACTCCCATCAGAGAAGAAACACCAAGAAACTCTATGGGGCTTGTCTTGTCATTTTATCTTTTTTTTTTTTAATTAATTGTACATGTCAGCTTTAAAATTTGAACAATATATTATTAATTATAATACAATTTATATTTGTTCTTGGAACTTGGGGCATTCAGGCCATGCATTTTTGTCATCCATATAGTCACCTATTGTATAGTAAGATTTTTTCATCAAATTGGATTTCGTGAGAGACAGAGATCGAGACAGTCGACATCAAATATGTAGTAGTGAGTATAATAGTTTTTTTTTAATATCTTACAGGCTAACGTTTGACCGCTATCTCACATGTTGGTAAGTGATGATGCAGTCGAAGATGGTAAGCACGCTAGGTCAAGAATCCTATTCTAGGCCTAGCGTGCTTACCATCTTGACTGACTCTCAAGGATAGCTGCCGGAACACATTAGATGTTTTAGCGACAGATTTCTAGCTTGAGGGTGGTAGCTGGCCAGGCGGACACTAGATAGTGTCCTACCACCATGCGGGGGTTGTTGGTTTCTTAAAGATGTTTTTCCTTCACCGGAGGGCCACTGTAAAATGCGCACATAAATTTTTCGATAGAAAAATCCATTGATGCACGGCGGGGTTTGAACTCAGTTCCTCTGGCATCAAAGCCAACCGTTCTTACACTTACACCACCGGGCCCTCAAAAGTCGGTACTTTTATAATCATGATTCAATAAACTTACTATAACTATAAATCTAAATAATTAAGATAGTTTAAAAACTAAAACAACCGACTTCAATGCCCTGCGAGTCAATTTCAGTAGCAAGTTTGAAACGTTTATCGTCATATCTCTGGAGACACTTATCAAATCTCGATAAAATTACAATGGGACCACCTCGAAAACGTACTCTACCAATTACAAAAATAATAATTCGAATCGGTTCACAATTAACGGAGTGATCGCGTAACATACACACAAAAAAAACATACAGACGAATTGAGAACCTCCTTTTTGGAAGTCGGTTGAAAAGGTTATCGGTTCTTTGGCTAATAATAATAATACATTTTATTTACACAGAAGAAAAATTACAATTAATATAATTTAACAGGATACGAAAAACTTAATTAAACAAAATTAATAATCAGCTTCAGACTATAATGATCACTGAGGATATCAGATAATGACGATAATAGCACAGTTTTACAATCCCATATGATTGTAAAACTGTGATAATAGTGAGCGTACAGACTCTTACTAAATGTACGACCACATCGCGGCGTCCTGCGTCCGCGTGCGCGTTCGCGATCTGATTTTAAATCGTTTTCTGATCGCCGTATATCGCGTTTTGTGTGAACCAGTTGGTACGTATACTACTGCGCTATCTGTTCGCCGAGCCTAGATCGCACACGCAAGACGCCGCGGTGGGGTCTCGTACCTCTAAGGTACGACCACACCGCTGCGTCCTGCGCACAGTCTTGTGTCATAGGGATTTGCTTATATGACCGTCTCATTGCCACTTCAGTCTGCTAGCCTTTGGCTCGTCTTTCTTTTATATCGTACAGGCTAACGTTTGACCACTTACTATCTTGCCTGGTGGTAAGCGATTATATGGTCGATGATGGTGAAAACGCTAGGCCTAGAATACTCTGACTCTCAAGGGCTGTGTGCAACCGCAACACCATAAGGTTATGGCGGCAGATTTTATCCTTAAAGGTGGTAAGCTACTTTTTGGTAGCAAGTCAGGAACATCGATATAATATGCTCCTGCTTCTTATGGGACACGAACTCACTAACTCCAACGGTTATCGGTTATTTGGCTAATATGACCGGCCTATTGCCACTTTCACTGAGTTACAATTTCAGACAAGCACGATTCTATCTTGAACCGCATCGTCACATTACATCAGGTGAGATCATATTTAAGTCCGGTATAAAAATACCGGACTTAAATATATAACTACGCAAATCATTTATCAAATCAAGTATGATGATGACCATGTGCATCAATGACCCACAGTGCATTACAGAAAACATTATTATACACAAAATTATTAGATACAATAGTAGATTGTATACCAAGGGTGCAATATAGTACGTTTCTGCGAGGCCACTTTTTTGAATCCAGAGCAAAATGAAGGATTCTAGAGTAGAATCCCGAGCGTAGCGAGGGATTCTAAAGTAGAATCCTGAGCGTAGCGAGGGATTTAAAGTACGTCGCCCGAGAGAAAATAATATTGCAGCCGAGTTTGACTCATTTTAACTCATTGACATATTATACATAAGGACTTGAAATACCTACAAAAAAATGGTGCATATCGAAATCTATAACGTATGCTATTAATTTTCCATTGGTCAATTGCTAGAATTGTGTCAATCAAGGTCATCAATGGACCAATAGCAGTCATTTTAGGTTACATTATGACTTCTAGGCACTTTTTTTTGAAGCTATATCCATACAAACAAATGTATCGCGGCACCTCCATGCTCTATGCATTTCCTACTCCATGGTTAAATGTGTTATTATGACAGTCTGTGACCACAGATTAAAAATGCCAATAATTCTAGCGATTTTTTTCTTCTTCTTGGCCACCACAATATATGTATATTGTGCCACTTTGCGCGCTTAATTTTTTAAAATTTGTTTTCCCGCCTATTTTTTTTTTTTGTTTCTTTATAGCTCCACACGATTAGTGTATTTAGCCAGTGTCAAGTATTGAAATTTTTTTTTTATTTAATCAACGCCGTGCGCTCTCTATTTAATAGGACAGAAACATTTCCCGTACAATATTATTATTGAACTTCTTTAGACATGGCACTATAAAAGAACAGTCAAAGCCAAAAATTAAAAAAATACTATCCCGCCCTAGGGCGGAAAAGACCTATTTTGCGCGCACTTATCAAGGAACAAACCATTACTTTTCGAATAGATGGGATGAAAACAATTTTTTATTATAACTCTACAAACTTAATGATTAAGATAGGTTAAAAACTAAAACAACCGACCTCCATGCCCCGCGAGTCAGTTTCAGTAGCAAGTATGAAACGTTTATCGTCATATCTCTGGAGATACTTACCAGATCTCGATGAAATTGAAATGGGACCACTTCGGAAACGTACACTACCGATTAAAAAAAGAACCATTCAAATCGGTTCACAATTGACGGTACTCCGTAACACACACACACAAAATAAAAAAAGAACATACAGTCGAATTGAGAACCTCTTTCTTTTTGTAAGTCGGTTGAAATCGTCGACAATCAACATCATTGTCTATTAACGTACTTTTTACAACGATTTATACTAAATCATCACTATCCACCAAGTAACATCAGTGTCAAGTGGTTGCATGTTGTATCAATAATAAACTGACCAAGTGCAAGTGGGAATCGCACTCGTAGGGTTCCGTATCACACTACAGTATTTTATAAGATTGAGCAAAAAATTCAAACAGCACAATGTTGAAAAACATGCTATTTGCGTTCTCACCAAAATTCCACTGAAAATATTCAGTAAACTCCACATCTTTACTGAAGGTACGACTTAGACTAGACTTTTACTTGAAAATTGACCTGAAATGTGACTTTAACCCATCACTACGATTTAAATTCATAAAAACTTGAAGAATTTCAATACTCGACACTGGCCTAAATACACTAATCGTGTGGAGCCATAATAAAACTTAAAAAAAAAATGTATTGCAGAAATGTAGTACAAAAGATGGTGGTAAATAAAAGAATGCTCTTACTTTCTACCAATTAACATTGGTGTGCAAGCCTGACCAATAGAGACATGTATACAATACAGTATAGTCGTAGATTTAATATAAGAATATTTATATTTATGTTAATTAAACATACTAAATATGGTTTACAATTAATCTATGATCATCTCAAAATACATAAGTATTCGAAATCTCAATATCTTTTTTATAAAACTATAACGTCTTGGAGCTTGTAAATCTATTATACCTTCCTACAACGGACCCCTATAAAGACACCCTTTTTCATCCCCCACATTTGACTGAGTTTAAAATACCTACTGACACACATTCTACGTAGGTAGGGGAATCAGGATGAATAAAACATAGCTTTACATTTAGGATTTACTTATTGAAGGCATATATTTGCATTTGGTCACAATCGTTATTTGTAAAATGATCATTTCTCAAGAAAAAAAAGCTTTAGAAGTATCTATGAAATGCTTTGTTAACCGACTTCACAAAAAAATAGGAGGTTCTCAAGACGTCGGAATCTTTTTTTTTCACCGATTACTCGAAGATGTCTGAACCGATTTGGAAAATTCTTTTTTGTTCCAAAGGGTACCCTTTTCAGGTGGTCCCATCTGAATTTTAACGAAATCGGCCGAGCCGTTTTTAGGGTTCCGTACCCAAAGGGTAAAACGGGACCCTATTACTAAGACTCCGCTGTCCGTCCGTCTGTCTGTCTTTCTGTCTGTCTGTCTGTGTGTCTGTCTGTCTGTCTGTCCGTCTGTCACCAGGCTATAGCTCATTAACCGTGATAGTTAGACAGTTGACATTTTCACAGATGGTGTATTTCTGTTGCCGCTAGAACAACAAATAGTAAAAACAAAATAAAGTTAAAAATTAAAGGGGGTCCCCATACAAAAAACGTGTTTTTAAACGCCATCTAACTAATTAGTTTCGGCAAAATGACATAGATGGCGCTAGTAAACGAGCCCCGTCTTTCTAGATCGCGACTAAACCAAATATTCTTGGTAATATCAATTAATCAAATATATGAGGTTGAAACTCTGTTATGTTTCGTATTGTACGGAACCCTCCCTAAGTGTGCGATAAGAGACGCGATGCTGACTCGCACTTGGCCAGTTTTATTTATATATCAACATTTGCATTACGATGCATTTATATACCTTGACGACATGCAACTACTGGCACAGATTATATAATAGTTTCTATGTCTTCCAACTACTTTGACTAGCGCAACGTTTGAAGTCGGTTCTTTCTTCAATAATTTAAAAAGTAGTTAGTAGTTAGTAGAGTCTGTGCAAAAAGAGAACCGTCGTAGAAATTGAGGGCGCGCGTGTTGATGGTTCTAATTTACTGTTTTTGTTGCGTTGACAACGTTGCTCTGTCATTGTCAATACGACTACAAATGTTTGATACCTAGGTAGGTACCTACTCTTATCATTATCGGGTGGTACTAGGTAGGTATACATCCTACATTCCTTCCTTACCTTTGAATGTTGGTTCATCGTAAAGCCACGACGTTTCTCTTTTTGCACAGACTGTAGTAGGAATTCGATCTTTTTCACTTGAATATTTTTCGATTTTAACGGCAGTGTCCAGTGAAAATACAGGACACATATTGTCTCACATTAGACTTAACATCTTTATGTCTCAAAACTCAAAAGTTAAAGCATTTATTCAGTATATGGGCAAATTAAAAATTAGCACTTACACACGTCAAATAACATTAAATACATCATATTCAATAAATAATATTATAGATATAACAGAAACATAACTGATTGCTTTGAATTTACAAAAAAAAACAAAGGCATTGAGCCATTCAGCTTTCGTCTAGACGTCGAACGTCACACTTAAAACACATATTTAATTCCCCTGATTAATGTAGGGTTGCCAACCGTACTATTACGTGCGCCCGCAACCCAGTGCATGTTTCACAATTTTTATCCAAATATTTTATGAAATAATGAAAGACAATAAATAAATAAAACGCAGACTAATTGCAGTACAAATCATATTCCGAATGGAACTGATTGTCCGTCTATCAGCTGCATAATACCGTTGTAACAGGCAACCCTAGATCTGCAAACAAAAGATAAAAACTGATTGACTGTTGAATCTACTGGTTTTTCGGAAATACTCCCATCAGAGAAGAAACACCAAGAAACTCTATGGGGCTTGTCAAGGTAACGGCGCAGTGCAGTGACATGTAAAATTCTGGCTATCCAGAATTTTGCATGCCGCTGTATCTGTAATAGGTAGACGTCATCGTAAACCATCAAGCGAGCTTCGTGCTTGTCCTTTTACCGTATATGATAAAACATTTAAAAAATAACTACCTACGTTTTTCCAAGCTTTTATATTACGTGTCGTGTTAGTTGGTATATGTATGTTTGTGTCAGCCAAATCTTGGAAGCTAAATCAGAACCACTTCCTCGGGTTAGATTGGACACAAATGTAGTATATGTGCGTAATAAATGTTTTTAAATATACTATCTACCTTTAGAAATGTTTTACAAATCACTAAATTTGTTTCTAAATACTTTACCACATATGATCAACCATTCACCATAATGTGAATGTCGAGGCTATCCAGCTCCTCGACCACACGGACATAGTGGGAAGACTAAAAAGGGTAAAACCCTTTTGTTTTTCGGGCCCGGTGGTGTCGTGTGAGAATGGTCGGCTTTAACGCCAGAGGTACCAAGCCGTAATCAATCCCCGCCGTGCACCGATTGATTTTTCTATCGGACAATGGTGGTAGGACACTATCTAATGTCCGCCTGGCCAGCTACCACCTTTAAGTTGGAAAATCTGTCGCCAAACATCTAATGTGTTCCAGCAGCTATCCTTGATAGCCAGGTCCCATTCTAGGCCTAGCGAGCTCACCATCTTCGACCGCATCATCACTTACCAACAGGTGAGATAGTGGTTAAACGCTAGCCTATATGAATACAAAAATAAATCCTTACGAGTTACTTCAGTGATACTTTATCAAGTGAACAAAGTGTAGTGATAGTGAACGCTATAAAAAGAACACGATAGCAAAGTGTCTTACCCTTAATAGAGACATTAAGAAAAGTGTTAATGGACACATGCTTAATAATATTCTAATAGTAAATTAAGTCAAAATCAAATTACATATTAGCCTAGTTTTATAAGGCTAGATTGTATTGGTAGTGAGATAGATAAATCATTGAGTATAAGAAAGAAAAACATACGATCAAGGATATTTTGGCAATAATATTGATGCATTCCGAGTGTTCAATCATACCTCTAATCCTGTTTCAATATTGATTGACCATCCCTTGTACTGCTTCACCCCTCGTTCACGAAAATCAATGTTTCTTAGACATGGAGACATGCCATAATCATTACGTGCTGTCATAATATCATTTGCGGAGTTTTGGCGGGAACGTTAAAAAGTGTGTGTGCTCTCATTGTATTTTTAGGGTTCCGTAGCCGAATGGCAAAAAACGGAACCCTTATAGATTCGTCATGTCTGTCTGTCTGTCTGTCTGTCCGTCCGTATGTCACAGCCATTTTATTCCGAAACTGTTAGGACTACAGAATTGAAACTTGGTAGGTATTCTAAAAAAAATATATGCTGTAGATCTCAATAAAAACTAACAACGAAAATTGGTTTGAACGAGATACAGTCAGTGGTTTTAGAGATATGGCGACCGCAAAGATAACTTTGTTTTTCATACAAGCACTATAAAAAACAAAGTTAATTTTGTAGTTGCGAAAAATCATAGTTATGGAATATTTAACTGTGTTACGGAACCCTACGAGTGCGAGTCCGACATGCACTTGGCCAGTTTATTTCTTAAAACTTGTCTACTTCCTGGAGTTAATTTTAATAAACGTGGATTATTAACTACACATCAACAGAATCACTACTAACAATCCTTTCATGAAACATTACTATTACATTATTATAGCGTCACAAATTAAATTCAAAACGTAATTTGCATGTTATTACTTTAAATTTTTTGTCGCTTTTTGTATATTATTTAAATATTTATTATAATACTTAAATGTATCTTATGAAATGTTGGTATCGTTGACCTCTGTATTCATTATTAAATATCGCTATATATATATTATATAGTAACGTTTGATACAAAATGTGTCCGGCGGGGTTACTGGTATACCATCTTACATGTTCTACCTAGTTTGGATATCAATGGAGTATTTCCGAAACACCGGTAGATTCAACAGCCATTCAGTTTTCCCCTTTTGTCCGCAGATTTTCTTTCTAGGCTTGCCATTTTTATTTTTACTTAAACAATATTATGCAGCTGACAGACGGACTATCAGTTCCATTTGGATCATGATATGTACTGTGATCGGTATGCGTTTCTCTATGTTGTGTTTCACTTTTTTATTTTTTTTATATAAAAATTGTCTGAAGTACTGAAACACACAGTTACATGTATGGTTGGTTTTAACCTACTTTAATTTTTTTTAAATATTCTGACGTAAACGATTGGATGACAGCTGAATGGTTCATTACTTTTTTTTCTAATTCAAAGCGTTAAATTCTGCTTTTGCTATGTTTACTTGATAATTGGTTATGATTTATTTTATGATTTATGATTTTGACGTGTATATGTGCGTATATTTATACTGCCTACATACTGAATAAATGCTTTGATTCTTTGATTCTTCTTTGAATGCTTTTCCTTATCAGGAATGCTTGTAATTACTTGTACTGACTTGTACTAAGTTTTACATGATGTTTGTAAAATACAAATAAATTTCATTTCATTTCAACTATTATGTGCCGGTGAATGTGTGCGAGTGTAGGAAAACAGCACAATATTGAAAAACATGCTATTTGCGTTATCACCAAAATTCCACATCTTTGGGGAGGGTAAGACTTGGACTAGACTATGATGTGACTATGACTTCAACTTGACTTGAAATGTGACTTTGACTTGAATTCAGAAAAAAATAAACTGGCCTAGTGCATGTCCACCGTAGGGTTCCGTAACACAGTAGATATATATTATATAACTATAATTTTTCGCCACAAAAAAGTAATTTTGATTTTCATAGTGTGTGTATTAAAAACAAAGTTATATTTGCGGTTTGCATCTCAAACACTGCTGACTATGTCTCGATGAAACCAATTTTCGTTGAAAATGATTATTGAGATCTATAGCACATTTTTTTTTAGATTTTAACTCCCTTACTTTAAAAGTTAGATGTGTCTATCTGTCAAATGATTGATTTTGAGAAAAAATGGTTTTAGAAATCTGAATGTCATTTTTTAAAACCTATCCATAGAAGTTCGCAGGTTTGATGTAAAACATTTTTATGTTTCAGATTTATATATATATGAATATAGGGAGCTTTTAATCCTTGCCCTTTAATCTATTTTTTTTTTTTTGTTTAAAAATAGTAAAGCGGTTCACAGAATACATCAATCTACCAAGTTACAACTGTGTAGTCGTAATAGTTTCGGAATAAAGTGGTTGTGATATACAGACGTACGGACAGACATACATGACGAATCTATTAGGGTTCCTTGTTTTTCCATTCAGCTACGGAATACCTAAAAAGTTTTTTTTTAATCCGTGTTTATATGACGAAGTAATTAATGCCTGAACGTACATTTAAATAAAAATTGTAGATATTAAAAACCTATTCCTTTTTTTAAGACGTTAAAAAGTTTAAAAAACACTATATTAAGATTTATTTCCATTTAGAACCATCAACACGCGCGCCTTCAATTTCTACGACGGTTCTTTTTTTGCACAGACTCTAGAGCCATAACAAAAAATTGTGTATAGTTTAGACGGTAGCTCTTTACGCCCCCTACGCTTTGAACCCCGCCTTAATGTCCCTAGGATTCTTGATGCATTTCCATTAGATTTATTTCCATTTAGAACCATCAACACGTGTGCCCTCAATTTCTACAACGTTTCTTTTTTTGCACAGACTCTAGAGCCATAACAAAAAATTGTGTATAGTTTAGACGGTAGCTCTTTACGCCCCCTACGCTTTGAACCCCGCCTTAATGTCCCTAGGATTCTTGATGCATTTCCATTAGATTTATTTCCATTTAGAACCATCAACACGTGCGCCCTCAATTTCTACAACGGTTCTTTTTTTGCACAGACTCTAGAGCCATAACAAAAAATTGTGTATAGTTTAGACGGTAGCTCTTTACGCCCCCTACGCTTTGAACCCCGCCTTAATGTCCCTAGGATTCTTGATGCATTTCCATTAGATTTATTTCCATTTAGAACCATCAACACGTGCGCCCTCAATTTCTACAACGGTTCTTTTTTTGCACAGACTCTAGAGCCAGTGCCGATTTCTATAAAGAAGAATATGATCATTTAAGGCTCCAGTATGTCTCGACTATTTTTTTATGCTATAAAATATCTATCTACGATTCCTTCATATTCCAATTAAATTGCCTAAGGAAACACAATCGTAAAGCCTATGTCATAGGGCTGAATGTTCTCTGTTCTAGCCATTCCGAGCAATTATTTTGAAGGAACAACAAATGAGATGTAGGCGTTTAAATATTATATCTATGGAATATGAAAATAAGCGAAATATTAGGAAGTTTAGGAAACACTTTTGGAATTTCGTTATAACGGATAACGGGCTACGTCGTAGGTGTCTACGCACGTAGCATAATTTGGTGATTAGAAGTGTAGTTACATAAATTGCTTATAATGTATCATTGAATTTGTTATGTTTTTTATGTTATATTATATTTATGTTATTTTTTGTTCTTTTATGTTATTTTTTATTTTTATTATTGTTATTTTTTATGTAATTTTTTGTTTTTTTATGTTATTTTATACAGTCAGTAGTGACATTTCAGGAAATGATAAAAAAACATGGTAAATATCCCATAAATAATACTAATAATAGTGTCGGTGACCATGAAAACTTAAAAACTTATTAAATATTATAAAAAAATCTACTTTTAGCAGTTTAGTCGGAAACCTGAAAACGATCTAACATCGACTTTGTATATTTTTAACCGACTTATAAAAAGACGGAGGTTCAGTTCGCCTGTATGTTTTTTTATGTATGTTTCCCGACATCAATTCTTTTGTTGTGGATCGATTGAAAAAATATTTGTCAATTTACAAGTTTGTCATGCTCTATAAATTAAAAATTATTAAATGGGTCACAATAATTAATTAAAATAAAATAAAAACTAAACATCACAATAATTAAAGTAAAAATTGCTAATCACAAAAAAATAATAATATTAATATGTATAAATAAAAATGTAACTCTTTACGCCCCTACGCTATGATGTAATTTGCCTTAATGTCCCTAGGATGCTCGATGCATTTCCGCGTTTTTATTTTTTTATTTTTTTTATTATATATTTACAAGACTCTTGATGTGGTCCTATTATAAATTCGTTAAGAACTGAGATCTTCAGAAATATGGAAATAAATACTTCAAACTTGCTACTGAAAATTAATAGCGTAGCATTTAAAGTCGGTTCTACTATATTATCTATTTATTTACCGACTTCACAAAAACGAGGAGGATCTCAATTCACCAGAATCTTTTTCTTTTTAGGGTTTCGTACCCAATGGGTACCAACGGAACGCTATTACTGAGACTACGATGTCCGTCTGTCTGTCTGTCTGTCAGTCCATCTGTCACCAAGCTGTATCTCATGAACCGTGATAGTTAGACAGTTGAAATTTTTACAGATGATGTATTTCTGTTGCCGCTATAACAACAAATACTAAAAACAGAATAAAGTTAAAGATAATAGAGGGTCCCCATACAAGAAACGTGGTTTTTCGGCATTTCACGCCATTAATGGACGCTTAGTTAGGTAAACGTCCCATAGATGGCGTTATATTGAAATTTCCACCCCTAACACCTTTGTTAGGCGTTAGATGGCGTTATAAGAAACGAAATGTTTATTAATTATTATTTTTTGCTGGCGAAATATGATAGTGGTATTTTTTGCTCGATCTTATAAAATACTGTAGTGTGGTACGGAACCCAACGAGTGCGAGTCCGACTTGCACTTGGCCAGTTTATTTTATGTATGTTCACCGATTACTCGAAGATGCCTGAATCGATTTGGGAAAATTCTTATTTTGTTTCAAAGGGTACCCTTCCCAGGTGGTTTTAATGAAATTTTAACGAAATCGGTCGAGCCGTTTTTAATAAAGCAAAATTTGTATTATGATGCATTTATTTACTTCGATGACATGCTACTTACTACTACTTTGGCTTCTTTGACTAAGTCGGTTCTTTTAGTTTTTTAAACGATCTTAAATTATTGCATACACAAAACATATGTTTTCATTTGTAAAACGGACGCCGTTGTGTTCACATAATATTCATTTCTAACAACAAACAAACGAGTACCCACTCCCGCTGAATACGGTTTAAAATCATAGTTATCAATAAAAGGAAAGCACGAATAAGCTTGAATACAACACACCCTTTACAAACGGATCCTTGGGCACATTAAGAAAGGGTTCCATTATGTCCTCCTCAGACACGTAGCGGGCAGTGATTGTAAACCTCATAGCTACACGCGCTTACCTTTATCTTGGTGACTTGATCGACGGATCTTCTTAGATTTATCACTTACTTACTTTGAGGTTATATGTTTCTTGCACACTTTTTAATAAGAGACATTTTTTCTTTTAATGTTAGACGATTTGTTGACTGTTATTCTCCGTTTACTTTTTTTCTTTGTTTCTCCTGTTGGCAAAACCTGGGACACGGGGCAGGTATTACATATTACGAAATTTGACAGTTTATAATTGAATGAACTAAATTAACTAAATGACAGGAACGCAGCTAGGCTGTATATAGGATGCTGTATAGGTGAATCTCTGTAGGCAAACGTGTAATACTACTTGTGTTGCAGGTGTTTATAGGCGGTGGTGACACCTTTCGATCAGGTGGGCCGTTTGCTTGTTTGTTAACTTTGACACAACAATTTTTTTTAAATAAATCTATATCATTTCGTTCATTTCAATCCCAATCAAATTTTGTGATAAGTCTGCTCTCTATGCTGCAATCTAGGATGATGGATTACAATCCATCATCCTAGGCTGCAATTTAGCAGGACTGTCATGGTAGCAACCCGTTCGTAAAGCATGTAATGCCAACATAGTAGAAAATACTTACACTTGATAGCTGTCAGAGGTAATAAATATCATTGTAAACAATCTATATATACTATCAGGGGATGTGGGTTCGAGTCCCATTGGTACGATGAAATTTTGGATTGTGTGTAACAATTTACAAAAATATAAAGTGTGAGAAACATAAAATTTGATATCCTATCGAGTTGGTTTTGGATAGACTATGCAGACAAGCACTTAACGCCTATCTCAAGTGATGTTAAATGAAGATGCGGCTTAAGGTAAGATATTAAGGACTTATAGTGAGAAAAGGCAAAATAAGGTAAGCAGAAAGTGAGTAGGTAAGTACCTTTACTTGACTTATATGTGTCAGATAGATGTATTGTTTCTGCTGACGCTACTTCTTCTTTATACAAACATAGCCACAAGATACCTATTCAAATATCCTATTCAAAAAGTGGGACAGTTCCTATACCTGTCTGCTCTGCTTCTTTTGTTAGATGCTGGTTAGCAGGGTATCAAATTAATTAAACAGATAGAAAATAAGTAAAAACTATATTACTACTATAAATTTGCAAAAATATAAAGTGTAAAGTGTAAATATAATGTGTAACACTTCAAAGAAACATAATATACTACAATAAAATCTCTAAGGGCCAGTTTCACGGGTTCCTAATAGCGCTAATATGAAGAAATCCGACAGATTTTTAACAGCTTTTATATGGTGCCATGTGTCAGATAACTAACTAACGCATTATCAAGAACCGGTGAAACTGGCCCTAAGTCTAATTTTAGATTTATAGTTCTCGTGAGTTTGAATCATGATTATAAAACACCGACTATTATACTCACTACTGTTTGCCGATGCACATCCTTGGGAGTTCACGCAGCAAGATCGCGACGAGCACATTAAAATCCCGAGGCTGTGCATGGGACATGCATGAAACCTAGGTCGAGACAGTCGACAACAAACAGTAGTGAGTATATATAGTCGGTGTTTTATAATCTAAGTCTAATTGTTTGTTTGTTTGAAACGCCCGTGCCATAAAGATGAGATTTTGAAAACGTCTATATAACCTAATTATTAAACTCGAAAACAAACATAAGAACTACCTGTAATTGAAACATATTCATAGTTTTCCTTAAATAGGAATACGACTTGCTAAAATAAATGCTCTAAGAAATCTAATATAGAAACGCGATATCCAACAACTCTAAGAAAATTAAGGAAATCGTCAAAAAAAAACAATTAAAATCAAAGCAACCATCTGACGTACAGATTTGTACGCGTAACGCAACATATAATATTTCTTTCTCTAAAACTATCTACCGTACCACCCCAAACCACCCCAAACTTCATGTGTGTGTAAACACATGCATGTGTGCGTGAAAAACTGCGTACACATAATACCTCCCCCCACCCCCTTCACGGTTCTAATTTTTGGGGAATTTGGGGCATATTCGTAAATATGAAATGGAAAAAATATTTCGCGATAAATGGGAACGTGAACCGTATTCTGAGGGTAGGAGAGTCGGATGTGCCGTGGAGGGTAGTTGGAAAAAAAATTACTTCATATGTCGTCCTTAAGACGAAGCGCGGCTTCGTATGTGTGTTCTGGACATGGAAGGGTATGGAGTAGACTGCTGTAATTAGGACATGCAATATGTCACATATACCCTGAGGTTTGTTGGAATCATCTACGTTTCACTATAATAAACATGACGGTGCACTCCGGCCCGATAGAGACCGACCTTGAACGGAGTTTGTCCCTTTCTTTTGTATGCACCAGATATATATACCACTAGCGCATCCGGCAGATGTTCCTCCCGATCGCAGCTCCACCTATCGGATCCAATTGTAAATCTAAACCATTCTTTAATCCACCTTGAACCCAGACAAAATAAATCATCAAAATTGGTCCAGTCGCTTAGGAGGAGTTTAATTACAAACACACGCACAGAAGATTATATTACTGGCAGGTTGTTAGACAAGGAAACACTCTCAGCTAGGTTCCTTTCGTTGGAGCCGCTTTGTGTGACAACGTTGTTGTGTGTTCCGGTGTCACACAGACCTTAAGAGTCAGAATATTACAGGCCTAGCGTGTTCAACCATCTTAGACCACATTATCGCTTACCACCAGACCAGGCCAGATAGTAGTAAAACGCTAGTTTATAAGATATATAATAACAAAAAATATGTTTATTCTACTTTATAATAATCGGACGTTAGTATTTTAGATAATCGATTGTCAAAAAGAAACTATATTAAACTTTTCCGGTGTCATTGACCTCTAACTGAATCGAATAAGTGATCAACAGAAGCCAAGCAATTAACAGAAATAATTAAATTTCTCAGAAATAAACAATGGAATTGACTTTTCAATCTGCTACGGGTCATTGCCATTCAATGCCTTTTAAAGGGAAAATTTGTCGTGATTTTATACAATTTGTGCAGTTATTATTAGTCACTGACATATATTTCAGATGTAATCCTTGTATATTTATGTCTAATTGCAACTTTACCTCAAAAGGAAAAAAAGGAAACCTTGTAGGATCTTCAAGGATAGTATCAGGCGCAGTGCAGTGACATGCAAAATTCTGGCTATCCAGAATGTTGCATGCCGCTGTATCTGTAATAGACGTCATCGTTAACCATTAGGCGAGCGTCGTTCTTTTCCTGTTACCTAAAATAAACATAAAACATTAAAGTGCTTGTAAAAAAATATGTTTGTTTTTGTTATCGGCAGTTTGGAGTCAGCATCATTGAATGTGTGCACCGCCTGCTGCCGTGTCGTCCGATGCCCCGCGTCCCGCCGCCCGCACCCCCGCTTTAACGTGGAGACCGTCCGCCGTAGTTACGTCTACCCCTCAACGTACCGACGCTATCACTGCCTCTTGCGTTTTTTCTACAAGAAAGGAAAAATGTATGTGCGCTTCTTACAGTGGCCCTCCGGTGAAGGAAAACATCGTTAAGAAACCAACAACCCCCGCATGGTGGTAGGACACTATCTAGTGTCCGCCTGGCCAGCTACCACCCTCAAGTTAGAAAAAATCTGTCACCAAACATCTAATGTGTTCCGGCAGCTATCCTTGAGAGCCAGTTCCCATTCTAGGCCTAGCGTGCTTACCATCTTCGACCGCATCATCACTTACCAACAGGTGAGATAGTGGTAAAACGCTAGCCTGTAAAGTATTAAAAAAAAAGGTGGATCGAGAGGATGGCGGCTTCTTAAAGGTGGAGAAGAAGAACAAAAAAAAAGCCGACCGCACCGACTGGCTCGAACCACCTACTGCGTCCAGATACACCGACGACGCTGCTGTACGTGTCTCGCGTGCACCACTCCATCACGGCAGAGGAGGTGGCGAAGTACGTGCTGCTGAAGACCAAGCTGACGCTGAGGGTCGTGAAGCTGGAGTAGCAACACAACGTGAGCTTCAACTCCTTTGTGCTGCTGGTTCCGACCAAGTCTCTCGACACGTTCATGGCCGAAGAATTCTGGCCTCCGGAAATTTCTGGAATTGACACCTCCCGTCAAGTGTTCGCCGCTTTAGATGTCAAGTACCTGACACCAAAGATATACGTCACACGTCGTAGACATGTCTTATAAGATATCGCTGATTTTTATGATATATCATATGTTATTCTGTGAGATATATGTACAATATGGGCCAACGTAAAAACAACAATATTATTTTAACTGAAATAAATGAACTTATTATTATTATGGGAGCTATGGAGAGAGCTATGCTCGGTGTTTCTCTGCGGGATCGAATCCGGAACGAAGTAATTCGCCAGAGAACTAAAGTGATCGACATAGCTCCACGGATTAGCAAACTGAAGTGGCAGTGAGCTGGTCATATCTGCCGTAGGACCGATAACCGTTGGGGTCGACTGGTTCTAGAGTGGAGACCGCGAATCGGTAAACGTAGCGTAGGACGCCCTGTGACCAGGTGGAGCGACGACATTCGCAAAGCGGTGGGCAGTGACTGGAAACAAAGAGCCGAAGATCGGGCTCAGTGGCGTGACTTGGGAGAGGCATATGTCCAGCAGTGGACTGATACCGGCTGATTGATGATGATTATTATTATTATTGTTTGTATAGCAATAAAAATAAAACACTTTTTCGAGTCCTCGCCACCCCTGTTCCATCAAGTCGCAATACGTATAGCTCAAGTCGGAGGAACGCGAACAAATATATTATATTTTCCTATATGTTAGTTCTATCATTTATACTTTATTACTATACATACGTACAACTATTATAAGTATTTGTCTATACGTATGTGTGAGTGCACAATAAGACGTAGGTACAATTAAATATTTTTCCCTTAATAAGGAATAGAGAATATGAAGATATTATTTTTCCGTTTATTTGGTATTATGAGGTATTTGGTAATATATATATATACTATTATATCCGGGTAGATATGGGTTTAATCTGAATTGATGATATATTGTGTTTTAGGATGTATGGTATGAAATGTAAGGGAGTACCTAATACCACCTCAACCCCAGCCAACTCAACAAACGAGGCTCTGGCGACTGACAAATAGCGGTATAACCATTTCAACTTATGGCGTAGCTAAATACTACAGGCCGGTGACGGGCAGCAGCGTCACCGGTGCGAGGAGCTACGTCCTGCGATCGCCATCCCGCCTGCCTAGCGTGGCGATTAGGGCATATCTCTCCCAAAGAGCCGCAGATCGGGCTCTCAGTGGCGTATCTTGGCAGAAGCCTACGTCCAGCTGTGGACTGACACTGACTGATTATGATGATGTTCTGGGAATTCAGAAGGTAGATAGATGGAATTTATTGCACGGCTTTACAGAGACAGGAAATGTAATAAATACAGTTTTTGCTATAAATATAATGTTATTGAAATTCAATTTTCGCACATTTCCTCGCGAAGTACGCCTGAGTGGTTTTATATGGATTTCGATTTTACATCTGTGAGAAATGTTCGATACTCTGAAGTATCTGAAATGGGCGGTCTTACGTATATAATGTGATTTCTGCCAGAAATCGTTTGAGGGTATAATATACACAATGAGTAGTAAGAACTCTTTTGTTATAATACCTACCTAATGTAATTGACTCATTCCCACTAGTTCAACCAGACAGTTCAACCGGTTGAACTAGTGATGTAATTCAACTGTGGAAATTTAAAATGTCGTAAGGGTTATTTTTGTCGTAAGTACACGAAATGACGAAATGGCTTTTTTTTTACCAAACTGTTTTCAACCTTCTCCAAAAAAGAGGATAAAGGAGATTTAATGATTATTTTTTGTCATCAGTAGGGTTAATCTACAAAGTGGTCCTATTGTAATTTTATCAAGATCTGAATAATATCTCAAGCTTGTTACTGAAACTAACTCTGTCTGTCTGTCTGTCTGTCTGTCCGTTCGTATGTCACAGCCATTTTATTCCGAAACTATTAAGACTACAGAATTGAAACTTGGTAGGTAGATGTATTCTGTGAACCGCTTTCCGTTTTTTATACAAAAATTAAAAATATGAAAGTTTAAGGGAGCATCCGATACATGGAACTGAAACAAAAAAACAATTTTTTTCAAACCTATCCCATGGATAGTCTTTAAAAATGACATTGAGGTTTCTAAAACCACTTTTTCGCAAAGTTAATCATTTGAAAGATAGGCGCGTCTAAAGTTGTATAATGTGTGGTCCCCGGGTCAATCAACTATTTTACCCACACTTTGGACAGTTTTGATTTTTTTTTTTTAATAATTTTCCTTTTTCTTTATTCTAATTCGACTAAGGCATTAGAAATATCAACTGCTATAAGAAGCTAGACGAGCTACGCAGTTAAAAGGCATTGAATATAGTTATAGTTAAAAGTATCCAGAAGATCCTTAATAAACTGGCCAAGTGTAAGTGGGACTCGCACTCGTAGGGTTCCGTACCACACTACAGTATTTTATAAGTTCGAGCAAAAAATACCACTATCATTTTTAGCCAGCAAAAAATAATAATTAATAAACATTTCATTTCTTACAACGCCATCTTACGTCTAACAAAGGTGTTAGGGATCGCCATTTTGATATAACCCCATCTATGGACGCTTAGGTAAACGTCGAAAAAAACACGTTTCTTGTATGGGGACCCCCTATTATTTTTAACTTTTTCTGTTTTTAGTATGTGTTGTCATAGCGGCAACAGAAATACATCATCTGTGAAAATTTCAACTGTCTAACTATCACGGTTCATGAGATACAGCCCGGTGACAGACGGACAGACAGACAGACAGACAGACAGATGGACAGCGGAGTCTTAGTAATAGGGTCCCGTTTTACCCTTTGGGTACGGAACCCTAAAAATTGTCCCCTGCGTTACCTGCGTTCAATAATAGATACATTTTGAATGAAATATAAAAACTTATTCATATTTTTTTATTTGCTTTTAAATGCATAATCAATTATTTTGACATAATCGGTATTCGTATATTTTTAAGTTTTTGCACAAAACTATTTTACTTTTTGTCTTTTGCGTTACCTCTACAAAAACGACGGACTACTTTTCAATTAAAACTAAATATTAGAGACATACAAATACATAAGCACTGTGCATAATGACTCGACAATAGGGAATATGTATGTTTTTTTTATATATTTTTATTTCACTCATTACATCCATATAACATAATAAAAAAATAAAATACTGCTGGAATTAGTCTAATTATTTTTTAAATAAACATTTAAATATACAAATAAATTTGAGCAGTTTAAACGCCATCATTTCCTGGGCTCTTTGGCTCTTTGGTACATTGTGACGTCACGCACTAACGTCACACACACGCCGCTTGAAGCAAACTAGCTCTAGACTCCGCGCGATTATTGTATTTAGCCAATGGCATGTTTTTATTAAATTATACAGTTTCTCTAATCTCGTACTCATTTTTATCTGTAATATACATTTTTGCACAATAATACGCGACAAACACAATATTTGGAAATAAATACAATAAGACCACACCATACATTTATTTTTATGTTCCTTCGCTCAATGTTTCTATCACGTGGAGTAGTGCATAATGACGTCAACTTTAGATTCGACCAATGGTGATCTGTTTTACAAACTTAAATTTCCTTCGCTTAAATTGCATTTTTAATTTATTATTTTAAGCAAATAAAATGGAATGAAATAAAAAAAAAGGTTTTAAATATAACTCCAGGACAACAAAGAATCGAAAAAAAAATATTTTCAATAAATCTGAGCTTCATGCATATTCCCTATTGTTTGTATGTATATCTGCTGATATAAAGTTATACAATATGAAATGAGTATGTTATGACTGAAAACGTAATTTATAATTTGGGGACAATCAGTAACTCCAGAGACAAATTGGGTAACGCCTAAGATATACAATCAAAAATGGTTGGCACATCAAATCCAAAGCTAAACATCAACAAAGAGACATTATAACATAGATGTATTACACTCATTTGTTGAAAATATCTATTGGCATTGCCAATTTTTACCGTCGTTTTGCTAAAAAGTCTGGTCTTAGTAAGATTTTTATGATAACTTCATAACTGACGTAACTCACATGATTGTTGTCAATTTTAAATAATAATAATTATAATAATTAGAAAATTGTTTAGTAAAATCATTTTTACTGAACATTTACAAGTAAAAAAGCTTGCGGAGTGAGCAATCGTCTCTGGAGTTACCAAGAATGTCTCTTAAGTTACCACGAAAGAAACCGAGTACCTATACATGTAACTCGGCAGACAAACGGGATGTTTTCGTTAAAAGAGTACTTTTGAGATTAAGATTGTTAAGACCGGTTTTTAAGAATAATACTCCAATAACTCCAAATTTCAGGTCTCTACGACCAGCGGTTTAGGCTGTGCGAAGTCTCTAAGTCAGTCAGTATGTCAGGACATTTTTTAGGGTTCCGTAGCCGAATGGCAAAAAACGGAACCCTTATAGATTCGCCATGTCTGTCTGTCTGTCTGTCTGTCTGTCTGTCTGTCCGTCCGTATGTCACAGCCATTTTATTCCGAAACTATTAGGACTACAGAATTGAAACTTGGTAGGTAGATGTATTCTGTAAACCGCTTTCCGATTTTTATACAAAAATAAAAAATATAAAAGTTTAAGGGGGGGCATCCCATACATGGAAATGGAACAAAAAAAAATTTTTTTCGTCACACTTATGCGTGTATGTATGTATGTACTTATCTATGGATAGGTCTTAAAAATGACATTGAGGTTTCTAAAATCATTTTTTCTCAAAGTCAATCATTTCAAAGATAGGCGCGTCTAAAGTGGTAAAATGTGTGTGTCCCCCCCCCCCCTCTAACTTCTAAAGTAAGGGAGTGAAAAATCTAGAAAAAATATATTCTGTAGATCTCAATAAAAACTTTCAACGAAAATTGGTTTGAACGAGATACAGTCAGCAGTTGTTGAGATACAGCGACCGCAAGTATAACTTTGTTTTTCATACAAACACTATGAAAAACAAAGTTATTTTTGTAGTTGCGAAAAATCAAAGTTATAGAATACTCTACTGTGTTACGGAACCCTACGAGTGCGAGTCCAACTTGCACTTGGCCAGTTTATTTTTAATATTAGAAGATATATGATTAAACGTCATATCATAATATTATGTTTCTTAAAGTGTTACACACTTTATATTTTTGTACAATGTTACACAAAGTCATAGAAGCCCCGGATAGAGGGCCCGGTGGCGTAATGAGGGCCCGGTGGCGTAATCGGGAGAATGGTCGGCTTTGATGCCGTGGTACCGAGTTCAAACCGCCGTGCACCAATGGATTTTTCTATAGAAAAATTTATGTGCGCTTCTCAGTGGCCCTCCGGTGAAGGAACACATCGTTAAAAAACCAACAACCCCCGCATGGTGGTAGGACACTATCTAGTGTCCGCCTGGCCAGCTACCACCCTCAAGTTAGAAAATCTGTCACCAAACATCTTATGTGTTCCGGCAGCTATCCTTGAGAGCCAGTTCCAATTCTAGGCCTAGCGTGCTTACCATCTTCGACCGCATCATCACTTACCAACAGGTGAGATAGTGGTCAAACGTTAGCCTATAAAGTATTAAAAAAAAAAAAAAAAAAAGATAGAAAAGAATGATTATAATAACTAAAATTTCATCGTAATTTAAAATTCAAAATTCCTATGCACAGTTACCTATTCCAACTCCAACTCAATATTCCGAACTATTTATATGTTATATGCACTAATATTATAGTAACCGTCTCGTCGTTACGATTAACTAACATTCAAAGGTAAAGATAAAGGAAGGAAGTTACATACCTACCTACTAGGTATATACGATAATGCACACGATAATGATAAGAGTAGGTACCTTCCACGTATCAAACATTTTTAGTCGTACTAGTTATGACAGCAGTGTCAACAATGCAACAAAAACAGTGAATTAAAACGACCGACGACCGACGCGACCTTAAATTTCTACGACGGTTCTCTTTTTGCACAGACTCTAAAGTATATAATACTAGCTAACCCGGCAAACGTTGTTTTGCCATATAAATAAAAAATGGCTATTAAAAAATAAGGGTTGATCGTAGAAGGGTGAAAATTGAGGATTGTATGTATTTTTGTATGTTGTATCATAAAAAAATAGAAATTAAAAATTTTGTCTAAAAAATAAAAAAATAAATTTAGGGGTGGACTACCCCTAACATTTAGGGGGATGAAAAATAGATGTTGGCCGATTCTCATAGATACCGGATAAGCACAAAAAATTTCATCAAAATCGGTCAAGCCGTTTCGGAGGAGTATGGCAACGAAAACTGTGACACGAGAATTTTATATTTTAGATATATTTTATATGCTAACTTTATTACCTGTAGTCGTAGCATATTATCGATAAGTATCTCCAGAGATATGAGGATAAACGTCTCTAACTTGCTACTGAAACTGACTCGGGGTCACGCGGCATGGAAGTCTGTTTTTAACCGACTTAAAAAAAAGGAGGAGGTTTCTCAATTCGACCGTATATATATATATATATATATTTTTATGTTTGTTCGCGGATAACTTTATGAACCAATTTTGATTATTCTTTTTTTGTTGGAAAGACGATATCCCAAGTGTGGTACCATGGTAATTTTATCGAGGTCTGATTAGTATCTCACGAGATATGGAACATAAACATAAACATCTCAAAATTGGTACTGAAAACTAATAACGCGGCATTGAAGTCGGTTCTTTTTTAGTTTTTTAAACGATCTTATTTAATGTATAACTTAATCTTAACCATTTAATTTTTAAACTATCTCAATTATTAATTAATTATTTCTAACCTGTGAAAAATGACAGCTGTCAGATTTAAGGAACACAACAGTAGCGCCGCCTGTAGTGAGCAAAAGTCAGTTTATTAACCCCATCGCACAGAATAGATGATACTTTGTGCTACAGTCCGGCAAGTATAACTTGGCGCGGCTGTGCGCCACTGTGCTTTTACTTTGTACTTTGATAACAGTTTCTCTTTTTTCTTTTTTCTCTTAAACCACTTTTAATTACTTTTGGCATTATTGAACTATTTTAATGTAGCAGATTTATCAACAATAATGTCGCGGTAATCTCGCAAACGTCAAACTCACAGTTTCAAGAGAGCGGAACTAGTTCCAAAAACCACCACCGTCAAGTTATACTTGTGGGACTGTACGTACCCATTGTCAGCGGGTCTACGACCACCTTAGACCATTTTGAATGGTGTAAGATGCTAGCATGCGAACGAGGCATAGAAATCCACTCGCACATATAAGTCAACAAAATTTTATTAAATTAAAAAAGTGGCCAAGTGCAAGTCGGACTAGCACTCATAGGGTTCCGTATCACAGTACAATGTTATATGAGATAGAATGAAAAATGCTGAAAAATACAAATATAATTTTTCGTTAGTGATAATTTACGTTTTTTTCATAGTGTTTGTATGAATGATAAAGTTATATTTGCGGTTTTTAAGAATGTGAGACCTACAGCATAATTATATTTCGATGTACGCCATCATCATCATCACATATGTACGCACTTAAGAATATATAAATACACACACACTTATTTAAACTATAACGCACCAAATTTTCACATTACCGCTGGTATTTATTTTTACAAGCTTTACCTCTACTTCGCGGCGAATTTATTTGTCCGTCACAAATCTTGCGATTGATTTTAGAGCGACTTCCAGGGGTTCGATTGAGCTGACATTTTGCATACATGTGTAAATCGCGTGACAATGCGATGTTATGATGACATGGTGCTGGTCTGATGATGGAGCTGGAAGGTCGCCAAAGGAATTTTGAATGGTCAAAGACGACCACATAATGTTGCGTTGATGATATTGAAATGGGAGGACCATAGAGATGAATCCTACTGATTAAAAAATCTTTAAAATCATTTCACAATTATTGGAGGAGTAATGGGTCAAAAAACATACAAATAAGATCGTTTAAAAAACTAAAAGAAACGACTTCAAATGCCGCGCTATTAATTTTCTGTACAAGTTTGAGGTTATCTACATATCTCTGGAGATACTTATCAAATCTCGATGAAATTACTATGGTACCACCCTAGGGATATCTCCTTTCCAACAAAAAAATAATCTACAAAATCAGTACATAAACGACGAAGTTATCCGCGAACACACATAAAGAAATTAAAGGCGCGGGTAGGTAGGGCTACCTATCGCCTTTGTTAGGACGAGGTCTGAGGTCGCGTCGAAATAAAACAATGGTTGTTGCACTATATGATGTTCTTATTAGAATTTTTAGTTGCTGTCCATGTGTTATAATACTGGCGGTTAACTCCCTTATAAAAACATATTTCGTTCTCCCGTCAACGTCACTTTGACGTGGGAACGCGCGCTGTCGTTTTTTAGCATTGCGCTTCGCACATCAGAGGCATTTTGCCACCCGAATGGATGGGCAAAACGCCACACCACCCCCCTACGGAGAAGGAGAATCCGTGGGAAAAGAAAAAATAAAATAAAAAATCAAAGGTCAAAAGGTTTGCAAAAATGAACTTTACGACCTGACCGGGTAGTGTATTGTGGTGAATGTGAGGAAGGAGCAGCGGGAGAAGATGAAGAGGATCCAGAATGAGGAGAGAGAACTCTAGAAGGATGTGATGATGACACTGGATGATGTGCAGGATGAGACGGCGTCGATACTGGATCAACAGGACTCGGCTGTTCGATGAACGCTGGCTTGAGCCTGTCGATACTGACATTCACCTGTCTGCCTTTTAAATCGATCGAGAAAGTTTTTCCGTCCTCAGATCGAGATATCACGCGATGAGGACCAGAATAGGGTGGCTGCAAAGACCGACGAACAGTGTCATCCCTCAGCATGACGTGAGATGCAGTGGATAGGTTTTTAAAAACAAAAACCGAAGGCTTAGAATGATGAGAAGCCGGAGTGGGTCGCAATTTGGACATATATTGCCTTAACTTGACGACAAAATCCGAAGGCTCCTCATAGCCAGTAGCGTCGGGAGAAACAGTTAAAAGTTCCCCTGGGAGCGCTAATGTCTCACCATACAGCATTTCTGCTACGGTTGATTTTATATCCTCTTTAAATGCAGAGCGCATGCCTAACAAAACAAGAGGCAAGGCACTCGACCAAGAACTGTCATGACACATCAGGGACGCTTTTAACTGCCGATGCATGCGCTCAACGAGCCCATTAGCGCAAGGGTGATAGCTGGTGGTACGAATACGTTTGGCACCAAACAGATCGGTAAGGCGTCTGAAAAGGTCAGATTCGAACTGCCGTCCCTGATCAGTCGTGATAACCGCAGGGACGCCGAATCGAGCTATCCAGCCATCCACAAAGGTCTTGGCTACTTCCTCTGCCGTTATCCCACTCATAGGCCACGCTTCGGGCCACCTAGTGTAACGGTCAACAGCAGTGAGGCAGTATTGAAAGCCAGAGGAAGAAGGCATAGGTCCGATAATGTCTATGTGGACATGCTTGAGCCGAGATGTGGGACTGGAGATATGTCCGAGCGGAGACTGAGTATGCCGAGTCACTTTGCTTCGCTGACAAGCTATGCAAGTTTGGCACCAGCGACGGCAATCCTTGGCAATACCTGGCCAAACGAAACGGTCAGAGACCAGACGAACAGTCGCCTTGGTACCTGGGTGACTCAGGTTATGCAGTTTGTCAAAAATACTTTTCCGCATAGGTTCCGGTACAAATGGTCGCGGTCGTCCTGTGTAAGTATCGCAGACCAAAGTTGTGTTAGTGCCGGGAACAACGATGTTCTCTAATTTTAGAGAAGAATCTTTATCGTTACGATACTTTTTCAACTCGTCGTCGAGTTGTTGGCAAGAAGCAAGTGCAGAGTGATCTGCTTCGATACTAATGGCTTCGATGCGGGACATAGCGTCTGCTACCGTATTATCAACCCCTTTTACGTGGACAATGTCCGTGGTAAATTGGGAGATAAACGAGAGTTGATTTAGTTGGACCGGTGGAAGCCTCTCGCGACGCTGCGAGAAAGCGTAAATGATCGGCTTGTGGTCCGTGTAAATTGTGACTTGCTGCGCAACCAGAAAATGGCGATAATGCTGCACACTCTCGTAAATCGCAAGGAGTTCCCTGTAATATGCTGGCCATTCGGACTGTCGGGGCTTCAGCTTTTTGCTGAAGAAACCCAAAGGTTCCCAAGCATCACCAACTTTCTGCTGAAGGCAGGCACCAACGTGCGAGTTCGAAGCGTCGGTGAAGAGCCCCAGCTCAGCATTCGGCAATGGGTGAGCCAGAAGAGCAGCGGATGACAGGCTGTCTTTACAGGCCATAAAACTCTCTTCAAGTTCAGGCGTCCAAGAAACCGGTGTGGAACCTTTGCCTTGGGAAGCCACTATCGCATTGACCAGCGGTGCTTGCAACTCTGCAGCGTTTCGCAAAAAACGTCGATAGTAGTTGACCATTCCAAGAAAACGGCGGAGTCCCTGAACGGTCTTGGGCAAGGGAAAATCCTTGAGAGCCTGAATGCGCTCAGTTGGTGGCCGCGTTCCTTCAGAGGAAATGCGGTTCCCGAGGAAAGTTACCTCAGGAGCACCAAACACGCACTTTGCAGAATTGATGACAATGCCGTAATCTTCAAGTCGCTTGAAGAGTATACGGAGGTGCTCAGCGTGCCGAGTGGCGTCGCGAGAGTACACTAAAATGTCATCAACGTAGGCAAAGCAGAAGTCCAGACCCTGTACAACTTCATCTATGAACCGTTGGAAAGTTTGGCCTGCGTTGCGCAAACCAAAGGTCATGTAGTTGAATTCGTACAGGCCAAAGGGGGTGATGATGGCCGTTTTACATATGTCCTCAGGCGCAACGGGAATCTGCTGGTATGCCTTGACGAGATCGATTGTACTAAATATAGTACAACCAGCTATGTTATGACCAACATCACCAATAAAGCGGACTGGGTATCTATCGGGTACTGTGCGTGCATTCAGTGCGCGATAGTCACCGCAAGGTCGCCAGGTGCCGTCTCTTTTAGGTACCATGTGAAGGGGAGAGGACCATGGACTTTTTGAAGGTCTTGCTGTTCCACACTGGACCATGTCATCAAAAACCTTTTTAGTCTCCTGAAGTTTTTGAGGAGCCAGGCGCCTAGGACGACAAGAGACGGGGGCACCTTCAGTAGTCAGGATGTGATGGACGGTGTTATGCTTCGGCTCCCGAATGAGTCCTGGTGGCTTTGTGATTGATGGAAATTCCGCAAGAAGCGCACCAAATCCGGACGATGGAGCAGAAACAACTTTAACACTGGTCTGATCTAGTGTTGCAACGGCAGCGATACATGACAACCCAGTACTGCTATCGACAAGCCTTTTACTGGCACAATCTGGCATAAGCCGATAGTGTGCCAGAAAGTCGGAACCGATAATGGCGGTGTTGACGTCAGCGACGATAAACTGCCACTGAAAGGCGCGTCGCAGACCCAGATTGAGCGTCATTTGTATGTGGCCAAAGGTGCGAATCTCACTACCATTGGCAGCAGCCAGTGTGTAGTTTGACCGCGTTGGCTTATTCGCTAGCCATTGGTACGGATAGCAGGAGAGGTCCGACCCTGTGTCTATTAAAAACCGGCGTTTCGAAACGCTTTCGGTGACAAATAATCGGCGACTCTCCGAATAGCAGTCAGTGGTCGCCGCTAATGACTGCTGTTTGAGTTTCCCGACGGCAGGGACGTCCAAGTGCATGGTTTTACACATTTAACCGCTTTAGTACCAAACCTCCTATGGTAAAAACAAAGTTTGGATTTACCAGCGGACTGTGAGCGTTCACGCTGGTTTGAGTTACTCCGTGACCTATCCCTACTCCGGTCAGCTGGTAGTGCAGCGATCTGGCGCGTGAGATCATCAAGGCGCCGTGTAATGTCGTCTAGCGATGAAGGCGAGACGGCAGAAGTGCTCGCTGAGAAAACAGCTGATGACCGAGGAGCTGCAACAACGGGCGATACTTCTAAAATTTTGTCTGCTAGCTCTGCAACTTTATCTAAAGCAAGCTCAGACTGAGCAGCCAAAATTGCCTGAAGGTGTTGTGGGAGGCGGCGCATCCAAAGCTGGCGAAGCAAATTTTCATCCGAAAGAGTGTTCCCAGCCAAAGACCTAAGATGTCTTAAAAACTGGGAGGGGCGGCGATCGCCCAGCTCCTCATCGCTAACAAACTTTCGGACACGTTGCTCCTCAGATGTGGAAAGCCTACGGATAAGCTCAGCTTTTAACCTACCATATTTGTCTGCGGGCGGTGGATGAAGAATAATATCTTCAACTTCTCCAATAACCCGAGTGTCCAACTGAGCAACAACATAATTAAATTTTGTTAGATCAGCGGAGATACCTGAAATGGTAAATTGAGCCTCAACCTGAGCAAACCAGATAGCGGGCCGGTCAGGCCAAAAAGGAGGAAGCTTAACAGCAACTTTACATATTGCGGGGGAAACGGGGTCCGAGGTGGGTGTGTTAGTGCTGTCACCTTTTAATTTTTGCAATTCAGCAAGCAATAAAACATTTTGTTGCTGTAATAATGAGTTTTGCTCTTGTGCGGATTGCAAGTTAGCTTCCATCTCCGTAGTTGGGTTAGTACACTATAAAAACCGTACAATATAAATGGTTATAAGCTATAAAACACACACAGTAATACAAACACAAAACAATAAACAAGACAGCAATATAAAAGGCAAAACACACAGATAAAATATATAGTTAATGTTATCAAAAATTAACAGCCCCGGTGTAAAAAAAAGTTAAATATTAATAATTCCCACACAATATAATAAAAAAAACTCAAATGCAATTTTGTTATGTAAATGCCAATGTCCACAGTTGTTTAAATAATACTAATAATAACCACACAAAATAATAATATAAAAACGAAGTCGAATGCAATTTTGTTAAGGTTATGCTAATGTCCAAAATTTTAGTAAGTCCAGGCACCAATATTAGTATAGGAAAAATAGCACGTACTAAAATCACTCCAGCGCAGTGTTGGTCTCCAGCGACAGGCCTCAGGCACACGTATCTCTACACGTCGTTTCGTTGTAGAATCCAGAAAACTGATACCATGAATCGATGAAGCGAAGACACGTCGAGATAGCCACGAATGTGATAAGACACTCGTCGCAGCTGGCGTCGTATCACGGGGATCAGGATACTAATTACGAAGCGATGACACGTCGTGGTAGCCCAATGTGGTCGTCGTGAATCCAAAGACTCGTTATGTGAGGATGCATGCATTGGGAAACGCGGATTGTTGACCTCGTCGATACGTAGATACACGTAGAGTTGAACTCTTCTGCTCAGACGGCTGAAGTCGGGTCACCATTAAAGGCGCGGGTAGGTAGGGCTACCTATCGCCTTTGTTAGGACGAGGTCTGAGGTCGCGTCGAAATAAAACAATGGTTGTTGCACTATATGATGTTCTTATTAGAATTTTTAGTTGCTGTCCATGTGTTATAATACTGGCGGTTAACTCCCTTATAAAAACATATTACGTTCTCCCGTCAACGTCACTTTGACGTGGGAACGCGCGCTGTCGTTTTTTAGCATTGCGCTTCGCACATCAGAGGCATTTTGCCACCCGAATGGATGGGCAAAACGCCACAAAATATTATGTAAGGTCTATTTGAGAAACAGTCTCTTTTTTTAAAGTCGGTTAAAAAAGATAATAAAACATACTGACGAATTGAGAAACCTCTGCTTTATTAGAGGTTGGTTTAAAATCGACGCTATGGCTATATACAGTTGCGAATTGCAAAAACACGGGAATACATTAATGAAGTTTAAATTTGTATATATTTTTTTACTACCTACCAAATTTAAGATTTGTAAAAATGAAATGAAAATGTTACACTTTGGCGTATTTCATCATTTAATTGATTTGGTCGAATTTATTGTAACTTTTTAACCAAATAGGTTTGCGAACAAACAATAATAAAAGTGCAAAATAAGGTGGCTTTTAAGAATTATTAACATTAGCGCCACCTACGTAGAGCTTTCATAATTTAATTTCATTGGGTGGAGACCGCGGAACGGCAAGCGTAGTGTGGGACGTCCTCAGACTAGATGAAGCGATGATAAATGCAAAGTGGCTGGTAAGAATAGTAAGAGCTGGACGAGAGTCGCTGAGGATCGTTCTAAATGACGTACCTAACTGTTATTGAAGAGACCTATGTCCAGCAGGCATAAGCCTCTTCAGTAGACCGTACAAAACATAGGTAGTGTCGTCCGTCAGAGGAAGCAGGTTACTATGACCCAGTATCTAAATGACTGACAAGATTCACGCTAGTATCTCTTATAGGCAAACGTCATCGATTACCATCAGACGGCGCATTTGCTTGTTATTAAAATGTACATTCCTTCTAACATAAAAAATAATATGAATGATGTGGCAATTTATAATGTTTATACAAGTGACATCTAGTGGATTTTAATATAAACGAGTTGCACATTGCTTTGTATTATTTTAAGAATCCATCATTCTTCGTTGTATGCACTATGTAAACTTGCTTGCTGAAACAAGTTTGAGGTAGTGCTACAAGATGGCGGTAATGATAAGTTGGTATTGTACATGTACAATTGTCTTTTTTACATACAACAAAGTCTCTTCTTCCGTCTATACGCTTTAGATCTTCTAAACTACGCAAAGGATTTTAATGCGGTTTTCAGAGATAGATAGAGTGATTCAAGTAAAAGGTTCATTATACATTATAACTAGGAGTAAACGGGGGAAAAGCCGCGGGCGCTGTTAGTACTATATAAACAACAAGAAAAGTCACAACACCTACTGAAAAGCTAATAAATAGCCACAGAGGTTGCAAATGTAGCAAAATACGATTGCGTCTTATCATACCAACATTTTTTGAAAATAGAAATGTTTTCAAACAAAAAGTTCAAAAGTTACTTTGTTTCTATGTCTGTTTGTATGTTTTACGACTAAACGGGTGGAACGATTTGAGGAAATTTTGCAAATGCCTGAATGCCCTTTGAAATAGCCTGTATAGTCGAAACAGTTATAAATTATAATACCAAATGTCAACTCTGCGAGTTACGATTGGTAGCATTACCTTCCGTAAGATTTTAACTTTAAACCACTATCTTTTTTTTTATGGTAAAAGGTAACAGGACAAACACGACGCTCGCCTGATGGTAAGCGATGACGTCTACCTATTACAGATACAGCGGCATGCAAAATTCTAGCAGTCCAGAATTTTGCATGTCACTGCACTGCTCCTGTGTACCTTGAGATATAAATATGTTGAGTCTCACAACACTGTAATTTCACTGAACTCCTTGCCATTTGAACCGAAAAACATTCCTACTCGTATTTCACGGCTGAAAATTAATTGACAAAGTGGTGGTACCGCCCCAGGCGGACTAGCAGAAGTCCTACCACTAAAAGAATAACCATAGCGTAATCCGATGTCTGTGATTTACAGGTATACGCCAGTCATCAGTAATCCAGTGCTAAATTCACGACAAGACAATGGCTTGGCTAGCTAGAATGTCATTTAACTTGTGTAGAAGAATCTTAAGCCAAAAGAATGTCAAGTCTACATCAAGAATTATTGTCCATTATCTTACTCTATGATTATTGTCAGTTTGTCTTTGTCACCACAGTCCTAAACAATCATATAAATTATTGCAAATATCATAAAAAAAACCTTGCTTCAAAAGTTCACGCTTGATGAAATACTAAACTGTACCTAAACAATGCATAATTTGCTCACAGTCTAACAATGAGGTATAAGCTAACAAGATACAAATGACTGACCCGCTAGCTTCTGTGAATGAGGAATCCCCTTGGATGCTCGCACCCTCTATCAAGACTGAATACCCTGGCTTATCATACGTGATCCCCCTCGAAGAGATAATTGTCGTGAAGCAGAGAGATGCCTTTCACGATCTTATGGGAACACAACTGAAAAACTGCTTCACTATCTTCAATAAGGAAGGAGAAAAAGTTTTCATCGCTACACAGAAGAAGAGGTTCAGGTCTTTCCATATAAAAGTCTTCAATCACTACGGGAATGAAGTCATACAAGTCGAGCGTCCTTTTAGAAGATATTTGAACTGGGGTAAAGTGTGGGCACCACCAGGGAACTTTGTAGCAGCTGTGAAAGAACAGAGCAGTTGCGTCAGCCGATACAAAGTCCAGAACTGGTATGGAGTTATCATCCTTGACTTTAAAGCTTATGGAGTCTGCGATTTAGTTTACAAAATTAGAGCCTGGCCTGGCCGAGTTGGCACTCTGAACAAAAACTGGAAGAATGCTGAGTATACGAAGAACAAACATTTTGGGATGTCGTTTCCTCAGGATATGAATATGATGGACAAAATAGCACTAATTGGAACGGGTATATTCATAGGATGCTTAGAATATTTTTGATGAAGAGTTTTGAATTTATTTTTTTAAATTTTAGAAATGTCAGGCTCCTCCAAAACGAAAAGAAGTAAATGTGTGTTTACAACAAACAGGATTTTGTCGCAATGTGCGTTTTGACATTGTGATTTTAATAATGTTTTTGTTAGCACAAATTTCCAGTCCTTTCCGCTGTGGTGGAGCCCATGCGAGATTCAAACAATAAACTAAACAATATGATTCGTAACGCCTGTAAGAAATGTCTTAGCAAAGTGTATTAAAGCGCTGAACAAACACCGACATTACTAATTTTATAGGCAACAAAAAGTTTTCTTACGCCTTTTTCTTGCAATTCGAATAATGCGTATGTTCCGTGTTGTCACTGCCATGTCTTTATCACCGAAACATTTTAAATAATAGGTAACAGAACGTTTGTTATTCCAAATCTGTCTATAAATAGACTAATGACTGATTTATAATAGACAGATTTTTAATATTAGGGTTCCGTAGCCGAATGGCAAAAAACGGAACCCTTATAGATTAGCAATGTCTGTCTGTCTGTCTGTCTGTCCGTCCGTATGTCACAGCCATTTTATTCCGAAACTGTTAGGACTACAGAATTGAAACTTGGTAGGTAGATGTATTCTGTGAACCGCTTTTCGATTTTTATACAAAAATAAAAAATATAAGGGGTTTAAGGGGGTGGCATCCCATACATGGAACTGGAACAAAAAGATTTTTTTTTCTTCTAACCTACACGTGTGGGGTATCTATGGATAGGTCTTTAAAAATGACATTGAGGTTCCTAAAATCATTTTTTCTCAAAGTCAATCATTCAAAAGATAGGCGCGTCTAAAGTGGTAAAATGTGCCCCCCCCCCCCCCCCCTCTCTAACTTCTAAAGTAAGGGAGTGAAAAATCTAGAAAAAATATATTCTGTAGATCTCAATAAAAACTTTCAACGAAAATTGGTTTGAACGAGATACAGTCAGCAGTTGTTGAGATATAGCGACCGCAAGTATAACTTTGTTTTTCATACAAACACTATGAAAAACAAAGTTATTTTTGTAGTTGTGAAAAATCATAGTTATAGAATACTCGTCTCTACTGTGTTACGGAACCCTACGAGTGCAAGTCCCACTTGCACTTGGCCAGTTTATTTATTTGATAAATAACAGGTACTAATAAACCTCCAGAAAGCTTCGCAATTGACGAAATTGATCCATTTTAATTTGAAAGAAATGTTCGGTGTAAATATACCTATAATCATGTGTGGTTGCTTATTGTACCATAAACTAATTAAAATTATATATAAAAGTATAAAATAAACTAAAATGGTATTAACATTTCATTAGGTTCATCTCAGAAAATAAACAACCGGATAGAATCAAGAAAGTATACTTATTTATTTACTTATTACGAAATAAAATCAGTCTTATCTAAATGGAATAGGTACTGAACACACAATTGTTTACTTAAACTAAAACTAAGTTCTAACGCCTGCGTTTCTTTTGCGGCGATTTGACCTCTTCCTCGATTTCCTTTATGTCGTCTTCACCATCATGTGTCTTCCTTCTAACAGGGCCGGTTTGTGAAATCGGAATAGCTCGTTCATTCTTGTTTCCTGTCGACTTTGGAGCTATCACAGATAAGACACCGTCCGAAGACAACTTCGATTCTACAGTCTCTGGATTACAGCCTTCTGGTAAAGCGTAGCGGCGTTTGAACTGCCGAGAAATGTAACCATGTTCATCTTTCTTTTCCTCGTGCTTCCCTTCCACTACCACGAAACCATCGGATGTTTTAACGGATATCTCTTCAGGTGCAAAGTGTTGGACGTCCAAGTTGACTTGAAACTTGTCTTTGTCGCTCTTGATTGTAGATCCGATGTCTCGAGCTGCGGCGGCAAGGCTTCTCCATGGACGTAAATATCTTCGCACGTTCAACACTGGGCGGTCGAAAAAGTCCGTCAAACGATCTGGTGATAAGTCGAGGCCGAAGAGCTGGTCACGAAGGCTTTGTGGACGAAGCTCGTCGAATAAATACGGAAGAAGTGCCATAATTTATTGAAATCTCTTTTTATCGGGATGCTTTTCAATCTCTGTATATATTGTGTGGCTTGAGTGGCGTGACGCGTAACTTGCTTATATGCGCTTAGATAGCTCTAAACTCGCTTGTGTCTCAAAATACTCTGACGCTGCGTTGAAAATGAACGCTTTTATATTTATGGGTACCGAAGCAGGTAGGGCTCCAGTAAGTTCTGGTAGCATCGAGAAAGTAGTCGAACATTGTGGATTGTTCACAGCGCTATCTAGTGTCAAGTAGCTTAACTAAAACGGGCTAAAATTGCTCTCAAAGGAAAAGTGTGTAATTCGGCCGCTACCCACTAGATCTCTATTAAGTAAATAATGTTATGTTATCATTTTGCAAAATCACGAACATGATAATTGATGAGTAATTTTATTATGTTTTATGATTCATTAGAATTTCCTAACAAAATAGGTAGGTACACGTACAACCTAAGATATTTTTACCTGGGTACAACAGATTTACAAAATGTTCATCAGAAAATACCATAATCGTAGGTATATTATATTTCAAGAGAACAAAAAATGTCGCCACAAAACAAGTCTAAAAGTCTAGGTTTTAATTGATATTATAGGCAGATAAAGAGAACCTACACCTACCTACCTACCTACCTATAGGTACCTATCTAGAGCTGTTGATCCATCCATACCTAGTAAGTAGTAAGTACCTATTATTATCTATGATTATTAACCTAGATTCGTTCTAGAACACTGTTCTAAAGTAGGTACACATCGGTACCTAGGTACTAGTTTTGCTTCCTAGATTTATTTCTAGATAATCCTACCAATGTACTACCTAAAAGAATACCTATACCTACTTGTACCTACTATCGTTTATTAATTTATTCTGTGCTAATAGGTAGATTTTATTATTGTACCTATTTACTGGTACTGACACTTACATGAAAAATATCGTTAAGAAACCAACAACCCCCTCATGGTGGTAGAACACCATATCTAGTGTCCGCATGGCCAGCTACCACCTTCTAGTTATAAATTCTGTTACCAAACATCTAGGTAATGTGTTCGGGCAGCTACCTATCCTTGAGAGTATCGTCATATTATCTTTTCTATGTCATAGTAGGTATAGTATTTGAGAGCCAATTCCCATCTAGGCCTAGCGTGCTTACCATCTTCGACCGTATCATCACTTGCCAACAGGTGAGATAGTGGTCAAACACTAGCCTATAAGATAGGTACCTACCGAGGTACCTATGTAAAATAAATATAAACCTACTAATTACCAAAATAGATAAGTACATTATTGTAAGATAGGTAGGTACCTACATAGAGTCAATAGGTCTAAGGATAGGTAGGTATTAGTATTTACACCATGTACCTACCTACCTACCTCTGAGACCTGAGCCTAGTTAGGACTATTATCTTTTCCTACGTAGGTCCTGTACTAGTACCTACTTAGCTACCTACCTAGGTATACGTAGTACGTATACCTAACCTACAACGTACGAAACGAAATCGAAACCTGTCGAAATTCCGTTTGTGTCGTAGGTTACCTACCTACTGAATAGGTAGGTAGGTACCTACGAGTTTCGTTTCCGTTTAATTATATTCGAGAACAACTGGATTGGCGCGAAAATATATTGAGCGTTCATTTGGCTTTGGAATTCTGGAACATTCTATTGAAGTTGCATCATACATTAGGTAGTTTTTACATACACCCATTAAAACAATTTATAGAAATACAAAGTTATGAATGAAAAATCGACAGCATAAATATTATTGATCTAAAAATCGAAATCTTTGTCTTGTCTTTCTCTGCCGTCAAAAGGTCAATGACATATCGGTACGGTATCTAATTTGATAGAGCGAAAATGCTTGACTTTTATACTCTTCCTATATTCAATGAAAATCTTTTTTATTTTCATATTAGTATAAGTATTTATTTACAAAATGCTTCAATATTTTCTAGCTATTAATGTAATTTTCATTCATGATTTGCCGAAAATATAAATGCCGGCAGAATTTTAAGGTTAGGTCCCAGTGAATGCACTACAAGGGTAAATTTTTGTAACTTTTAAAAATTAAGAAATTTTCGCAGCTTTCATTAAGCTACTTAGGTTTAGGAATAGAATATCATAGAAAATTGCATACAAACAAATCAATACAACTAGAACCAAGAGTAGAGATTCATCATTGGTGTTGCCATATGTAAGGTTAAAAATGAGCCATTTTTTAAATTTATTTTGTACATACTGACTAGCTCTTGAACACTATATCTCCCAATCTTAAGTAAGTTTTATCACAGAAATGCCATGGCCACCTTTCAGCTTCATCATCAGATCCTGGATATCTCTTAAGTGTAAGGAGCTCCTCAAGATAAATCAATTGAGCCTAAATTCGGTGGAGTTTCGTCAATTTATCACAGATATGCCGTGGCCACTTTCCAGCTTCATCATCAGACCCTGAATATCATCTAGGCGTAAAGTGCTCCTCAAGACGAATCTATCGAACCCAAACTTGTTGGGGTTATGCTGTTTTATCACAGAGACGCTGTGGCCACCTTCCAGCTTCATTATAAGACCCTGGTTTTCATCTAGGAATAAAGTCCTCCTCAAGACAAAGCAATCGAGCCCAAATTCGGTTGGGTTATGATGTTATATCACAGAGATGCCGTGGCCAACTTCCGTCTCCATCATCAGACCAGCTCCATGGTACCATATTATTGTTTTGTCACCGATGATATATAAGTTCACCAAATTTGAGTCAAATCGGACATAGGGAAGTGGGTCTAATTTAGCTTCCAATATTTCATCCGAACACGTTACATTCATTGCTAGTTAAATAAAAGCTTGTAAAAATACATTACATAACCTGTAGGCTAATCACTAAGTATGATATTGTTCGAAATTAATTAAATGACAGAGACGGAGTTATGCAGCCTGCATAGCTGCGTCCCCGTCATATAGTTCATTTTGTTCATTCAATAATCAACTGTCAAAGTTCGTGATAAGGGGCTGCTGTGTGTGTTATACCCTAAAATAATTGAAAGCAATACATCCCGAGATGTAGTGTACATCAATGTAATCTACCGTGTCTGAAGCGCTTTATGACCATAAATTATAGATTTAGACGTTTTAATTTGTTACACATAACCAAATATTTTTATCTCTTGGCAACACTTTTTTAAAAACCTAGTCCATTGATTATATTGCCGGATGACGCTAGCGCTAGCGACGGGTAATGGCAGAACTAACAACCGGATATACTTGGAATGTTCTAGACCAATACAGATTTTATGCAAAGTTGCAAGATTTTCAATAGCAACATGTATTTTTTATAGGATCATATATTTTCTTAAAATATTATTGATTATTTGGACATTCATGTTTACAAAGTTTCATTCAAACTATGGTAGTTTGAACCAAAATTCTGGAAGGATCTCGAACATTCTAGAACAATTTCGACGATTTAAACTTTTCACCAGTATTGCCATCTTACGTACAATAGCAATACTGTTTCGCAGCAGCAGATGTGCGTAACATTTTTAGAGTGATCACAAATTAATTATTATATTGTTAGTACACGGCGCAGTACTTAATGTATTTTAACATTATATACGTTTAGCAGATATAAGTACGATTAACAGTTTACACTCTGTATACACTATACAATTCTCAAAGAGATCGCTTATATTTTAATTAAAAAAAAAAAAATCAGTACCAGATATAAAAAAAATATATTTACATGTATATCTACAGTACATGAAGTATCGACTACAGTACCTGTCTAGTCTTAAATGTACAAAGGTAGGTATGTAAATTATACAAATACAATCGTTTATCATCTACAAAATTAATGAGTCTTGATTATAGCTAGGTAAGCAAGAGACATGCTCAAAATTTACGTTATTCGATGCATTGAAAAAAAAACGAAAAATGTTTATTTACAGCTACAGACAAACAGGTAAAAACTCTTAGTTAACTTAAAATCACACAATTAACACAATAAGACGTCTAAAGCTGATAGAATAATCAGAAACAAACAATGATTTGTGGTCTCCACACTAGGAAAGCCTGTATCGTGAAGACCTACTACGTTTTTGACAATAATATGTAAGACATTTTATTGTTGACATTACAAAAATAATTATTATAAATTTCGAAAATGCTGTTGACATGTATTTAATGATAAAGCAATATAAGAAATAGGTAAGAGAGTTATACATAGAGAAGTTAAATTAACTTTCTTATAATTATAAGTCGAAGTTTTTTACAGTAACTAGGTATATACCTATAGCTAAATGTGTTATATTAAACGATCACATGGATTATATCTGTAAACTATACAGAATGGATTCTTTAAATCAGAACCTAAGGCAGGTGTCTATTCCGCTGTACCTACAGTACAATGTTGTGAGGTGACCGTCCATTATTTATGATTACATTTTGAGTTGCATTCATAGATTTGGTAAAAGAAATGCAGTAAGTAAGAAAATGGGTAAGTTACATATTAACTTATTTTGACACCATACGATCCGCTTTCTTATGGAGTTATTGGAGATCAAAAAACGATATCGGATAAACAATATCAACTTGTGTACCTGCTGTTTTTTTTTTAAATTCTGTGAATGCAGCTTAAAATGTCACGAAAAATAATAGACAGTCTCCTTGGAATGTTTTACTGTACCTAGCTATATCTTAAGAGGTACCTGCCCTTACGGTCCCATCGTAAAGATTCACCTGTATACTCGTATGATATGAAATCGTGTTTGCTCTACTTGTTAGTTCAATGCAAATCTTAGGTTGGATATCCTAATTGAGTTTTTGTAGGTTGTTAGCACATGTTTTAATAAAACTGTCATAATACATAGAGGAGCCAAAGGTTTAAACTTCTGACGCGAAACGCGACTAATCTAGAAATTTCTACTTGTTCACAGATGTCGCTGGCGCTTGAGTGTATATAAACGGTTTGACATTTCGCTGCTGCGTTATTTCAAGAAATTGATCGCTAGACTAGCCGTACCGCTACTCCATACGCGAGAAAACACGTGTTACCGCGATCCCTGTGATAAAAAACGGTGCAATAGACTGATAAAAAAAGAAACGTGTTAAATAAAAGTGCTACCAAGATGCCGGAAGGAATGGAGACCCAGTCCGGGGATGTGGAGACCTTCGCTTTCCAGGCTGAGATCGCTCAGCTCATGTCCCTGATCATCAACACATTCTACTCCAACAAAGAGATCTTCCTCCGTGAGTTGATTTCGAACTCCTCCGACGCCCTAGACAAGATCCGGTATGAATCGCTCACCGATCCCTCGAAGCTCGACAGCGGCAAGGAGCTGTTTATCAAGATCATTCCTAACAAAAGCGAGGGAACCCTCACTATTATCGATACCGGTATCGGTATGACAAAGGCGGATTTGGTGAACAACTTGGGTACGATCGCGAAATCCGGCACGAAGGCGTTCATGGAAGCTCTGCAGGCGGGCGCCGACATTAGCATGATCGGTCAGTTCGGTGTGGGTTTCTACTCTTGCTACCTCGTGGCCGACCGCGTCACCGTGCACTCGAAGCACAATGACGACGAGCAGTACGTGTGGGAGTCTGCCGCTGGTGGTTCGTTCACAGTCCGCCCCGATCACGGCGAGCCGCTCGGCCGCGGTACCAAGATCATCCTCCACGTGAAGGAGGACCTCGCCGAGTTCATGGAGGAGAACAAGGTAAAGGAAGTCGTTAAGAAGCATTCCCAGTTCATCGGCTACCCGATCAAACTTCTAGTAGAGAAGGAACGCGAGAAGGAGCTCTCGGACGACGAGGCCGAAGAAGAAAAACCCGAGGAAGAGCAGGACAAGCCTAAGATTGAGGACGTTGGTGAGGATGAAGAGGAAGACAAGAAAGATAAGAAAAAGAAGAAGACTATCAAAGAGAAGTACACTGAGGACGAGGAGCTGAACAAGACCAAGCCTATCTGGACGCGCAATGCCGACGACATCACACAGGAGGAGTACGGTGACTTCTACAAGTCTCTGACCAACGACTGGGAGGACCACCTCGCCGTAAAACACTTCTCTGTGGAGGGTCAGTTGGAGTTCCGCGCTCTACTCTTCGTACCCCGCCGCGCTCCCTTCGACCTGTTCGAGAACAAGAAACGTAAGAACAACATCAAGCTGTACGTCCGACGAGTCTTCATTATGGACAACTGCGAGGACCTCATCCCTGAATACTTAAACTTCATCCGAGGTGTAGTCGACAGTGAGGACTTGCCACTCAACATTTCCCGTGAGATGCTTCAGCAAAACAAAATCTTAAAGGTAATCCGAAAGAACTTGGTAAAGAAATGCCTGGAACTTTTTGAGGAGCTCGCTGAAGACAAAGAGAACTACAAGAAGTTCTACGAGCAGTTTAGCAAGAACTTGAAGCTCGGTATCCATGAGGACTCTCAGAACAGGTCAAAGATTGCAGACTTGCTCCGCTTCCACACGTCCGCCTCTGGCGACGAAGCTTGTTCCCTCAAGGAGTATGTGTCTCGAGTCAAGGAAAACCAGAAGCACATTTACTACATCACCGGTGAGAACCGCGACCAAGTTTCAAACTCTTCATTCGTTGAGCGAGTCAAGAAGCGCGGCTACGAAGTTGTCTACATGACTGAGCCTATTGATGAGTATGTAGTACAACAGATGAGGGAATACGACGGCAGGACCTTGGTCTCTGTCACTAAGGAGGGTCTGGAGCTCCCCGAGGATGAGGACGAGAAGAAGAAGCGTGAGGAAGACAAAGTCAAGTTCGAGGGTCTCTGCAAGGTCATGAAGAACATCCTCGACAACAAAGTTGAGAAGGTTGTTGTATCCAACAGGCTGGTAGAATCTCCGTGCTGTATTGTCACCGCTCAATACGGATGGTCCGCCAACATGGAGCGTATCATGAAGGCTCAGGCTCTCCGTGACACGTCTACCATGGGATACATGGCAGCGAAAAAGCACCTTGAGATCAACCCAGACCATTCCATCGTAGAGACTCTGCGACAGAAGTCTGAGGCTGATAAGAATGACAAGGCTGTGAAGGACCTTGTTATCTTGTTGTACGAGACTGCGCTCCTCTCATCTGGGTTTACTTTGGATGAGCCTCAAGTACATGCATCTCGCATTTACCGTATGATCAAGCTTGGTCTTGGCATCGATGAGGATGAGCCTATCCAGGTTGAGGAGACAAGCGTAGGAGACGTGCCACCGTTGGAAGGAGACGCAGACGATGCGTCCCGCATGGAAGAAGTAGACTAATAACCCGCCTATCTGTCCCATGTTGTAATGGTATTATGTATGTGAATAATATGTATGTCTCTCAGTGATTGTTTTTGTGCACAGGTGTACATCCAAAGACTGATTTAGTTCAAAGAATTCTGAAATAAATGGTTACATTATAATGATTATTTCTGTATTTTTCTTTTACCCAACCTTAGTTCTATGTAGATAGGCAGGACTTAGGTGTAGGCAGCCATATAGTTAGGGCATTATCTGTTCTGGTTAGGGCCAGTTTCACCGGTTCCTGATATAATTTCAGATAGCTATTTGACAGATGACGCCATATCAAAGCTGCCAAAATTTTGTCAGATAAGTTCCTATTCCTAATAGGGCTATCTGAAACCGGTAAAATCGGCCCCTAGCCAAGAATTCTGAAATAAATGGTTACATTATAATGATTATTTCTGTATTTTTCTTTTACCCAACCTTAGTTCTATGTAGATAGGCAGGACTTAGGTGTAGGCAGCCATATAGTTAAGGCATTATCTGTTCTGGTTAGGGCCAGTTTCACCGGTTCCTGATATAATTTCAGATAGCTATTTGACAGATGACGCCATATCAAAGCTGCCAAAATTTTGTCAGATAAGTTCCTATTCCTAATAGGGCTATCTGAAACCGGTAAAATCGGCCCCTAGCCAAGAATTATTATTTATTATTATCTCCTAGTTACAGTCCTAAAAAACTTAGTTATTAGGGAAATCAATTATCTTCTTGTAGGTATACTTTTTTTATTTTTCTGACTTCAAGACGATGCCACAGAATCAATAATGTGTACCATACACATTACACCATATTATTCTTAACATAAATAAATTACGACGACCATACTCAAAAACTATTTTTGTGTAGATTTACATGAGATTTTCGACAAATTATTACTCTTCTGGGACCTATTAGGTATGTCTATTCTGGGACCATAGCACAGATTATATAATAGTTACTACGTAATACATATACATACCCATAGAGTATTTAACGAAAATTAGTACGGTATGTTATGTCATCATCATCAGCCGGTGTCAGTCCACTGCTGGACGTAGGCCTCTCCCAAGATGCGCCACTGAGCCCGGTCTTCGGCTCTTCTTTTCCAGTCAATGCCCACCGCTTTGCGTATGTCGTCGCTCCACTCAGGACGTCCTACGCTACGTTTGCCGATTCGCGGTCTCCACTCTAGGACAAGTCTACCCCAACGGTTATAAGTCCTGCGGCAGATATTACCAGCCATCGACTTATTGTTATACCTCATTTACATTCGCGTACGAGTCGCGAGGCGAGGTGCGAGTGTGAACAGACGCTCGTAGCTCGCCTCGTCACTCGCGGCGCTCGCGTCCGGAGCGGTTTTTGGCGCACGAGTCAAAGGACCTCGCGTCGCACGCGAGTGGACGACTGAACTCGGCACGCGAGTGTAAACAGGCAACTCATTTACCATCGATCAACACGAGCCTCGCACGAGGGACGAGGCGAGCCACGAGTCGAGGGACGAAGCGCGAGTGTAAAGCCCGTATTATGAAGTCGATGTGACCAGCTCATTGCCACTTCAGCTTGCTAATCCTTTGAGCTATGTCGATAACTTTAGTTCTCTGGCGAATTACTTCGTTCCGGATTCGATCCCGCTCGATATGTTATGTACTGAGATATTATTATAGCTATAGTATAGAATACTATTTACTGGGGGAGTATTATAGGCAGGCAGAGTAGATGTTCTTGCTCTTCTGTAATACCTCGTTCACATTGGGCGAATTATTATGAACTTGAACAACTTTACTCGTTCAACAATTAAATGCACGTGTTCACACTGTTAGTTAATAAACTTTCTGTAGTGCAGATCAGATTGTCAGAATATAGTTAACCTGGTGTGATTCTTCCTAGCACAACCACTTTCGATATGATATGTTCTTGTGGTACAAATTCATAAAAAAATATGTACTATATATACTCAAATAGTCATTTATTGGTAAAGATATAAATTTACATTTACAGGACCAGGTATTATCAACTATGAATTATATCTAACACAATAAATGCTGGGGTAAAGTGTAACCATCAGCACTTTTATTAGCACCTAAGTTTAAATAAAAGCAAAAAGCATTCTTTTTGCGTTTTTTTTTTCAAAGTATTAAAATACTTGTAAATGCAAATTGAAGATTCGAATGTTCTCAGTTGTCACTACTATTTTACTACTTAGATGCTAAGCGAATCTATATCATATATGTATATTTTTTTATTTTGCATATAAAGTTTACTAGAAGTGCGCCACGGTTTCGCTCGCGTTAAAATCTTCTTTCACTAACTTAAAACTTTTCTATCGTAAAAACCTTTCTATCATAAAAACACATCAAAAATAATTAGCCAAGTTGATCGACCTGTTTTCAAGTTATCGCGCGACTAAGGGAAATAGGGATAAATATTTATAAATACCGAAAAACCATATTATTGATTTTCAGACATTGTTGACTCTTTGGAGTGGAATTTCGAAAAATCCTGCAACTCGTATTTACTTATTTATTTACAGAAGTACTTATGTAAAGTTTCGAATAAAACAGACTATATAAAGTTGTTTCTTCATACAAACTTTAAACCTCAGTTTCATCCCTTTAAGGGGTGTATTTCAGTAAATCCTTACTTATCGGACACTAACGTCGTAATAACCATCTGCATGCCAAATTTCAGCACAATCCGAAACACTATTGAAATACAGAATTTGTTACCCCACTTCACCTCTTAACACACACACTCTTAAGGGTGGAATATCGAAAAACCCTGAAACAAGTATTAACTTATTTATTTACAGAAGTACTTGTGTTTAGTTTCGAATAAAAAAGATTATCCAATCTTGTTTCTCCATACAAACTTTGAATCCCCGTTTCATCCCCTCGAGAGGTCAAATTTAGAAAAAAAAATCTTAGTATCTACACCCTTACGCACCAAGACATATATACCTTCCAAATTTAAAGTCTCTAAGACCAGTGGTTTAAGCTGTGCCATATTATTGGCTGGTATTTCGTCTATATATAGTCAAAAGAGTATTAAGTAGTAATTCATAACTATTAATTACAGGCGTTGATCTATTGGTTGGGTCATCGATCCTGACTTCACTGGTCAGAAAAACTCAAATAACGCGGGCGAAGCGACGGGTAATACTAGCAATTACTCGTCTATATATAATAACATAAGGTAGGTCACGATCCATCGTCATCGATCACATCGTCACTTTCCATCAGGTGAGATAGCGGTCAAATGCTTGCATAGCAGCAACAAAAAATAAACTGGCCAAGTGCGAGTCGGACTCGGACACGCAGGCTTCTGTGGTTCCGATTGAACAACATTTGTAGGAAAAATAAGTTTTTTTGTGTGGGGACCCCCTTTAATTTTTTATTTAATTTAGTTTCCGGGTTCCGTACACAAAGGGTACCAAAGAGAATTTGCTGTCCGTCTGTCCGCATTTCACAGGGCTGTACCTTCTTGATAGGTAGGTACTGAAAATTTTTTTATGATTACTATTACGGTTAAGGAGATTCAGTCCCGTAAAGTGCGGGCAGGTAGACGGACGGATGGACGGACGGTGAATTCCCGGTAATAAGGTTCCTTTGGGTACGGAACCCTAAGAAGTAAAATTAAATTAACGACGGAAAGCGAAGTCTCAGTAATAGTATTCCGTTGATACCCTTTGGGTACGGAACCCTTAAAAGAAAATAATAAACCTGCTATTTTGCAGCCATCCACTTGTTATTATAAGCTGAGTTTTATGGTATATAATTATATATCGGTCTAGCCGTTTGGCAGAGTAGTAGAGATAGTATAATAAAACAAATAGACAAAATGACTTTATCATTTTAAATTCGTTGATATAATATGTCAGGTCACGGATACATTTTGTATCTATCTGTCACAGTGTATCCGTATTCCATAGATAGGTATTAATTAAATAATTCGAAATAGCCAAATAGAAATAGAACTTCAAAAACGTAAGTAAAGGTGGTAAGGGGAAGAATAATAGCAATCGATGTTGTCTATCTTTCCATCTCTAGTGTCGATATAACATGTGTCGTCTTGAACATCCCTATTGCCTGTATATGATATTGTTATGACGTCGATGGATATGATGTATGTGATGAATTATGATGTACACTTGTACAGATGTAATGGCACCTCCCCCGACCCTCTATAATGAACTCATGATGATGTACATGGGAGGTACATTTTTAATAGTAGAATATACCTTTCGGGGAGCTCTTTTCAACCACAAAATTGTAAGGTACTTAATGATTTTTTATATCTATGTCTTAGATAAATAAATACGTAGGTAAATCTATGTCAATCGCTAGAATAGGTAGAATGTACCTATTCTATGTCTCTACATGGTCTCTACGTTTCATTATTCCCAATTATTCCTATAGAATAGAGTCAGCAAATGATGGAGTTCTGCGGTAACAAACATAATTTAAATAAAAAAAGGCAAATTGAGACCCTCCTCCTATTTTGTAAAGTCGGTTAAAATGATATCGTATGTCTGTCCTTTTTTACGTTCTTCAGTCGCATTTTACAACCGATTCTCATTAAATTTTGTGAGAGGTTTGATAATATATGTATTTTTTGTCACTTCAGTTTTTACATTTTTTCAAAATGGCGGAGATAATATTCGGATTGAAAACTTCAAGGGGTGTGTGACCGTCTGTGGTCTGTGTTACGTCTTATTACACCGACGCATTCGCATGCGGCAGTGAACCTCTGCGGCACTAACAGCCTATTCACACAAAAATCGCTTGCGATTTGCCAGTTGAACGACTAAAATCACCAAGTGTGAACCTGAAGTACGAACGCATATTTGCGTTCACTGATTATGCTATATACAAAGACTCGCGAAGTCCACTGGCTAATATACCTAGGTACTAGTCATTTTAAACTCATTGTTAAGAAATGATTGAAAACAAAGAAAATATAAATAGAGAAACAAACAATAATAAACTACGATTTTAATAGTACGTAGTAACTGTTATACTAATCTGTAAATCTAGCCACTTCTCATCTCGCCGAAGAAATATAATATAATCATATTCAATGGCCCAAGCGAACTGCTTGTTTAAATAAAGGTATAATTTAAATAATATTATTATTATAAGATATAGATTATATTATTATTAGATCATCATTATCAATGCAGATTGCAGTAAAAATAATATATATCTCATTAATTTAATTTATTATACTGCCATCTACTGACAAGTAGACATACTATTTCTAAATTCTATTGCCCTGACCATAATATTATCTCCCTACATTTTCGAGAACACGTATATACGAGTGAGAAATTTTGTTGAATGGTCATTTTGTTAGTCCATCTTGTTGCACATTTAATAAGAGAATGATTTCAAATTCATACTCAATACTACTACTACTACTAGAAAAAGCTCTTGAAAGGTTTAATGGTTATTATGTTGAACTTAGGAGATATAATTCTACATTATTCTATTAGATTGATCAAGGACCAAGGTTATAATTATCAATGTATATAAATTTAAATGGAGTAGGCAGCTAATAAGTTTCTAATGTAGATTTCATATGTATTGTAACTAAAGCAGCTAAAATCTATGGCAATATTTTACCAAAAATTAAACTCCTGCTACGACGTTTGGACTCTTTGAAACATGGTAACAAGAGCGAGGCAATGAACTTTATTCAGATTTATTACATACCTAACGTAGGTAAAAGTAAACTAATTTATAAGGAATATTTTGATATACCTAATGGCTCCTTCTAAAATAAAATATCAATATCCGTGACCATAGAATATTAAAAAGAAGTTTTCGAATAGGCGTTGTAAAATTTTTAAATGAGAAAAGGAAATCAAGAAGTAAATTACCGGGTGTTTGGAACTTTATTCACTAGAACAAATTTTGTATGAATCTTCAAGTAAGTACCGGCAGTCTACAACCGCCTGCCCAAACATGTTAAAGAGTCTCCGAATATGACACTTTACAAGTTGAAACTAAAGCGCTGGCTTGTTAATCAGGCCTTTTACACTTACGCCGAATTTTTGGCAATAAAAATTTAAATTTAATTAAAATTATTAAATGATAACACTTAATGTTATTGATCTTTTTATGATGATATATTTGACTTGTATTTTTTAAATATCAATAAATGATTACGAATTATGTACCATCCGTTTTATCAAGTTATACCTACCTAGGAGTTAAAATATTTTGTCCTTATTTCATGGACAATGAAGCTAGCATATATATTAGTAAATACACATGGTAATAACATTGTCTTAAATTGTTCAAAAGCAGTAGTATCAGCTAATGGCAAAGAGATCAATATTAAGCTCTCTACACTTAACAAAATACTTCTAATTTCTCATAGACCTATAACCTTTTTTTTTAATTTAACTTTATGTAATTTCTTTTGATATGACTTCCTGAATTGTAAAACTGTGACTTAGTCTACTTACTAGTCCGCCTTGGGTGGTGCCACAATCACAAAGTAATATAGATAGATAGATAAATATATCACTCTTTATTGTACACCTCAACTTATAAGATATACACAAACTTAAAATGCTTAATATAATAACGTTGTCAGTTATTCAACAATGAAAACATTTTTTTCATTCACATTATTTATTTTAACATTTGCATACTTGTCTCAGAGTTTAGACTAGCGATACCTACTTACATTGCTCAGTGAGCTACATTATTACAATAAAATTCTCGCAATCCAGAGATTTGCGTTTCTCAGTTATAGGTAAGCACATATCTGTTATTATTAGTAGACGCCATCATTACTATTCTTAATACTTACTACTACTACTTAATACTAATGTTAGCGTTTTGCTGTAATAAAACCTGCATGGTGCGCCTCACTGAGCGGGTGGCGCCTCTGGCGGTCAAAATAGAAGATAGAGCTAGGAACTCTGTGGTTATAGAGAAAAGAGCGGGAGAATAATATACGTAGTGGTTATATTCTCTTTGAATAGTATTGTATTAGGGCGAAAATAAATGCTTGTTTATAAATTGTAATACAGATTTTTATTACTTACTTATCAATCTAGGTACCTAACTACTGCATCAAGTTTATGTCCTGCCATCCCAGCACACTAAGATGAGGTTTTGTCATAATTATTTACTTAGGTGAATTCATCTAATGTATTGACAAAAACAACAAAAAATACTATCACTGCACAAATTACAACTTTCGAAAGATCAATGCTTGTACCATTCATTATTCTGTGTCAATGCTTAGTTTCTAGGACAATATCCCCCGCTTCATTCTTTTATAAGCTCTTTTACAACTAAAGAACAATAGTTTGAAATATAGCTCTCCAATCCACATGTACTATTCATTATTCTGTGTCCAAACATCAATATAGAGGTTCTAGAATGATTCCTCGTTTCGTTTCCCTATAAGCTCACAGACAGAACATTCCAGACGTTGCACCAAAAGGGGCGTGAAGTGAGGGGTGGCTTTATTGATCCAGGGACAACTGGGTCAATTGGAACATTCTAGATTTACATTCGAGGTGTTTACTGAAATAGCGATAGGTATTTGACCTTTGCAAATAATGACGTAATTTGTTTACACTTATTAATGTTAAGATGTTAAGTTTTATGTTGATACAAGCTGACCCTTTAAAAAATAGGTAGGTAACCTATCCTTAATTAGATCAGATTTTAAAGAAAACCTCTTTATTCTACACTTAAAATTCAGCCAAATCGACCGCAACCCAGCCATTTTGTCGTGAAAACGTTGGTAACTATCTCTGAAAATAAGTAGGTATACCTACCTACATCAAAATGTTGTCGATGAATCGAGAGTTGTCTCGTTGTTTTAAGTTACACTTAAATTAAGTTTCAAGCATCTTGACAAAACTCCAAGGCATCAATTCTTCACGAATAAATGTAGTGTAAGTAGGTACGGTGTACATGGTCCTACATGAATATAAGACGTAGAAGACTTTAGTCTTTGATATAAGTTCCCTGTTCTTTGGATAGCTTGTTTATTTTTTGTGTAATGATGCACACGGCTCTAAACCAAACTTGTTTACTATTTGATGACTAATCTTATGCCCCCAAAAATCATCATACGCCAAACTAAACGGTATCTCAGCCTACACGTTTTCCAGACGTTTTAATTTATGGAAAACTCCAGATTAGCTTTCACGGCCATTCTAAAATAGCTCATTAGTGTGGTCATTGTATCAAAATAAAGTTCCTAATTTTGACAGAATTAATGTTTCAGTAAATATATGCACTGCCAGCTGCCAGCTGCAGCTGTTGAATGAGATATTACTGTCAAAAATGTGCTTGCATTATCCGCATATTTGACAATATTTTATTTTCAGGACAGATTTCTGTATTTATTATTTATGTTTCAAGTAAACTATTGCATATTTTACAAGAAATGTAATAATCAGTTCATATATCTATACTATACTATCAGGTTACCAATTATTTAATATAATAATGTGTTAAGTATAACAGTAGCTAAATAAAAAATACCAATCATGTAAGTACTTAACTATTAAGTAAGTATACCTAAAACACTTGAAAAAAAAGAACGCAGTTAACAAATTCTTAGTGATTTCAATAAAAATATTTCAACAAGTACAAGTTACCATATCATACCTTATATAAAATGAAGTCGGTTAAAAACGTTAATATGACGGGAGGTCCATAAAAGGGTCGAAATTTCTAGTGTCTAGAGTAGCCTCGCTGGAACCTTGGTTTGGTGAACAGCTGTTGTATTGTTGTGAACACAATGTATCGCTATCTCGCTCGGATCGTACCTTTCATTCATATCGTTCTAGTAATATCGATGCACCGTACCAGCCACTAGCCAGCCATGCATTTCCAGAGGGTTCGCCAGAGAATACCATAGACACCAACAAAATTTCCATATATTCTTATACATCATTTTTGTTTACTTATAAATTAATTGAAGTCATTGCGGAAACATTAATTACTCATTATTCTATTCATTTTCTTATTCCTTTTCTAGCTGCCAAAAATGTGTGTTGGTACTCCTGTACTCCTAATAAAGAAATCTTGTCTGTTTATCATAACACTAGCTAAAAGCCGAGCTTTGTGAGGGCTTGCGTAGTTTTTCTGCTTTCTTATTCAAACTTTTACAATTTTCTAACTAAATAAATGCATAATAAAAATGTTAAACTTTAAATAGAAACAGAAAATTGTCAAAATTCTATTTATATTTCATAACCATAAAGATCTTTGATATCTCCACTTTTTGAAATCGACAGCTTAATAAATAAGCTTAATCTGCCAGAGTTAAAATTTAGGTGGGACCTAAATTTTAATCTGCCTAAATGGCAGAAATCTGCCACAGATGGTCACACTGATACCAGACGTCATTTGGATGACAGATGTAAATTCATTAGATTTCCAACAGATGGCGTTTGTAACCAAACATTATGTTCGCAGTGAAGTTAATTATTTGATCTTCTAACGGATGGCGTTAGTAGTAGGTACAATATTATAATATTCTATCTAATCTAAAGATTCTATTCTATCTTATCTAATCTAAAGATTAACAATTTTGTTTCTAGCAAAATTGTTAATCTTTATTTTTTTAATGGTAATTAAATGATATTTTTTTACTGATAACACATCTAAATGTGAATTTAAATTACTAAGTTAAAAGTACAAATCAATAGGCGTGATAGTTTTTCAGTAAAGTGTACCACAATAGTGCTTAGCTTGTGGTATAGTGTTAGGTGATTAGTAGTAAGTATAAATAAGTATAAATTACCTATAAATAATTTTAAAACGTATTAAAGTTCTTATTTATATAAATATAAAATATCAGCAGATGTGCAGATCATAAGGCCTTATAAGATATAATTAGGTTAAATTATATTTCTAGATATAAACAATATATTTCATGTAAAATAATATACTAAAGTATATATATTTCGCCTACGTGACAAATACTTTACTCTCTAAGTATTATGATATACCACATTAATAAATGTAATAACACGACTGATCGTGTTATGTTCATTTATTCATGTTTCCGCATGCAGGTGCTATAATTACTTATAACAATAAACAACTGTATTGCGCTACGTATTTTAATTTATGATTTTTTTAGAGCAACAACGGTATCACAATAATAATTGTATTAATAAAATGTCCTATAATATTACTCGGGAAAAACTCCCTAAAAATTGGGAAATTTTCTTACGCGTTCACCCTGCCTCGTCACGAAAAAAGTGAGACAGTGCTATATTCTATGACTCTTTCTTCACGCTGATTGGTCGAAAGAGTAGAGAGTTCCAGAAGCTTCGATGATATACGTGCTGTGATTGGTCGTTCTAGGACATTGTGGAATGTTCTCGGCTTCTATTCGTTTTAATATAAAAGCGCGCAAAGCTCGGCGGGAAGTCATAATAATTTGAAACTCAAAGCGATAAAGACGAAGTGATTTCGGTGCAACCGAAGCGATATATTTGTTACAAGCGCAATTGTACTGAGTGACAAAGTGTCAAATTGTCAATTCAATTCAAGGAAGAAAGTGAAATAAATCTACAAAATGCCAGCTATTGGAATCGATCTGGGAACTACCTACTCCTGTGTAGGAGTATGGCAGCATGGAAATGTGGAGATCATCGCCAACGACCAAGGAAACCGGACAACACCATCCTACGTTGCGTTCACTGACACAGAGCGACTCATCGGCGATGCAGCAAAGAACCAAGTGGCCCTGAACCCGAGCAACACGGTCTTCGACGCAAAACGACTCATCGGGAGGAAATTCGACGATCCTAAAATTCAGGCTGATATGAAACACTGGCCCTTCAAAGTGATCAACGACTGCAGTAAGCCAAAGATACAAGTGGAGTTCAAGGGTGAAGTGAAGAGGTTTGCGCCAGAGGAGGTCAGTTCAATGGTGCTGACGAAGATGAAGGAGACAGCGGAAGCTTACCTAGGTGCGTCAGTGAGGGACGCAGTGATCACAGTGCCGGCTTATTTCAACGACTCCCAGCGTCAAGCGACCAAAGACGCCGGAGCCATCGCCGGTTTGAACGTGCTCCGCATCATCAACGAGCCCACAGCCGCAGCGCTGGCGTACGGCTTGGACAAGAACTTGAAAGGCGAGAGGAACGTGCTTATCTTCGATCTCGGCGGAGGAACCTTCGACGTTTCTATCCTGACCATCGACGAGGGATCTCTGTTCGAAGTGAAGTCGACGGCCGGTGACACCCATCTCGGTGGCGAAGACTTCGACAACAGACTCGTCAACCATCTAGCAGAGGAATTCAAGAGGAAGTACAAGAAGGATTTGCAGACGAATCCTCGCGCTCTTCGACGTCTCCGCACCGCAGCCGAGCGAGCGAAACGCACCCTATCGTCGAGTACTGAAGCGTCCATTGAGATCGACGCCCTATACGAAGGCATCGACTACTACACGAGAATCTCCCGCGCTAGATTCGAAGAACTGAACTCCGACCTGTTCAGAGGCACACTGGACCCTGTGGAAAAAGCCTTAAAGGACGCCAAGTTGGACAAGAGCCAGATTCACGACGTCGTGCTCGTCGGCGGATCTACTCGCATTCCGAAAGTACAAAACTTACTCCAGAACTTCTTTTGCGGTAAGAAGCTGAACTTATCCATCAACCCTGACGAAGCGGTGGCTTACGGCGCGGCTGTCCAGGCGGCAATCCTGAGCGGTGAGACCCACTCCAAGATCCAGGACGTTTTGCTCGTCGATGTGGCGCCACTATCACTCGGAATCGAAACTGCCGGCGGAGTTATGACGAAGATCGTAGAGCGCAACTCCAAGATCCCTTGCAAGCAGTCTCAAACTTTCACCACCTACTCCGACAACCAGCCAGCCGTCACTATTCAAGTCTACGAAGGTGAGCGTGCCATGACGAAAGACAACAACCTCCTGGGCACTTTCGACTTAACTGGAATCCCGCCTGCACCTAGAGGAGTCCCAAAAATTGACGTCACATTCGACTTGGACGCGAACGGCATTCTCAACGTCTCAGCGAAGGAAAACAGCACCGGCCGCAGCAAAAACATCGTCATCAAGAATGACAAGGGTCGTCTATCGCAAGCCGAAATTGACCGAATGCTCTCTGAAGCTGAGAAGTACAAGGAAGAGGATGACAAGCAGAGACAGCGCGTTGCTGCTAGGAATCAATTTGAGACTTACATCTTCGGCGTGAAGCAAGCTTTAGACGATGCTGGAGACAAGCTGTCTGAGAGCGACAAGGGAACTGCGAAAACTGCTTGCGATGAGGCACTTCGTTGGCTCGATAACAACACGCTAGCCGATCAGGAAGAATACGAGCACAAGCTGAAAGACCTACAACGTACTTGTTCTCCATTTATGTCTAAGATCCATGGCGCAGGTGCTGGCGGTATGCCCACAGGCCAGCCTGGATCTCAAGGGCCCACTGTAGAAGAAGTGGATTAAACTGAAGTTACAATACAAACTTTTGTGATAGTACTTTTTGTTATGTAAGACTGATAATTTATTTCTTTGATCAATTTGTCGGAAAATAAATGATTTTATTTGCAGTATTAAAATGTTGTTGTTATTTTTTTTTACCTTAGTAAAATGGTTACTTTATGAGCTTAGTTTTAAAATTATAGGCAGGTAGGAAGTCTAGTACTTGCTAAAGATGAGAGAAAGCCTGTGAGAAAGCTATTATTTTGACAGGAGGTAGATACTGTCAAAATAATAATATTAACAACATAACGGGTTTTAATAATAGTTTTTTTTCGTCTTTAGCAAGTAAACAGTAGGTCTCAGTTGCACCATCTGACTAACCGTAACTATAACTTTTAACCGGTATTTTAAAATGGATTTTGGTAGATTTTTGACGTTTGCTATAGTTAAAGTATGGTGCAACTCAGCCTTAAAGTATTTTAATTTAGGCCTAGAATAGCAGCTGCCAGGTATAGAAGAGTATTTAAGGCATTAGATTGTGTACCTACCTACCTACCTACCTCCAAAGCACAGATAATGAGATAAGTAAGATTGTAGTCAAACGATTGAAGTCATTATAATTCACAATTTATAAATAAACTGGCCAAGTGCGAGTCGAACTGATGTGCACATGTAGGGTTCCGTCCGTACCACAGTACCACGGTAATTACCGTGACAGAACGTATTATCTGTTCTGTCCCGTGGTTCTGTGCCACCATCGACATAGGATCCCATAGGAGGTCGATGTGTGCCACAGTGCAGTATTCACGCAATATTTAAGTTACCAAGTAACTATTATATGTATGTATAATCTGTGGGACAGTAGACAGTGGCGCATTGACAGTAGGCGTTGGACTATATACCTACTGAACTTTGGCCATGGCCAATTTATATGTACCTAGGTATATACATTTTAGTCTGTGCCTATATGCAGACTTGCAGACAGTACCTATAGCGATGTTGTCTTCCAAATTAGCATCATCGATTATTCATCGATGCACGCACGCGAACGAAATTACGAAGTATTTATTATCTTTGGTGTGGCGGGTGGTGTTAGCCGCTCTTTGAGTATTCAGCCGCTAGCCAGAATACTCAAAGTGAATTTGGTGAATACGCAAAGAAGCCGCTATTATATTTAGGTACCTACTGGTAACCAGAAAAATAAATGGAGTTTAGTTAGTTACCATACCACATAACAATAACACACGTACCTAACTGTTTCTTACACCCTTTACACCTTACCTTTACACCCACATTCAAAACCTAGGTTTAATAATGTATAGGTATAGGTAGGTATTCAGTAAATTTTAGAGACAGTATTTGAAAGTAACATAGCACAATATGAATCGAATCACCTTGCACAGCTATTTCAGTGCTTGGTTTATTTTAGCGCCATCTATTTTTAGACGCAGACACAACATCTTGATAATATTCTGCTGAATGACAAAACAAAATACAAGTGGAATGCCCACAAATACATAAGTACCGTTTTTAATAGGGGGCGTTAAAAGTAGTACAGTGTACTGGGCCCTTAGACAAAATCAAAATTCTGTTGCTATTCGCGCTAACGCAAGTTCAAAATGTATGGAATGACATTTATGTTTCCGCAACAAAGATGTAATTCCCATACATTTTGAAGTTGCGTTAGCTTGAATGGAAACAGATATTGGATTTTGTCTAGCTGTGATTTACGAAGAAAATATAAGTCTATTTTCTTCGTAGGCTGTGGGCCCTGTACCGTTATGTCGAATGGAAAGAGGGTTTTGGCGGGAACGAGAAAAAAAGTGGGTGCTCTCATTGTGTTTTTTTCTAAAACTTGTGTTCCTCCATGTGTAATAAATGTGGATTACTAGCCATTAAGTCACAGAAAAGATAAATGTCCTATTAAGTGCCGGTGAATGTATGAGAGTCTCAGATGAGAGTGTAGAGAAGCCGCACAATGTTGAAAAACATTCCATTTTACGTTCGAAGCAAAATTCTATTGAAAGCATCTGTATCTCGATGCTGAAAGCCTTCAGTAGAGTCCTCCACATCCTTACTGCGAATATGACTCAGATTGGACTATTCCATAGTCCATACATATCTATAGTCATAGGTCTTTAATGTGACTTTGACTTGTTTTTACAACTTGAATCTACGAAATTTAGACTTTGACACTTGCAAAATACACTAATCGTGTGAAGCTATAAATATAAATAAAATTAAAACAAACGAAACGTCATTAATACATGGATTTATACCGTGGATTTAATCTTACAGTCCGGCAAGTAAAACTTGGCGCGGCTGTGCGCCACTGTGCTTTTACATTGTACTTTGATAACAGTTTCTCTTAAACCACTTTTAATTACTTTTGGCATTATTGAACTATTTTAATGTAGCAGATTTATCAACAATAATGTTGCGGTAATCTCTCAAACGTCAAACTCACAGTTTCAAGAGAGCGGAATTAGTTCCAAAAACCACCACCGCCAAGTTATACTTGTGGGACTGTACTTGTTATTTTCTACTATCCTACTAATATTTTAAATGCGAAAGTGTGCGTGTGTGAATGATTGTTACCACGTATCTCCATATACTCCATAGCCACTTAACAGATTTTCATGAAATTTAAAACGTAGATAGTGTAGGCTCTGGAATAAGACAAAGGCTAATAGTATTTTTGAAAATCATCTCTAAACGGATTAAATAGGGTGATCAAGTTTCTATAGAAAATGTTATTCCTTGGGCTGATTTACTCAAAACTCGGTACAAATAAACCTTAAAACCAATAATGATACATTTATTATTTAATCAAATCTATCAAATATATTTTTTTTAATCTACCCCAAGGAGGTGTGTAAAATGATTTTGTTTGGAAAAATCATAGAAAATTCAGTAATGTTTGTTTCCACGTAATTCCTTGGTGTGATTCACCCAAAACTAGGCACAAATAAACCTTAGAACAATTATGAAACACATAGTTTTAATTTTTTCAAATTTACTTTTAAGGAATGTGTAAAATTAATTTTGTTTGGAAATATTATAGAAAATGCATCAATTTGTTTCCACATATCTCCGTAACTACTGAATAGATTTGAATTAAATTTGAAATATAGATAAGTAAGTAGGCAGTGTAGCTTAGATTGCTTAGATTCTGGAATAACTCATGGCAATTTTTTTTTATACGAAAATAATTCCTGTAAATGGTTAAACAGGGTGATAAAGTTTCTATGGAACATTTTATCACTTGGTTCGATTCACTAAAATCTCAGTACAAATAAAAAAAAATTAACAAGTATTTTTCATTTCTCCAAACTAGGTACCCCTAAAACTTGTAAAAAATAAAAATACACTTTATGATTATTATGTTAAGTTGGCGAGTAAAGATAGATGTATGTTTCTTACTCTTTCACGCAAAACGCAATTTTGCATAAAAATCTAATATACTCACAGAACAGAAACAACAACAAAACACTATGAAAAGCAAAGTAATTTTGGAAATTGACGTAATATCCGTAATCTATGCTTGCTACTACGGAACTCTTCATGGGTGAGTCCGACTCGCACTTGGCCACTTTATTGTATTTTATGACTTGTTCATATGAGTGTTCTGTGAGTATGCTTATAACCTATAATATCGTTTAAAAACTAAAAAAGAACCGACTTCAATGCCGCGCTATTTTGAGATGTTTATCTCAATATCTCTGGAGATACTTATCAGAACTCGATAAAATTACCATGGTACCACACTTGGGATATCTCCTTTCGAACAAAAAAAGAATAATCAAAATCGGTTCATGAACGTCGAAATTATCCGCGAACAAACATAAAAAAAAAGGTCGAATTGAGAAACCTCCTCCTTTTTTTGAAGTCGGTTAAAAATACTTTTTAACGCGGTCGAAGCTGCGGGGTTCAGCTAGTATGTAATTCAATAGCGCAGTAACTTTTTATACTGGGTCAACATGACAATCTTGTATCCCCAACCCATTGTAAATCCATTGGTAAATCTTTTATGTATAAGTACCCGAAAAATGTACATAATAATCACGTTACCGTGTAATAATTTAGGTAAATTGTAAATCCTTAAGTACCCGAAAATTGTACATAATAATTTTGATACCTACATAATACTTGAATCTACGAAAACTTGAACTCTTCTGATACTTTGACACTGGCTAAATACACTAAGCGTGTGGAGCTATAAAGAAAATAAAAACAAAATGTCGAAACGTGGTCGAAACGAAACATGGATTAATACAGTGGATTTATACTTCTATCCTCCATGGATTTAATACAAACATCATAGACAGAGTAACTTTCTATACTGGGTCAACCATGGGTCTACATAACAATCTTGTATCCCCAACCCATTGCAAATCCGTAGGTAAATCCGTACCCAAAAATTGTACATTCTATCATACATGATGATACTTACCTACAATTTTTGGGTACATTTCAAGCTACAAGTACCATTTTTGGGTACTTGTACTTACATAAAAGATTTTGTAGGTATCAAGATGATGTACATCAATTGGGTACTTACTTACATAAAGTATTTACAATGGGTTGGGGGGTTATTGTCACCCACGGGAAGGGTATTGGTGCTTCCCTGGGTCCGTAGGCTTAGTTATATTATACACTAATCTACCCTACACGTGATCTGACCCTGGGTGGTGCTAAATGGGTGACCAACCACTGGTGACCACTGGTGCCAGGTTTCGGCCGTGGATCGAAACACCCGTTATACAAAGAAATGTCGCCAATCGGTTTACCGAGTTCCCTCATGATGTGCGGTGCCAGTCTGTATGGAAGACACAGAAAAAGGAGAGTATCCTTCTTATGTAGCTCTGGATAGTTATGCTCTGTGGATTGAACTACTGCCCTGCGCCTCAGAAGAGATACGAGCTGGGCCTTATCTCACTGCCGTCTTCCATGTCCATCCACACAAGAACGATTCCATCTTAGACATCGTCAACTGCGTGTCTGTAAGAATAAAAACGGTTTTTATTTACATATATTTAATGTTGCTTTGGAAGATTTCGATTTTTTTGTAGTTTTATACACAGACTAGCTGCGCCCCGCGACTTCGCCCGCGTTTAACACTTCAATGTTATTAATCTGTTGGTTTTTATTTGGTATTCGCGGAACTCTATTTTTATTCTCAAATAAAAGTAGCCTAAGTTACTCCTTATAACATCAGCTATCTGCCAGTGAGTCCAGTTAAAATCGGTCCAGCCCTCAGAGCAATTATTGCTCTTAGGTCCAGCCGTTTCATAGATTAGCCGGCACAAAAAGACAGACAGACAAAAAATTTAAAATGTGTTTTTTTTTAAATGTAAGTACCTATCTATACTAATATTATAAAGAGAGAACATTTGTATTTTTGTAATGATTTGGCTCAAAAACTACTGAACCGATTAAAAAAATTCTTTCACTAATACATAGAATAGACTTTTGGAATGAAAATAGGCTATATATTATCCCGTTTAAATCAAAGGTACATTCATGGAGACCTAATTTGCAACCTAAGTCGGCAAAAAAACGGTCGAAAAAACAGGTTTCTTACGGATGCTGCTTAATTGAAAATAGATAGAAGAATATTTTCTATGCAAGAGTTGTACAACTTAATAAGACCTACAAAAAAGTCCGCCACAGCATATGTCTATCTCTTAAGGTTGACTCACAGTAACCATTTTAATCTTAAAATTTTTGTTAAGAAATATTACATAACTTCCAAGGCTATTTTCAAGTATATAGTATTAATCCTTATCCAAATAATTACGTTAATTAGCTTGGCCACATATTATAGATTAAAATTTTCCTTTACAATACCTATATAATTCAAATGAAAACTCTAGAAGATATCACGAATTTCACATACACGCATCGCAAAATTAATAAAATATTTGCAGTGAAACCACAGATTAGGTCATAGTTACTACAAAAATATTATTATAAGCTTAGCTATGCTGTAGATCCCCACCGATCACAATCAATTTGAAGTCAATATAGTATAATAGTATGATCTATTGTGTAAAATAATATTCATCTATATATATAATAATATAATATTTTATACCACCCCGACTGATCTATGTGTACCTAATCTTTTCATTAAAAGCATTCCAATGACTCTAAACACGACATTTAAAATCTGAGCTCTAAGCTGGTGAGGATTTGAGTATTCTGTAGAGTCCGGGAGATGTCCCAGCATCAGGTCAAGGCTTCCATGTTCTTACAATATCGTTGAAGAAGAAGATTTTCGAATTGATCAGACCTATGAAAGTTGATTTCATAGCGCAATTAACTAGAAAAAAACCTAATAGTTTTATATCGATTGAACGAATTTTCATGAATCAAAGCTAAGAAAACTCTCGATGAAGACATCTATCAAACAAAAAAAAAACTATGAATAATAAAAACAAAATCGGTTCATCCGGTTAGGTGCTAAGATGCTACAGACAGACACACAGATACACACGTTAGACGTATATTACCCCTACATTTTGCGTCGGGGAACGCCGTAAGGTTACAGCGGCAGATGTTCTCCTTGGTAGTAAGCTACTTTTTGGTAGATTTAATGATCCCACTACCACTGTACGAAAACTCATGATTCATGAATGCACACAAAACTTTCATTGGATAGCTAGGATTAGAACCAACGGCCGTCGGGTCAGAATCAGGGTTACTATCCTTTACGCCAAAGGGCCGTCCAATATCACTACGTAAGTATTATAAAACAAAGTCCATCACTGCGTCTGTCTATCTGTTCGCAATAATCTCAATAGCTTGAACGGATTATCATGCGGTTTTCACCAATAGCCAGAATGTTTATGAGGAAGGTTTAGGTGCATAATTCGTTAAGGTTTTGTGTAAATTGGATGAAATTTGACGATGATTGTTAAATATGTTCATATTTTATATTCGATGCAACAAACTATGCAAAAACAAAAAAATGCAAATTTTGTAGGCATATATGTCCTACCCGTGCGAAGCCGGGGCGGGCTGCTAGTCGTATATACTTTCATATGCATTTAGTGAAAAGCTTCTCATTTGGAATTACAAACACCACTTCAATTTTATTTATCTGTATACATAATATTACCTAGTATATAGATTACCGTGTTCAAGGTTTTAGTTAGGTAAGTAGGTACCTATGTACTCGTGAGTAGTTAGTTTAGTTACCACGGAGATTAGACTACTTCTGTCTTTATGCGTGTTAGTTACGTTCTGAGTTCTGACGTAGGTTAGTGTATAGACTGTGGTATACACTGATATAAAAAGGTAGATGCGGTACTCAATCCTATGCCACGTAAACAAATTGGAACTAGAAATAACTAAATATTATGTTTCTTTGAAATGTTACACACTTAATATTTTTGTAAATTGTTAAACACAATCCAAAATTTCATCGTACCAACGGGACTTGAACCCGCAACCTCCGGAATAACATGTTCCGGTGCTTTGCCAATTAAGCCATGGTGCGAAGTAACGTTACGACGAAATTAGTGGATTGCATTTGTTAACCCAGTTATGCATTGGTGGCGCCATCTATGACTACTTATTACGTAAGTTAATCATTCGGAAGAAATCATTACAGTTTTCAAATCCGACAAGAGATGTTGCACTGCGTAAATCAAATATTATGTTTCTTTGAAGTGTTACACACTTAATATTTTTGTAAATTGTTAAACACAATCCAAAATTTCATCGTACCAACGGGACTTGAACCCGCAAACTCCGGAATAACATGTTCCGGTGCTTTGCCAATTAAGCCATGGTGCGAAGTAACGTTACGACGAACCCGTTCCCGTTGGTACGATGAAATTTTGGATTGTGTTTAACAATTTACAAAAATATTAGGCATTGTAGCAAATTATTGAAATGGATCTGTAATAATTGCACATGTAAATCTGTACGTGCTTCACAAACGCCAGTTCGATTGTGACTATAGTCGAATTTAGACGGAGTAAACTGACAGTTCAAAATGTCACTTATCAAAATAATGGTGCCAACATTCAAACGTAGTGATGATCTTTTTTATTTTTATCGTTCAAAGAACTGAACTATAGATTAAAAACACTTAAATCAATTAGGACGTATACGTTCTAGTTAACTGAATTATGTATTTGATCAATGTATTAGAGACATAAGCTTTTAAAGTCCAGCGTACTAGTTGAATAAGGATGACCAAATATGTAATACTTTTAGGAAAACTTTAATATGAGTTATTTTACTAGTTCACTGAATTGATATGACTCCATTAACTAAATCTTTTATACCACATGCCTATTTTTAGGGTTCCGTACCCAAAGGGTAAAACGGGACCCTATTACTAAGACTCCGCTGTCCGTCTGTCTGTCTGCCTGTCTGTCTGTCTGTCTGACTGTCTGTCTGTCTGTCTGTCTGTCTGTCCGTCTGTCACCGGGCTGTATCTCATGAACCGTGATGGTTAGACAGTTGAAATTTTCACAGATGATGATTTCTGTTGCCGCTATAATAACAAATACTAAAAAAAGAATAAAATTAAAAAGAATAGAGGGGCCCCTTACAAGAAACGTGTTTTTTTCGGCATTTCACGCCATCTATGAACGCTTAGTTAGGTAAACGTCCCATAGATGGCGTTATATTGAAATGTCGATCCCTAACACCTTTGTTAGACGTTAGATGGCGTTATAAGAAATAAAATGTTTACTAATTATTATTTTTTGCTGGCGAAAAATGATAGTGGTATTTTTTGCTCGATCTTATAAAATACTGTAGTGTGGTACGGAACCCTACTAGTGCAAGTCCGACTTGCACTTGGCCAGTTTATTATTTCATGAAAAAGTGGCAATACTGGTAATGTCATTTTACTCCGTCTAATTAAAAATTCGACTATAGGTGTAATTAGGTTCGCGAACCTAATACATACGGTCCAGATTGAGGAGCGGGGTACCTTATCTCCCTTTTTAGGGTTCCGTACCTCAAAAGGTAAAAAACGAACCCTTATAATATCACTTTCTTGTCCGTCTGTCTATCTGTCTGTCCGTGTGTCACCACCGATTTATATATATATATATATATATATATATCGATGGTGGTATAGGATAATTTCAGCTCATCAGCTAGAATAGATGTAGCCTTACTAATTTTATTATAATAATTGTAAGACTGAGTTAGGACCTACAAATAAAAATACTCAAAAAACATAAAATCAACAAAAAATCAAAAAATAAATCATAGAACTCGTGTTTGTGTACCAATTTTTTTCAAAATCGGTTGAAAAATGCGACAAAGCCTCTACCGGTGAGAACAGGCTGACTGACTGACATCCGGACAAAAGCATTTTTGGCCAATCTCGAAACTGAGACGCTTCGCTCGGTCGGTCAACAATAACTGTAAATACCGAATTAAAATGTAAATAAGTTAATTCCAAAATTTTAACTAGGTACGCCAAGAAATCCTTACTAACGATACAATAAACTACTTACATAATTGTAGCAAAAATTAAGCTATTTTAATACATAGATAACGACATGATAAAGATAAAGAGTATGAATTTGTCAAAAACTCGGTATGCATACATTATAAAAACGCATGCAAGGTAGTAAAATTGTTTTGGCGACAAATTGTGATACAATTAATTTCATTTTAACTCTTATTCCGTCTGAGAATCATTGTAACAATACTAAAAAATACATCGTCCAGAATTACAATACAAATTGACTACACACGTAGTCTCCGCAGCGTATCAAGTTCGTAATACGGTACCCCTAGTACGAGTTTTCATCGTAAACGCTTTTGACAGATCTCACATAGTTTTCGACATATTCTGGCTACCTGATTGGTCTAAATTTAGTGAAGTGTAGTAACCACTAGAGGCGCTGTACTGTTTTCATAATTTTTCAAAATTTGTTCGATATACGTTATCGAGTTTGGTATGAAAACTCGTACTACAACCGTACCCGGTTGAATTCTTAGTAGGTACGAAATTAAAATCTCACCGCGGATTCCGCTGTCGAGATAGCTTACAGACAGCCTAGCTGAACCCAACCACAGAATAATGAATAGTATGACCCTACCCAAACGTTCCCAGTACGCTTACTAAACATGCGCAGAATGTGTCACTGAAGTGAAAAGATATGTACATATCTTTTCCTTGCTTTGAAGTATAACCTTCTACTAGTCCAGTCCATTTAGTTCAGTTTTCCACAAAGGCTCAATGAATGAATGAATTTTTTGGCGTTTAGTTATGAGATTATCTTTCTTCGGCTAGTTCGCCTAACTAACACGCTGAATGTGTAGGTAACGAAGTTGAATGAAAATTAAAATGATTTGTACTTCATCGACATGCGTTATGGCGCGCGACCAAAGCGCGCCATGTTACTATAAACAATGAAGTGTCTTACAGCTATTTAAAAATGTGCCTTATTTTTTACGCTTAAACCAAATTTATTTAATATTTATTATTAAGGTACTAAGATAATACCATTACCAGTTTTAGTTACACGAAATTTTACGAGAGGACATAATTTAACCAAAAAAAAATTTTGGTTGCGAGAGGAGGATTGATTTTACGTTCGGCAATGATCGGCTCAAATCGACGCGGCGCCTCGGGCGCCTCGGCTCATTCGCATTCGCAGTAGCAATAAGCCGTAGGGAGTACCTATCTCTCTATGCAATTGCCTTCTCTCTCTACGCAATAAGCAGATAGATGAACTAAATGGACTACTGGACTACATATTGTAAAAGTGAACTACTGAATGAATGACAAGAAGCAATTGAAGTACTTCAATTTTGTCATTCATTCGTGACCTACACACGACTAGCTTACTGCGTTGCCGCTTTGCACGGCGGATACATAAGTATCTTATTATTTGTATTTTATAATTATTACTTGCATCATATTGTTGAAAATCAACGTCAATAATCTTTATCTTCTAAGTCAAGACACTTACGTTAAAAATAAAATATAACATGAATTATATTTTGTTTTTAGTATTTGTTGTAAAATCTCCCATAGTCATACATACTATGTAAAAATTTCAAGTATGTAGGTACCTATTACGGTTAAGAGGGCCGTCCATAAATTACGTGAGGTGTTTTTTTAATTTTCAGACAGAGGGGACAGATATCCTTGAGGGATAGACATGGTCCAGGACAATATATTATTCTTTACATTTATCTTTTATCTGATTAATTGCTGAAAACAGATTGTAAACATGTCGTTGTAGAATAATGAGCCAACACGGTGACCCGTTCAAATCAATACTTAAACTATGGAAAATGATACTTTAAGGGACATGATGAAGGAAACTGACATAATTGACGCTAACACCGAGGAAGATATTCGCAGGGTAAAGTTGGTTTTCCAAATAGCGTAATATAGGTGCCGATGTATGGGCAGAAGAATTGAAAATGATCACTGAAGAAGCTAAACAAGCGAATACTAATAGGACTTCAACCATTTCCGACGTCACTGATAACATGAAGTCGAGCATGATAAATGTGCTACACCAGGCCGGTATTTACTGGAGCTTCACTACCAGGATATAATAGGCCCATAGATCATTGAAGAACATTAAGTGTAGCCATAAAGTTTTAGAGTATTGTAGAGTCAATCTAATACTATAAGAATAATTGTCCTGACATACTGACTGACTGACTGACAACGCACAGCCTAAACCGCTGTTCTAGACTTGAAATTTGGAGGCTATATTTATCTTAGTGCGTAAAGGTGTACTAAGCAAGGATTTTTCAAAATTCACCCCTTTAGGGGATGAAATAGGGGTTCAAAGTTTGTATGGAGAAACAAGATTAGATAGTCTTTTCTATTCGAAACTTCACACAAGTGCTTCAATAAATATGTATTTCAGGCTTTTTTGAAATTCCACCCCTAATAGGGTGAAATGTGGTAACAAAGTCTGAAAATCAATATTGTTTCGGATTGCGCTGAAATTTGGCATGCAGATAGTTATTATGACGTTAGTATCTGTTAAGAAAGGATTTTCCAAAATTCACCCCTAAAGGTGATGAAACGGGGGTTCAAAGTTTGTATGGAGAAACAAAATTAGATAGTCTTTTCTATTCGAATCTTCACACAAGTGCTTCAATAAATGTATAAGTAAATACGTATTTCAGGGTTTTTCGAAATTCCACCCCTAAAAGGGTAAAATGGGGTAACAGTCTAAAAATCAATATTGTTTCAGATTACGCTGAAATTTGGTATGTAAATAGTAATTACAACTTTAGTTCCCGCTGAGAAATGATTTTCTAAAATTCACCCCTTAAGGGGATGAAACGGGGTTCAAAGTCTGTATGGAGAAACAAAATTAGATAGTCTTTTCTATTCGAAACTTCACACAAGTACTTCAGTAAATAAATAAATAAATACGTGTTTCAGGTTTTGTTGAAATTCCTTCCCTAAAAGGGTGAAGAGGGGTTACAAAGTCTGTAATCAATATTGTTTCAGATTGCGCTGAAATTTATCATGCAGATAGTTATTTTGACGCAGGTATCCGCTAAGAAAGGATTTTTCAAAATTCACTCTTTAAGGGGATGAAGCATGGGTTCAAAGTTTGGATAGTCACTTTATTCGAAATTTCACACAGGTACTTCTGTATTAAATAAATAAGTAGATACGAGTTTAAGGCTTTTTCAAAATTCCACCCTTAAGAGGGTGAAGTGGGGTAACAAAGTCTAAAAATTAATATTGTTTCATAAAGCGCTGAAATTTAGAATGCAGATAGTTATTATGACGGAGGTATCCGCTAAAAAGGATTTTCTAAAAATTCCTCCCGGATACGGAACGGGGATTCAAAGTTTGTATGGCGAAATAACGTCGCGTTTAATGATATATGAATAGCTAAATTTCAGTATAAGTCAATGATAGAATTTACTAAGTCGCGTTCAATCTATATCTATACTAATATTATAAAGAGAGAACATTTGTGTTTTTGTATTTTTGTAATGATTTGGCTCAAAAACTACAGAACCGATTTAAAAAATTATTTCACTAATACATAGAATGGACTTTCGGAATGAAAATAGGCTATACATTATCCCGTTTAAATCAAAGGTACATTCGTGGAGACCTAATTTGCAACCTAAGTCGGCAAAAAAACGGTCGAAAAAACACGTTTCTTACGAACGCTGCTTAATTGAAAATAGATAGAAGAATATTTTCTATGCAAGAGTTGTACAACTTAATAAGACCTACAAAAAAGTCCGCCACAGCATATGTCTATCTCTTAAGGTTGACTCACAGTAACCATTTTAATCTTAAATTTTTTGTTAAAAAATATGACATAACTTCCAAGGCTATTTTCAAGTATATAGTATTAATCCTTATCCAAATAATTACGTTAATTAGCTTGGCCACATATTATAGATTAAAATTGTCCTTTACAGTATATAATTCAAATGAAAACTCTAGAAGATATCACGAATTTCAGAAACACGCATCGCAAAATTAATAAAATATTTGCAGTGAAACCACAGATTAGGTCATAGTTACTGAGAAAATATTATTATAAGCTTAGCTATGCTGTAGATCCTCACCGATCACAATCAATTTGAAGTCAATATAGTATAATAATATGATCTATTGTTTAAAATAATATTCATCTATATATATAATAATACAGTAATTTAAGCCACCCCGACTGATCTATATATAATCTTTTCATTAAAATCATTCCAATGACTCTAAACACGACATTTAAAATCTGAGTTGTAAGTTGGTGAGGATTTGAGTATTCTGTAGAGTCCAGGAGATGTCCCAGCATCAGGTCAATGCTTCCATGTTCTTACAATATCGTTGAAGAAGAAGATTTTCGAATTGATCAGATCTATGAAAGTTGATTTCATAGCGAAATTAACTAGAAAAAAGCTCATAGTTTTACAACGATTGAACGAATTTTCATGAATCAAAGCTAAGAAAACTTTCGATGAAGACATCTATCAAACAAAAAAAAACTATCAATAATAAAAACAAAATCGGTTCATCCGGTTAGGTGCTAAGATGCTACAGACAGACACACAGATACACACGTTAAACGTATATTACTCCTACATTTTGCGTCGGGGAACGGTGTAAGGTTACGGCGGCAGATGTCCTCCTTGATGGTAAGCTACTTTTTGGTACATTTACTGATCCCACAACCACTGTACGAAAACTCATGATTCATGAATGCACATAAAACTTTCATTGGTAGGTATATAGCTAGGATTAGAACCAACGACCGTCGGGTCAGAATCAGGGTAACTATCCTTTACGCCAAAGGGCCGTCCAATATCACTACGTAAGTATTATAAAACAAAGTTCATCACTGCGTCTGTCTGTCTGTTCGCAATAATCTCAATAGCTACTGAACGGATTATCATGCGGTTTTCACCAATAGCCAGAGTGTTTATGAGGAAGGTTTAGGTCCATAATTCGTTAAGGTTTTGTGTAAATTGGATGAAATATGACGATGATTGTTAAATATGTTCATATTTTATATTCGATACAACAAACTGATGCAAATTTTGTAGGCATATATGTTCTACCCGTGCGAAGCCGGGGCGGGCTGCTAGTAACTTATAAATTAGTTGTAACTCCATGTAAAATAAGTTAGAATAACGTTAGAATAAGGTAAATTGTATATAGTAAATCATCCAAAAAAGTAGTAGGATACGAGAAAAAATTGTAATTAATAGGTAGGAAAACTCTTATTTATTAACCTCACCTATTAGCATCAAAATCAGATAGGAAAATCTAAAGCGAAAATGTATGGCCAGCCAGGTCTGAACATGTCCAGACTTGTTCACGACTTGACCTTGAAATGTAACTCAGATTATAGAAAATTTTAGCACAAAGTACTGTGAACTCTATCGGAATATGCAATAGCTGAACAAGTTACTTTTAAATATAGGTAGGACATATGATACATTTGCTAGTAAAAGTAGTTAAGTACAGTTCAGTTCACAATAAGAAGCCAAAGGAAAAGGAAATAAAGAAGCCTTCAAGAAAAAGTGTTTTAGTGAATCCCTGCCAGGGCATACTTCAGGCAGAACCAGCCATCCACTAGCGCCCTTTTTAATGAGATAGTCTGATTTATTCGAAACTTTACATAAGTACTTCTGTAAATAAATAAGTAAGTATGTGTTGCAGGATTTTTCGAAATGGGGTATGTAACAAAGTCTGAAAATTTGGGTTTTTCGGGTTTTATAAATATGAATCCCGATTTGGCTTAGTTATGCAATAACATGAAAACGGGTGAACCGATTTGCCTAGTTTTTATTTTTAGGATGTGAGTTTTTTTGTGATAGAAAGGTTTTTACAAAGGAAAAGTTTTAAGTAAATAAAAGGAGTTTTTAACGATGGCGAAGCCGCGGGGTACTTCTAGTATATCTATAAATGTATTAACCTGTGTTCATATTTCCCCATCTAGGTTATACATTATGCCCTATCTATTCATGTAGCGAGAGGTAGGCGCTCCGTTAGGCCTCTTGTCCACACACGGTTTATCGCCGTGAAAATCTACGGTTAATTCGCCGCGTGTAGGCACGGTCGTCAGTGTTGTATGGATCACTATGAAAGCTTGTAGACGTGCACGGTGGTGCCACGGCACGCCGCCGCGGCCGTGTGCGCCGTGACTGCCCCTCGGCGCGCCGCGTCTACGCACGGCGTGATTTTCGGGGTGTGTCGACGGCGCCGGACGTATTCACGGCACGTCCTTCACAGCCCGCGTAAAAAGCGTAGCTAGCCAGTACTTAGTCAATGTATCGCCCGGTGATTTTGCCGTGTCATGTACAAGCTAGCACGGTAGTTCAACCGTACGGCTAACACACCGTGCGGTTGAACAACCGTGTCGTGGACAAGAGGCCTTACAACTTATAAAGGAAAAAATCTGAAAACCGGAAAAGACAAAAACAAATTACGATTACAAACATATTATTTGCGGTAGTTGCATGAACAGTGTCTAGCCACCGGTCTAGGGCTAGAACTGCAAAGTTAAGTTTGTCCGTTAACCTAGTTTAAGAAGTCGGTACGGAAGCCTCGGTGGGCGAGGCCAACTCGACTTGGCCGGGTTTATTAACCGACTTCACAAAAAAGGAGGAGGTGCTCAATTCGACTGTATTTTATTAATTTTTTTAGGGTTCCGAACCCAAAGGGTACCAACGGAACCCTATTACTGAGACTCCGCTGTCCGTCTGTCTGTCTGTGTGTCTGTCTGTCTGTCTATCTGTCTGTCTGTCTGTCTGTCTGTCTGTCCGTCTGTCACCAGTCTCATGAACCGTGTTAGTTAGACGGTTGAAATTTTCACAGATGATGTATTTCTGTTGCCGCTATAACAACAAATACTAAGAACAGAACAAAATTAAAAAGAGTTAAAAATTAAAGAAAAGTTTAAAGAAAGTTTTTACGATAGTGCAGCGCCATCTAGCTAGCATCAAAGATGACGCTATCGTCTTTACCTTAATCTGAATCTCGGAAGCGGCTCCAACGATTAAATAAAATTTAGTATACCTACAGGGGATTTCCGGGGCGATAAATCGATCTAGCTAGGAGTCATTTTCAGAAAATGTTGTTTTATTCGTGTTTTCAATAATCAACTTAAAATATGACTCTTCCCGACATCTATTGGCGAGTAGAAGTACTGTGTCGGTAAAGCAGTTAGTTGCTCTGAATTAAAATAATATCGTTTAAAAACTAAAAAACAACCGACTTCAATGCCGCGCTATTCATTTTCAGTACCAATTTTGAGATGTTTATCTCAATATCTCTGGAGATACTTATCATACCTCGATAAAATTACCATGGTATCACACTTGGGATATCTCCTTTCGAACAAAAAAAGAATAATCGAAATCGGTTCATAAATAACGAAGTTATCCGCGAACAAACATAAAAAAAATATTCATTTTCAGTACCAATTTTGAGATGTTTATCTCAATATCTCTGGAGATACTTATCATACCTTGATAAAATTACCATGGTACCACACTTGGGATATCTCCTTTCGAACAAAAAAAGAATAATCGAAATCGGTTCATAAACGACGAAGTTATCCGCGAACAAACATAAAAAAAAAAAAAAAAAAAAAAAAAAATATATATATATATACGGTCGAATTGAGAAACCTCCTCCTTTTTTTGAAGTCGGTTAAAAAATAGTATTATTATTCGTCAATAGATGTCGGGAAGTCATATTTGTCTGTTTAAGTGGCAATAAATACCGAGCAAAGCTCGGTCAACCAGATATTTAATAATATTAATTACTACAATTACTATTACTACTATTACTATTACTATAGTAGTATAATACTATTCTACCTTTGTGTTAACGTTAAGTTCGTTAGAAATTCAATAGATGGCGTTCGGAACCCTCCGTGTGCGGGACAAAAGTCTGACTCGGACTTGGCCAGTTTTAAAAAAAAAATATGTTTGTTACCTCCGAACTCCGTCAAATGTTGACCAACTTCAGAAATTATTTTTTCATTTCATACATTATGCCTTCCGATTGGTCCCATTCAAATTTTATAGAGGTATGACAATTATCTCCGGAGATATAATATAGAGATACACATCTCAAACACATTACATACCTTGACGACATATGCATTTGTATACCTAGACGACATGATACTACTGGCTATTTTGACTATCGCGGCATGTGAAGTCGGTTTTTTTTCGCTCTCGACGATCTTAAATTATTATAAACGAGTTAGATTAGTTAGTTAATCTTTTAAGTATCTTGATTGGCAGAGGGAGAAGATACTAGTCCTAGTCACAGAATAAGGAATAGTACAAGTCCTAGTGTTAGTACCTGTTACAATCGACTATGCAAATATGGCGAGAATGCACAACTACACCTCAAACTACCATAAAAAAGGCAGACGGAGCCGTCGTAACACCCGTGTGAACGCGAGTTCAGTAATACCATAGAAAAGATAATAATACTACGTAATACTAAATGCTTGAGTAATACGCTTCCGCGCTGTTTGCTACATACGTAGTATCTCTCTAGTATATATAGTATCTCCTTAGTAGTCTGTGTTTGCTACCAAGCGGCAGCAGGGACGGACGCGTCCGTGCGGTATTACTTCGCAACGTTGCTTACGTAGTAATCATGCCGTATTGACTATGCCGGACTGAGCGCGGAAACTTATTACTCAAACATTTAGTATTACTGAACTTGCGTTCACTCGGGTGTTAGGAACGGCTACGTCTGCCTTTTTTATGGTAGTCTGAGAACAACACCTAAAAAAAGCTATTAATCTTATCAAATGATAACGTTGGTAGATATCTAGACTTCTAAAAACGGATGGCATATTCTTTCTAGTGATGTCTTTCAGCTGATGTACACGCGGGGTCCGGTGGGGGAAAATGCTGTATGGTTTTTGATCGAGTTGTTTACTTTGGAAATGGAACGGAAGAAGGATAGTGGTTACACGTCGATTATACGGCAGGTGAGTTTTTTTTTTTTTTAGTATTTCTATGTGATGGTTTTGTATTATTATATGTAGATGTAGACTAGATTTCTACGGATTAAAAGTTAGCTAATTTTTAACAACTAATTTTTATTTTTACCGACTTCACAAAAAAGGAGGAGATTCACAATTCGCCTGTTTTTTTGTTATGTTTGTTACCTCAGAACTCCGTCAAATCCTAACCGATTTAAAAATTCTTTTTTTGTATGCCTCCTGTTTGGTCCCATTCAAATTTTATCGAGATCTGACAATTATCTCCGGAGATATGGAGATAAACAATATAAGCAATTTTGTATACTTAAATGACATGATTATAACTAGCCAGTACTTTGACTATCACGGCATGTGAAGTCGGTTTTTTCATTTTGTACGATCATAAATTATTTATAATTCGTCTCTTTTCTAATGTCCAAAAAAAATAGCCTAGACATTAATCAATAATGCCAATATCCATCGATGCTCCCAATACTCATAAAAATGGCGTAGGGCGAGAAAATACAAATCCCACCAAAATCATTTTCTTGTAAAAGGTTGCCAAGACGAAAGCATGCAGCTTGCACTGTCATAAAGATTTTACACTTCATGCAGAACCAAGCTTCTAACTCTATACGCCCAACTGTAAAAGCTCAAAAAAAAATTGCTACATTCATCATTCATGAATGTAGCAAAATGGCCAAGCCACATATTTTAAATAAAGTGTAGAGCTTGTGAAGTTAAAGCTTTTACAGTTAGGGCGTGTAGAGTTAGAACTGTTAGAAGCTTGGCTCTAGGTACATGATATTTGAAAACTTTATGACAGTGCAAGCCGCATGGTTTCGTCTTTGCAAAATTTTACATTAAAATGTTTTGGTGGGATTTCACTCCTTTTTACCCGACTACGGCGAAGCCAAAAGGAGGGTTACGTTTTTGACCGGTATGTGTGTATGTATGTATGTAAGTATGTATGTATGTTTGTATGTATGTTCATCTGTTCCCTCATAACTTCTAAACTACTTATCATAATTTAACAAATGAGGTGTCGTTGGGCGCGTTTTTTTTATCTGCTGGTTATAGGCTATGTGACGTCACAACAAATTGAATGTGGCGTCCCCTAGAGGGGGCAAAGTACAGAACTAAAAAAAAAATTTCACCCCACTCCATCGTGTGTGGTATCGTTGAATAGGGATTTTAAAATGAATACAGGGTTTAGTACATCATATTTTTGTGGGGCATAGCGTTGGCGAGATATATCCCGCCGAAGTCAAACTAAATTTTACCCCATGGTGTCGCAAAAAAGCAGTTGGGAGGGTTATGTGTTTGTTGAGCGCTGTGTATATATGTAAGTATCTTGACAGGTATACATGTATCCAAAACTCCAAAATGCTTTACATAAAAAATAAGTTCAAAAACTAAAACCCGACTACTGAAAAATCACTCTCTAAAAAGTATGAAACAAGAAAATATTCTCATCTGAGATCGCTAAGTACAAACTATTCAATATGTATCGTGTATTATACAAACAACTAACTTGTAATAAATATTTTATTGTATTTCATAAATATTCTTAGTGGTGCTCAGAGGATAGCCGTGGTCGTATGTCACCTACCGTAACAAAACAATACACTCTGCAAAGTAACATACGACCACGGCAATCCTCTGAACACCACTATGAATATTTATGAAATACAATAAAATATTTATTACAAGTTAGTTGTTTGTATAATAAACGATACATATTGAATAGTTTGTACATAGCGATCTCAGCGAGATGAGAATATTTTCTTGTTTCATACTTTTTAGAGAGTGATTTTTCAGTAGTCGGGTTTTAGTTTTTACCCGACTACAGCGAAGCAAATGGAGGGTTATGTTTTTTACCCGACTACAGCGAAGCAAAAAGGAGGGTTATGTTTTTGACCGGTATGTGGGTATGTATATATGTAAGTATGTATGTATGTATGTATGTTTGTATGTATGTTCATCTGTTCCCTCATAACTTCTAAACTACTTATCATAATTTGACAAATGAGATGTCGTTGGACGCGTCTTATTTGTCTGCTGGTTATAGGCTATGTGATGTCACAACAAATTGAATGTGGCGTCCTCTAGAGAGCACGAAGTCCAGAACTTAAAAAAAATTTCACCACACCCCATCGTGTGTGGTATCGTTAAATAGGGATATTAAAATGAAGATAGGGTTTAGTACATCATATTTTTGTCGGGCGTAGCGCTGGCGAGATATATCCCGCCGAAGTCAAGAAAACTAATTTTTACCCCACGGCGGCTTATGTAAGTATATTGACATGTATACATTTATACAATTATGCAAAACCCCAAAATGCTTTAAATAAAAAATAAGTTCAAAAACTAAAACCCGACTACAGAAAGAAAGATCACACTCTAAAAAGTATGAAACAAGAAAATGTTCTCACCTGAGATCGCTATGTACAAACTATTCAATATGCATCGTGTATTATACAAACAACTTACTTTTAATAAATATTTTATTGTATTTCATAAATATTCTTAGTGGTGCTCAGAGGATAGCTGTGGTCGTATGAAGTACTTAAACACACAGTTACATGTATGGTTGGTTTTAACCTACTTTAATATTTTTTTAAACTATTTAACTATTTTTAAACTATTCCGAAAAATTGTTTGTTCAAATTGTCACTTTACACAATTAACTTATAGTGTAAGTTTGGCAAATGAAACAAGTAAGTTATGTTAGCTTAGAACTGCGACAACAAACAGCGCGTGAGCCAAGGTAATATAATACGTGAGCAGAGCGAGCGAAGCGAGCGTGTCGCGCGGCAGGGGCCGGCGAAGCTCCAGAAACTCCAATATTTTTACTCCGATTTTTTTATGCTGTAAATTTGGGTTCATAGGTATTGAAATTCTCAACTGTAAATAAATTTATTTTGGGAAGAGTATGTTGTGCCGTTTGCCGGCCGCTGCCGCGGCAGTCTGCAGCACGCTTGCTTCGCTCGCTCGGCTCGCGCGTGGTGTTGTCGCAGTTCAAACCTAACCTAACCTAGTGATTTGCATTACTTTCGATACCGTGACTATCGATCTAACGAACCGCATATAAAAAGACGGCTTTTCGAAAAGGCGTACCACTGGACATTTTTTACGCAACAGCGTGCTTCGGAACGACGGCTATTAAAATAACATAGGTACTTACAATCGACTATATATATATATATGTTGAATAACGTAGTTGAATACAACTACGTTATTCAACATATTATATGTGCACACACAGAGTGGTTGACGAACATTTATCTGCAAGGTTAATTATAATTATGTTTACTTTTATTTGTAAGTTAATACCACAGTTTTACAATCCATAATTGTAAAACTGTGCTAATACGGGGCTTTCATAGCATACATAATAACCAAAATCCCCTAAATAAAAGTTAATAAGATCGTTTAAAATACAAAAAGAACCGACTTCAAATGCCGCGCTATTAATTATCAGTACCAAGTTTGAGGTGGAAGTGAGGGGGAAGGGGGAGGGGAGGGTATGTGAGGGGCGGAGGGAAGTTGGGATTAGCGTAGCGTGGTACGGTGCGGTGTAATTGGGATACGTATGTGTCTTATTAGTTAATGCTACCCAAAGACACTATTCCACGCGGACGAAGTCGCGGGCACAGCTAGTATATATATATATATATAAATATACTACGGTTATCCTACTTGAAAAACCTCCTTTTTTGAAGTCGGTTAAAAAGACAATAATTTGAAGTGCTATGGTTAATTATTTGAACTCTTCTTTTATTTCTATATACTTTATTGATTTTTTTAGTATTTTATTTAAGTTGTGAATGTTTTTAGGGTTCCGAACCCAAAGGGTACCAACGGAACCCTATTACTGAGACTCCGCTGTCCGTCCGTCTGTCTGTCTGTCTGTCTGTCTGTCTGTCTGTCTGTCTGTCTGTCTGTCTGTCTGTCTTTCAGCACAGGAAAAATTAGCACGCGCAAGCGTTTCATTTGTTCAATTTGTGGGCCTCGGACTCGGTCGATTTGTTTACTTAGTTAAGGTTTATTTGCAGAAATGTAGTGTACAGTATTGAATAATATATCTCCAGTTTTAGTACTTAAAGAGCTTCTTCAATTAGCTAGAATCAGTAGAAAGTAAAGTTAGTCGAAAGAACACTTGGTCTTCCAGATATTTAATTAATTATATTAATTACCTTTGTGTTGATATTTACTTAGTTGGTGTTAGAAGTTCGGAGTTCAGAAATTCGGAACCCTCCGTGTGCGGGACAAAAGTCTGACTCGCACTTGGCCAGTTTTATTTTTTATTTGTATGTATTTGGGGTGCGAGTATCAGTTTACTGGCTGGTTTACTGTAAAAGAGTGTGTACGTATAATTGTATCAAATATGTAACGCGCCCATCGATAATTTTTCCGCATTTAATGCAAATGAATCTAGCGGAGAGGAGAAGAGATGTCTTTTAAGGGTTCCGTACCCAAAGGGTAAAACAGGACTCTATTACTAAGACTCCGCTGTCCGTCTGTCTGTCTGTCTGTCTGTCCGTCTGTCTGTCCGTCTGTCTGTCCGTCTGGCTGTCCGTCTGTCTGTCCGTCTGTCACCAGGCTGTATCTCATGAACCGTGATAGTTAGACAGTTGAAATTTTCACAGATGATGTATTTCTGTTGCCGCTATAACAACAAATACTAAAAACAGAATAAAGTTAAAAATAATAGAGAGTCCCTATACAAGAAACGTGTTTTCTTCGGCATTTCACGCCATCTATGAACGCTTAGTTAGGTAAACGTCCCATAGATGGCGTTATATTGAAATGTCGATCCCTAACTCCTTTGTTAGACGTTAGATGGCGTTATAAGAAATAAAAAAAATATTTATTATTATTTTTTGCTGGCGAAAAATGATATAGGTATTTTTTGCTCGATCTTATAAAATACTGTAGTGAGGTACGGAACCCTACTAGTGCGAGTCCGATTTGCACTTGGCCAGTTTATTTCTATAAAATTTTGTGCTGCGGGCAAGATCCGGCTCAGTGGCGTGACTTGGGAGAGGCCTATGTCCAGCAGTGGACTGATACCAGCTGCTAGGCTATTCTGTAAGTTATCTGGACAGCGGAATCCGCGGTGAGATTTGAACTACTATCAGACTATCAGTCCTCCGGACGATAATAGCCTGTCAGTAATCACAACAGGCCACACACTCACAGTTTCGCTTCAGCTAGGCTATTCTGTAAGCTATCTCAACAGCGGAATCCGCGGTGAGATTCGAATTTCGTAGTACGAAATTCAATCGTATCACGTGCGTAACACGGTTGAATTTCGTAATACGAAATTCAAATCTCACCGCGGATTCCGCTGTCGAGATAGCTTACAGAATAGCCTAGCAGGTATCGGTCTGACGACCATCTAACGACAAACTCGAAGCGAGAGTCAGCAGGCAGGCCGGCATGCAATAATTGTAATAGTGAGTGGGCTAGGCAGACGACCAGGGACTGCAGGCGAACTGTTAATCTGTGGAGCCCTTGCCAGGGGAAGGGAAAAGTGTCGATGATTAAATGGTTATAAGGGCCGTTACGCACTGTCGACTAGTCGCCGGCGACTCAGTCCCTGGGCGACCGAAACATGGGAAACTAGGGCCGGAGACCGAGCCGAGCGACAGTATTCCAAGTACAAGGGATTGTATTTCCGATATAAATTTATCCGTGTCAAAACTCATTGTGCGCGGCCGTCCGGTCGTTACGACAGTTGCTCGCAGTGTGAATGCTTTCATTTGAAACAGTGCTCCTATTGGTCGCCGGCGACCGGCAGTTGCCTGTGCGTCGCCACTGCGCGGCGAGTCGCCGAGTCGCCCGGGCAACCGGTGACTAGTGCGTAAACACCTATTTAAACTATACAATATTACAGTCGTCGACAACTGAGTCGCCGGCGACTAGTCGACAGTGCGTAAGGGCTCTAAGAGCACGCGAGGGTTCCCTATTGTTTCGCAAAACATTTTTTGTCATAATATACTTTAGCATAATGTTGTTTCTCCTAAGTATATTTAAGCATACATTAATTTGGCATACAGTAATCTAAACTAATATTATAAAGAGAGAACATTTGTATTTTTGTATGTTTGTAATGATTTGGCTCAAAAACTACTAGACCGATTTAAAAAATTCTTTCACAAATATATAGAATGGACTTTCGGAATGAAAATAGGCTATAAATTATCCCGTTAAAACCAAAGGTACATTCGTGGAGACCTAATTTGCAACCTAAGTCGACAAAAAAACGGTCGAAAAAACACGTTTCTTACGAACGCTGCTCAATTGAAAACAGATGGAAGAATATTTTCTATAGAAGAGTTGTACAACTTAATAAGACCTACAAAAAAGTCCGCGACAGCATATGTCTATCTCTTAAGGTTGACTCACAGTAACAATTTTAATCTTTAATTTTTTGTTAAAAAATATTACATAACTTCCAAGGCTATTTTCAAGTATATAGTATTAATCCTTATCCAAATAATTACGTTAATTAGCTTGGCCACATATTATAGATTAAAATTGTCCTTTACAGTATATAATTCAAATGAAAACTCTAGAAGATATCACGGATTTCACATACAGGCATCGCAAAATTAATTAGATATTTGCAGTCAAACCACAGAATAGGTCATAGTTACTTCGAAAATATTATTATAAGCTTAGCTTTTCTGTAGATCCCCACCGATCACAATCAATTTGAAGTCAATATAGTATAATAATGTGATCTATTGTATAAAATAATAATGGTCTATATTATATATATATAATATAGTATTTTAAACCACCCCGACTGATCTATGTATAATTTTTTCATTAAAAGCATTCCAATGACTCTAAACACGACATTTAAAATCTGAGCTGTAAGTTGGCGAGGATTTGAGTATTCTGTAGAGTCCAGGAGATGTCCCAGCATCAGGTCAATGCTTCCATGTTCTTACAATATCGTTGAAGAAGAAGATTTCCGAATTGATCAGACCTATTAAAGTTGATTAAAGCTCATAGTTTTATAACGATTGAACGAATTTTCATGAATCAAAGCTAAGAACACTCTCGATGAAGACATCTATAAAAAAAAAAAAAACTATCAATAATAAAATCAAAATCGGTTCTTCCGGTTGGGTGCTAAGATGCTACAGACAGACACACAGATACACACGTTAAACGTATAATACCACTACTTTTTGCGTCGGGGAACGCCGTAAGGTTACGGCGGCAGATGTTCTCCTTGGTGGTAAGCTACTTTTCAACCGACTTCCAAAAATAAGGAAGTTCTCAATTCGTCTGTATGTTTCTTTTTTTGTGTGTGTATGTTACGCGATTACCCCGTCAATTGTGAACCGATTCGAATGATTACTTTTGTAATCGGTAGGTACGTTTCCGGTACGTTTCCGAGGTGGTCCCATTGAGGATGATCGCAGATAGGTTGGACTGCGCATATATTCGTCACTGCTGCAATAGACATGTTCCTAGTAGTGTCAGATGTATGTTGTAGTAGTGTCAGTATATTAGGAATACGAGAATTTTATTTTATTTTATTTTTGATATGACATAAATATTGTAATCATTCATCTAATCTTCTTTTAATTATTGTATGACAATTGTAATTTAATTTTATAATTTAATCTCTTTAGTCTATGATTGTGACATTTTATTAGTTTTACGATCTTATTTTAATGTGCTGTGTACCTACCATTATAATTCGTCCAATATGGGCATGAGCCTGAAATAAATACATTTTAATTTTTTAATTTTAAATTGTAATTTCATTGAGATGTGATAAGTATCTTCAGAGATATGACGATAAACGTCTCAAACTTGCTACTGAAATGGACTCGCGGGGCATTGAATTCAGTTGTTTTAGTTTTTAAACTATCTTAATTATTGGTAGATTTAATGATCCCACAAAAACCCATGATTCATGAATGCACGTAAAACTTTCATTGGTCGGTATATAGCTAGGATTAGAACCAACTACCCTCGGGTCAGAATCAGAGTAACATCCTTTATGCCAAAGGGCCGTCCAATATCACTACGTGAGTATTATAAAACAATGTCCATCACTGCGTCTGTCTGTCTATCTGTCTGTTCGCAATAATCTCAATCGCTTCTGAACGGATTATCATGCAGTTTTCACCAATAGCCAGAGTGTTTATGTTTAAACTGATGCAAATTTTGTAGGCATATATGTTATACCCGTGCGAAGCCGGGGCTGGCTGCTAGTAATACTATAAACGCATAACTATAATTCAATATTTTAAGTATTAGTATTAAGTATAGTATATAAGTATGCAGTATTTTAATGTTTTATTTTATTGAAAATCTTAATAATCTCAATTTTTATATAAAAAATAAAAAACGAAAATAGTGCTTTAAATTGTTTTAATATGTATTTTTACCTAAAATCATCAAATCTTCAATTTTTAGGGTTCCGAACCCAAAGGGTACCAACGGAACCCTATTGCTGAGACTCCGCTGTCCGTCTGTCTGTCTGTCTGTCTCTCTGTCTGTCTGTCCGTCTTTCACCAGGCCATATCTCATTAACCGTTATAGTTAGACAGTTGAAATTTTCACAGATGGTGTATTTCTGTTGCCGCTAGAACAACAAATACTATAATATCGTTTAACAACTAAAAAAGAACCGACTTCAATGCCGCGCTATTCATTTTCAGTACCAATTTTGAGATGTTTATCTCAATATCTCTGGAGATACTTATCAGACCTCGATAAAATTTCCATGGTACCACACTTGGGATATCTCCTTTTGAACAAAAAAATTATAATCAAAATCGGTTCATAAACGACGAAGTTATCCGCGAACAAACATAAAAAATATATATATATATACGGTCGAATTGAGAAACCTCCTCCTTTTTTTGAAGTCGGTTAAAAACCAAAATAAAGTTAAAAATTAAAGGGCGTCCCCATACAAAAAACGTGTTTTTAACGCCATCTATAAGACCTTCATAGGTGTCATCTGGGTGTTAACAACTCATTCGTGTTTGTTAAGCTAACAAACTTTCTAATTAGTTTCGGAAAAATGACATAGATGGCGCTAGTAATCGAGCTACGTCTTTCTAGATCGCGACCAAACAAAATATTCTTGGTAATATCAATTAATCAAATATATGAGGTTGAAACTCTCGTTATGTTTCGTATTGTACGGAACCCTTCCTAAGTATGCGATTAGAGTCGCGATTCTGACTCGCACTTGGCCAGTTTTATTACATTTTTATCTCTTCACGACTAATCTAGCTAGTAGAACGATTTTGTTTAAATATTGCTCTGGTATACGACTACCTAATATAATGGAATAGGACATAATATAATACTTTATAACGCAGACGAAGTTACGAGGCTCAGCTTGTAGCTTGTAGCTTAGCCTAGAAAAAAATAATAAATAGTTTGTTGGATGTGTTAAGCACGTCAAGTTGCTCGTAATGTGGTGGCCCAAGGCTACGGACTTGAAGCTCACATATTAATAAATATTGATTAAAACACTTGAAACCACGTACTTTTGTTTTTGAGCCAAACAACTTACTCTCTACTAAACATGACACGTAGTCTTACCTTAATTCTGACTCTGGAAGTGTTAAATATATTTTTTGGGTACTTTTATAATATTATAGTCGTTTCTTTAGAAATTAATACATATGTAATTAAGTAAACTTTGTTCATTTTAGTTGGAAAAATTCAGCATAAAATATGTGTATACATTCAATTATGACTTTATTTATAGTGTCTAAAACTATTAGGCTAATAAAAAATATGTCCTATAACTTTATGCCAATCAAAATTAGGCCGAAACAAAGTAGCTTAAATAAAAGTTATGCTTGTTTATACAATATGCCAAAAGAAATGATGCGACAGTACTATTATGCCATTTAAAATTATGCGTAACCTAAGTAAATTAGGAGTCCCGCACGAAACAAACGGACCCCGCACGCGAGGTTTACTGTTCTCACAGAAATACTAGCATGATATAAGAATCGAAAAATCGGTGCCACTGCAAAATCATGGTACCATAGAGCCAAATTGACGATGGAGCCGGGATGTAGGGTAGGGACTAGAACTCCCTGATGGATGATGGTAGGACAGTCGAATTCGGAGTATTATTTTTGGTTATCAACTTATCATGAGTCACGAATATTCACTATCCATTTATGATGACGAGGATCTTAACACAAAGCTTGTTCTTTATTTCTTGTAGTGGTAGGACTTCTGCTAGTCCGCCTGGGGCGGTACCACCACTTTGCCAATTGATTTTCAGCCGTGAAATAGGAATGATTTTCGGTTGAAATGGCAAGGTGTCCAGTGAAATTACAGGGCATGTGAGACTCGACATCTTTATGTCTCAAGGTAACAGGCAGTGCAGTGACATGCAAAATTCTGGCAGTCCAAAATTTTGCTGCTGTATCTGTAATAGGTAATAGGTAGACGTCATCGCTTACCATCGCTTACCGTCGTGCTTGTCCTGTTACCTTATATCATAAAAAAAAGGAGATTTTGTTCATCATGTACACCATTATCTTCTGTGTATTCCAGAGTTTCGTGACTGGATCAGTGGCGACCAACTTTTTTGGTCACGGCTGCGTGATCGGTTTCTCTGCCATCCTCATACCGAGTCTCAGGCTACCAGAGTCACACATCCACGCCACGCCCAGTGAAGAGTCATGGATTGGTACGGTACCCTATTTTTTATGGAATATGCGTTTAACCGAAATTTTAACTTGTAGTAATGTGACGATGTCATTAAGGTTGGTAGCACGCTAGGGTCTAGCAGAATATTCTTCTTTTTATTTTAATCTATTACGTGGTCCCCTACAGACTCATGGTGAGGAGTCTCGGCCCTCCCGCACTATCCTAAGTCCCGGAGTCCACCAAGGAGATGCGTAGCGGAGATATTGTGAGCTGTGCGTAGCGGATACGTGAGCTGTAAATAGAATGACGCTTTTGGCTGTGCGAAGCGCGGGGAGAAGACGGCAGGAAACGGGGCGCCGTTCGGCCGCCCGACTGCACACATCTCCGCTCTGCCGCTCCGCTTGCTCGCTCACAGCACAAAATTCTATAGAAAAATGAGACCATCTCCTCTCTTCTCCGCTTGATCCATTTCCACCGAAGCTAATCGGACAGAAAATGTGGAAATAACGAAATCTGATTGGTTATTCAGAAGACATCTCCTCTCGTCTTCTCTTCTCTTTGGTGGATACCGGGCCTTACTGACGACGTTTCTCACTTGCTGTTTCTCTTTGCCTGTTTTGCCCGGTAATATTTGAAGCGGGATAAAATACCGACACCGATCGGAGAACAGGCGAGCGCGAGACAGAGACGTATAGAAACCTCTCATGTTCACGCTTCTCGGGTGTTCTCGGGGTTTCTCGCCTTGAGTATGTACTATGTAGGGGGTATATAAGTTTCTTCCTTCGCAGACTGACAGACACTTGAGCACTTTCTCATCTGATGATAAGTGACGATGCAGTCTAATGTGGTGGAGACGAGGCCTTGGACTCTCCATCATCGTAGTGAACATTTTGAATGTATGCTATCTATATAAATGATATTATAGCAACTGATAATACTGTTATTACAGTCTTCAATAATAGAATATAAACCATTTATTCTTGCAAAAACACTGTAAACTACATTAGACAGAATATATCTTCAGAACTAGCTTGCAACATCAGACAAGCATGCGGCAAACCTACCTTTTTAAAATTCATCCAAATTGGTTCAGCCGTTTAGGAGGAGTTTAGTGACATACACACGTACAGTAGAATTATATATATATATATATTTATGTTTGTTTGCGGATAACTTCGTTGTTTATAAACCGATTTTGATTATTATTCTTTTGTTGGAATGGAGATACCCTAGAATAGTACCATAGTAATTTCATCGAGATTTGATATTTATCTCCAGTGATATGGAGATAAACACTTCAAACTTGGTGCTTAAATTTATTAGCGCTGCATTTGAAGTCGGTTGTTTTAGTTTTAATCGATCGTATTATAAATATTTCTGTGCGGCAATCCGATTGGCGTGGACATGAGTTTATTTGGTGTAAGGTGTGCACTTCGAGCCATATCAAGGCTCTGGTTTGTCCAATTCAGATCAGTAGTTCAATAGATTTACAACTTTGATATACAACACAATAGTGCGTATGTACTATAATTTTACTTCTTTATATTGGTCCGTTTCCGAGTTCATTAGCTAGTGTACACTGTACACCTATATACACTAATTATTTTTTTAATTTTATTTATAGAAAATGATAATCCAATTATTACAATCTAGTCTTAAGACTGATAAGTTATTTATATTTGACTTAAGCTGCTTCCTATAAATGTTCGTGATTCTAGGTCAACGGAAAGTAATTAATAAGGTTTGATTCCAAAAATCATAAAGTAAAATTGCAAAAAAAAAATCAAATTTGCGATATACACGGATATCTTTTGATAGCGTTGACTTAAAAGATTAATTATTTCACGGCTATAAGAAAATGTAGACCCGAGTAATTTACTAATATTATAAAGGCAAAAATTTGTCTCTATGATTGTTAATTCTTCACGCTAAAACTACTGAACTGATTGAGCTTTTGGTATGAAGATAGCCTAGACCAGTATAGTATACTTCCTAGTGAAAGATAGTGAACAAACGGACAAACGCTTACCTGTCCCACATAATAAAATCAACATTCTGATCTAACACATACATTTTTAAATTTCAGCTTCAATCGTCGGCTTCGCCCTCATAGCGGGGAACTTCATAACCACGATGATCCTCGACGCCCTCGGAAGGAAGAAATCTCATCTCCTCACCATCTTCCCCATTCTCATCGGCTGGTTTATGCTGCTTCTAGTCAACAGCGCCGCCGGTCTCATCGCAGCCAGGTTCCTGCAAGGACTGTCCATGGGCATGATCGGACCCCTTGGCACCGTCATGGTCGGAGAAATGACAAACCCTAAATACAGAGGCATGTTCATAAGCAGCGTCACCTTATCGGCAACTACAGGTGTTCTATTCAGCCACATCCTTGGCTCTTACTTCGGCTGGCAACAAGCCGCTCTCATATGCTCCTTTACAACTTTTACAAGCCTTCTATTCATTATATACGCTCCAGAATCTCCGTATTGGCTAATAGCCAAAGGGAGGTACGATGAAGGCAGATCAGTATTCTTCTGGTTGAGAGGATATGGCGAGGAACAGGAGACGGAATTGGAGAGGATGATTGCAGCAAACAAAATTATTCGAAAGTCGAGTATCACAAGCCAAGAGATGTCGATGAAAGTGAAGGTGAAACGGTTCTTCAGGAGATTCAACGAGTCCTGCAGAAAGCCGGAATTTTACAAGCCAATCTTAATCATGCTGTGCTTGTATACGATGTTCCAATTCGCTGGGATGAACGTCATAAATTCCTATACTACTGATATCATCGAGGAAGTTGTTGGACCACAAGCGAATGCCAAGCTTTTAATGGTGGCCTTGGACGTTGAGAGAATTATCTGCAATATATTGGCGGTGTACCTTATGAAGACTATGAAGAGAAGGACTCTGCTCTTCTCCACTGGTTTTGTTTGCATTCTTACTTACTTCAGCAAAGCTGGGTATGTGTATTTGAAGCAGACGAACCAGCTGCCGTTCGATAGTCAATGGGTTCCGATTGGCTTGATAGCACTTTATATGTTCTCTTTAACTGTGGGCATATCTTCAGTGCCGTTTGCGCTGTCGGGAGAGATATTCTCTATGGAGTATCGAGGTTTGGGAAGTGGAATCAGTATTTTAGCTCTTTCGCTGAACTTCTTTATAGCTGTGAAGTGTTTTCCTGTATTGAAATTGTCTATCGGTTTATCTTTGACTTATTTTATATATGCGAGCATTGTCTTGATTTTGATGATCTTCGTATGGTTCTGGCTGCCAGAAACGAAAGACAGAACTCTTCAGGAAATTGAGGATATCTTCCGAGGACACTCCCCTGATGATGTAAGGAGTGTTCAGCCCCTGACGGGTTCCATGAAGAAATGAGCAGATGCATTACTATTTAATTGTTATAAATGTTTAACTTTTATACCTACTTTGTATAAAATTGCTAGGCCCATGAGACTCATGACCCGTATTGATGTTTTTGATGAATCTTTTGTGCAATATTTTAATATTATCTTCGTTATGTTGTTAACTATCTGATGTGGTAGTGCGCTGTGTCAGTGGTCACATCTGTAGTAGAACCGATAATCGTTGGGGTAGACGTGTTTTAGAGTGGAGACTACGGCTCGGCAACCGTAGTGTAGGACGCCCTCCAGCTAGGTCTGCGGTTCCAAACCTTTCAACCTTACCCCTATAAACTGTAAATGAAACTGATTTACCCAGCCTTTAAAATATCAGAAATGAATACTGTACCTATGCACATTTAATAATAAATGGGCTTTATTCATTGATCATCGGTTAATCAATCATCAACATGAGCCAGACGTGACGGCCACTCCGTCCTTTGTAAAACTATGGTACAAAACTCTCGGCGTACAGTCCGGCTAGTATAACTTCGCGGCTGTGCGCCACTGTGCTTTTACTTTGTACTTTGATAACAGTTTCTCTTAAACCACTTTTAATTACTTTTGGCATTATTGAACTATTTTAATGTAGTAGATTTATCAACAATAATGTCGCGGTAATCTCCCAATTAATAATATAATTAATTAATCTCTCGAAATTAGTTCCAAAAACCACCACCGCCACCAAGTTATACTTGTGGCACTGTACTTCGTACTTTTCGCGTTTTCTTGAATACGCATGGGTAATTACCCACAGGTTCAGAACCTATGAACTAGAATCTAGCTCATAGGATCCGAACCTGTCCGAACCAAGTACTACTACGCTATTTGATCGCCACCTAGATCGCGCACGCAGGACGCTGCGGTGTGTCCGTACGTACCTTAAGGATACATATAAATCTAATTCTGAGGAGCAGTTTAAAAAAAGAATTTTTAGTAAAAACGTAAATTCTAAAAATTGCGTTGTGCTATCCTACGCCTTTCTCAACAACTAATTTATACAAACCAGGATTTCTGACAAATTAATACATATCCGGAAATTTATTGAAAGTAAGTGATGATATGTGTAGTAGCAAAAATAGCACCCCAATTCAAGAACCTGTACAGAAGATGTCAGCTCAAAAATCTTATTGATGCAGATTTTTGAAGTTATACCTCTTTTGAAGCGATAGAGAAAAATTATGAGAGTGAATTTTTACGATGCGCGCGCACACCGACACCTAAATTTAACATCGTGAAGTTAGTTCTAGGTGGCATGACTATGTTCAAGTTGTATATTCTAGTATTTTTATATTTAGAACACGTGTTTCGTAAGAACGTCATATTTAACGTCATATTTTTACGTTAATAAAACATTTTTATTTAAATAAAATCTTTTTGATTAATTTTAATATTTATCGTTAATCACTACTGCATTTTAGTTATTTTTTTTCCATACGCCACAGAAGTATAACTTCTAACGCGTGTACATAAGTACACACACGTTTTTTTTTTCTTAGCCTGTTCTGCACAATGCAGTGCAAAGGCCTTCCTTGAAAATCTAAGTACTAAAAATTAGATTGATACAGTTAATTTTTTACATTGTGGTCCCTGCTACAAGTAATAAGCTTAAAATGGTCCTTGGTCCCAAGAAGGTTGGGAACCACTGAGCTAGATGGAGCTATGATATACGCAAGCTGGCTGGCAGCTGTTAGCAACGAATAGCTGAAGATCGAGCTCAGTAACATGGCATAGGCCTATGTCCGGCAGTGGACAGAAATTGCCTGATAATTTTTATGATGTCAACTCATCGATATGAACGTACCTACTATTTATTATTTGTGTTGTCAAAAAGAATATGTTACTTTCAATAATATGTGAAGTCTAAATAAAATAATTACCTCAATCTCTCTTTTCCGTTTCATTTTGGATGCGACTCATTCAATCTTAGACTAGCAGTGCCTCGCGGCTCTACCCGCGTAGTTCCTGTACCCTGAGGATACGGGGATAAAATATAGCTTACTAGCTGTGCCCGCGACTTCGTCCGCGTGGAATAGTGTCTTTGGGTAGCATTAACAAATATGACACATACGTATCCCAACTACACCGCGCCGTACCACGCCACGCTAATCCCCCCTCCCCTCCTCCCCCCACATACCCTCCACTCCCCCTTCCCCTCATTTCCACCTCCCCTCCCCAGGGAAGGGGAAGGGGAGCCTCCCCTCCCCTTCCCCTCCCCAGGGAAGGGGAAGGGGAGGGGAGCCTCCCCTCCCCTTCCTCCTCACTCCTCCCTTTCTCCTCACTTCCACATCCCCTCCCCTCCAGCTTTCCCCCTTCCCCTACCTATCCCCTCAACTCCCCCTACCCTCCCCCTCAACTCCCTCTACCCTACCACACCCCCTTCCACTCCCCCTTCCACTCCCCCTCCCCCCTCACAAACTTTGAATGTCATATATTCATTTATATCGAAAAACACAGCCAAAAAAATAAGTTTCAAGCTTCTGGCTTTAAAAATGACGATACTTTCATACAACTTTCCATCCCCCCATTCAACCCCTTACAACCCACTTTTCGCATTGAAAAGTAGCCTTGTCCATTCCATGTCCTTTCTCAGGCCCTAGACTATCTGTGTACAAAATTACATTTAAATCGGTTCGGTTTTAAGTAGTTTTGGCGTGAAAGTGAGACAAACAGACAGACAGACAGATAGAGTTACTTTCGCATATATAATATTAGAATAAAACCCAGAGATGGCGCTAGCGTAGATTTTAATAGCTCTCCTTTAAATATTGTCTAAATGTCTTCGAGCATTTACAAATGGAGATGTTAACGTTGTCCGCCAAAATTTTTTTCTGCCGATTCTAACGGGGGACGAGGTAAACACGCATTGCACACACACAAATCACTCACTTTAACGATCCTGCACACTAGTTTGAAACACGCACACAGTATTAAAAGTACAGCGTAGTTACGCACGCTCATATGGCCAATAATAGCTATATGGCCAGCAGAGGGGTACGCCTTGCGTTAACATCTCCATTGGTAAATGCTCGAAGCTAAATGTTGAGGGCCCCTAGACAAAATCCAATTTCCTGTTTTCATTCACGCTAACGCTATGTTTCCGCAACAAAAATGTCATTCCCATACATTTTGAACTTGCGTTAGCGTGAAGGCAAACAGGAAATTAGATTTTGTCTAGAGGCCCAGCTAGGCTATTCTGTAAGCTATCTCGAAAGCAGAATCCGCGGTGAGATTCGAATTTCGTACTACGAAATTCAACCGAATTACGAACGTGATACGACTGAATTTCGTAATCTCACCGCGGATTCCGTTGTCGAGATAGCTTACAGAATAGCCTAGCTGATCCTGCATCGCACAAACGATATTATCCGCGACAGTGAAACCGATGCACTTGCTTCGTGATTTGATATCTCAAAAGTTGAACTCGTTTAAAAACGTTTTTTCTTTATAATATCTGGATGCTCAGACTTTTAGTCTGGATGTTACTCGCTGATAATGTAGCTTTTCATAAGTGAAATCAATCAAATCATTTATTTCATTGAAGATAGTGTACGTTAATTGAGGCGTTACAATGATGGTAGGGTCCGCATATCTTGTCATATTGTAATGACGTATGTAATATTACATAAAAATATTTATTGGCGTTATTTAATACCTAAAATTATTTTTAATAATATTTAAAATCGAAAGAATTTCTAATATCGATCCAGTAGATTTAGAGTTAAATCGATGCAAACAAAAAATCTAATGTTTCCTCTTAGTTCTTAATAATATTAGTTTAGACAAAAACATCTAGATGACGCTAGAATAGATTGAATAGCGCTCCTTATAAATATTGCGTATATGAGATGCTGGGCTGCGTTCACGACCTACGCTCGGAGTACACCCAAACGCTCTAACCCCGTTCACGACCTCATAGCGTCGCACTCGGTTGCAGCAACTGTGTCGTTCACGACCTCGGTTGTTTCACTCCGGTTGCAACTTTTTAACCATCAAATTCGATGGTTAAAAAACGCTCTAACGTTTGTGACAGTAAATTTGGCGGGAAAAGCTGTAATTTTTTTACAGATGAAGGGGATCGGAATAAATTGGCATTGTCGAGACCAAGACGTGACATCACAAGACATTAATCGTAAAAACAAACGGAAAATATTCAGAACAAGAAAAATAAATGAACATAACCTCGAAATTCGAGTCTGCGCAAAATGTCAAAGTCACAATTTGAGTGAAAAACACCCGTGGTCGTTCCGGACCTTCGAGCGAGTTGCAAAACAACCAAAAAACCTTCTCCGGAGGACGTGAACGGAGCCCTGCATCGCGCAAACGATATTTGCCGCTATCTTGGAACCTGATTACCTGATGCACTCGCTATGTCATAAAACATCTTAAAATTTGAACTCATTATAAAATGTTACCTCTTTATAATATTAGTATAGATCATCAATTAATAGAACAAGTGTCTATACATATATGCAACGTACCTATGATTAAAATAAGTCACTTAATACCTATTTCCTTTTTCACGCCATAACTTGAAAACAGGTAGACCGATTTGTCTAATTATTTTAATCTTGTTTGTAATCGTCAGGACAGGTTTTTATTAAAGAAAATATTTAAATTAAAGGAAGTATTTTTTAATGCGGGCGAAGGCGCGGGGCACAGCTACTAAATCAGTTGCTGATTAAAATAATGTAATAGTATTTTTCCGGCAAATATTGTTCAATTGGAACCCTGCGTGTGCGGGTGACTCGCACTTGGACAGTTTATTTATATGCGCGGTACGAAGTTCGCCGGGTCAGCTAGTTATTGATAAAAGTACGTATGTTAGCGTGCTGACAATCTGGACTTGTTGGAGTACCCAGTTACTTACTATAATATATATTTTGTGCTTGTTGTAAGAAGATGGAAACTTGGAAAGTTTATAAAGGTAAAGGTTTGTAAATATTGTTTTATATGGAAATAAATGTACGAGTATATTCTTAATTATGTTCATTCAATAATCAACTGTCAAACTCAAGCATAAGCCTTCGATGTTGGGACATCTGATGCTGGGATCCCTTGCACGACGTTTACACGACGCCACGTTTACAATAATATTTGCCGCCTACATGATGCAGAATTCTCTCGAAAAATATATTTATAACTTCACTCTGACTAATTAATTACAGTACTATGAAATTAAGCAAATACATAGTAGATGCAATAGAGGTACGGCCACACCGCTTCGTCCTGCGTCTGCGATGATTTTCAATCGTTTTCTGATCGCCGTAGATCGCGTTTGGTGTGGACCAGTCGGTACAAATACTACTGCGCTATCTATCTGATCGCCGTCTAGATCGCGCACGCAGGACGGCGCGGTGTGGCCGTACCTCTATTGCATCTACTATGTATTTGCTTAATTTCATAGTACTGTAATTAATTAGTCAGAGTGAAGTTATAAATATATTTTTCGAGAGAATTCTGCATCATGTAGGCGGCAAATATTATTGTAAACGTGGCGTCGTGTAAACGTCGTGCAAGGGATCCCAGCATCAGATGTCCCAACATCGAAGGCTTATGCTTGAGTTTGACAGTTGATTATTGAATGAACATAATTAAGAATATACTCGTACATTTATTTCCATATAAAACAATATTTACAAATAGTACATATATACAACTTAAAACTAAATTAAGATAAAAACTATTTTAACTGATATAAATAATGTCATTCCGGAGGTTGCGGGTTCAAGTCCCGTCGGTACGATGAAATTTTGGATTGTGTTTAACAATTTACAAAAATATAAAGTGTGTAACACTTCAAAGATACATAATATTTGATTTACGCAGTGCAACATCTCTCGTCGGATTTGAAAACTGTAAAGATTTCTTCCGAATGATTAACTTACGCAATAAGTAGTCATAGATGGCGCCACCAATGCATAATTGGGTTAACAAATGCAATCCACTAATTTCGTCGTAATGATACTTCGCACCGTGGCTTAATTGGCAAAGCACCGGAACATGTCATTCCGGAGGTTGCGGGTTCAAGTCCCGTCTGTACGATGAAATTTTGGATTCTGTTTAACAATTTACAAAAATATAAAGTGTGTAACACTTCAAAGAAACATAATATTTGATTTACGCAGTGCAACATCTCTCGTCGGATTTGAAAACTGTAAAGATTTCTTCCGAATGATTAACTTACGCAATAAGTAGTCATAGATGGCGCCACCAATGCATAATTGGGTTAACAAATGCAATCCACTAATGTCGTCGTAACGATACATCGCACCGTGGCTTAATTGACAAAGCACCGGAACATGTCATTCCGGAGGTTGCGGATTCAAGTCCCGTCGGTACGATGAAATTTTGGATTGTGTTTAACAATTTACAAAAATATAAAGTGTGTAACACTTCAAAGAAACATAATATTTGATTTAAATAAGTAAAATGTTATACATAATAAACAGAACCTAAGTCGCAGCTGTCTGCCGGTAAAGTTCCCAACCAATTGTTTCGACCCCAAACGGAAGAAAAATGTAGCCATCACCAATGGCAGCATATTTCCTCCGTTTGAGGGTTTCTGCCGCATCCGCTGCCGCACCTGCTGCTCGTGAGGTCCCGCATATGTGGGACGCCGCTAATGTGTCAGCACACGTCGCGTCCCACACCAACGGTCTCCCTCGGCACCACGGAACCAACGTCATACCGTCGGGTCTCTTACCATAATTAAGATAGTTTAAACTAAAACAACCAACTTCCATGCTCCGCGAGTCAGTTTCAGTAGCAAGTTCGAGACGTTTATCGTCATATCTCTGAAGATACTTATCAGATCTCGATGAAATTACAATGAAACCACCTCGAAAATGTACACTACCGATTTAAAAAGAATCATTCAAATCGGTTCACAATTGACGGAGAAATCGCGAAACATATAAACAAAAATTAACTGGCCAAGTGCAAGTCGGACTCGCACTAGTAGGGTTCCGTACCTCACTACAGTATTTTATAAGATCGAGCAAAAAATACCACTATCATTTTTCGCCAGCAAAAAAATAATAATTACACAAAATCATAAATCTTCTCTTTAATATAATTTTAGTAACAAGATACCAAATTTCAAATTAATCAGCCCAGTGTAATTTTCTGCCATACCAGAATCGACTATGAACACCTGATATCGACACCTTGGGCACATATTGGGAGCTACGATGCCACAGAGAATTACAGATACAATGATCACAGATTTTGGCGGGGGTTAAAATGCTAAAACAAAACAAAAAACAAAATAAAAAAAAGGCACTTAATTACTTTAACATTAAAATGTTTACAAATATATTTGGTAATTGGAATACACTCAGCACTTATAATATACTGCGTAAACTGGGTTTACAAATAGCTGATTTTCAGTTTATCCCATTTCCCGAACTGTACTATTTATTCTTTATCCTGTGCCCGAACTAAGATGGACGTCGGGCGTGTGCCACAGTATAATTAATAGTACCTATGGCGTAGATAGAAAGCGAGAATTATAAAAATAATATGAACACACTATATATAGAACACATAATATGAACACATTGCTGTTATCTACTCTATAAATAAAAAACAAAGAACAACAATGAAATAAATATACTCACAATATCTACATTTCAGCAAATATTTAACTATTATAGTCTACAAAGTAAACACTAACATTTGTTTTAAGGAGTTAAATAAAACACACTATCTGTTATATTTATATGAGACGACAACGAACATACATAGAGTCTGTGCAAAAAGAGAACCGTTGTGGCATTGCGTTACGATGAACTTACATTCAAAGGTAAGGAAGGAAGGTATATACCTACCTAGTAGCACACGATAATGATAAAGAGAAGGTAACATTTTTAAGAATCAAACGTTTTTAGTCGTACTCATCGATACAAAAAGGTAGATGCGGTGCGGTACTCTCTTATGCCATGTAAACATAATGAAACTAGAAACAACTACATGAAAACACGAATTTCTAATATCGAGCTTGATGTGCATAAAGAACAGAGGAAGGCATTGTCGCTAATTATTTAAATGGATCTGCGATAATTGCGTATTTAATTCTGTATGCGCTACACAAACGCCAGTTCGATTGTGACTACGGTGAAATTAGGTTCGCGAACCTAATTTCTATCCTATTATATTCCTATATACTATTCCTTATATATATATATATATACAGCAGTGTTATCAATGCGACAAAAACAGTAAATTTAAACGACCGACGCGACCTCAATTTCTACGACGGTTCTCTTATTGCACAGACTTTAATGGAATGCCTTTATTATACATTTCGATATACTTTGTAGTGACGTATAAGATTACAGTCTCATATAGCTTCAGGTGGAATTACACGCGCATAAAACAGTCTTATTTTATAAAAATAATACAATAATAACAAAAGAGTTTATTTTAAAATAATTTACATAACATAAATATATTAATTTCTTTAGTTTAAGGACATCAGTGACTTTTGCAAATTGTTTTGCAATGGATAAACAATTTGTTTTTTTTTTTAAAATAAGTTTTAGGTAATTGTAAGTCAGTGATAATGGTTGAAAGAAAGGTGATGGAAAGTGACGGAAAGCCACTGATGCGACAGGTAAGCTTGTTGTGCAATCCCTAGTAGGCTAGCGAACCCCTATGAGAGTCCGCAAACCCCTATGAGAGTCTGCAAACCCCTATGAGAGTCCGCGTTGGCGTAAAGGTCCAATGGCTTGACTTCTAAGCGAGAGGTTGCTGGTTCAAATCCTAGCACGGGTGTTGGGCCACAGGTAGGAGCATATTATATCGAAATTCCGCCTGAATTGCTACCAAAAAGTAGCGAAAAAATATATTATTGAAAATAATTTGACAAACGCATAGCGGTGGATTTGGCATAAGAAAATGTCAGTTTAATGTATTGCTTTGATTAAAGTATGCGTACGTAACAAAAAAAATATTATCTATTGGTTCGCGAACACTGAAACCATCTATTGGTTCGCGAACACTGAAATAGGGGTTTCAGTGTTCGCGAACCTAATTATATATGCTGCCTAATTATATACACTTTTGTGGTGAGACCTCAAAGTGTTGTTTAAGAATACGGGGATTAGTGCTGTATGTAGGTATTTGTTGTTGTGTGAAGTGAAGAGTGATGTAAACAAGTCAATGACAACGCGTATAATTGGCATCGCGCTGTCTCGACTTTTGTCCCACTTGCTTGCTTACAGAAGATAGAGAAGTGGCCCATGCTGTTCGTATGATGGTAATTGCTACATGTATCTCTGGCTGATGATCGGTTTGATATTTGTTCAAAAGGATGGTTCTAAGGATGGACATGTTAAATATATTAAATGCACAAATAAATTATTTAAAAAAAAACCAAAAACCCGACTGCGTGAAAAATAAATGTACTTATTGTTGTTTTTCAGCATTTGCCATTTCAAATAACATTTAAACATAGATATAAGTACTTTTGATTTATTATATGGTATAGTTATCGTAAGTTTGAATCATGATTATAAACTACCGACTATTATACTCAGTAAGTACTGTTTGTTGTCGACTGTCTCGACCTAGGTTTAGTCCGTGCCACTGCACTTTCTCGGGCATATCTAAACAACATGTCTAAACATACACATCTAAACAACTTCCTCGTAAACGTTCCAGTTCCTGGTGACAGCTAATGTGGCTATGACAGCGATCGGGCACGGCTGCGTGGTGGGCATCTCAGCTATCCTGATCCCGAGCCTCAGGAGTCCACAGTCTGAGATCCATGCCACAATCAACGAGGAGTCATGGATAGGTAACCGTCCTGGATTTTTTTACGTCATATATGATAAAATATAGTAATGGTATGAGACAATGATACACTATAGGCTAGAGTTTGACCACTATCTCATCTCTTGGTAAGGTACACCGACTTTGGTATGGTAGTCGGTGGTAAGATACGACCATTAACGGTAGCGTTATACCATCCTTAACGACAGTCAAGGAAGGTATCCCGCTAGGCTACTAGAATGGGAACTGGCTCTCAAGGACAGCTGCCGGAACAGATGTTTGGCGACAATTCAACTGTCTATGGCAAGCTTGTATTTTTTATTTTTTTTATAAAAGATTACTCGCAATGTGTGTTGCACATTACTAGTATTCTTGTTAACCCCTCCAACTAAGCTAAATATGCTTGTGTCTGGAGTGGGTTCACGTCAATAGTGCAATGGGTGGGGTGGGGATCGAACTCACGACCTCTCGATCGCCAGTCCGACACCCTATCCATTGGGCTATTGCCGCTTATATCAATCTATCTTGTATCAATCTAGTAACTGCTTAATTGATATAAGCTTGCCCAACACTTGTATCCTGCCACTCCTGCCTTACTAGTAGCTATTTAGTTTTTGATGATTTTTTAGTCACCGAAGGGCAAGCCATATAAATCAACGTGTGGAGTGGACCGTATGCGATACACGCCGTGCGCTGCGCAATGCGCATGCCTCAGAATGTCTGTATCCACCTTTAGTTTAATTAAATTAAACTCTTACGTAACAAACCCTACAATAACACAACACAATGTCTGTTTCAGCTTCATCAGTAGGACTATCGCTAGTACTGGGCAACGTGTTCATCACATTGGTCCTGGACAAATTAGGAAGAAAAAAATGCCACATTCTTACTGTCTTACCAGTCCTTGTAGGATGGTTTATACTCGTCCTTTCCAAGAACGTCGCTGGACTGGTCGCAGCAAGGATAATCCAAGGAGCTGCATTGGGCTTCTTCGGGTCTCTCGGCTCCATCATCGTAGCAGAAATGACAGATCCAAAAAATAGAGGGATGTTTCTCACGTCGTTTTCTTTGGCTCTAACTATCGGAGTTCTCTTGAGTCATGCTTTAGGAACCTACTTTAGCTGGCAGACGAGTACTTTGATATGTTCCTTTACAACGTTTACGAGTTTGCTGATGTTATTCTATACGCCTGAATCACCATCTTGGTTGATAGCGAAAGGGAGGTACGATGAAGCCCGAGAAATCTTCTACTGGTTACGAGGCACTGATGAAGAACATGTAGCAGAATTCGAGAAGATGTTGACAGCGCAAAAGCTTATTCGCAGGCATGTATCTGAAGACTTGTCGATGAAAACGAAGATAATACGCTACTTTCAATACTTCACGGAGACTTGCAGGAAGCCTGAATTCTTCAAACCAATAATCATCATGATCCTCGTGTATATCTTGTATCAATTTGCTGGAGTCAACGTGATGAGTTCCTATGCTACTGATTTGATCGAGCAGCTCGTCGGGCCAGATGTCAATGCCAAATTACTCATGGTAGTTCTGGACGTTGAAAGACTTCTGTGCAATCTATTCGCCGTTTATCTCATGCAAGTAATGAAGAGACGAATGTTATTATTCAGTACTGGTGGCATATGCATATTGTCTTACTTCAGCAAAGCTCTGTACGTCTACCTAAGGCAGAAGGACTTGTTATTCTACGATAGCCAATGGATCCCTATCACTCTCATAGCTGTTTATATGTTTTCTTTGACTGTTGGCATTTCTGCAGTGCCTTTCGCGTTGACTGGAGAGATATTTCCTTTAGAATATCGAGGGTTGGGAAGTGGGATCAGTTCTTTTTCTTTGTCCATTAACTTCTTTGCTGCTGTCAAGTGGTTTCCTATTTTAACTGATTCTATAGGGTTATCTTTATCGTATGTAGTGTACGCTAGCATAGTGACTGTTTGTATGGCTGTGGTGTGGTTTTTGTTACCTGAGACTAAGGATAGGACGCTACAGGATATAGAAGATGAGTTCAGAGGATATTCTGCAGGAGATGTGAAGAGTGCAGAACCTCTGACAGATATGCGTGTTGTAGATATCAGGAGTAGTAGTCATAGTATTCAGGTTTTATAGAATATCGAAGAAATACTATACATACATGTGTATATTGCTGCGTCCCGCGGTTTCAGTTGCATGCACAATGATGAAATGGTAAAACCTCTTTTCACTCCTCACACGCCTAAATAAATTAAAATTATTTAGAGCGTATATCGACTAATCAATCAACTAATCTGCCTGCAAAATTATTTTAATTAAGTATAGCACCATTTGTTCGTAAATCTTTTTTTTAATTTCTATACATGTCAGTGAGTTGTATTTAAAAAGGTGATTTAAAATAGGTTTTTTTAAAATCTAAATATCCAAATTGAGAATCTCCTCCTCTTTGAAGTCGGTTTATAAAACAACACCGAATTCGCTCATTTGGCTAGTGTATCTGTTAGGATATACATAATTACAACAATCCTTCACTATAAAAGTAAAACGCATATTATAAGCCTTAACAACAATGCTTAGTTACGAGAATTAAATTATTACATAGTTAAAGGATTAATGGTCCCTTATTATTGTGATGTGTCGCGAAATTAAAACAAAAGATAAAAAAAAACATTACCTGAAGAGGATGGAGGTTGAAAAAGGGTTTAACTAAACCCTTCAAAAACGGAAGAGGTTTCTATTTTTTACAGCTTCGAGCCGGTTTGGCAAACTGAAGACGAGGTTTCGGAGGCGATGTTGAGAGTTATTCCCTATTCTTCCTACTACCGTCCTACCTGGACTATTTAAGGGCCCTGAGGGTGATAGATAGGGTCTGCGGCTTCTGACCAGCCTCCCGAGCTGTGCTCGATTGGGTTAAGATCAATACTTCTTGACGGCTAAGCCATCAACTTGATACCAGCCTCCTGAGTTTATTCTACGACCCGAGCGGTGTGTGGCGGGAGATATCCTGCATCAGTATCGACCCATTACCCATATTTACTTATTATGGCCCAGCATACTCATTAACGATTTCTTAAGCTGACATTTCGCCAGTCAGGTTGCCATTTTCTATTGCCACTAGTTCTGTGTGAAAGAAAAGGAAACATCTCTTTAGAAGGCTAAAGAGATGCCAGCCCTTGCATGTACAGAGTCTCCGACGTATTGGACTCTTTCTGTTAAGCAGGCTTCGCCTTCCCTCGGAAGTGAATAGTGAGGATTGAGACTATTCAGTGAAAAAGAACTTGCCCACCCCACCCTCTCTTCGTCACCCCACTGTTTGTATTCACGGCTATGCTGTCTTGCTACTCGATGTCCTCTCCTAAGTTTGGGGTTACTTTCTGGCCTTTGGGGGCTTCAAGCTTGCTTCAGCAAGTCGTCTTCTAATTGTGCTGTCACTAATGTAGTTTCTTCGGATATGATGAAGCGGACGCTGGTCTTAATCTGCATTGAGGTGGCGATTTCTTAACACAGTGAAGATAATATAGCGTTCTTCGTAGTATTGCACCTGAGTCTGGTCACATGGTTTCCAGTTTCTTAGTGCCTTCGCTTCATGCATTTTATAATATCGTATGTTCGACTTTTGTGTATCTTATGTTAAACTTTTGAATTACTCAGTTAAGATTTTTATATAAGTGTACCTAATTTTAATTTATTTTAATTATTATAAATTAACCATGAACTTGCTATAAGTAATGTAATTTAGTGATCATATTTTGTAATTAATTTATGGAAAAATGAATGTTGGCGTATTATCTTGTTTCATCTATACTTCTATACTAATATTATAAAGAGAGAACATTTGTATTTTTGTATGTTTATAATGATTTGGCTCAAAAACTTCTGAAACGATTTAAAAAATTCTTTCACTAATACATAGAATGGACTTTCGGAATGAAAATAGGCTATATATAATCCCGTTTAAATCAAAGGTACATTCGTGGAGACCTAATTTGCAACCTAAGTCGGCAAAAAAACGGTCGAAAAAACACGTTTCTTACGAACGCTGCTTAATTGAAAATAGATAAAAGAATATTTTCTATGCAAGAGTTGTACAACTTAATAAGACCTACAAAAAAGTCCGCGACAGCATATGTCTATCTCTTAAGGTTGACTCACAGTAACCATTTTAATCTTAAAATTTTTGTAAAAAAATATTACATAACTTGCAAGGCTATTTTCAAGTATATAGTATTGATCCTTATCTAAATAATTACGTTAATTAGCTTGGCCACATATTATAAATTAAAATTGTCCTTTACAGTATATAATTCAAATGAAAACTCTAGAAGATATTACGAATTTCACATACACGCATCGCAAAATTAATAAAATATTTGCAGTGAAACCACAGATTAGGTCATAGTTACAATGAAAATATTATTATAGGCTTAGCTATGCTGTAGATCCCCACCGATTACAATCAATTTGAAGTCAATATAGTATAATAATATGATCAATGCTTCCATGTTCTTACAATATCGTTGAAGAAGAAGATTTTCGAATTGATCAGACCTATGAAAGTTGATTTCATAGACAGACACACAGATACACACGTTAAACGTATATTACCCCTACATTTTGTGTCGGGGAACGCGTAAGGTTACGGCGGCAGATATTCACCTTTTTTTTTATAATTTATAGGCTAGCGTTTGACCACTATCTCACCTGTTGGTAAGTGATGATGCGGTCGAAGATGGTAAGCACGCTAGGCCTAGACTGGGGAACTGGCTCTCAAGAATAGCTGCCGGAACACATTAGATGTTTTTGGCGACAGATTTTTTAACTTGAGGGTGGTAGCTGGCCAGGCGGACACTAGATAGTGTCCTACCACCATGCGGGGGTTGTTAGTGTCTTAACGATGTTTTCCTTCACCGGAGGGCCACTATGAGAAGCGCACATAATTTTTTCGATGGAAAAATCCATTGATGCACGGTAAGGTTTGCACTCGGTACCACGGCATCAAAGCCGACCGTTCTCCCGATTACGCCACCGGGCCCGGGCTCCTTGGTGGTAAGCTACTTTTTGGTAGATTTAATGATCCCACTACCACTGTACGAAAACTCATGATTCATGAATGCACATAAAACTTTCATTGGTAGGTATATAGCTAGGATTAGAACCAACGACCGTCGGGTCAGTATCAGGGTAACTATCCTTTACGCTAAAGGGCCGTCCAATATCACTACGTAAGTATCTATCAAAAAGTAAATATCTAGATATAATATAAACAAATTTCATCACTGCGTCTGTCTGTCTGTTCGCAATAATCTCAATAGCTACTGAACGGATTATCATGCTGTTTTCACCAATAGCCAGAGTGTTTATGAGGAAGGTTTAGGTGCATAATTCGTTAAGGTTTTGTGTAAATGGGATGAAATATGACGATTATTGTTAAATATGTTCATATTTTATATTCGATGCAACAAACTGATGCAAATTTTGTAGGCATATATGTTCTACCCGTGCGAAGCCGGGGCGGGCTGCTAGTTAATTATAAAAGTAAGACGACATTTATGATTGAGTAACCCCCGTATTTACCGTAAACAACACTTTGAGGTCAGTGTTCTAGAACAGATAGTGTCTATCAAACAAAGACGCAATACAATAATGAAGATAGTTTAAAAACTAAAACAACCGACTTCAATGCCCCGCGAGTCAATTTCAGTAGCAAGTTTGAGACGTTTATCATCATATCTCTGGAGATACTTATCAGATCTCGATGAAATTACAATGAGACCACCTCGGAAACGTACCCTACCAATTACAAAAATAATCGGTTCAGAATTGACGGAGTAATCGCGTAACATTAACACAAAATAAACTGGCCAAGTGCAAGTCGGACTCGCACTCGTAGGGTTCCGTAACACAGTTAAGTATTCCATAACTATGATTTTTCGCAACTACAAAATTAACTTTGTTTTTCATAGTGTTTGTATGAAAAACAAAGTTATCTTTGCGGTCGCCATATCTCTAAAACTGCTGCCTGTATCTCGTTCAAACCAATTTTCGGTGTTAGTTTTTATTGAGATCTACAGCATATATTTTTTTTAGATTTTTCACTCCCATACTTTAAAAGTTAGAGGGGGGGAGGGGGGGAGACACACATTTTACCACTTTAGACGCGCCTATCTTTCAAATGATTGACTTTGAGAAAAAATGATTTTAGAAACCTCAATGTCATTTTTGAAGACCTATCCATAAACCCCACACGTATAGGTTTGAAGAAAAGATTTTTTTTTGTTTCAGTTCCATGTATGGGATTCCATACTTATATTTTTTACTTTTGTATAAAAATCGAAAAGCGGTTCACAGAATACATCTACCTACCAAGTTTCAATTCTGTAGTCCTAACAGTTTCGGAATTAAATGGCTGTGACATACGGACGGACAGACAGACAGACATGACGAATCTATAAGGGTTCCGTTTTTTGCCATTTGGCTACGGAACCCTAAAAAACGTAAAAATAATAATATCGTTTAAAAACTAAAAAAGAACCGACTTCAATGCCGCGCTATTCATTTTCAGTACCAATTTTGAGATGTTTATCTCAATATCTCTGGAGATACTTATCAGACCTCGATAAAATTACCATGGTACCACACTTGGGATCTCCTTATATCTCCTTTCGAACAAATAAATAATAATCAAAATCGGTTCATAAAAGACGAAGTTATCCGCGAACAAACATAAAAAAAATATATATGTATACGGTCGAATTGAGAAACCTCCTCCTGTTTTTGAAGTCGGTTAAAAAAACATACCGACGAATTGAGAACCTTCTTCTTTTTGGGAAGTCGGTTAAAAAGATGGTGCACTGCAGATGTTTTGACAAATTCAATTTAATCCGTATGCTTTAACAATAAGGTTATAATTACTTTGTAGAACAAAACGGCCCAATTGAGAGACACCAGGGTGGGAGTGCGTCCTTGTCTTACAACCTACTATAGTCTGGCCATAACTGCTGTACACTCCCTGAGGTATGCGCGCGGCGAGACGGGGGGGGGGGGGGGGGCGGGTATGCGCGCGGCGAGACGGGGGGGGTCGCGCTCCGTCAGTCTGCCGTCCCCACAGTCTGTTTCCCCGGCTCCCACCTCGCCGCGCATACCTCAGGGAGTGTACAGCAGTTATGGCCAGACTATAGTCCTATATAATAATACAGTAAAGGCCGTTTATAATGACATCGAAGGGAATTGACAAACAAGTCATAATAAGCGGACGTCATACAAAGCGTTTTGTGAAATGTAAAACCTTTTTTATGTAAATATGAATGTACTTAAGTAGTTTAATACATAAACATAGTAAATGTAATTACTATGTTTATGTATTGTATAATATGTATACATACATACATATAATATGTATACATACATATTAAATCAAAATCAAAATTGCACGTAATCAGCACATTATAACACATACAAGTGTATTTTTATTGTAAGTACACTGTAATTTTTGTCTGCTTTTGTTTTTTCATTTTATTGTATAAACAATCTCTAATGCTATTGTGTATAGAAGACATAGCTATTGCCAAATTATCATTTTCAATATTGCTGTGAACAAATCGTGATAATAATTCTGCAGCTTTTAATGCCTCTTCTGCGGTAGGTAATGGTTCTTCCTCGACTTCTTCTTCCCCAACACTTTCGAGTTGTTCCTTAGCACAAATGTTCTGTACGATATTTTCATCGGTGGGTTCTTCGGATGTGAGGAGAGCACTATCGATGTCAACATAATCTTCCCACATTTCCGGTGCTGCTAAAGAATCTGAATGTAGGTTTCGTGACCACAAAGATAAAGGAATGTCATCTCCTTCATCGAATTCATGGTCTGATATTTGAATAGGTAAACCGTCGTGGTAAAAACCATTTGCCTTTTCCTGTAGCATAGGGCCGCTGACAGGTATTCCTTTGTTTCTCATGTTTTTAAACCACTGCATTAATGCTTGATCAACATTTTTTTGTCGTGATTTTCGAAGCCTCTTCGGTTTCAAAACATTTGGATTGAACGACTGCTTAATGCGGTTCTTGTTTTTAAAAATCATTGAAATTGTCGAATGACCCACGCCACATTCCTTTGCGAGACATGAGTTACATTCTCCATTTTCTAATCTGCATATTATTGCACCTTTCTCCTCAATTGTAAATGCTTTCCGTCGTTGATGACATTTTTTTCACAGTAACAAACGAAAAACAACGTGTGACCTTCAAGCGTCAATTACCCACTGAGATTCAAAACAAAAACGAGCCACGTGCCGAACGTCGTCAGGAATCAACGAACATTACCGAAGGTGTACAGAATCATGTCGGTCATTATAACCGGACATAATTTATTAAAAATGGGTCATAATAAGCGACATGTCACTGTAAGGGAAGTCATTATATCCGACTATTTATAAAGAATTTCATATGAAAACCAAACTTCGTAGTATAGTTACGTCATAATAACCGGTTGGTCAATATAAGCGGAGTCATAATAAACGGATTATAGAACATACTGTATGTTCTATACTATATGTATGGTATATATATTAGTTGTCCATACAAAAGAAAGGGACAAACTCCGTTCATGGTCGGTCTCATGGGGGCCGGTGTACGCGATCATGTTTAATATGTAACAGCTCTGTGCAATCAAACCAATACATTGATGACATTTACTGTGTCAAATCTACCGCTATGCCCACCGATCTTAAATGTCACTGATTTTTAGGCCACGGTAATATTATGGATCGTATAAGATCGTTTAAAAAACTATAAAAACCGACTTCAAATGCCGCGCTATTAATGTTCAGTACCAAGTTTAAGGTGTTTATCTCCATATCTCTGGAGATGCTTATTAGATCTCAATGAAATTACGGTATCACCCTTGGGATAACTTTTTTCTAACAAAAAAATAATCATCAAAATCGGTTCATAAACGACGAAGGTATCCGCGAACAAACATAAAAAAATATTTTTATTTATTTATTTATAATAATTAGAACGGTACACACCTGTACACACAGACCACTAACACTAATTATCACATTATTCAATAATTTTTTATTTTTTTTTATTTCTTATAGGCTAGCGTTTGAACACTATCTCACCTGTTGGTAAGTGATGATGCGGTCGAAGATGGTAAGCACGCTAGGCCTAGAATGGGAACTGGCTCTCAAGGAAAGCTGCCGGAACACATTAGATGTTTGGCGACAGATTTTCTAACTTGAGGGTGGTAGCTGGCCAGGCGGACACTATATAGTGTCCTACCACCATGCGGGGTTGTTGGTTTCTTAACGATGTTTTTCCTTCACCGGAGGGCCACTGTGAGAAGCGCACATACATTTTTTGATAGAAAAATTCATTGGTGCACGGCGGTTTGAACTCGGTACCACGGCATCAAAGCCGACCGTTCTCCCGATTACGCCACCGGACCCTCAAATATTACATAGATAATCAAGACGAATTAATCAAAACATAAAATATTCAATAATAAAAAACTGGCCAAGTGCAAGTCGGACTCGCACTAGTAGGGTTCCGTAACACAGTTAAGTATTCCATAACTATGATTTTTCACAACTATAAAATCAATATCTTTGCGGTCGCCATATCTCTATAACTGCTGACTGTATCTCGTTTAAACCAATTTTCGTTGTTAGTTTTTATTGAGATCTACAGCATAAAGTTTAAGGGGGGGCATCCCATACATGGAACTGAAACAAAAAAAAAAAAACTTCAAATCTATACGTGTGGGTTGTCTATGGATAGGTCTTCAAAAATGACATTGAGGTTTCTAAAATCATTTTTTCTCAAAGTCAATCATTTGAATTTTGAAGACCTATCCATAGACACCCCACACGTATAGATTTGAAGTTTTTTTTTTTTGTTTCAGTTCCATGTATGGGATGCCCCCCCTTAAACTTTTATATTTTTTATTTTTGTACAAAAATCGGAAAGCGGTTTATATAATATATCTAAATACCAAGTTTCAATTCTGTAGTCCTAACAGTTTCGGAATAAAATGGCTGTGACATACGGACGGACAGACAGACAGACAGACAGACAGACAGACAGACAGACAGACATGACGAATCTATAAGGGTTCCGTTTTTTGCCATTCGGCTACGGAACCCTAAAAACGAAACCTACAACATAATCAAGTCAAATTAAAATAGTTTGGTCAATAAATAATAATTAATATGTCATACATACATACATACATACATACAATCACGCCTTTTTCCCGTTGGGGTAGGCAGAGACTACTTCTTTCCACATGCTACGATCCTGACATACCTCCTTCGCTTCTTCCACTTTCATGAGCGTCTTCATACATGCTCGCCGGTTATAGGTACTTTTGACTTGGCCTTTTTTTAAAACGTCTCCGATCTGGTCGTGATACGTTCGCCTAGGTCGGCCTCTACCAACTGGCCCATTCACACACGTCTCATAAATCTGTTTCGTCAATCTTTCTTCATCCATCCTCTCTAGATGTCCAAACCATCTAAGCATCCCTTTCTCTATCTTTGTCACTACATCTTCTACCACACCACAACATTCCCTTATCACGCTGTTCTCCAACTTATCCATCAGAGTCACTCCGATCATACTTCTCAAACTTCTCATTCTACAGCATTAATTTTACTTTCATGCTTCTTCTGCCATACCCAGCATTCACTACCATACATGAGTGTGGGAACCAACACTCCCCTATGTACAGCCAGTCGTGCTTTTTTAGACACGTTCTGACTTCTCATAAAGTTATGTAGTGCCCCACTTACTTGGTTTCCAGCCAAAACTCTTCGCTCAATATCACTTTCATACTTACCATCTCTCGTAAACTTAGAACCCAGGTACACAAACTCTTTCACTTGTTTCACTCTTTCTCCTTCAATCGTCACATAACAATCAGTCATTCTTTCTTCTCTTTCAAAAACCATTACTTTGGTCTTGCTTACATTCACTTTCATCCCTTTGCTTTTTAAGGCGTCATGCATAATATTAACCATTCTTTGCAACTCCTCCTCCGATGATGCTAACATCACCTGATCATCAGCGTATAGGAGGCATTTGATGGTTAAATCATTCATTCTTAATCCGTACACACTTTCTTTCAGATCTGTCAAGCAATTGTCTATGAATAGGTTGAACAGCACTGGCGATGCTACACATCCCTGTCTAACACCTTTTTCGATGTTAAACCAGTCTGTGTACGCTCCGTTTATTCTGACACAAGCACTGGAACCCTCATAGAGTGATTTCAGTGCTTGTATCAAACTGCCGCCCACCCCATGCATCCCATTCCTCTCCTGAAACCCGCTTGTACATCCCACATTTTCTTATCAGTTTCATTCGTCACTCTTGTAATCAGTACCTTTGCATACAATTTTCCAACGATGCTGAGTAAGCTAATGCCGCGATAGTTTTTGCAGTCTTGCTGTGATCCCTTTCCTTTGTATAGCGGCACAATGACGGCTTTGCACCAGAATAATATGTCACATAAAAAAATATATAAATATATACACGGTCGAATTGAGAAACATCCTATTTTGAAGTCAGTTTAAAACTGTGGTGTTAAATATCACCACCGTTGAAAATCTTCATGAATTACGGCCGTAAGTATTCAGGTATGTTATTTTATTTTATCTTTATTTTAAAAGGTAAGTATTGCACATTGTAGCTGTTGCTACAAATTATTGAGAGGTCAGGACAAGAGATAAGTATTGAAATTTTCTTATCTTTCTGTTCTCGAACTCTGGTGAGTTAGAGAATGGATAAGAGCATTTCAATTAGGTACAGTGCCACAAGTATAACTTGGCGGTGGTGGTTTTTGGAACTAATTCTTTTAATTGAAACTGTGAGTTTGACGTTTGAGAGATTACCGCGACATTATTGTTGATAAATTTGCTACATTAAAATAGTTCAATAATGCCAAAAGAAATTAAAAGTGGTTTAAGAGAAACTGTTATCAAAGTACAAAGTAAAAGCACAGTGGCGCACAGGCACGCCAAGTTATACTTGCCGGACTGTAACTACATACTTTTCTTGAATTCTAAACTGATCACTGGGCGGTGTTAAATGGAAAATTATAAAAAGGTAAATGGTAAAACAGGGTGTCATTAATGAATTAGTAATTCGCCATAGTTCTATTTACTCGCAGATATGACTCGCCAATCGGTTCGCTAAGATTTAGCGTTCTGTTTGGTTCTAATCAATTCAGAAGATGAGGCTGTTCGAGATTATTGCCTTAAGAGGCAAGGCTAAGAGTTCAATGCTTAGGGATTGAACTAGATTGGCTAAAAATTTCTGTCTTACAGCGTTTGTCCACAGCAACGGCACCGGGACGTCACCGGCAACAAAATGCCGGCGCCGAAGTAGCGGTACATATGTATGTATGGCAGCTTGTCCACAGTATGATCGGCACCGGGCGACGTCATCCCGGCCGCCGATATTTCGAGTAGATCGGTGCGACCGCTAGAAACCGGCCAGAGATTTAGACGGGCCGATGTGCCGGCATTGGCTCGCAATACAAATCACGTTTGATCTTGTCCACACACTGCCGGCGCCCGGCGCCGTTCGATAGGTTATTGTTTTTTATCTGAAGTTGTTTGTTTTATTTCTATGGAAACGCATCTGCCACGCATGACAGCTAGAAGAAACAAAACCACCGGAGTCGGTGGTGGTGGACAAACGATCGCCGGCACATCATTTTCAAATCGGCCCGAAAAAATCTTGGTGCCGGTGACGTCCCGGTGCCGTTGCTGTGGACAAACGCTCTTATAGGCTATCTTACAACGTTTGTCCACCGCCACCGTCACCAGGACGTCACCGATGACGAGATTTCTGAAGTCAAAACTTCTTTAGGTGCGTTGAGCACTTTTTGGGTGATCGAAAAGCGTTAAATTCGCGTCATCGTCATCGCACGCCTCCCATGAGCTATACTCGTATGCATACTATGTATTTCGACGATAAAATTCACATGTTACTTAGTTTCCACTTCTTTCGCCAGTCCCCAAAGACAACCCGCATGGTTTTTGGCAGAGTTAATGTGTCGGCAATTGTTTGTCCAACGCAACCGATCTCGGTGGTTCAGTTTGTTCTAGCTGCGTGGCAGTTGCGTTTCCATACAAATAAAACAAATTAGAAGAAAAATAAAAAACAGTAACCAAGCGAACGGCGCCGTGCGACGGCAGTGTGTAGACAAAATCAAACGTGTTTTGTATTGCCAACCAATGCCGATTGCCAGGACATCGGTCCGTCCCAATGTCGGGGCGAGTTGTACCGCTCTTACTCGAAACATCGGCGGCCGGGATCGCTTGGTTCAGTGATGGACATGCAGTGGACAAGCGGTCATACTATACATATTGTTACATCGCGTCGTCGAGTCGCGATGTTTCGCCAAGCTTCTCGAACAAAAATACCGTGGGAAAGAATAGACTAATTAGGGGCTATAAACACCCGACCCGACCGTCATAAAAGTAACCTTCCGGGAATTCCGACCCTAGTCAATGTACCTAGTTTTGTAGTTAAGATTGAACCTTATTCATAAGTGGTTAGAGATCAAATTAGCATGTGTGGTAAAGTTGTTTACATCAGATGCTCAAAGGAAAGCCGCCCCTTTTGTTTGTGATTTTTATTGCTTTGTTTTGAACGTCTTTTGTCTATTGTTCGAGTCAATACTGGAAAGTTCTGTAGAAATATTCTCGTCCTATATAAGACGTTGAAACGTTGAAACGTTGAAACGTTGCGGCTTCAGGCAGTCATTTCTTTGGAAGCGACAGTGAAAGCGCGGATAGCGACCAAGTGATCGTTAAGTGTTATCAGTGAACTCGTGTTGTAAACTGTGAACAGTGAAATCAGTGATTGTGAACTAACGACCTCAGTGTGTGTTAACGGACTTTTGATAATTGTGCCAGACGATTTGGACAACTACTGTGGAACATTGTGCTAACCTAGTGATCAGTGGAAATAAACGTTCATCTCATCGGATTGGCATTTTAATACTACCCCGCACGTGACAATATATATCGCTACTTCGGCGCCGTCATCTCGTACTCATTGACTTCCCGGTGACGTCGTCAGTCCCGGTGACGTCGTCGGTGGACAAACGGTCTTACAGCGTTTGTCCACAGCAACGGCACCGGAACGTCAACGGAAACAAAATGCCGGCGCCGAAGTGGCGGTAGAAGAAGTAGTGCCATACTATACATATGTATAGTATGGCACTACTTGTCCACAGTATGACCGACACCGGGCGACGTCATCCCGGCCCCTGATATTTCGAGTAAATCGGCGCGACCGCTAGAAATCGGCCTGAGATTTTGACGGGCCGATGTGCCGGCATTGGCTCGCAATACAAAACACGTTTGATCTTGTCCACACACTGCCGGCGCCCGGCGCCGTTCGATCGGTTATTGTTTTTTTGTTTGAGGTTGTTTGTTTTATTTCTATGGAAACGCATCTGCCACGCATGACAGCTAGAAGAAACAGAACCACCGGAATCGGTGGCGGTGGACAAACGATCGCCGGCATATCATTTTCAAATCGGCCCGAAAAATATCTCGGTACCGGTGACGTCCCGGTGCCGTTGCTGTGGACAAACGCTCTTAGTCTGTATCGCCGTTGAGATAGTGTTCAAATGTTTATCACTTATCAGTCTACAGTAACAAGATTACATTTATGCTAAAACAAAACTAGATTATGGAGTAACTTAAGATCGCTTACAAAACGACCAAAATCGACTTCAAATGCCGTGCTAGTAATTTTCAGTGGCAAGTTTAAGGTGTTTAACTTCGTATCTCTGGAGATACTCATCAGGATCTCGATGAACTTACAATGGGACTAGACGGGAAGACTCTTGAACAAAAAAAAATCCGAATTGGTTTAAAAATGACGGAGTTCTGAGGTGGCTAAAATAAAATTATGTGCTTATCTGTCAGGAATAATTTCTCGAAAAGCACTACCCTTCTTATTTTGCAGCCGGGTTAGGTAATAACTGAATGTCTGTCGTAGAGACAAGATCAAACAATTAGCTAGGTTGTGTACTATTAATCATTATCTATCTAGATATAAATATCGTCGCGTGTTTAGAGCAGAGTGGGTAAGAACCGTGCCATAATAAATTAAAAACATTAACTTTATATTTAGCGGCAGGACTTCTAATCCGCCTGGGTAGTTTCGCCATTTGTTGAGACTAGCGTTTGAACGTTTACCTGTTGGTAAGTGATGATGTGGTCGAGGACCGTAGCACGCTAGATTACCATGTAAACTGGTTCTCAAGGATAGCTGTCAGAACACCGGTGGTTAGGTTAGATATTTGGAGATATATTTTCCAACTTCATAGTGGTAAGAGTAGCTCGCCAGCCGGACTCTAGACAGTGCCATGTCACCAAGTATATTTACCATAAAATAGGTAAACGTTTATTTAATTTAAAGGAGTACCTAACCTTTATACTACTACGCTATAGCCTGAGTGAGTCAGAGCCTATTAAAAGGCATAGTGAATTAGGCGCTAGTGAATTAACCTAGTGAATTAGGCGTTATAGCCTAGTGAGTCAGAGCTTATTATAGAGCCTTGTGAATCCTAGTAAATTAGGCGCTATAGCCAAGTGAATCAGAAATTATAATAGACCTTAGTGAATGAAGCTCTACAACCGAGTGAGTCAGAGCAGAGCTGATTAAAGGGCCTAGTGAATTAGGCGCTATAGTCAAGTGAGTCAGAGCCTATTAAAGGGCCTAGTGAAGTAGGCTCTACAGCCAAGTGAGTCAGAGCAGAGCTGATTAAAGGGCCTAGTGAATTAGGCGCTATAGTCAAGTGAGTCAGAGCCTATTAAAGGGCCTAGTGAATTAGGCTCTATAGCCAAGTGAGTCAGAGCCTATTAAAGGGCCTTGTGAATTAGGAGTTATAACCTAGTGAGTCAGAGCCTATTATAAAGCCTTGTGAATCCTAGTCAATTAAGCGCTATAGCCAAGCGAGTCAAGAAATTATTATAGAACCTAGTGAATGAGGCGCTACAACCTAGTGAGTCAGAGCAGAGCCTATTAAAGGGCCTAGTGAACTATGCGTTATAGCCAAGTGAGTCAGAGTCAATTATAAAACCTAGTGAATTAGGCGCTACAGACTAATGAGTCAGAGCCTAGAGCCTAATAAATCAGAGCATAAACTCTAGTGAATTAGAGACTAGACCCTTATGAATAAGAGCTTAAAGCCTAGAAAATTAGTGGCTAGTTAAAGCCTAACGAATCATCTGGCGCTATAATCGGCTTAGGTCTGTTCGTTGAGCTCCGCCATTGTTGTTCACTGGCATTCAAGTTCCAGCGCTTATTCTCACTACCATCTTCTACTTTCACACAAGCACAATGCCAAATTACACTCTTATCATCACACTATCTATGTACTTAATTTCAGCTCAAACGGTTCAGTAGTTTTAGCGTAAAGAAGTAACAAACAAGCACACAAACTTTCGCTTTTATAATATAAATAGCTGTGCTCCGTGGTTTTACCTGCGTAGACATCGTTCCCGGGGAAATATCGGGATAAATGGTATGTGTTATTCCAGAGTCTATCTATGTATCAAATTTCATCTCAATTGGGTCAGTAGTTTTAGCGCAAAAAAGTAACAAACAACACCCAACACCCATTTCAGAATCCTCTTCTGTGTTCTGTGTCTGTCAGAGTAGAATTGCAGATACGTTGTAGTAAATGTAGGCAAATCATTATTTTGATTGCGACAAGGTTTTTAACACTTTTATTTATTCTGTGGCATCACGATGGATAATTATAGCTATAGCGAAGCTATTAATCTTATCAAATGATAACGTTGGTAGGTGACTAGACTCCAAATAACGAATAACATGTTCTTTCTAGTGATGTGTTTCAGCTGATGTTCACGCGGGATCCGGTGGGGAAAATGCTGTATCGTTTTTGACAGTGTTGTTGTTGTTGTTGATTTTGGAGATGGAGCGGAAGAAGGATAGCGGTTACACGTCGATTATACGGCAGGTGAGTTTTTTTTTTAGTATTTTTATATGATGATGTTATTGTATGTGGACTAGTTTCTAATTCTACGGAGGTAGAAATAGCTATCTCTACAGCTTAGTTGGAGGGGTTCACAAGACTGCTAGTAATGTGCTACCCAGATTGCTAGTAAGCTTTTTGATTATAATAAAAAAACAAAACAGGGGAGTGTGTACCATGTTCTATTATTTATTCTGTAACAGGGGTTAGGCCCAACAATTCAACTGTTAATCGTGTAATTATAGGGTTTTACAAAGATAAAGGTCGTCAATAAAAGTAAAAAAAATAATAAAATAAACTTAAATAGAATGGGCCATTTTTGGCGCCATACCATGTCTTGCCACTTCAGTTGCTAATCTTTCCATAACTCGTTGAGCGACTTTGAATTGTGAATCATTCGCACCGTCAGTGTCCACGTCTCGACTCCGTATGTCCATTACCTACAGGTAGGACACACTCATTTAAGACTTTTGTCTTTAGGCTCTGTGGTATCGGCGATGAAAAGACTCGACGTAATTTTCTAAATGCTGCCCATCCCAGCTGTATTCTTCTGTCGGCTCCCTTCTCGAAATTGTTTCTACCCAATAGCAAGCGTTTGCCCAAGGACGTATTCTCGAACAGTTTCGAGAGGTACGTTTAAATAAACTGGCCAAGTGCAAGTCGGACTCGCACTCGTAGGGTTCCGTACCACACTACAGTATTTTATAAGATCGAGCAAAAATACCACTATCATTTTTCGCTAGCAAAAAATAATAATTAATAAACATTTTATTAACACAGAGCCGCGTGCTTATTTCATAGACCGCCATCTAACGTCTAACGCTATCTAAATGAAAGTTAACACAAAGGTGTTGTTTGGGATCGGCATTTAAAAATAACGCCATCTATGGACGTTAATCTAAGCGTTCATTGATGGCGTTATATTGAAATGCCGAAAAAAACACGTTTCTTGTCCCATACAGACCCCCTATAATTTTAAACTTTATTCTGTTTTTAGTATTTGTTGTTATAGCGGCAACAGAAATACATCATCTGTGATAATTTCAACTGTCTAACTATCACGGTTCATAAGACCACAGAATAATGAATAGTATGAGACACAGCCCGGTGACAGACGACTTAGTAATAGGGTCCCGTTTTACCCTTTGGGTACGGAACTCTAATAAAACTGGCCAAGTGCGAGTCAGACTTTTGTCTCGCACACGGAGGGTTCCGGACCGCAGTATAATAATATATAAGTATAATAAAATATTATATTACCGTGTCAATACCAAACATGCGTATTAACTACAATGCCATCTAACGAATATCTAACGAACTTCTAACACCAACTAAGTGAACGTTAACACAAAGGTAGGTAATTAATACAATTTATTAATAAGGTAAATCGTTCATAGAGCGCTGTTGTAAAAACACGTTTTTTGTATGGGGACCTCCTTTAATTTTAAACTTTATTCTGTTTTTAGTATTTGTTGTTATAGCGGAAACAGAAATACATCATCTGTGATAATTTCAACTGTCTAACTATCACGGTTCATGAGACCACAGAATAATGAATAGTATAAGACACAGCCCGGTGACAGACGACTTAGTAATAGGGTCCCGTTTTACCCTTTGGTTACGGAACTCTAAAAATGGCTTATACAAAAATATAACTTACAGGTTGAAATGTAATTTGGAAAGAGAAATGCTATAAAATACAATAAAATATAAATTTTTCGCGCAATCGGTTTATTTAATAATACTTGTGATTAAAAATGTTTAAATTAAAATAAATGTATTCCTCTCCTTTTCAACTGTCTTAATTTCTTAAGTATGCCTCCCACATTTGTATATTCTGCTATTTTGTAGTCTTTTAACGTCAAACTTAATTTTTTCAATTCCCATTTGACATATTGTTCTCAGCTTTAGAAGAACCGTTTTATCATCAATTTCTTTTTAAATATCTAAAAGGTTTTGATATAATATCTCAACGTTTGACCACAATCTTACCGGTTGGTGAGTGATGACTGATGACGTCTACATTACAGACAGATACAGCAGCATGCAACATTCTGGACTGCCAGAATTTTGAATGTCACTGATGCGGTTAAGGATGAATTACGTAGCTAAAATACCCACAAAATACAATATATATAAAATACATGACATATGTGACATGGCAAAATACACGAATAGACCATATGTTTCGTGACAGTGAAGCTAAACATGGACCTAAATTTACGTTTTAGGCCGGGGGGTTGATTTAATGCAAGTAATACCTAAAAATGTTACCCCTGCGAAGCGGGTGCAAAACCCACCCGGCTTGCTAGTATAATTTTTAAATTATTAAAATTTTATACGTACGGTGAGTTTGAATCATGATTAGTAATATACCGATTATTAAACTCACTACTATTTACTGTCGACTGTCACTCAGTTGTCGTCGTGATCTTGGTGCATAAACTCCCTGAGGAAGTGCATCGGACACGCACGAAACCTAGGGTCGAGGCAGTCAATGGTATTATAATATAAATAATAATGATAAACAAGCATAATTGACGGATGCCGTACCTCATCCCATAGACCGTGAATCTTTCGATCTTTGAATCTTTTGAGGGCCCGGTGGCGTAATCGGAAGAACGGTCGGCTTTGACGCCGTGGTACCGAGTTCAAACCGCAGTGCACCAACGGATTTTTCTGTCGAAAAATTTATGTGCGCTTTTCACAGTGGCCCTCCGGTGAAGGAAAAACATCGTTAAGAAACCAACAACCCCTGCATGGTGGTAGGACATTATCTAGTGTCCGCCTGGCCAGCTACCACCCTCAAGTTAGAAAATCTGTCGCCAAACATCTAATGTGTTCCGGCAGCTATCCTTGAGAGCCAGTTCCCATTCTAGGCCTAGCGTGCTTACCATCTTCGACCGCATCATCACTTACCAACAGGTGAGATAGTGGTCAAACGCTAGCCTATAAGATATAAAAAAAAAATCAGACGTCAATCAGCTCATACAATAATCATGCTACAATTGACCATCTGTTTATAGTTTTTCATATCTTTCCATCAACTATCCATAGTAAAGCAACAGTTGTTGGGCCTCTTGATGTTGGCATCGGCTCCATCAATGCTTTCCAAACAACCGGGCGTGTACGATCCGTGGAATATAACTAAAAAGTAATCATAATGGAACGTGGCCCAAACGAACATTTCATATTACAGTCTAATTTAATACCTACAAAATAAGGTGTTAAAGTTTACACTTCAAAAGAATCTTTAGAAAAATAATAATTATACCAAGTACCAAACACTTCAGCACTTCTTTCTTCCAAGTCCTCAAGCATCCCAGAACAATCAAGAACACTTAACACAAATAGATAATGAAATACCCGTGCAGGACAATGTGTCTATGCCAACACCGTTACCTACCTATCAGCGAGGTTCTGATAACACCAGATTATTCTGCAATACTGTTTAAATATCACTTATAATTATTATAAATCCAAATAATATTGATAGTGAAGAGCTACTTGTTTCACATACGCAAGAAGTTTTACGATTGGGATTGTTTGCTGAATGGATTTTGATTTCATTAACTTTAATGAAAATGGGAGTTCAATACAAAAACATTTCAAATCTGCACTTAGATAGCTAATACTTATTACTATTATAATAACCGGCCAAGTGCGTGTCGGGCCACGCGCAGTGTAGGGTTCCGTAGTAGCCTGTTATTCAATGCAAGTCTTTACGCGTTATAAACAAGCAACTAGGTACTCCGTCTTTGACACTTTTAAGGATTTATTCTAAGGATTTTGTATTTGGTGCAAAATTACCCAACACCCAAGTTCAACGACTATTACTGCTAAACTAATAAAGTTATCTTAACCGCTATAATTTTCCTTTAAAGTTCATGAAATGCGCTATTATCATTAATTTTTCCAGATTTTTCAAGCCAGCAGTTTAGCTTTTAGAGGGGGGGGGGGGGACGCCCTACTGACTACTACTAAAAAATTTGCACTTTAAAGTTTAATATTTCGTAAATGGAATTGAATGCTCACTTGAAAAATGATATTAGCATTCATCATTTTAAAAGACCTATGCAACGATACCCCACACACAATGGGGTAGACGATGAAAAAAAAAATCATCCCCAATTCTCGTATAGGGGAGCTACCCTAAAAAAAAGATTTTTCAAAATTTTATTTCAGCACTTTGTCGGCGTCTTGTACATACCCCCACAAAATTACAGCTTTCTAGTATTAACGGTCTCTTACCTCGGACAGACAGACAGACGGACATGACGAAACTATAAGGGTTCCTTGTCAGGACTACGGAACCCTAAAAACGTTTGTAACTCCGTCACTCTGTCTGTTTGTAACCTGAGATGCTGTATAACATGAGGATGAATATAGGCTACTACATTCTTGGTGTACGTGAACGAAGTCGCGGGTATCAACTAGTATAACACGATGCGGGCAAAGTCACCAACATGGCTGGCTAGTAGTAGTTATAAAAGCGAAAGTCAGTTTGATTGTAACCTCTTCACGACCAAGAAACACCGGTAAATGGCTGGACACAAAATGTAAAGATCTGAAATTCTAAAAGTCTAAAATTAGGTGTTTATTATACAAACCGCTATACAATCCGGGGTCTGAGGCTATACAGTTCGTGTAATGCTTATTTGGCTAATTTACCCAAATTTAAAATAAATAAAAAAAACATGTATACATTGCCAAAAGGAAACCAATTACAACATATTAAAGATACGAACACACCGCAACGTCCTGCGTGCGCGATCTAGGCGGCGATCAGACAGCGCAGTAGTATTTGTACCGACTGGTTCACATCTAATGCCATCAGAAAACAATTGAAAAGTACTGAGATCGCGCCCGCAGCTGTGTGGCCAGAGCTGTGGTTCAGAGAAAAAAAATTACAAAAAAGCAATATTTTGCCAGTTGGGATAGACTCAGTCACAGAATAAAGAATGACGCAGTAGTCAGTATCTCAGTATCACTATGGACCCAGTTCACGCAGGGCTGATTTTCAATCTACCCCTTTGCCTTATCTAGGCCGGTAGTCTTGGTTGATGTAGACATGAATAGCGATTAATTTCGAGCGATGACAAGTATCTTTTCTGTGGCGATGTTCGCCGCTGCTAGTCCTACGGAGCTTATGCCTGTCCTTTAACCTAGTTTGACAAGTTTGTACGGAAGCCTCAGTGCGTGAGTCCAACTCTAACTGGCCACTGCAAAATGGTATATTCATGGTACCATCGATCCGAGCTGGGATGTAGGGACTGGAACTCTCTGCTAGGCTATTCTGTAAGCTAGTTTACGCATCTCGCAAGCGGAAGCCGCGGTGGGTCGTACTACGCAATTCAAATCGTAATGCGATTGTAATACGGTTGAATTTCATAATACGAAATTCAAATCTCACGGCTTGCGAGATGCGTAAACTAGCTTACAGAATAGCCCTACTGATGGAAATGGTAGGACCACAGAAATAGCAATAATAAGGTAGTATTATTCCTGTTTCTGTGGGTAGGACAGTCAACTTCGGGGTATTATGTTTGGTTATCATCTTATCACGATTCATGAAATATCACTATCCATTCATGATGACGTGGATCTTAACACAAAACTGGTTAAAGCTTGTTCCTTTGTTTCTAGAAGACTTTGTTCCTCATGTACACCATTATCTTCTGTGTATTCCAGTGTTTCGTGACTGGATCAGTGGCGACCAACATCATAGGTCACGGCTGCGTGATCGGTTTCTCTGCCGTCCTCATCCCGAGTCTCAGGCTACCAGAGTCACACATCCACGCCACGCATAGTGAAGAGTCATGGATTGGTACGGAACCCTCTTTTTTACAGAATACTAGCTGTGTGGTTTTACCCGAGTAATCATCGTTTCTGCGGGAATATCGGGATAAAAAAGTACCCTATGTGTTATTCCAGGGTCTAGGCTATCTACGAGTATATATCTGAATTTCAGCTCAGTCGGTTGCGTAGTTTTAAACAGACAAATACTTTTACATTCACAAACTTTCTCCTGTGTATTACTTATGTAGGATGGGCTAGCGTTTGACCAATATTTTATTTTGTAGTAATGTGGCGATTTGGTCATGGTTGGTAGCACGCTAGGTTAAAATAGAAAGAAGAAGATGAAAAAAAGAAACAACGAACCTTACACCAAATACATTCATTCATGTGCGTACGCCAATCGGTCTGTCGTCTCGTGAGACTCCTCGCCGTGAGTCTGTAGGGGACCACGTAACATACCTATTAAAAAAGAAAGAAGAATATTCTACAGAATATTCTACAGAATATTCTTCTTTCTATTTTGACATTATATTATGACAAACCGATTGGCGTGCACATGAATGTATTTGGTGTTAGGTTCGAGCCATATCTTGTACTATTCATTATTCTGTGGCCATATGGCACTGGTTTTGTGGTGTCTAAATCAGATCACAAGTTCAATAGATTTACATTTTACATACGTCATAGTGCGTATCCGCTATTTTCAGGTTCATCCTTGTTTTAGGTATTACCTGACCTTTACTTTTCTCTGACATTGTTTTTAATCAATCATCAAAACAAAAGATGAGAAAAATGTACCTACTAGTAGCTCATTGTACTGTATCATATTGCAAGGTTGTGTCATATTTTTTTATATATGCTATCGTTTGACTATATCGAAAAACCGTAAAGTTTTGGCGGAAAATTTTCGCCTTGATGGTAGTATGGTTGGCAACCCTACTTTAATATTTTTTTAATAGTCTGACGTCAACTATTGGATGACAGCTGAATGGTTCGTTCGTTCTTTTTTTAAATTCAAAGTATTAAATTCTGCTTTTGCTATGTTTACTATAATTGATTATTATTTGTTTTATGATTTTGACGTGTATATGTGCGTATATTAATACTGCCTGCGTACTGAATAAATGACGAGCGCCCCGCACTCAAGATCCTGAAGAAGGCCTCCGGATGAGGCCGAAACATATGTCGATCGCTATATCGACATCGCGTAAGTCACGTTAAATTCCCGTTTTTAAATCTATAACTGAATAAATGCTTTGATTCTTTGAGTAAGCTACTTTTTGTTAGCAAGTCAGGCGGAACATCAATATAATATGCATCTACCACCTGAGGAATTATGGGACATGTACTATTCCGATTATACAATACCTACCGGAATAATCTTTGTTTTTGTATTAGGTACCTTCGTCGTTAAGTCTCTTAATACCCCTAAATCTTATTTAATGTGTAAGTATTATAATTGACAATGACGAATTTTCAGTCATAAAAAATATAAACCCGGCTAAGTCCGAGTTGAAATCGCGCACCGAGGGTTCTGTACAAATGTGTCTGTAATAGAAAATTCGGTTTCATTGTGTAATTAAACTATATAAACATAACATAATATATCCATATACATATATCTGCGGTTTTCTAAATGTTTCTCTATATGTGCTGTAACACTGTTTGTCCACTGACGACGTCAACGGGACGTCAACGAGAACGATATGACGACGCCGAAATAGCGGTACATAATGTACAGGTGCGTACATTTATGTAACATAACATGTTAAAACATTGTTATTTAACATGTTTAAGATAATGTGGACACGGAAGGTTTTTTTTTTGTTCCGCTATTTATACTCCTCCAGGGGCCGGAGACTTTTTCGAGCGGGTTTTAATATGTAGTATCATGTGCAATTGACTTCGTTGAGCTTTCATGCTATTTTATTTATAGTGTATATTGTTTTTTATTACAGAGTGTGTATGTACGTGCATGATTTTTTTCCTTTTTTGTACATTTTTTTGTTCTCATTTCAATTTTTTTAAATTTTTTTTTCTGTATTAACATATCTGTTTTTTTTTCTGTATTATCATAAGTCTATAATACAATGTAAAAAATCATAAATAATCAATAATAATTAAAACATAACAATTAGAACATTACATTTTCATAATAATTTCAAACAAATACACGGAAGGTTATAAAACATGATATTATAACATGTTATTATGAGATGTTTTATAACATGCCGTGTCCACATTATCTGAATCATGTTAAATAACAGCGTTATAACATGTTACCTCATAGTCTGTACGCACCCTATAGTATGGCCGCTTGTCCACTGCATGTCCGTCACCGAGCGCCGTCATCCCGGCCGCCGATATTTCGAGTAGATCGGTGCGACCGCTAGAACTGAGCTCACAGTTCACACGTTTGATCATGTCCACACACAGTGCCGTCGCATGGCGCCGTTCGATCGATTATTGTTTTTGCCACGCATGACATCTTGCCAAATTTCATGATTCTAAGTCAACGGAAAGCATCAAATGATTTTTGAGTCCCTTGTCAACGCAACATATGCAAAATTTGCGATATACACGGTCATGTCTTTTGACCGCTGTAACTTAGGGCCTTATCATACTAGCGGATTGCGAGCGTCCTCAAAGCGGAGCGGGCGCGCAACGGATTCGTTACGGGCGCGCAACGAACACGCCGCGCATGCGCAGCGAATTCGTTGCCGACGCGCAACAAGATCGTCGCGAACAGCAGCGTGGACGCGATTTTGTACTGTCTCGTTTTCGTCTCCGGCGTCTCCGAAGTAACAAAGCCAACAGCAGTGTTGCCTCGTCGGAATCCATTTTGTTACTGAGTGTATTGTACGTCGCTAATTCGCTACAAACCCGCGGCGAAAACGTAGCGTATTTGCCACGCGTCCGTGATGTCCTCGCTGTGCAGCCGCTGCGTGTTCGCAACGCATTCGCTGCGTGCCCGCCCCGCCCCGTAGCCGCTCCCAAGCCGCTAGTATGATAAAGCCCTTACAATATTATTTTTTTCACGGCTAAAAGGAATCGTAGACCCAAGTTTTTAATATTAATTTCAATTTTGATATTAATTGATATGATATTATTTGATATTAATTTCAACTTGATACACGTACGCGTTTCTGAGAAAAGGTGTCTTGATAGACAAACTCTTTTCAGATAGACGGAACACAAAGTTATATTATAAGAGTTCCTTTTGAGGCACGGAACCCTAAAACATTGAAATTTATAATGTAATTTATGTCTCAGGATATTGATAAAATTAAATCGTGATTATATCGTAACATTGATACTGTAGGCATTTATCGATTGGCGATACAGGACCTGCTGTTTGCCCTAAATTTTGCATCTGATAGTGAAACTACATGCACTAAAACCAAATCTTATCAAACATCTAATGTATTTCGGCAGCTATCCTTGAGAGCCTGTTCCCATTCTAGGCCTAGCGTGCTACCATTCTCGACCGCATCATCACTTACCAACAGGTGAGATTGTGGTCAAACGCTAGCCTATTATTATAAAAAAACTAAAATATGTCAATTACTGCAAATTACATGATGTGTTACATTGATAAATAATAAGAATACATTCTTAACCGGCCTCACAAAAAGGATGAGGTTCTCAATTCGCCTGTTGTTAGGGTTCCGTACTCAAAGGGTAAAACGGGACCCTATTGCTGCGCTGTCCGTCTGTCTGTCTGTCCGTCTGGCACCAGCCTGTATCTCATGAACCGTGATAGTTAGACGGTTAACATTTTCACAGATGATGTATTATTTCTGTAGCCGCTATAACAAATACTAAAAACAGAATAAAGTAAAAAATTATAAGGGGGTCCCCATACAAGAAACGTGTTTTTTCGGCATTTTAATATAACGCCATCTATAAACGCTTAGGTAAACGTCCATAGGTGGCGTTATATTGAAATGCCTAACCTAACACCTTTGTGTTAACTTTCACTAAGATAGCGTTAGATTAGACGTTAGATGGCGTCAAAACAGAGTTGTGCTTATAGGAATTAGCACGTGGCTCACAACTCTGTTTTGATAAAATGTTTATTAATTATTATTTTTTGCTGGCGAAAAATGATAGTGGTATTTTCACTCGATTTTATAAAATACTGTAGTGTGGTACGGAACCCTACGAGTGCGAATCCGACTTGCACTTGGCCAGTTTATTTTTAGGGTTCCGAACCCAAAGGGTACCAACGGAACCCTATTACTGAGACTCCGCTGTCCGTCTGTCTGTCTGTCTGTCTGTCTGTCCGTCTGTCACCAGGCTGTATCTTATGAACCGTGATAGTTAGACGGTTGAAATTTTCACAGATGATGTATTTCTGTTGCCGCTATAACAACAAATACTAAAAACAGAATAAAGTTAAAATATATATTTTTTGCTCGATCTTATAAAATACTGTAATGTGGTACGGAACCCTACTAGTGCGAGTCCGACTTGCACTTGGCCAGTTTATTTAATTTTATACAATAGAACTCCGTCAGGTCACTGTTTTGTTTGAGAGAGTATTCTTTCCGTGTGGTCCCATGGTAATATTATTAAGATCTGATAAGTGTTTTCAGAGATATGAAGATAAACATTTCAAACTTAAGTAGTACTGGAAATAAATACCGCGGCGCGGATTTTTGTTCTGTAGACGATAAATTATGTAGCGGCATATTTTCACAGGAAACTCTTTTTTTACACGCTCGGTCGGATGCCGAATCTCGCTGACGAAAACCAACATCAAATAAGTATAAAGAACACGAAACAATGTGTCTTCACCTTAACAATAGAGACAGTAAGAAAAGTGCTGATGGGCACATTCTATGTTTATGTCAATTTATAAGTTTACTAGCAGCCCGCCCCGGCTTCGCACGGGTAGAACATATATGCCTACAACATTTGCATCGTTTGTTGCATCGAATATAAAATATTAACATATTTAACAATCATCGTCATATTTCATCCAATTTACACAAAACCTTAACGAATTATGCACCTAAACCTTCCTCATAAACACTCTGGCTATTGGTGAAAACCGCATGATAATCCGTTCAGTAGCTATTGAGATTATTGCGAACAGACAGACAGACGCAGTGATGAACTTTGTTTTATAATACTTACGGAGTGACGGCCCTTTGGCGTAAAGGATAGTTACCCTGATTCTGACCCGACGGTCGTTGGTTCTAATCATAGCTTTATACCTACCAATGAAAGTTTTATGTCATATATGTGTTATCATGAGTTTTCGTACAGTGGTAGTGGGATCATTAAATCTACCAAAAAGTAGCTTACCACCTAGGAGAACATCTGCCGCCGTAACCTTACGGCGTTCCCCGACGCAAAATGTAGGGGTAATATACGTTTAACGTGTGTATCTGTGTGTCTGTCTGTAGCATCTTAGCACCTAACCGGATGAACCGATTTTGTTTTTATTATTGATAGTTTTTTTTTTGTTTGATAGATGTCTTCATCGAGAGTTTTCGAGAGTTAATTGCGCTATGAAATCAACTTTCATAGGTCTGATCAATTCGAAAATCTTCTTCTTCAACGATATTGTAAGAACATGGAAGCATTGACCTGATGCTGGGACATCTCCTGGACTCTACAGAATACTCAAATCCTCACCAACTTACAGCTCAGATTTTAAATGTCGTGTTTAGAGTCATTGGAATGCTCTTAATGAAAAGATTATACATAGATCATTCAGGGTGGTTAGAAATATTATATTATTATATATATAGATGAATATTATTTTATACAATAGATCATATTATTATACTATATTGACTTCAAATTGATTGTGATCGGTGGGGATCTACAGCATAGCTAAGCTTATAATAATATTTTCGTAGTAACTATGACCTAATCTGTGGTTTCACTGCAAATATTTTATTAATTTTGCGATGCGTGTTTGTGAAATTCGTGATATCTTGTTGAGTTTTCATTTGAATTATATACTGTAAAGGACAATTGGAATCTATAATATGTGGCCAAGCTAATTAACGTAATTATTTGGATAAGGATTAATACTATATACTTGAAAATAGCCTTGGAAGTTATGTAATATTTTTTAACAAAAATTTTAAGATTAAAATGGTTACTGTGAGTCAACCTTAAGAGATAGACATATGCTGTTGCGGACTTTTTTGTAGGTCTTATTAAGTTGTACAACTCTTGCATAGAAAATATTCTTCTATCTATTTTCAATTAAGCAGCGTTCGTAAGAAACGTGTTTTTTCGACCGTTTGTTTGCCGACTTAGGTTGCAAATTAGGTCTCCACGAATGTACCTTTGATTTAAACGGAATAATATATAGCCTATTTTCATTCCGAAAGTCCATTCTATGTATTAGTGAAAAAATTTTTGAAATCGGTTCAGTAGTTTTTGAGCCAAATCATTACAAACATACAAAAATACAAAAATACAAATGTTCTCTCTTTATAATATTAGTATAGACTAGCATCTGGCCGCGGCTTCGCTGGCGTGGCCTAATTTTTTTACGACTTTTTATGACTCTGGCAGTTTTATGATCTAATTAGTCACTATAGATGACCCTAAGGTCGAACTCAATATCCTCTTTTGTTAAAGACTAGTATATAAGATTAAGTATTATTTTGTGAAAGTCAATAATCAGTATGGTAAGGTAGATCAAGCTGTACTATTTAAATATTTAACTCAGTCTGATGTATGTGGCTGTTAAAACCTAAAAAAGTATGAAATATTTCCTACAAAGGAAATAAGGCGAATAGTTGCGCGAGCGCAGCGAGCGCTAAATATTTTACGACTTTTTATGACCCCGACAGTTTTATGGCCTCATAATCTTTAATAAGTCACAAAAGAGGACTCCAAGGTCGAACTCGATATCCTCTGTTGATAATATCATTATTCACTATGGTTAGGTATACAAAACAGTGCTATTTAAATGTATGACTCAGTCTGATGCATGACGCTTTAAAAAAATACCTGAAATACTTCCTAAAAAGTAGATAAGGAATGGGATGTAAGGGAGCACAATTTCACCTTAGTGCTCCCAGCCAACCTCACCTGCCCGCGGTGCATCCTGCCAATTAGCTGACGAGGCTCTGGCGACCGACCAATGGCGGTATAACCATTCCAAGCGGCGTAACTAAATACCACAGACCGGTGACGGGCAGCAGGGTCACCGGTGGGAGAAGCTACGTCCTGCGATCACCCAACCCGACTGCCCAGCGCGTGGTGATTATTTGGGCAAAACCTTCATGGCAGACACAACCACACAACGGCCCCCAGTTCCCGGTCGCCCTGCTATTCCTGGCCAAGGCGGCAGTCATGGTAACGGCGGGGCAGGGGGTGCTAATCCCCGGGCTACGGCCGCCAACACCGACTGACACTGGCAACGTACAACGGACGCACGCTACGGCTTGATGAACATCTGGCACAACTCGAAGAGGAGCTGAAGAACATAAGATGGCACATTCTAGGGTTATGTGAAATCCGAAGAGAGGGGGAGGACACCGTGACCCTGGAATCCGGTCATCTTATGTACTTCAGAGAGGGAGACCAATCATCCCAAGGCGGTGTCGGGTTTTTGGTCCACAAGGTTGTCTCTGACAACGTTCTAGAAATCTCCAGTGTGTCGACAAGGGTAGCGTATCTTGTGATCAAACTCACCGAGAGGTATAGCCTTAAAGTTATCCAAGTATACGCACCGACTTCGGCACACTCGGATGATGAAGTGGAGGAAATGTACGAGGACATTTCCAAGGCCTTGCACACCACCCAAAAGGCTCACTTCAACGTTGTCATGGGGGATCTCAACGCTAAAGTGGGAGTACAATCAAGCAGCGAATCGGTAGTAGGTCCACACGGAATTGGAAGCAGGAATCATAGGGGGCAAATGCTCGTCAACTTCCTGGAAAAAGAGGGGCTTTTTCTGATGAATTCTTTTTTTCAGAAAGATCCCCGTCGGAAGTGGACGTGGCAAAGCCCCGACTCTATGACCAATAACGAGATCGACTTCATTATGACGGACAAGAAGCATATATTTAGAGATGTCTCAGTGATCACTAGGTTTAAAACCGGCAGTGATCACCGACTAGTCCGAGGCACTCTAGATATCGACTGCAAGTTTGAACGCGTCCGTCTAATGAAGTCCACGCTCCGACCTAACTTGCTCCAGTCCGTAGTTGGGTCTGAAACATTCCAGCTGAAACTGGAGAACCGATTCGCTGCCCTGGAAACCACAGTCGACGTTGATATTGACCAAGATCTCGACCAAGTGGTGGAAATCCTCAGGGAGGAGGGGACGAAATTCTGTGAGAAGCGAGGTGCCGTTAAGAAGTCTAAGCTTTCAGGAGAATCTCTGCAGCTAATGCAGAAGCGGCGTGAAACTCCTGCAGTCACTTCGTCAGAACAGCGGTCTTTGAACAAAAAGATCACGAAGCTCGTAAGACGTGACCTCCGGAATTCCAATACAAGCTCTATTAAAGAAGCGATCGAGCGAAACCGGGGGTCAAAAGTCTTTGTTCAAGAGCTGGGCCGAAGCCATCTGACGAAGTTGGCCACATCTAACGGGAGTGTCGTCGCTTCTAAGCCGGAGATTCTCAGGGAAGTTAAAGACTTCTACGGCCACTTATACACCTCACAAGCGTCCCGTCCCCAACCTCATATTGAGGATTCTAGAGCCACTCTAACCCGCCACTATACCGAAGATTTGCCAGATATCAGCCTAGACGAAATTGTGTTGGCTCTCAGACAGCTTAAAAACGGAAAAGCCCCCGGAGGGGATGGAATTACAACGGAGCTCTTAAAAGCTAGTGGAACTCCTACGCTACAACAGCTTCAGCGTATTTTCAATTCTGTCCTCTTTTCGGGGAGAACTCCGAAGACGTGGAGCAAGAGTGTAGTCATTATGTTCTTTAAAAAAGGAGACAAAACCCTATTAAAGAACTATCGACCTATTTCACTCTTGAGTCACGTCTATAAGCTGTTTTCGAGAGTCATCACAAATCGTCTCGCGCGTAAACTCGACGAGTTCCAGCCCCCTGAACAGGCTGGGTTCCGAGGAGGATACGGCACCATAGACCACATACACACTGTGCGGCAGGTTATACAGAAGACAGAAGAGTATAACCAGCCCCTGTGTCTAGCATTTGTGGACTATGAGAAAGCCTTTGACTTTATTGAAACCTGGTCTGTTCTGGAGTCCCTGCAACGGTGCCAAGTTGATTGGCGATACGTGCAAGTGCTGAGAGGTTTGTATGAAGCCGCGACTATGACCGTCCAAGTACAAAATCAGCAGACTGAACATATCCCTTTACATCGAGGTGTGAGACAAGGGGTTATTTCCCCCAAATTGTTCACAAACGCTCTAGAGGATATGTTCAAGACGCTGAACTGGAAAGGACGAGGTATAAACATCAACGGCGAAAACCTCTCACACCTGAGATTTGCGGACGATATCGTTATTATGGCTGAAACCGTACAGGACTTGGAATACATGCTGCCCACCCTTGCTGATTCTTCTGCACGCATCGGTCTCCGGATGAACTTGGATAAGACCAAGATCATGTTCAACGAACATGTCATTCCGGAACCGATTGCCTTAAACGGAGTCCCTCTCGAGACTGTTCAAGAATATGTCTACCTTGGCCAAATCTTGCAATTGGGTAGAAACAATTTCGAGAAGGAAGTCCGCAGAAGAATACAGCTGGGATGGGCAGCATATAGAAAACTACGTCGAGTCTTTTCATCGCCGATACCACAGAGCCTAAAGCCAAAAGTCTTTAATGAGTGCGTCCTACCTGTAATGACATACGGAGCCGAGACGTGGACACTGACGGTGCGACTGATCCACCAATTAAAAGTCGCTCAGCGAGCTATGGAAAGGGCTATGCTCGGAGTATCTCTGAAAGATCGAATTCGAAATGAAGTCATCCGACAGAGAACCAAGGTTATCGACATAGCTCAAAGGATTAGCAAGCTGAAGTGGCAGTGGACTGGTCACATCTGTCGTAGAACCGATAACCGTTGGGGTAGACTTGTTCTAGAGTGGAGACCACGACTCGGGAAACGAAGCGTAGGACGCCCTCCAGCTAGATGGAGCGATGATATACGCAAGCTGGCTGGCAGCGGTTGGAAACAAATAGCTGAAGATCGAGCTCAGTGGCGTGCCATAGGAGAGGCTGATGTCCAGCAGTGGACGAGTACAGGCTGTTAATGATGATGATGATGAGATAAGGAAAATGATTGCGCGAGCGCAGCGAGCGATTTTATTGCGCGAGCAAAGCGAGCGCGAAACATTTTTACGACTTTTTATGACTCTGATAGTTTTTTGACCCAATAAGTCACTTTAGATGACCCTAAGGTCGAATTAAATATACTCTGTTGTTAAAGTCATTAATCAGTATGTTAAGGTAGACCAAATTGTACTATTTAAATATTTGACTCATTTTGATACATGAGGCTGTTAAAACACATGCAAATATGAAATATTTCCTACAAAGTAGATAAGACGATTAGTTTCAATAGCGCAGCGAGTGCTATTAATGCGCGAAGCGAGCGCGAACTTTTTTTATGACTTTTTATGACCTAGACAGTTTTATGACTCAGTACCTTTAGTTAACTCATTAGAGAGGACTCCATGATCGAACTCGATATCCTCTACTGTAAAAGTCATTAATCATTATGGTTAGGATATACCAAGTCGTGCTGTTTAAGTGTTTGCCAAAATAAAAGTGTCCTATATCCTACTATGCTTTACAGACTATCTTTAAACAAAATTTCAGCTGAATCGGCCAAGTCATTGATCTGATAAGACGTCAAACATTTACAAAATTTAATAAAAAACAATCTGGACATCAGACTTGTCTGCCAGAAAAAAAATATCCTATGTTCTTGTATGTTCTATTGACTATCTCTATACATGATTTCAGCTGAATCGGTTTAGCCGTTTATGAAATATGGCGTCACACATTTTTTAAATTCAATAAAACAATCTAGACATCCAGACTTTTTTGCCAGAAAAAAAACCTTGTATGTTCTATTGACTATCTTAGCACAAAGTTTCAGCCGAATCGGTTTAGCTGTTTAGCTGATAAGGCTGAGCGCAGACTATAGACATAACAGTCTTAAGACCGTCTCAAGACTGTCTCAAGACAGTTTTGTCTATCACGCTGCGCACACTGCGAACAAAACTTTTTTGTCTGCGATGATGTGACATAGAACAGATCCGACGTATAGAATGGACACTTTGATCACTCCACCAATACACGTATTATGTACCTACCTACCATTTGTCTTCTTCAGTTATACAGTAACTAGATATCTACTTTATCATTATTAGGGTTCCGTATCTCAAAAGGTAAAAAAGGAACAGGGCCCCTAGACAAAATCCAATTTCCTGTTTGCCTTCACGCTAACGCAAGTTCAAAATGTATGGAATGACATTTTTGTTGCGGAAACATAAATGTCATTCCATACATTTTGAACTTGCGTTAGCGTGAAGGCAAACAGGAAATTGGGTTTGTCTAGGGGCCCTGAGCGCTCATACAATTTAGAGGTCTAGCTTAAATGGAACCAACCTTAAAAAATGTAAATAAATAAAATTGTGCTATTAAGTGATTTATTTTCGTCGCGTCGTTCGCGTGTGGCGCGTCCTTGCTCAAGTTTGTTCCTCGACAGCTCAGAATCGGTAGGGAGGTGAGGAAGCCTCGATTGTTGGAGCGAACAAAGTGTCCATTCTATACGTTGTATCTGTTCTGTGTTGCAAGACGTCACACATTTTCAAAGTTCAATAGTAAAATCTGGACTTCCAGACTCGATTGTAAAAAAAAACGTATACTATGTTCTATTGTGCCTTATTGACTATCTTTATACTAAATTCCAGCTAAATTAGTGAAGCAGTTTGGCCAATAAGAGGCCACACGCTTACAAAATCCAAAAAAAAATCTCGACACCCAAACTCGACTGCCAAAAAAAAGTAATCTATGTCCTTATTTGTCTTATTGACTGTATTTATACAATGTTTCGTTTCGTTGAATCGCTCCAACCATTTATCCGAGAAGAGATCTAATATTTACAAAATTCAACTAAAAAATCTTTTTATCACCCAGATCTATTACCCAAACTCGACAGCCAGAAAAAAGTATTCTATATCCTATTTTGCCCTATGAGCTGTCTTTATACAAAATTTCAGCCAAATCGATCAAGCCGTTTGATTGTGAAGAAACCCAAACAAACAAATAAAAAAACTGACTTTCGCATTTATTATATTGGTGTTGATGTTAGATTTAAATTACTTATTAGCCTAACTAGGCTAGATTATACGGGCGATATAATAAAAATAAATAAATTAAAAAATCTTTATTGAGGCAAATATTACATCATACATGAAATTCTTAAAATAATGGACACCTGACACCTAAACTAGGCTCGAAACCCGTGGTATAGATGTCAGGTTTTTTTCCGTCTATGAACATAGTTGGTGGGGCGGGGCGGTCGAGGAGCCAAAAGTGAATGGCCCTTCGGGCTTTAAGATCTTCCTTGAAGATTTAGCGGGAGAGTTTATCCTAAATTGAACTGCACTGCAGACTCAATGGGCCAGCTTCTAAATTCTGGTGCGTGGAGTCAAGGTGTTAACATGAGACCCCGCGGTTGTGGACTGTATTTGAATAGGTATCCTGTTAGGACTGGTTCGCGGTGCGGTATATATAGGTACTATGCAAGTTGGCAGCCGAAATATAGGTACGGACGGAAATAGAGAGGATGCACGCCTACCTTGAAGTGGTGGTTTCCTTTCTTGCTTCTCTCTTGTTGAGCGGGCCAGTTGGCCTGCTGGCTTCCTTCGTTTAATATTGCGTTGCCGTGTTGTGTTGAAAATGGCGGCGATCACCGCGTGCGCGAGGCGCACTGCGATGGGTTTAATTTTGCACACAAATGTACCACAACACTTATTATTATATTTTGTTGTTTACGTTGCGCGGATTCACGTTTAATCGCGGGGATAACTAGCGAGCTAGTTTTCTTCGATGGCGGCGGCGCGGGAGCTTCTTTTCGAATGTGTTGCGTCTTCGACACACACGGCACTCGCTGCGTTATCGTGCGAGCGAGATAGATATTAGCAGGCGTGCATGCGTGAAGGAGATAAAATATAGGTTGCGGATGGAATACAGGAAAGGGAAATGCTGCCAACTTAACATAGACAGTTAGAATCTTAAGATTACTTGAAGCAAAATAATTGACTTGAAAATGGCGTAAACATCTCCCCCGGCCTTAAAGGGTTACCTTTAAAAACTAAAGTTGCGGATGCGGTAATTTAAATGCGGGTACTTAACTAAACTATAAGCTATATGAAATGCAGAGCATTGCTCCACACAAATTTATTGATTTGGCAATGGGCACAATCGAACAACTGGGCGCACAAAGCTCCCCTTACTAGTTCTCACTGTAACTACACGCGTTGTACCATCCTTCGAAGGATGAACAGCTTCTACTACACCGAGAGGCCAAGCAAGCGGCGGCGCGTTGTCGACTATGATAACTACTACTGATCCCAACTGGATCGGGGTGGATGGTATGATCCACTTGGCTCGAGATTGCAATTGATGCAAATACTCGACTCTCCATCGCTGCCAGAACGACTGGACCATACTATTTAATAGCGAATGCCTCTCAATCAAATTAGATTCTACGTGAGGCGCGGGTAATGAAAATAATGGCGCGGTGTGAAGAAAGTGAGCCGGCGTGAGCGCAGTCGGCTCAGCGGGATCACTGCTTAAAGCGGTGAGTGGACGCGAATTTACTAACGCTTCGATTTGAGCTAGCACTGTTAAGAGTTCCTCATAAGACAGTATCTGCTGACCTATAACCTTGAAGAGATGAGACTTCACAACCTTCACCATGCTCTCCCAGCATCCGCCAAAATGAGGGCTAACTGGTGGAATCTGCTTGAAGTCAATGCGACTTTCTGAGAGTTCATGATCAAGGTGCGGTTTGAATTCATCTAGGAACTTATACAGGTCACGCAGATATGACCTGCATCCTATGAAATTTGTAGCGTTGTCAGTGTGTAGACACTGAACAGGACCGCGGCGTGAAAGAAACCTCTTGAATGCAGCGAGGAAATTAACCGTACTCAACTCCGTGGCTATCTCAATATGCAAACAACGCGTAGTGAGACAGGTAAATATACAGAGCCATGCCTTACGGCTTTTGACGCCTCTGCCACGCACAGGTGTGTATGAAATCGGACCTGCAAAATCGCAGCCTGTATGCGAATACGGCTTGTCAACCTGGTTGACGCGAAATGCGGGCAAATCCGCCATCATTGGAAATGATGGGCGCGGCTTTGCTCTGAAACAAGTATTGCACTTGTGTATGCGGTGACGAATAACTCGCCGCGCAGCGAGTATCCAATAATGATGCCTGAGTAAGGACATCAGGAGTTCGGGGCCAGCGTGCAAATGCTTTCTGTGATGATAATCAATTATCATATCTACCACGTGGTCGTGTCGCGGAAGAACACACGGGTGTTTTTGCGCATAACTGATATCAGCATTTGACAAGCGGCCACCAACGCGAATGATGCCGTTTACATCCAAAAACGGATTTAATTTTTGTAAAGCGGGCGAACAATTTTGTTTTAATTTTAATTTATTTTTGTCGTCAGCGAAGTGGACACGTTGAAGTGCGAGTATAGTTTTAGTTTCAGCAAATTCTAAGTCTGAGCGACTTACGGTCGATTTGCGCGGTAATAATTTTAACGTTCGATAAACAAAAACAACAATACGTAAAAGCTTCGACCACGAAGATATACGATTGGCGAGTTCATAAACTGGCGATTCGGTAGCGGGTACAGTCACAGTATGTGCAAACGGTTTTTGTTCTGGCACTTCACCGACGTCATCACGACAAAACTCTGCGATAGGCCACTCTGCTGGACTTTTCGAAGCCCACGGCGGTCCCGAAAACCATAGCGGGTGATTTATAAGCATCGCGGGAGATAGACCGCGCGATAAGCAATCGGCAGGATTTTCAGTCCCTGCTACGTGATGGAAACAACTTGCCGGTAAGTTGTTAACAATCATGACAACGCGATTGGCAACAAACGTTTGCCAGCGGTGCGGTGATGAGTTGATCCAGCAAAGAACAACCTTTGAGTCAGTGAAGGCGAAGACATTTGCTATTTTGTATCGCGGTTGAAATATATCAATCACTTTACGCATCAATTTTGACATAAGGACTGCAGCACACAACTCCAACCTTGCAGTCGAAAGTGTTTTGAGCGGCGCAACTTTGGATTTTGAGCACACGATTGTAACAGTTCTACTGTCACCGACGGCAACTTGGAGGTATACAACAGCACCGTAAGCGCGTTCACTAGCGTCTGCAAACCCTAACAGGTTAGCAACGCTGCCCTGAACTACTCCCAGGTGTCGCGGTATACGCACTTCGTTTAGCGCCGGCAACTCGTTACGAAACTGTGACCAAAGTGCTATTATGCGTTTTGGAGGCGTGTCGTCCCAGTCACATTTCAATAGCCAAAGCTCCTGTATGAGAAGCTTAGCATGCAATATGACAGGAGCCACTAAACCTAGGTTATCCCATAGGCGCGCGACAGCGGATAATATTATGCGTTTAGTACATCCCGTTTCAGGTGCGGCAACTCTGAATTTAAAAACGTCGTCCGACCTGTCCCAATGTGTACCCAGTATTTTCTGCGGTGTGGCACCCCTATCGATCTCGAGATCTGAGGAGGCTCGATGCGATGCGGGTATTTCACGTAAAACGGCGGCGGAGTTGCTGGTCCACTTGACAAGGTCAAATCGACCGCACTTGAAAAGTTCAATGAGCTGGATGCATGCGGCAACAGCGACAGCTTCATCATTTAGCGACGAGTCATCTGACATTATACTGAAGCATACATCATCCATGTACGTCGAACTAGATGCAATCGCAGCAGCTGTAGGAAACTTATGCTTCTCGTCAGCGATGAGTTGGTGAATTACTCGGACAGCGTGGAAGACGCTGGATTTTGTCCCAAAAACAACTCTATTAAATTCAAAAACCGATATTGGGTCTTGCGGGTTAAATCTAAAAAGAACTCGCTGATATTTACGATCGGATTCGTGCATGCCGATCTGTAAGAACATCTGACGACAGTCAGCAGAAATCGCGATTTTAAAAAGGCGAAAATTCAAAAGGATGCAATTAAGATCACCCTGTAGATTAGGTCCGGCATGCAGTATTTGATTAAGTGACAACCCGGTACTTGTCTTACTGCTGGAATCCAGGACCATGCGCACCTTAGTCGTCGTCTTGTCGTCACGGCGCACGCAATGATGCGGTACAAAATAGGATGCGGCGGGAGAAACTTTATCAATAGGTCCTATTTCGCTAATATAGCCCTTATCGACATAATCACGAATGATATCGTCATAGGCGGCGCGCAGTATACTCGACGACACCAACTTCCTTTCTAAACACAAGAAGCGTCTATATGCGGTGGAGTACGAATTACCTAATTTATAAACATCGTCACTAAACGGTAAAGCGACGGTGTACCTACCACTAGCATCGCGCGTAGTGGTGGCGCGGAAATGATTCTCACATTCAAGGTCATCTTGACTGTGGGCGGGCGGAGCGCAAACCTCTTCGAGAACCCAAAACCTTTTAAGAAGGTTGTCCAAAGATGGCTGCTCGAGGACGGCGCAGCAAGCCGATGTCGACCTTATTTTATGTTTAGGTAATAATACAGGAGCGGAACCCATAATTATATACCCTAAAACTGTTTCAATAGCGGGCGGCATTCCATTCACACTGTTTTTAACCATGCCAGGTAGTAACAGGTGAGAGAAAATATTAGCACCTAGAAGTACTTGCACTCCAGAGGGCGTAGCGAACGTACTGTCCGCGAGCGGTAGCGATTGAATGTGCGCGAACGCAGATTCGTCAACGGGAACCGATGGGAGGTTATCCGTGATGCGGTCGACAACAAGTGCCGAAACGTCATAATGAACGTTCGAATTAGAAAAGCGTGAATATATTTTAAAGTCCGTGGAGCCCTTAATATCCTTTTCAGACCCACCGAAACCTTTAACAGTCATTTGCGTATTTTTATTGTAACTCAAACCTAATAGCGAGCAGCATTCATTTGTTATGAAGTTACTTTGCGATCCCGTGTCTAGTAAACACTTGACTAAATGCTGTCGTCCCTTACTATCGTAAATTACAACTTGAGCCGTTGACAATAGTATCGTTGTAGGACGCATACATTGCGTGCTGTGAACAGTACGACTCGAATCGTTCGGAACTGGCGCAGCAATGGATGTGTACAGTGACGATACGTTCGCGGCGTGTGTAGGAGCGGGCGATCGTGCTCGAGGCGCGAGGTTCGCACCGGCCGCGGCGCTGCCCACTGGCATAGCGCATAAGTCGCGTGACCTAGTCGGTGCGGATTCGAATGCCGGCGCGGTCGATAATCTATTATCGTGCGATTGCGATGCGGTTTGATTATGTGAGGTATTAAAGTGCAATAAGGAGTGATGTTTTTGTTGACAACTACGGCATTTAAAATTTGAGTTACATTCGCGGGCTTTATGTTTTAAACTAAGGCAATTAATGCATGCGTAATGATCTTTGACACATTTAAATCGAGCGGAGGGCGTTAATTCGTTGAATTTAGGACATTTATATAGGTGATCATGTACAATGTTGTCACAAAGACATTTCTTGTGAGAAGCGGAGACTGCTACATAAGCCTGAGGGTTAGGTACATGGCTTCGCGGTTTATTTGAAGTATTATTACGAGAAGAATTTGAAGCACTTGTACTAGATTGCATGTTGTGGTATATTCTATACTGTCCTCTAATGAAATCTGTCAGTTGAACGAAAGTAGGTAGCTTCACATCGCGATATTGTGACTCAAACGCACGGACCGTGGCTTCGTCTAACTTCTTTAACGCGATCTGAAGCAATATGAAGTCAGATAAATTATCTAATTGCAAGTTATTTAATGCACTAGCGGCAGTGACAAATTGATCTAAAAATAATTGCAATTTAGAAGAAGTATCGTTGCCGCTCAACTTGAGATTTATCATCTGATCTAAGTAGGTAGATGCGAGCGTGCGAGTGTCTTGATACCTATCTTCGAGACACTTTATTATCATATCATAATTATCTGCGCATGGCGTTATGCCTGAGAACACAGCTTGCGCTTTCTTTGAAAGCTTACCTATTAAATAATACAACCTCTCAGCGTTTGTCAGCATTGGATTGTCGTGAACCATGGATCTAAAACCAGCGTAGAATAAGGGCCAGTTTCGAATATCTCCGTCAAACGTCATTATTTCAATTGGCGGCAAAGATGGCATTCTACATCTTAAACCCGAGCGGTCAACTGAAGCTTTGCGATCTAGATCAGTGTCTAAGTCAACCTTGGAAGGTGAAGGTTCAACACGTTTTAATACACGCTTGATGCGGCAATACATGTCTTCAAATGAATTCAAACACTGATAATTAGGCTTGCTAGTAGGGTCGCTTTTTAGCAATGCGCGATTGTACTCATTAACTATATCTCGATACTCAGACCGTATATCGTCTAAAGTCACGACAGAGCATAAGAAATGTTCTAAACATTCTTCGCTTGTGTGTGCGGTTTTCGAGTTATCATAAACGATCTGAATATACTCAAACAATGTGTCTCTTTTAGTTTCTAAGAGAACGACATCTCTGTCTAATTCGTCGTCGGCCTTTTTTGTCGGCGGCATTTTGACTAACGAGTGTTATTAACTAATATGTACCTACTTGAATGAAATATATCTACCTATTTGCGATAGTTGCAATGCCGGCCGGCCGGCTATCGCCGATCACAGCGCGGTAAAATAAATAGGAGGTAGACAACAGAATTATGTTGAGAGCGAGCGGTAGTAAGTAGATAGAAAATATAATTTTACGTAGGTACGTACGATTTGTTTGAGTGCGGAATATGACGAGACAATTTACGACTTGTATTAGGTTAAGTATAAAAGATACGTAATTTATTTATGATATGATATAGTTTAATAGTTAATTAGGTATGCGGTTTATTATTATTTTTTAAGTTGTTTTTATCAAACGGACAGGTAACACTTTAGTGGGCGAGTTTAAGATTGAAAGAAGTAGAACTAATGCGGGTTTAAGCTAGACGAATCTAGGCTTAATAATTACGATTTTAAGCTAGACGAATCTAGACTTGAAGCGGGTGTAGGTTATACTAATATATACCTAGATAGCGGTGGAAACTAGACGAATCTAGTCCTAATGCGGGAGTAAGTTAGACAAATCTAGACTTAAAATAGCGGAGATTCCCGAGGATCAAATAAAGTGAATCCGGCGTCGAAGTACCAAAAATGGTGGGGCGGGGCGGTCGAGGAGCCAAAAGTGAATGGCCCTTCGGGCTTTAAGATCTTCCTTGAAGATTTAGCGGGAGAGTTTATCCTAAATTGAACTGCACTGCAGACTCAATGGGCCAGCTTCTAAATTCTGGTGCGTGGAGTCAAGGTGTTAACATGAGACCCCGCGGTTGTGGACTGTATTTGAATAGGTATCCTGTTAGGACTGGTTCGCGGTGCGGTATATATAGGTACTATGCAAGTTGGCAGCCGAAATATAGGTACGGACGGAAATAGAGAGGATGCACGCCTACCTTGAAGTGGTGGTTTCCTTTCTTGCTTCTCTCTTGTTGAGCGGGCCAGTTGGCCTGCTGGCTTCCTTCGTTTAATATTGCGTTGCCGTGTTGTGTTGAAAATGGCGGCGATCACCGCGTGCGCGAGGCGCACTGCGATGGGTTTAATTTTGCACACAAATGTACCACAACACTTATTATTATATTTTGTTGTTTACGTTGCGCGGATTCACGTTTAATCGCGGGGATAACTAGCGAGCTAGTTTTCTTCGATGGCGGCGGCGCGGGAGCTTCTTTTCGAATGTGTTGCGTCTTCGACACACACGGCACTCGCTGCGTTATCGTGCGAGCGAGATAGATATTAGCAGGCGTGCATGCGTGAAGGAGATAAAATATAGGTTGCGGATGGAATACAGGAAAGGGAAATGCTGCCAACTTAACATAGACAGTTAGAATCTTAAGATTACTTGAAGCAAAATAATTGACTTGAAAATGGCGTAAACAATAGTAATGATGAGGAAAATTTGCCTAATGGGTTAGTACAATAAAAAACATACAATCTTATTTAGGCATTCAATTGAATATTGTGTGTGAGTGTGATTGAGGGTGTGTGTGTGTGTGTGTGTGGTGTGTGAGCTAGTGTGTGTGTGTGTGTGTGTGTGTGTGTGTGTGTGTGTGTGTCTAAGTGTGCACGTATGAGGAGCGTTTACGTGTGTATTTGTGTGAATCGCTGATTATTTTATTATTGTTAACAGTTTTTCGGTTTCGTTGTAGTCCAAGTTGATTAGTAAGTTGAAAATTTTATGTTTGACCTCATGTGTCGTAGGGCTGTGTATGTTAATGATTTTGTGTATATTATTGTACAGAAAGGGTGCTAAGAAGTGTAAATATCTTGTTGAAAAAACTGTGTTTCCAGTCGGTATGGAGCATACATTGTGAGAGGCACGTTTTATCTTAGTTGCATCATATTCGACAAGAGGATGTTGATGCACAACGGCGAGCTGTACAAAGAGTTGTCTTACCGTAAGTACCTGACACTCTTTGTACAACTTCACTGTAGGGTATCGCATAGGTTTGATAACTTGTATTGTGTATCCTAATATTGAAAAAAATTATAATAATAAGTTGGCACGATCGCGTTCCTTTCAGCCACTCGCGGGCCGAGCACCGAGCCACAGGTTACACAGTAACTATTATATAATCTGTGCCACAGGTGTCATCTTTATGGGAAAATTCCGCAATCAAAGAAAAACAAATTGAATTTGTATAAGATTGTGACGTCACAAATTAAATATAAGACATCGCATCCATTAGACTTTTAAAAAAAACCGGCAATGTCGAGTTGGACTCGCCCACTGAGGCTTCCCGCCAGGTAAGAGTGGTCAAACGCTAGCCTATAAGATATTAAATCTATGGTTGTCTCATCTTTAAAATTAAATAGAAACATTTTTGTACCTTCTGTCAAATTGGGCTTATTTAGTGATTATTTGATTAACTAACTGATTAGTCGGAATCAGCATCAAACACCGAAATGACGTCAATGTTAAATGTTAATGCTATAAATAAATGTTAAATGTTAATGTCATCTTCAATTTCCAGAGAGCACGAACCTATTTCAGACCACATCTTTATTTAACATCAGGAAAGATAGCGAACAAGCGCTTACCTGTCCCACATAATTACATCAATATTTTTATCTAACACATACATTTTTAAATTTCAGCTTCAATCATCGGCTTCGCGCTTATAGTAGGGAACTTCATAATCACGATGATCCTCGACACTCTCGGAAGGAAGAAATCTCATCTCCTCACCATCTTCCCCACTCTCATCGGATGGTTTATGCTGCTCTTAGTCAACAGCGTCGCCGGTCTCGTCGCAGCCAGGTTCCTGCAAGGAGTCGCCATGGGAATGCTCGGACCCCTTGGCTCCATCATGATCGGAGAGATGACAGATCCCAAATACAGAGGCATGTTGCTTACCAGCGTCTCCTTATCATTAACTACAGGCGTTCTATTCAGCCACATCCTTGGCTCTTACTTGAGCTGGCAACAAACCGCTCTCATATGCTCCTTTACAACTTTTACAAGCCTTCTATTAATCATATACGCTCCAGAATCTCCGCATTGGCTAATAGCCAAAGGGAGGTACGATGAAGGCAGATCAGTATTCTTCTGGTTGAGAGGATATGGCGACGAACAGGAGACGGAATTGGAGAGGATGATTGCCTCACACAAAATGATTCGAAAGTCGAGTATCACAAAAGAGATGTCGTCAAAAGTGAAGGTGAAACGGTTCTTCAGGAGACTCAACGAGTCCTGCAGAAAGCCGGAATTTTACAAGCCAATCTTAATCATGCTGTTCTTATATACTATGTTCCAATTCGCTGGTATCAACGTCATAAGTTCCTATACTACTGATATAATCGAGGAAGTTGTGGGACCACAAGTGAATGCCAAACTTCTAATGGTGGCCTTGGACGTTGAGAGACTTTTCTGCAATATTTTGGCGGTGTATCTTATGAAAATTATGAAGAGACGAACTCTGCTTTTCTCCACTGGTTTTATCTGCATTCTATCCTACTTTAGCAAAGCTGGCTATGTATATTTAAAGCAAACAGACCAGCTGCCATTCGATAGTCAATGGGTTCCAATTAGCTTGATAGCACTTTACATGTTCTCTTTAACTGTGGGAATATCTTCAATTCCGTTTGCGCTGTCGGGAGAGATATTCCCGATGGAGTACCGAGGTTTGGGAAGTGGAATTAGTGTTTTAGGTCTTTCGCTGAACTTCTTCATAGCTGTGAAGTGTTTCCCTGTATTGAAAGTGTCTATCGGTCTATCTTTGACTTATGTTATTTATGCGAGCATTGTCTTCATTATGTTGATCTTCGTATGGTTCTTGCTGCCAGAAACAAAAGACAGAACTCTTCAGGAAATTGAGGATATCTTCCGAGGACACTCCCCTGCTGATGTAAGGAGTGTGCAGCCCCTGAACGGGTTCCATGGAGAAATGAGGAGATGCAGCTCACATATCATCTACTAATTGTCTAATTCATTGGGGATAAACGTTTATCTTTTATACTTTGTATAAAATTGGTAGGTAACCCATACTGAGGTTTTTGATATGATGGAACTTTTGTGCAATATTTTTATTTTTATGGATCATTCCCACTAGTTCAACCAAACAGTTAAACCGTACTAGTGGGAACTGTTATGTTGTCAACTATCTGAAGTGGTAGTGCGCTGGTCACATCTGTTCTAGAACCGATAATCGTTGGGGTAAACGTGTTCTAGAGTGGAGACCACGGCTCGGCAAACGTAGTGTAGGTAGCTCTCCAGCTAGTACGAGCGATGATATACACAAACTGACTAGCAGCTGTTCGAAACGAATAGCTGAATATCGAGCTCAGTAGCGTGCCATAGGATAGGCCTATGTCCAGCATTGGGCGGAAATTGGCTTGTAATGATGATGTTAACTATGTATTATTTTGTGTTGTAAAATAAAAATGTGTTACTTACTTTCAATAAATATGTAAAGTCTAAATAAAATTATTGCCTCTCTTTTCCTCTTCTTAACTCTTTTTGACTTCCGTAGCTGAATGGCAAAAATGTTTTTTTTTCCCGAAACTGTTAGGACTCATCATCGTCATCATCAAAAATAAATATAAAAAGTTAAGGGTTTTTTAAATTTCAGTTTCATGTATGAGAGAACCCTCCACATACATCCCCAAGCTGATTTTAAATAATATTTTCAAAAGTTTCGAATAGAAAAAAATCGGTTTTATTCCGCAACTATTAGGACTAAACAGTTGAAACTTGGTAGGCAGATGTATTCTGTAAACCACTTTACGATTTTTATACAAAAATAAAAAAATAAAAATTAATTGGGTTTTAAAACTAATAAAATTTCATCAAACCTATACGGGCGGTGAGTTGTGCGGTGTCTGTAAATATAGGTCTTTAATAAAACTGGCCAAGTTCGAGTCAGCATCGCGTCTCTTATCGCACACTTAGGGAGGGTTCCGTACAATACGAAACATAACAGAGTTTCAACCTCATATATTTGATTAATTGATATTACCAAGAATATTTGGTTTGGTCGCGATCTAGAAAGACGGGGCTCGTTTACTAGCGCCATCTATGTCATTTTGCCGAAACTAATTAGATAGATGGCGTTTAAAAACACGTTTTTAGTCTGGGGACCCCCTTTAATTTTTAACTTTATTTTGTTTTTAGTATTTGTTGTTCTAGCGGCAACAGAAATACACCATCTGTGAAAATTTCAACTGTCTAACTATCACGGTTAATGGGCTATAGCCTGGTGACAGACGAACAGACAGACAGACAGACAGACAGACGGACAGCGGAGTCTTAGTAATAGGGTCCCGTTTTACCCTTTGGGTACGGAACCCTAAAAATGACATTGAGGTTCCTTAAACTATTTTTCTCAAAGTCAATAGTTTGAAACACTTTTTTTTTTAAATATCTTATAGGCTAGCGTTTGACCACTATCTCACCTGTTGGTAAGTGATGATACGGTCGAAGGTGGTAAGCACGCTAAGCCTAGAATGGGAACTGGCTCTCAAAGATAGCTGCCGGAACACACTAGATGTTTGGTGACAGATTTTCTAACTTGAGGTACTTGTACTATTCAGTATTCTGTGCTTGAGGGTGGTACCTAGCCAGGCGGACACTAGGTAGTGTCCTACCACCATGCTAAAACGGAGGATAGAATAGTAGATTGAAAGATAGACACTTCTAAAGAGGTAAAAAGAGTGTCCCTACCGTCTAACTTTTAAAATAAGGGAATGAAAAATGTAAAAAAAATATGCTGTAGATCTTAATAAACACTTTCAACGACAGCTTGAACGAGATAAAGTCAGCAGTTATTGAGATTTAGCATTTTTTTCAAAACCACAAATTACGTTTGATTTTCATACAAATCCTATGTAAAACAAAGTTAATTTTTTGCTAGCGAAAAATGGTAGTTATAAAATACTCCAGTCAGCCAGTTTATTTTGTGTTTGTAATTCTCAGGATAAGGTTTTTAGGGTTCCGTACCCAAAGGGTAAAACGGGACCCTATTACTAAGACTCCGCTGTCCGTCTGTCTGTCTGTCTGTCTGTCTGTCTGTCTGTCTGTCTGTCTGTCCGTCTGTCACCAGGCTGTATCTCATGAACCGTGATAGTTAGACAGTTAAAATTTTCACAGATGATGTATTTCTATTGCCGCTATAACAACATATACTAAAAACAAAATAAAGTTAAAAATAATATAGGGTTCCCATACAAGAAACCTGTTTTTTTGGGCATTTCACGCCATCTATGAACGCTTAGTTAGGTAAACATCTCATAGATGGCGTTATATTGAAATGTCGATCCCTAACACCTTTGTTAGACGTTAGATGGCGTTATAAGAAATAAAATGTTAATTAATTATTATTTTTTGCTGGCGAAAAATGATAATATTTATTAGGTATTTTTTGCTCGATCTTATAAAATACTGTACTGTGGTACGGAACCCTACGAGTGCGAGTCCGACTTGCACTTAGCCAGCTTATTATGATTTAATGCGGGTGAAGCCGCGGGGCACAGGTCCTATTATCACAAATAAAAGTATCAATGTTATTTTGCTGAGTATCTAACTTGTAGAGTACTATCATTTATTTTGTGCTTTGTAAGGAGGCAGAAAGTTTATTATTTCATCTACTTTAAGTGTTTTTTTAGCTTTGCTGGCTTTTTTTTGGGTACGGAAACCAAAGGGTAAAACGGGACCCTATTACTAAGACTCCGCTGGCCGTCTGTCTGTCTGTCTGTCTGTCCGTCTGTCACCAGGCTGTATCTCATGAACCGTGATAGTTAGACAGTTGAAATTTTCACAGATAATGTATTTCTGTTGCCACTATAACAATAAATACTAAAACCAGAATAAAGTTAAAGATAATAGAGGGTCCCCGTACAAGAAACGTGTTTTTTTCGGCATTTCACGCCATCTATGAACGCTTAGTTAGGTAAACGTCCCATAGACGGCGTTATATTGAAATGTCGATCCCTAACACCTTTGTTAGACGTTAGATGGCGTTATAAGAAAGAAAATGTTTTTTGATTATTATTTTCTGCTGGCGAAAAATGATAGTGATATTTTTTGCTCGATCTTATACTGTAGTGTGGTACGGAACCCTACGAGTGCGAGTCCGACTTGCACTTGGCCAGTTTATTTATATCTTGTATGCTAGCCTTTGACCACTATCTCACGTGTTGGTAAGTGATGATGCGATCGAAGATGGTAAGCAGTCTAGGCCTAGAATGAGAACTGGCTCTCATAGCAGCTGCCGGAGCACATTAGATGTTTTGGCGACAGATTTTGTAACTTGAGGGTGATAGCTGGCCAGGCGGACACTAGATATGTCCTACCACCATGCGGGGGTTGTTGGTTTCTTAACGATGGTTTTCCTTTACCGGAGGGCCACTGTGAAAAGCGCACATACATTTCTCGATAGAAATCCATTGGTGCACGACGGGGATTAAACTCGGCACCTCTGGCATCAAGGCGACCATTCTTCCACTTACACCACCAGTGAAACACCAAAATGAAATCGATTTCATTTTGAAGAACTGTACAAATTAACTGGAGTAAAATGATAAATCCATTTTACAATGAAATCGTAAAGGTCTGATTATTCATTTACAAAAAATAGTAGCATAATGACATACTTTATGCATGTACAACTAAAATGAAATGAAAAAGTATTATTATGAATATTAGGATGCAGATTTCTTAACTACATAATGCTATAAAATAAAATCACGTTATTTTTTATAGCATTATTTCACAGTTGATGGAGTAATCGCGTACATACACAACAAAAAAACACAGACAAATTGAGAACCTCCCCCTTTTTTGCGAAGTCGGTTAAAAATAACGTTATTTTCTGCTGTTGTAAGTTTGGATTGACTAAGGAGTTTTTTCTTTGATTTCATTTATTCGAAAAATAAGCACAAAAGTTGTATAGGAAATTACACCTCTAAAATCACATAGCAAATCATACATTAAATACATTAGTTTTATTTTTGAACAGGAGCGTAATAATACAATCAATGCCATGTTGTATGCTTTTATTTTTTCGTGTTTAATACGAATAACATGATTGAACGCATTATATATCTGCGTCCTGTTCAATCGATCGTCACAATCTCTCCTACCGACTTGGCCAGCCTCGAAGCTGATGAGCGTTCCCTGTTGTTTCCCTGTATCTATTATCCTCCCTCCACTTTCTGAAGTTCTATCATCCTCTCATTTTCTGACGCCTCAGCTAAACCTCCAGGCTTGGTCCCACGGAATTGACACTCTATTTCATAGAGGGTCTTTCCTTTCGTCTCAGGGAGAAGGAAATAAAGGAATACTCCACAAGTAGCTACCGAAACTCCGTAGACAAAGAAGGTTCCATTAACGCCGATAGCCGAAAAAGATGATGGCGCAGTCTTCACCACGACGAAGAACATAATGGACAGAAACATGCCAGAAATTCCACTGCCTAAGCTTCTGTATTGTAAAGGAAAGATCTCCCCAGCTACCGCCCAGGGTATGGGTAGGATGCCCAAAGTCTTGCCGAAAATATAAGCCAACGTAGGTATTACAGGTATCCACTTGTATTCTTCTGGGATGTATCCTAGATCTCTTAAAAAGAGGAGCAGGGAAGCTAGAAATAGGGAGATAGTTGTGATAGAGATGCCCAGAAATAAAACAGTTCTTCTGTTTAGTTTGTTTACAAGGATGCAGGCCAATATGGCAGTTGCGAATCTAACTACGTCTACCATCAACATACTGACGTTAGAGTCTATGGTATGCCCTGTAACTGCATCCATTATCGGTATGGAATAAGATGGTATAACCGTCATTCCAGACATTTGGAAGAGGACAAACATGAACATCATTATTAAAGTGGGCTTGTAGAACTCAGGTTTTTTGAGGATGTTCAAATACCGTCTAGTCCTTGAAATATTTGTATTAGAAACTGTGATGCCTTGAGGTCTCCTTTGACTGTTGATGAGCACTTCTAACTCCTTCTCGGAGTTGATGTCGTAGCCTCTGAACCAGCGGAAGGACTTTCGGCATTCCGTGCTGAGTCCTCGAGAGGCTAGGAAGGGAGGTGTTTCGGGGCTTAAAGAGATGAGGATCAGGGAAAGGATGTAGCAGCTTCCGCAAGCCAGGGCTGCTTGTCGCCAGTACATGAGGGTGCCGAAGATGTGAGCGATGAGCATCCCGGCTGCGAAGGAGAAAGCGATGGTCGCGAGGAATGCTCCTCGGTGTTTTGGGGAGGAGTATTCTGCGATGGAGATTGGTGCTGCGGCTGCCTGCAGTCCCATTGCAAAACCCTGGAACAGAGGATTTAAAAATTATGTACATGTACAAATATGTGAGGCAAACATGTAATTAATAGTATTGCACTATATTATTTCTTCATTATAATATTAGACCGCAGGTGACACAGTGGTCAAGTGCTTGTCTCTCTGACAAAAAAAACAATACTTCAGTGATGAATCCATCAGTATGAAATTAATCTCTTTGGCCAAATAGAGTGGTCGCTAAGCAAACGCATAAGTATCTCAGCTGCGTCAAATCGTGAAGTCTATATTTTCAACCAACTTCCAACAAAGAGGAGGTTCTCAAATCGTATGTATTTTGTATGTATACCTATGTTACGTGATTACTCCGTCAATCGTGAATCGATTTGAATGATTATTTTTTTAATTGGTAGGGTACATTTTCAAGATGGTCGCATTGTAATTTCATTGAAATCAGTAGGGTTAATCTCAATCATTCGAAAGCAAAATCGGATTCGATAACTGCCTTTACTTCAACTTGGATTTTTGCAATTTAAAATACTCCGATCGGTTACATTTGATATTTCAATTCGAAAAATTCGAAGTGATTCTAATTGGAAAGGTTTCCGCGACAAAATAGCTCACGGATTTATTAATATTCAATATTAATAAAACTGGCCAAGTGCGAGTCAGCATCGCGTCTCTTATCGCACACTTAGGGAGGGTTCCGTACAATACGAAACATAACAGAGTTTCAACCTCATATATTTGATTAATTGATATTACCAAGAATATTTGGTTTGGTCGCGATCCAGAAAGACGGGCTCGTTTTCTAGCGCCATTTATATCATTTTGCCGAAACTAATTAACCGACTTCAAAAAAAGGAGGAGGTTTCTCAATTCGACCGTATATTTTTTTTGGTGGTACCATGGTTATTTTATTGAGGTATGATAAGTATCTCCAGAGATATTGAGATAAACATCTCAAAATTGGTACTGAAAATGAATAGCGCGGCATTGAAGTCGGTTGTTTTTTAGTTTTTAAACGATATTATTAGATAGATGGCGTTTAAAAACACGTTTTTTGTATGGGGGACCCCCTTTAATTTTTAATTTTATTTTGTTTTTAGTATTTGTTGTTCTAGCGGCAACAGAAATACACCATCTGTGAAAATTTCAACTGTCTAACTATCACGGTTCATGAGATACAGCCTGGTGACAGACGGACAGACAGACAGACAGACGGACAGCGGAGTCTTTGTAATAGGGTCCCGTTTTACCCTTTGGGTACGGAACCCTAAAAATGAAGCTTCCGAATCCGAATAGGTTTTCAAATGATTGAGAATCAGTGGGCTGATAAGTATTTACAAAAATATGATGATATACGCGTCAAACTTGGTACTGGAACTGACTCGCGCGGCATATAGAAGTCGGTTGTTTTAGTTTTTAAACTATCTATTATAATTTAACCCAACCAGTTTAGGCAATGCGTTATTTATAACTTCAGAAGTGATAATGTATTATTCTAATCAGGTGCTTATGATTACGCATTCAAGGTTGGCAGTCAACATTGAGACACGAACCTCATAAATATACCTGAGCAAATTAATGAAGATGTTGTAAACTTTAAACTTTCGCGATTTGAACACATAGTTATATAATATCGTTTAAAAACTAAAAAAGAACCGACTTCAATGCCGTGCTATTCATTTTCAGTACCAATTTTGAGATGTTTATCTCAATATCTCTGGAGATACTTATCAGACCTCGATAAAATTACCATGGTACCACACTTGGGATATCTCCTTTCGAACAAAAAAAATAATAGTCAAAATCGGTTAATAAACGACGAAGTCGCCCGCGAACAAACATTAAAAAAAAATATATATATATATACGGTCGAATTGAGAAACCTCCTCCTTTTTTTGAAGTCGGTTAAAAAACAGAATATAAAGTTAAAAATTATAGGGGGTCCCCATAGATAATATATACATATGATATCTGTGGTAGAAGAAACGTGTTTTTTCGGCATTTCAATATAACGCCATCTATGAACGCTTAGGTAAACGTCCATAGATGGCGTTATATTGAAATGCCGATCCCTAGCACCATTGTGTTTACTTTCACTTAGGAAGCGTAGGCGTTATGATAAGTAGGCACGCGGCTTACAACTCTATTTTGATAAAATGTTTATTAATTATTATTTTTTGCTGGCGAAATATGATATTGGTAATTTTTGCTCGATCTTATAAAATACTGTAGTGTGGTATGGAACCCTACGAGTGCGAGTCCGACTTGCACTTGTCCAGTTTATTATTAGACATAGTTAATATTTTAGTTTAATTAGTTTTATAAATTGTAGGTACTTGTATTGCAATAAAATTACAAACTTTAATTTATGTCCTTTAACATGTTCATTTATACACATACATTGTAAATAGGTACCTTGAACTTGAACTTATATCGGATCAACGTCATAATGATATCTGTAGAATAAAACCATCTGAATAAACATAGGACGAGATTGTTTTCATAGGCCAGTGTTGCATGGCAACTTTGTCTAGTCATAAAATATTATGTTATCTTTTAAAGAGAAACATTTATTACATCGCCTTAATTTTAAACCGACTTCAAAAAAAAAGGAGGAGGTTTCTCAATTCGACCGTATGTTTTTTTAATTTTTTATTTTTGTTCGCGGATAACTTCGTCGGTTATGAACCGATTTTGATTATTATTTTTTTGTTGGAAAGCAGATATCCCAAGTGTGGTACCATGGTAATTTTATTGAGGTCTGATACGTATCTCCAGAGATATGGAGATAAACACCCCAAAATTGGTACTGAAAATTAATATCGCGGCATTGAAATCGGTTCTTTTTAGTTTTTTAAACGATCTTATTTTCGTCTATCTATCGCATTTCGCAAGTTTGCCGGTGCTTTAGCTCGATTGGTGGATATGATACATGACATATAGGTCTAGCTGTGATTGGCGGACGCTTCCGCACCCATATTTGTATACATATTGTATCATGTCAACTGCTGTCATAATAGCTAGCTACCAAAGTCAAACATAAATAATTAAGATAGTTTAAAAACTAAAACAACCGACTTCCATGCCCCGTGAGTCAGTTTCAGTAGCAAGCTTGAGACGTATATCGTCATACCTCTGGAGATACTTATCAGATCTCGATGAAATTGCAATGAGACAACGAAAAGAATCATCCGAATCGGTACATAATTGACGGCGTAATCGCATAACATACATACAAAAATAAACTGGCAAAGTGCGAGTCGGACTCGCACACGTAGGGTTCCGATTGAACAAAATTTGCCGGAAAAATTAAGTATCTACATAGTTTTAACATCGATATATATAAATACCGTGTCGGTACCGTGTCAATACTAAACATATTTACTACAACGCCATCTAACGAATGTCGAACGAACTTCTAACACCCACCATGGCAACGTTAGTAGGTGGTTATTGGGTGTTCTACTCCACCCACAGGGTGGTGGGTGGAGTAGAACACCCAATAACCACAAATTGATTATCTCTCGCCATTTGTGTTTTAGAACTCTCAACGACCCTGGTAAGAACAGGCAAAAAACAGATACAGAAATAGAAATAAAATAACAGAAACGAGCAAACGCAGTTGAGTATATAATTTTGATCAACATGTTTTAGAACTCTCGAAGCCTCCGGTGTAATAATTTTAATAAACATGTTTTAGAATTCTCAAAGCCTCCGGTAAGATCAGGCAAAAAACAGAAACAGATACAGAAATAAAAACAGAAACAGAAACGAGCGAACGCAATTACTAGTTTGCTTATTTGGTAACCAAAAAAACTCAACCGTTCCGCTCATAAGGTATATCGTTTGATCAACTGATGTGTTGTGGAACCCTCAATATATTTAAATTGGTCTGTTATAGATAGAAAAGAACGGAGAAAAAACTGAATTGGTGTTAAAATAACAGAAACGAGCGAACGCAGTTGGGTATATAATTTGATCAACATGTTTTAGAACTCTCAAAGCCTCCGGTGTAATAATTTTGATCAACGTGTTTTAGAACTCTCAAAGCCTCCGGTAAGAACAAGCAAAAAACAGAAACAGATACAGAAATAGAAACAGAAACAGAAACGAGCGAACGCAATTACTAATTTGCTTTTTTGGTAACCAAAAAACCCAACTGTTCCGCTCATCAGGTATATCGTCTGGTGTTTTTCACTAGTAGTAACTGACAATTTACTTACTTAAATCTTACAAACTAATTTTGTATGACGAAATATTTATTAGATCAAACAAGATACATTTGTATAATTCCAGAGCGTAGGTGTTCATACTGGAAATCTGAAACAATATAAAAAATATTACAAAATTAAAATCTGCTACCCCTAAAGCACCAACTTTTATATTTTCTGTGCTTTAAAGAAATGTGTGTATATACGTAAATTAAAATTCAAGCGTAGTCACTCACCATTTTCATCTAAAGGATTTTAATTTATTAAATTCATGAAGATCTCATTGTTCCTGCTGCTTGTCGCTCCTGTAAAATAGAAATTGGTACACATTAGTTTAAAACTAAGAATACACAATTTTATTTTTAAAAATCTTTACTCAGAATAAATCAAATTAAACTTGGAAATAACTAAACATTAAATCAGTGTGTAGTTAATATAAATAGCAATCGAAAAATAATCATTTTTATGTAATTTTTTAATATTATTTTCTTTACCTAACATTTACATAACATGTTCAAAATAATTAGGATCGTTTAAAAAACCGACTTCAACTGTCACTATAATAAATTTGAGTAGCAAGTTTGCGGTTATTATCTCCATATTACTCAGAATAAATCAAATTAAACTTGGAAATAACTAAACATTAAATCAGTGTGTAGTTAATATAAATAGCAATCGAAAAATAATCATTTTTATGTAATTTTTTACTATTATTTTCTTTACCTAACATTTACATAACATGTTCAAAATAATTAGGATCGTTTAAAAAACCGACTTCAAATGCCACTGTAATTAATTTGAGTAGCAAGTTTGCAGTTATTATCTCCATATCTCTGGAGATACTCATTAGATCTTGATAAATTTACAATGGGAACCACTACAAAAGTATAATCTTTGACATAAATATATAATTTAAAAAATCGGACCACAATTGACAGAGAACAAAAATAATAAATATTTCACAGTGAAACATAGAACATCCTCCTTTTTTTAAGTCGGTTAGTAGGGCTTTTTGTCGTATGAAGACCTATTTTATTTTTTCGATTTCTAGTTATTGAGAAAATCTTTATTATATAATACGACAGAAACTTTGTTTGTAATTTTATTTTCGAATCAATCAAAAAAGTTTACGTTGCAAAGTATTATACAATAAAAGCTAGGTACTTACTTGTTAATTCCAAATAGTTAATTAGTATAGAATGAATGGTCTTGTTCACACGCTCGATAGTAGGTACAAACGTACGAAGGATGGATTGAGTTACATGTACATCGTAAGCATTTCTTTTAAGGGTTCGCATACACGTTCGTTTTTAACTCTGCGATTGAATTGTTCTGTAGGTACAGATAAATCATGTCCCTATAACCTGTAAATGTTTATACCATTAAGTTTGCACTGTACAGTTAATTGAATGCTATTTTAACCGACACCTAACCAAGGAGTAGGTTCTGAATTCGTCGGAATCTTTTTTTATGTATGCTTCTCGATTACTCAAAGATGGCCGTACCGATTTAGAATATTTTTTATATTGTTTGAAAGGACACACTTTCCAAGTAATTTCATTTAAATTTCATCGAGATCTGATGACTATCTCAAGAGATATCGGGAGACAAACACATCAAACTTGGCACATGACTAGCGTGACATTTGAAGTTAGTTCTTTTAGTTTATTAACGATTTTAAATTATAATTATAACCATTCAGTTAAACTATCATTCATATGTATAGTCAAAACTATTTAGTGAAAACGAGCAGTTAAAACTCAAGGTGTGTAGCGGCCTTACGACAAATTATTTTTAAACAGACTTAACAGATAGCGTTTGTACGAATTACTTTTTTGTTTGTTATATCAATCATTTATGAACTGATTTGTTTTTTTCTTTTTACCGACTTCACATAAAGGAGGATGTACTCAATTCGTCTGTATAATTGTATTTTTTTGTTACCTCAGAACTTCATCACTAATTAACTGTGTGTGGATTTGGAGAATGTTTTTATTTTTTATAAATAGAATATGTTTACAGTGTAGTTCCATTTTAATTTTATCAAGATCTGATAAGTATCTCCAGAGATATGGAGATAAAGACCTCAAATTTAGTACTGAAAATGACTTGCGCAGCATGTGAAGTCGGCTTTTTGTTTTGTGAACGATCTTAAATTATGTAAAAATGTAAATAGTAATACTTTCCGTGTGGTGTATTGTACAGTTCAAATAATTAGATACCGTCTTATTATCTAAACACATAAAATATGATTGCAATATTTTATGCACTGACTTTTAATTTTACGTAAAACATTAAAGGCAATCCGGACAACCGGGCCCCCTACCTATTTACCAAATCCGTTGCCAGAACCGATGATGTTAATTTTTTTCAAAATAATCATGCTGTTGCATGATTAGGTGCTTTAATAGTAGTATACAGGATGTATTGTAATGCTAAATAATGAAATGTAGCTGATCAGAATGTTCGTTTAAATTGAGCTAAAATAGAGTTAAAATAGAGAAAATATAAGGCGCGTCGCTCACTACCAAGTCGTGGCGGCGTAGTATTTTTGGTAAATGCATGTTGCCCTTTAATATCATCTGACAGAATATACACTCACGAACTAATAAACTGCACCAAAGTTCAGTATTACTTTCGAATTAATTGAATGGTCTTTTCCAGTATACAAACATACACTTAAGGATATGATACTTCGCTGCTATGAAGTTAACGAACCAAACTATAGGTTTCAATCTAACGTTTATATTTTATTTCTAAGGCGTCTCGGACTTTGATTTAGTTTAATATTCCGTAAATGTAGGTTTACCCTACCTAATTAGATTATTAATGTTGATCAACCAAAGAGTATATCAAAATAAACTTTAATAATGTGAGTGCCTGTTGTGGGGTTTTATAATGAAAAACAATCAATCAATTAATTTATTTATTAAGAATATACCAACAAAAAATGTTCGTTTTATAATGATTAACAAAGCCCTCTGTACTCAGCCATATACAACTTGACATTAATTTTAAAATTAAATTATTTGAAAGGTAATAGTTAATGTTATAATTTATATTAGTTATAATAGTTAAAATTTTAAATTTGTCAATTAATATTCTTGCACACTATAGTAGGCTTACTTCAGCCATGATAAATTACTTTATTTGACGTCTAGAATAGGTTTGCGTTTGCATGTAAAGCTGCTTAATGTTTTATTCTAATGGAATTCTAGTGGGGTAACGAACGCAGAACCATATGATAAAAAAATGACTACCGTACCATTCTTCTACATTACATGATTATGTATCTAGGTAATATTAGTAATTAGAGATGTTTCAGTTTAGCATATTTAAGCAAGGATGTAGAATTGAAATTTAAATTGTAGTAAGCGAGGAACATCTTCTTCGCTGTTCACGATGATATGGTAGAAAGAAGCACACCGTTGCCGTTTATGGGGCAAGGTTTATTATATGAGATAGAAGTATTACCTGATACTAGAATACTTAGGAGAATAAATAGGGGAAGAAAGCCTGTGAGTGAGGCGTTTTAGGCGGAGTTTGCAGCATGCATGTTCTTAAGACCTTAGATGCCTGGGTCTTACACCCGGCCTGGTGCAGCCTTAGGGCTACTCTGCCCCCTCATTCCACCTGGTAAACACCACAACATGTTACAATGTATGGTAATCATTAGATTATTTAAAGGGTATGTTCGCGGGGGACAAGTTTGAGCATTTTAAGAGAAGCCTTTCCTGACCCTTACTAATAATATTAGGGAAAGATTTGAGAGTAGAAAAGTGGAATTTATAGTCGCTATCTCACTGCTTTTAAGTTTATAATATATATGGTATTATTATATGTTAATAAATATGCCACGTACATGACCGTTAGGTCTAAAGGAAGGTTTTTAGGTAAGAAATATAACACTACACAACAAGATTTTGGATGAAATGTACAATTTATGCGCCCATCTTGTTAGACGGATTCGCATGGAAAGGTGGATTGATTTCAATGAAATTATACCTGTATCTCGGCGTTAGACAGAGATCTAGCTTTAAGCTTAAGCTAGAATATAACATCGATATAATTTGGACACTTCGTGCATAACAAGTTAAATATGATAACTCACAGTTTCAGTGTCCCTCAAAACTTTGAACAAAAAAACAAAATGGATGTCAAGGCGTGCCATTGACCACTGCACAGTGCACAGAGTACTGATCTGATACTGAATAGCCCTACTACGTTATAAGAGTAGGCACTTCTCTACATTGTTGATACCCGATTTATGAACGTACTTTATAGCCAACCTAACTTAACGGAAAGTATTGCTTATACATTTCATAGAAACTTTTTTTGCAGGGTTAGTTGGTACAAAGTACGTTCATAATTATGGGTTATTTAATAATGTATGCAATGTCGCGAGACGACCACTGTATATTTTTAATTCATTAGCGTCCTCAATGGAGAAACTACGTAACTACTACGATAAGTAGGTTATCATTGAGTATTTACCGTAAGATTTTATCAATTTTTGATTAGACCAAAACTTTGTAATGATTTCGACAGATAGCGTGAAATTTAAATAAGGAAGCCGTTCGATATTGATTATTATATACGAGGAGTTTATTGGATCCATTGATCGAGTTATTTAGATTGAATTTATTTATTGAGTTACCTATTGGAGAGCAATTATTTAGATATATTTATAGTATTTAGTTATTGGTGAGTTTATTAGTGTTCCCGTTAGATGGTGGGACTAGTATAAAAGGATGTATTGGATTATTTAAATTATGGTACTTTTATTAGTTTTATGCTAGATTTGTTGGTAAGATTTTAGGAAGTGTTAATAAATGAAATAATTCAAAACAACGATGTTAATGTATACGATTATATAATAAATTTCTTAAATATATTCATGATTAACTGTCTGTGAGCAGATTTTAAACCATTGCAAATCCCAGTTACATGAAAAATTAGCTATTATTAATTTATAATTATATTATTAATTAATTAGCTAAAGATTTGTGCCCTCTTTGAGAAACGACGTAACTATTACAATAAGTATGTTATCATTGAATATTTTTTTAATTCTTCTTCAGTCAGTTCAGTCTTATAAATTTATAAGACCCTAACTTGTAATAGTGCCGACAGATTAAAATTATTGTATTATTATTATGCGCTTTCAAATTTATTTATTTGTAGTGGATTTTAGGGAGTAATAAAAAATAAATTTACCAAAAAAAAAACCTAATCGGTTCATAAACAGCAGTTAAATATGAGTTTACAATCAAAAACATCATACATACAAATCGAGTACGACGTATCTTGTTTATTGAAGTCGGTTAAATAGTAATCTTTGCCGAAGGCCTCTACACACATGGAGTTTTAATTGCAATAAGTATTCGTATTTTATTAAAATAAACAAATTTGAACTTAATCTATAGCATAAAGCTACCTACTGGTCGCACTCAAATAACATGAGAAAAACCTTTTCTGTTACCCGACTACGATAGAATTAAAAGTGAATGTATAAAATATTACACACACTAATAATAAAAAAAATATACAAATATACAACAAGTAAAAAAGTCAATTAATCATCAAATCTAACATTTGAAAACAGTCTTCATTATTCACTATCTCACCTGATGTTTCGTTTCGTGGTCGAAGATTTTATGAAACAGCGTTTGTTAATTGCAAACACTTATATGTGGTTAGGTAATGATGTAAGCAGGCCTAATAATGCACACAGGAAGTATTTGGTTCATAAACAACAGTTAGGTATGAGTTAATCGTACATACATATGGAGTACGTATCTCTGTTTATTGAAGTTGGTTAAAAAAGTAATCTTTGTCTCTGGAACATATCTGGAAACATACCTGGAGTTATGAGGCAACAAACAAAAAATCATAAAATCAAATCGAGAACGTATCTCCATATATTGAAGTCGGTTAAAATGTAATATTTGTCTCTACAGCATAAATCAAGCCTTAATTATAGAATGTCGACGTAGCCGTAAGTCGATACCCAGTCACCTTTTATCAACAGTGTAGGGAAATAAACTGACCTATATCTTCAATTATGTATCTCTAAGCGGATATATAGATTTAGATCGTTCCTTCCTCTTACCAAAACCTTTATATATCCGGTATATCTTAATGAAGATTTTTTTATTATTCAATTTCAACCGTGATATATAATTATTTGGATCACATCATCAATAACAACAGGTAAGAAAAAAAAATTAAAAAAAATGCAAGTTACGACCTAATAATGTTAAATAATATAGGTTTTAAATCTCGACTATGCTTAATTTTGGATATGGAATATACTAACGGATATAATGTGTCTTTTTGAGTGAGTTTCAGATATATCAGAAGCAGTTATACCAAGCGGATCAATATCCTTTTATGATCAAAATTTATTATTATATGGAAGGATATACGATAGTTCCACTCCTCTGTCAGATACCCAAGCCTATTGCAAAGGTGAAATATTCTGTTAAAATACGAGTACTTACTACTTTTTAGATTGGAATATTATTTGCTGACAAATAGGTATTCTACTGAGACTGATAAAAATAGGGTTCTCTCATGTCATTTGAATCAACGCAATCCTCGGAGCTAGTAGCAAGCCAGGGGGACGAGCATTAAATTGATCGTTTTTATGTAGTACGCACTCTTTCATCAAATATTACTTATTAGTTCAATAGAAAAAGGCGATTACACTGCGATCGACTTGGCGTACAAATCTTCATATAACCGGTTTATAGTTCGGTACCTTGTGCGTTCCATCTCATTTATCAATAAAATACCGATATATAAAAATTGAATTGAAGTTGAAGTGTACTATCTCCATGGTTAAGATTCAATAGCTCAAGTGTTAAAATTTAGGTCTGGTAAATGTTTAAAAGTTATACAACGTTTTGTAGGAAAAAAGTGTTTATTTGCTTATGTAACTTTAATAAATAAAACAGTAGGTACTACATTTTCATGTTTAAAACAAATTACTTACTATAATTTAGACGTATTTCACATAAACAATGTAAACAAATTAAGTGTGCTACTACTTACTTGATTAATTAAAAATGCTAATCACTAATTCAGAATCACTGATCATATTTTCAGTTAAGTAACTAGTAAGTTTAAGTTAGGAAGCGTATACAAAAACTCGATTTTTCAGTATTTTTTTGCTCGATGGTACGGAACCATGGTAAAGTGTTAGTCCAACTTGCATTTGGCCAGTTTATTTCTTCACACGGTTGATAAAAGGTTTTGAGTTACAGCTTCGACAACATTAAAGGCTAAGGGTGTTGTACATACGTTTTAACTCTACGATTTAATTTTAGTTTGAAAGTTTTCGTATATTCATATTGAATGTGAACATGTAGGCTTTTTTTGCGTTGTATTTTTTGGATTTGTAAGTACTTATTTTACGAATGAGTAGACCATCTTCTGGGAGTAGCTAGATCAAAGATTTAACGTTCCTGTACCCATAAATCATGTCCTTACAGCCTATTCATTTTCAACTATCTATATATTCACCTAGAGTTTTAGCTGCGCGTTTTAACTAAATGTTTTTAATTAAAATAGCATTCGATAGTTCATGTATATATTGAAAACTTGAGTTTATAGATATTTGAAAATGAATAAACTATAAGAACATGATTTATCTCTACATGACAGTTTAATCTTAGATTTAAAACGTATGTACAAACCCTTAGCTTTTAATGTCGATGAAGCCGTAACTCGAGACTTCGTTTGTTTTGTTAAAATATCAGTACTTAATACCTATTAGATTGGAATATTATTTGCTGACAAATAGGTATTCTACTGAGACGGATAAAATAATAGGGTTCTCTCATGTCATTTGAGTCAACGCAATCTTCGGAGCTAGTAGCAAGCCTGGGGGACGACCATTACATTGATCGTTTTGTATGTAGTACGCACTCTTTCATCAAATATTACTTATTAGTTCAATAGAAAAAGACAAGACACTGCAATCGACTTGGCGTACAAATCTTCATGTAACCGGTTTATAATTCGGTTACCTTGTGCGTTCCATGACATTTATCAATAAAATATCGATAAATAAAAATTAAAGTACAAATAACATTTTAAGAAAATATTATTGTAACATGCTATTGGGATAAACTGCAGCCTATGTCACTCTCGAAGTCCTCTGACCAACTTTATACAAAATTCACATAAATCTGTTGAGCTGTTTTGACGTGAAAGGATAAATAACATATAAACATACTTTTACATTTTTTAAACATTAAAAGTTATAATAATATATTTTTAGTATTATATATTTTATTGTGATTTTGTTTTAGTTATTATAATATACAATGGTTTGTAGGAAAAAACGTCTTGAAGCACCACTGTCGAATACAACCAGTCCGCGACACAGACAAAAATCACCTTTTTTACTTATTCTGTGGTTTTGGTACAAAAATACCTTTGATTGTCCAGTACTTGAAGTATATATCTAGTCTATGGTAAAGATTTAATAGCTCAAGTGTTAAAATGTAGGTCTGCCAAATTTTTAAAACATTAAAAGTTATAGAATGTTTTGTAGGAAAAAAGTGTTTATTTGCTTATGTAACTATAATAAATAAAACAATAGGTCTGTACTATATTTTCATGTTTAATACAAATTACTTACTATAATTTAGACTTATTTCACATAAACAATATAAACAAATTAAGTGTGTTACTACTTACTTGTTTAATTAAAAATGCTGATCACTAATTCAGAATCACTGATCATATTTTCAGTTAAGTAACTAGTAAGTTTAAGTTAGGGAGCGTATACAAAAAACTCGATTTTTCATTCAGTATTTTTGCTCGATGGTACGGAACCATGGTAAAGTGTTAGTCCAACTTGCACTTGGCCAGTTTATTTCTTCACACGGTTGATAAAAGGTTTTGAGTTACAGCTTCGACAACATTGAAGGCTAAGGGTGTTGTACATACGTTTTAACTCTACGATTTAATTTTAGTTTGAAAGTTTTCGTTTATTCATATTGAATGTGAATGTATAGGCTTTTTTTCACGTTGTATTTTTTGGATTTGTAAGTACTTATTTTACTAATGAGTAGACCATCTTCTGGGAGTAGCTAGATCAAAGATTTAACGTTCCTGTACCCATAAATGATGTCGTTACAGCCTATTCATTTTCAACTATCTATATATTCACCTAGAGTTTTAGCTGCGCGTTTTAACTAAATGTTTTAAATTAAAATAGCATTGGATAGTTCATGTATATATTGAAAACTTTAATCGTAGAGTTAAAACGTATGTACAAACCCTTAGCTTTTAATGTCGATGAAGCCGTAACTCGAGACTTCGTTTGTTTTGTTAAAATATCAGTACTTAATACCTTTTAGATTGGAATATTATTTGCTGACACATAAAAATATGTGCTATAAAACCGTGGAACAATTGGTAAACCGTCACATTCGGCGAGAGGTAATCCTACCTTGGACTCTCAGAATGAACTTACCATGGTTCATCCAACCGTATGTGTTTAGGCAATGAGAGATAATCCTACCTTGGACTCTCAGAATCACACTTGCCACAATTCATCAAACCCTGTGTGTTATGAACACAGTTGGTGGGAGATAATCTTACCTCAGGCTCCTAGAGTGAGTTCATCACATACGACGAGAGATAATCCTACCTCGGACTCTCAGGATGATACTTACCATGGTTCATCCAACCGTATGTGTTTGAGCATCGAGAGATAATCTTACCATGGGCTCTCAGAATGACACTTACACAATTCATCCAACCGTATGTTTTATGAACACAGTTGGTGGGAGATAATCTTACCTCAGGCTTCCAGAGTGAGTTAATCATATACAGCGAGAGATAATCCCGCCTTGGACTCTCAGTTTATACTTATATTGCTCACTCAGCCGATTGTGTTTATACATCGCATGCGGCGAGAGATAATCCTGCCTTGGACTCTCAGGATGACATAAGGGAGGGGGTTTTAGTCAGTAGGAGTCTGACATAACCGAAGAGTCTGTGCTCAACGGCATCCAATGAGGATTTCCCCCTCCGACGAAAAAAAAAAAAAAAAAAAAAAAATACATTTGTGTTAGAAACATAGTTGGTGGAAGATAATCTAACCTCAGACTTCCAGAGTGAGACTTACCATGGACCACTCAGCCGATTGTGTTTAGGCACCACATGAGATATAATCAATTTTAAGATAAAATGATATAACAAACGAGTTGATTAATAGTACATTACGGTACAAGTGTGTAATGTTGGTGATTACCGCTGAGGCGCCATTGAGATCCGAGCCGTTAGGTGAAGGTCTTAAGAGAGCCGAGGACGGTATTCATCAATACACACGTGTATCATACGACGTTTTTTAACACACTTGTGAAGAAAATAATACAAAAAAATCATGTTATATAGTAGACAATTATAGATATTTTACCTTGGAGTTTTCAGGTAGTAAACTTTCCATAACGTTCAAAGGGCTTCACATCTTATATTGGGCGTTGTACAACATAAATCATTTTCTTTATAACTAGTACTTTTAGACATTTCAATTAATAAATAACTATAATTTCATCAGCGAAAACGAGTTGTGAAAAATGTTTCGCAATGGTGGGAAAAAATTCATTAGTTTTCCAATGCGCGCGCATCTAACAATGGCGATCGGCCATAGACTAAAAGAATGAGGTTTATTTATTTATTTATTTTTTTGTTTGACGCGGTTAGCGTTTTGGCCACGTACAGAATGGGGAATTATAGTTTTTACAGACAAAACAAAAGTTATAATTAAATAAAAGTTTTGTTTATTAAACACGTACAAGTTAAAATTATCTATTTAAACACGAAGTTGTTTAAAATGAGCAAGCAATAGGTATATTAATTTATTTGTGCTATTGCACACGATCTTTTTTGTATCGAAACTTTTTTAAGAACAAAGCAACACAACCAATAAAATTAAAAAAAAATATCTATAACTCACTTGCGAATAATAGTAATTAAAAAGTCACAGTTTGATAACAGGCGTCATTGTGTGCCCGATTGCAGTGAAATAAAAGCCACTTCATGAGCAAGTGTATTAAAAACGATATACCCAACTGCGTTCGCTCGTTTTTTGTTATTTTAACACTGACTCAGTTTTTTCTCCGTTCTTTCCTATGTATAACAGACCAATTTAAATATATTGAGGGTGCACAACACACCAATTGATCAAACGATATACCTGATGAGCGGAACAGTTGGGATTTTGGTTACCAAAAAAGCAAATTAGTAATTGCGTTCGCTCGTTTCTGTTTCTGTTTCTATTTCTGTATCTGTTTCTGTTTTTTGCTTGTTCTCACCGGAGGCTTTGAAAGTTCTAAAACACGTTGATCAAAATTATTACTCCAGGGTCATTGAGAGTTCTAAAACACGTTGATCAAAATTATTACACCGGAGGCTTTGAGAGTTCTAAAACATGTTGATCAAATTATATACCCAACTGCGTTCGCTCGTTTCTGTTATTTTAACACCAATTCAGTTTTTTCTCCGTTCTTTTCTATCTATAACAGACCAATTTAAATATATTGAGGGTTCCACAACACATCAGTTGATCGAACGATATACCTTATGAGCGGAACGGTTGAGTTTTTTTTGGTTACCAAATAAGCAAACTAGTAATTGCGTTCGCTCGTTTCTGTTTCTGTTTTTATTTCTGTATCTGTTTCTGTTTTTTGCCTGATCTTACCGGAGGCTTTGAGAACTCTAAAACATGTTTATTAAAATTATTACACCGGAGGCTTCGAGAGTTCTAAAACATGTTGATCAAAATTATATACTCAACTGCGTTTGCTCGTTTCTGTTATTTTATTTCTATTTCTGTATCTGTTTTTTGCCTGTTCTTACCAGGGTCGTTGAGAGTTCTAAAACACAAATGGCGAGAGATAATCAATTTGTGGTTATTGGGTGTTCTACTCCACCCACCACCCTGTGGGTGGAGTAGAACACCCAATAACCACCTACTAACGTTAACACAAAGGTCAGTGACCTTTTTGTTGGTTACCATCGTTCATAGATGGCGCTATAGTAAAAATACGTTTCTTCCTTTAATTCTTAACTTTGTTCTGTTTTTAGTATTTGTTGTTATAGCGGCAACAGAAATACATCATCTGTGAAAATTTCAACCGTCTAACTATCACGGTTCATGAGATACAGCCTGGTGACAGACGGACAGACAGACAGACAGACAGACAGACAAACAGACGGACTGCGGAGTCTCAGTAATAGGGTTCCGTTGGTACCCTTTGGGTTCGGAACCCTAAAAAGCATACAGACGAATAGAGAACCTCCTCCTTTTTGGAAGTCGGTTGAAAAAGTCTCACTGGCACGTGGTTTTTGATAAAACCACACCACATTTTTTTAAATATCTGATATCCGGCTAGCATTTGACCACTATTTCGCCTGGTAGTAAGCGATGATGCGGTCGAAGGTGGTGAACACGCTAGGCCTAGATAACTCTGACTCTCAAGGGTTGTGTGCTGCCGAAATACCGTAAGGATATGGTGGCCGATTTTCTCCTGGTGGCAAGTTAGGCGAAATATCGATTTAATGCTCTTACCACTTGTGAAGGAACAGCCATAAATTCATATAGAAAAATTCATTCCTAGCCGTGCAGCTAGGATTTTCAGAACCAGCGACCTTCCCGGTAAAGGCAAGCTACTCTTAACAACTGTAAATAGGTTGCACAGCAACAATAATTACGTGAGGTAATCTGACACGGTCAGAGAAAATATAGGTACACTATATTAGGCTATGAATTACGAATTCAAAAGCGAGGTAAGTAAATCCAGAGGACTATAATTCATCTAGTCGTAGGTCACATAGCCACATCTGGGCTCGAAGTGACCACAAAAGAATGTACGGTACACGTAGAGTCTCGGAGGAGACACACAACTTTTGGATAGAGAGCAATATAACAAGATATGGTGGTTTGTAGTGGTCCTACCTGCAAAGACCTGCTAGCAAGGATAGTCTCAGGTCCTCTAGCACAGACCAGCAGCGCCCAGCCCCCCAGAGCTGGCAGCGTGCTGAGCTGGTTGGTCATCTTCCTGCCGAGGAGCTGCAGGCTGAAGGGAGCCACCACGATGCCGGAGATCAGCGCCAGGCCCAGGATCGATGCTGGGGAAAGAGGAAAGACGACCTTTATTGGCATGGCCTTTAGCTAATCTCGTCAAGTTCTTGCCAGCCATTCTACAAAGATCCTCACTCCACCTACCTAGTCTGAGGACGTCTTACGCTACGCTTGCCGATCCTCGGACTCCGCTCAAGAGCTCATTTACCCTAACGGTTATCAGTTCATCGGCTGATATGGACGGCACACACACGGTGACGGTCCAAATGTGTATCTATCAGACTTTCAAGAGTCATCACAAACCGTCTTACGAGAAGAGCTGACGAGTTTCAGCCCCCAGAACGGGCTGGGTTATAATCGGAATATGGCATCATAGGCTACATTCACACATAGCTGCAGATTATACAGAAGACTGAAAAGTATAATTGACTCCTAAATCTAGCGTTTGTGGACTATGAAAAGGCCTTTGACTGCATCGAAACCTGGACTACTATGCTCGGAGTTTATCGATCTGAAGGATCGAATCCGGACCGAGGTCATCTGACAGAGGAGAGACAACCAAAGTCATCGACATAGCTTACCGGATTAGCAAACTGCAGTAAAAGTGGGCTGGATATATCAGCCGAAGAACCGACAAACGTTGTGATAAACAAGTTCTTCCTTGGAGACCGCGTATCGGAAAGCGTAGCGTAAGACGTCCTCAGGAGCGATGATCTTCGCAATGTGGCTGGCAAGAGCTGGATGAGAGTTGCCAAGGATCGTGCGATCATGCAATTGGAGAGGCCTATGACAAGCAGTGGAAAAACATAGGCTGATGATAATGATGATGAGCTACGCTGTAAGAACATCAGGCCAGGATTCTTGTAATTTACAAAAGCATCAATTCTATAGTTACCTTTTTGGCAGAGAGAATTCTCGTTTAGTTAGCGATAACAGGTTGGTTGAGTAACAAACACAATGTTACTCATAACATTAACCTTGTCAGCAAGTAGTCTTGACTGTCAGGTTCACAAATTTGAATGGCCATCATTGTGAAACCAAACAAGTCTGCAATCTGGCTTTTATGTGTACCTACTTATACCTACTTACATCAGATGATTTGTTTATGTAGATCGAAATATCATTTAAGATCGAAAAAAACCTTTTTTAACCAACTTCACAACAAAGGAGGAGGTTCTCAATTCGACGGTTTTTTAAATGTTTGTTACCACAGAACTCCGTCAAATTTTAACCGATTTGAAAAATTCTTTTTTTGTTTGAGAGAGTATGCCTTCCATTTAGTCCATTAAAATTTTATCGAGATCTGATAATCATCTCCGAAGATATGGAGATAATCAATATAGACAAATGTGTATACCTTGATGACATGATTATGGCTAGTGGCTATTTTGACTATCGCGGCATGTGAAGTCGGTTTTTAGGGTTCCGTAGCCGAATGGCAAAAAACGGAACCCTTATAGATTCGTCATGTCTGTCTGTCTGTCGGTCTGTCTGTCTGTCTGTCTGTCTGTCGGTCTGTCTGTCTGTCTGTCTGTCTGTCTGTCTGTCCGTCCGTATGTCACAGCCATTTTATTCCGAAACTGTTGGAACTACAGAATTGAAACTTGGTAGGTAGATGTATTCTGTGAACCGCTTTCCGATTTTTATACAAAAATAAAAAATATAAAAGTTAAAGGGGAGGCATCCCATACATAATACTGAAACAAAAAAAAAAATTCTTCAAACCTATACGTGTGGGGTCTATGGATAGGTCTTCAAATATGACATTGAGGTTCCTAAAATAATTTTTTCTCAAAGTCAATCATTTGAAAGATAGGCGCGTCTAAAGTGGTAAAATGTGTGTCCCCCCCCCCCCCCTCTAACTTTCAAAGTATGGGAGTAAAAAATCTAAAAAAAATATATGATCTCTGTAAATCTGAGATCTCAATAAAAACTAACAACGAAAATTGGTTTGAACGAGATACAGCCAGCAGTTTTTGAGATATGGCGACCGCAAAGATAACTTTGTTTTTCATACAAATACTATGAAAAACAAAGTTAATTTTGTAGTTGCGAAAAATCATAGTTATGGAATACTTAACTGTGTTACGGAACCCTACGAGTGCAAGTCCGACTTGCACTTGGCCACTTTATTTCCCTTAGTACGATCATAAATTATTTTTATATCATTAAGGCTAGCGTTTGACCACTATCTCACCTGTTGGTAAGTGATGATGCGGTCGAGAATCGTAGCACGCTAGGCCTAGAATGAGAACTGGCTCTCAAGATTAGCTGCCGGAACACATTAGATGTTTTGGCGACAGATTTTCTAACTTGAGGGTAGGTGGTAGCTGGCCAGGTGGACACTAGAGTGTCCTACCACCATGCGGGAGTTGGGAGTTCCTTAACGACCTACTTCCAATACCGCACTAGTCATTTTCAGTAGCAAGCTTGAGGAGATTATCTCCATATCTCTGGAGATACTCATGAAATCTCGATGAATTTACAGTGGGACCACATCAGGAGTATACTCTTCCAAATAAACATTAGTTTATTTGGAAGAGTATACTCCTGAGGTGGATCGTGTGTGGTTTGTGTGAGAAAAAAAAATCTAATATTGAATCGGCCATACAAATCCGTATAATTATTAAACCTGATTCTGTCTATCTGTAGATAAGGACATCTAGACGTATGGATATCCGCCGGACATAATTATAAAGACGTTTTTCGTGCTCGCTTGATCAATCAATCGATCAATCAGAGATGAATATATTATTATCTCAGAGCAATGACTAATTCTTTTTTAGGGTTCCGTACCCGAATGGCAAAAAACGGAACCCTTATAGATTCGTCATGTCTGTCTGTCTGTCTGTCTGTCCGTCCGTATGTCACAGCCATTTTATTCCGAAACTGTTAGGACTACAGAATTGAAACTTGGTAGGTAGATGTATTCTGTGAACCGCTTTCCGATTTTTATACAAAAATAAAAAATATAAAAGTTTAAGGGAAGGCATACATAATACTGAAACAAAAAAAAATATTCTTCAAACCTATACGTGTGGGGTCTATGGATAGGTCTTCAAAAATGACATTGAGGTTCCTAAAATTATTTTTTCTCAAAGTCAATCATTTGAACGATAGGCGCGTCTAAAGTGGTAAAATGTGTGTCCCCCCCCCTCTAACTTCTAAAGTAAGGGAGTGAAAATTCTAGAAAAAATATATTCTGTAGATATCAATAAAAACTTTCAACGAAAATTGGTTTGAACGATATACAGTCGGCAGTTGTTGAGATATAGCTACCGCAAGTATAACTTTGTTTTTCATACAAACACTATGAAAAACAAAGTTAATTTTGTAGTTGCAAAAAATCAGTTATGGAATACTTAACTGTGTTACGGAACCCTACGAGAGCGAGTCCAACTTGCACTTGGCCAGTTTATTTTATATCTTATAGGCTAGCGTTTGACCACTATTTTACCTGTTGGCATAGATGAAGGAATAAATTCTATGCTGTTGGTAAATGATGATACGGTCGAAGATGGTAAGCACGCTAGGCCTAGAATGGGAACTGGCTCTCAAGGATAGATGCCGGAACACATTGGATTAAAGCTTCATCTCAGTTTTTTTTTGTTAGGCAGTTAAATACATGTATATAAAAAATCATGTATCGAAATTGTTTGTCATTGTGGTTAGGCGCTCAGGCACACAGAGATAATATTGAAATAGTGTGTGTCTTTTTTACGTCGTTCTAGCGATCGTGTAGATTTTGACTTGCGGTCAAATGAAAAGTCACATTTTCGATCAAGTTGAAGTCACAGTCTACTCCAAGTCATACATACCCTTTATAAAGATGTGAACTTTGCTGAAGATTTTCTGTGGGATTTTGGTGAGAACGCAAATAGCATGTTTTTCAACATTGTGCTGTTTCCCTACGCTCACACACATCCATCGACACTAAATAGTTAATACTCAGACTACCATAAAAAAGGCAGACGGAGCCGTGCTTAACACCCGAGTGAATGCAAGTTCAGTAATACTAAATGCTTGAGTAATACGCTTTCGCGCTCAGTTTGCTACCAAGCGGCAGCAGGGACGGATGCGTCCGTACGGTATTACTTTGCAACGTTGCTTACGTAGTAATCATGCCGTATTGACTATGCCGGACTGAGCGCGGAAACTTATTACTCAAGCGCATCATCACTTACCAACAGGTGAGATAGTGGTCAAACGCTAGCCTATAAAGTATAAAAAAAAAAACAATAAGTATTACTAAACTTGTGTTCAATCGTGTGTTCGGTACGAATCCGTCTGCCTTTTTTATGGTAGTCTGAGATTACACATTAATAATAAAAAATAAAAGATATAAATAGGTACTATAATTACTAGGTACTAATTATTTTCTCGTAGTCAATGGTAAAAAGAAGATTACACGACTCGTGAATAAATAACCAGTAAGTGCGTGTCTAGCCACGCGCAGTGTAGGGTTCCGTAGTAGCCTGTTATTCAAAGCAAGTCTTTACCCGTTATAAACAAGCAACTAGGTACGTCGTATTAGTCACTTTAAAGGATTTATTCTAAGGATTTTGTATTTGGTACAAAATTATCCAACACCCAATGTTCAACGACTATTACTGCTAAACTAATAAAGTTATCTCAACCGCTATAGTTTTCCTTTAAAGTTCATAAAGCGCTATTATGCGCTATTATCACGAATGTGCCCCACTTAATAAGACCAAAATCTATAAAGATGATAAAAATAAATATGCCCTCTCAAAACAAACCTAATCTTCGATCTCTTCTTTAAATGACGCAAGCCGCAAAATTGGCAACAATTTTCCTCACTGAGATTACACCATGAATGTCTATCATTACGTCGATTACAGTGATTGTAGATATATACGCTGATTACCGGATAAACTGCTCATTATGTACAAACATACATAATTGTACAAAGAACTTGTGTGGGTGGCAACCATGGAACCAACGAGTTCAGTGAAATTACAGGGCGTGTGACAACGTGGGGAATGACGCGCAAAGCTCTGGCAACCCAGTGTTTACTTTTACAGTATCTGTCACTGAGTTAAAGTCAAAGAATTTATTCAGTACTAGCTGACCCGGCGGACTTTGTACCGCGAATATAAATGAACCAGTGTCCAAGTGCGAGTCAGTCACACGCAGGGTTCCAACTTGCGGGAAAAATACGTTTTTTGTATGGGGACCCTTTAATTTAATTTTTAATTTAATTTAGTTTTTAGGGTTCCGTAGTCCTAAGAAGGAACCCTTATAGTTTCGTCATGTCCGTCTGTCTGTCTGTCCGAGGTTTTGCTAAGAGACCGTTAATACTAGAAAGCTGTAATTTTGTAGGGGTATGTATGTAAATTACGCCGACAAAGTGGTGAAATAAAATTTGGAAAAATATTTTTTTTTTAGGGTAGCTCCCCTACATGAGAAGTGGGGATGATTTTTTTTTTCATCGTCTACCCCATCGTGTGGGGTAGCGAATAGGTATTTGAAAAAAATTTAAGGGTTGCTAATACGATTTTTCGATTGAATGCCCCATTTACGAAATATTGAACTTGAAAGCCCCCCCCCCCCCCCCCCCCCTCTAAAAGCTAAATTGCTGGCTTGAAAAATCTGGAAAAATTCGTGATAATAGTGCATTTCATGAACTTTAAAGGAAAATTATAACGGTTAAGATAACCTTATTAGTTTAGCAGTAATAGTCGTTGAAATTGGGTGTTGGATAATTTTGTACCAAATACAAAATCCTTAGAATAAGTCCTTTAAAGTAACAAAGACGGAGTACCTAGTTACTTGTTTATAACGGGTAAAGACTTGCATTGAATAACAGGCTACTACGGAACCCTACACTGCGCGTGGCCCGACACGTACTTGGCCGGTTATTTTTATTATTTGATTTTGCAGCCATTGCAATACACACCATGACACAGATAATAGTCCTACGACCATGAGTAAATTTCAAGTCTTTATCTATTAAGGTTTGTAAGATCAAGCATAATAATATCGTTTAAAAACTAAAAAAGAACCAACTTCAATGCCGCGCTATTTATTTTCAGTACCAATTTTGAGATGTTTATCTCAATATCTCTGGAGATACTTATAAAATCTCGATAAAATTACCATGGTACCACACTTGGGATATCTCCTTTCGAACAAAAAAAGAATAATCAAAATCGGTTCATAAGCGACGACGTTATCCGCGAACAAACATTTCAATACAATGACAAACATTTTTGAACGAACCAACAATAACAACCTGGGACAACCGTCAACAATTTGAGAGTGGAACAGAGTCTACCCTACCGTACCGAAGGGACGAACGTCAAATGTTTGACAGGAAAGTAGGTAGAACAGTTTATATGGGAAAATGAAATTGTTGCTTTTACTTTATTCCTCGCAATTTTTTTCATATTTTCTCACCGTTTTAACCTTTCCTGGACTGGTAGTGAAGCCATCTATCCTTTACGCCAACGGGGCTCTTGAAAAATATAGAAATACAAAGACTTACCGATCCAAGACTCATGATGCAGCTCCAGCTTGAAGGCAGCTCCTGGCTGCCGGAGCTGAGCCAGCAGTACTCCAGGGTACGCGATGTTGGCACCAGTTCCGATCATGTACATCACCACACCGCTTACTGCTAACAGCTGGGAATGGAAGATACAGTACACATTAACTAATCCGTTTATAAAATTATGTTTAAGCTTCGTTTAGATTGCTCTGGCTTAATTTTAGTATAACAAATATTTTCGTTTAAAATATATATATGCAATTGTTGTGGAAGGTAAGTAATTTAGAACAATTTAAGTATAAATAATAAAATAATATCGTTTATAATATCGTTTAAAAACTAAAAAAGAACCGACTTCAATGCCGCGCTATTCATTTTCAGTACCAATTTTGAGGTGTTTATCTCAATATCTCTGGAGATACTTATCCGATCTCGATAAAATTACCATGGTACCACACTTGGGATATCTCCTTTCCAACAAAAAAAGAATAATCAAAATCGGTTCATAAACGACGAAGTTATACGCGGACAAACATTAAAAAAAATATATACGGTCGAATTCAGAAACCTCCTTCTTTTTTTGAAGTCGGTTAAAAAATACATAAAAATTATCTCTATTCATATTTACAATGGATATGGTACTGCTCTATATCTATTCTAGCATTCACATTACATCACTGTCCTTGTATATCACCATCAATGTATCCTTGCACCCACACTAGGTCTCTTATGAACCTGTATTGCGGGTTACAATGACTTTCTCCGGCCTATCCCACACTTGTAAGCAGGTTGGCTAAAGCTAAATAAAACATTACCTACTTATACTGTACTAATTAGTAATTTGTAACACTTACTTGTATTTTAAAATTTATACAAAATACTTCAGACTATTTACTATTTTTAGGGTTCCGTACCCAACGGGTAAAACGGGACCCTATTACTAAGACTCCGTCCGTCTGTCTGTCTGTCTGTCTTTATGTCTGTCTGTCTGTCTGTCTGTCTGTCTGTCTGTCTGTCTGTCTGTCTGTCTGTCTGTCTGTCTGTCTGTCTCTCTGTCCGTCTGTCATCAGGCTATAGCTCATTAACTGTGATAGTTAGACAGTTGAAATTTTTACAGATGGTGTACTATTTCTGTTGCCGCTATAACAACAAATACTAGAAACAAAATAAAGATAAAAATTAAAGGGGGTCCCTATACAAAAAACGTGTTTTTAAACGCCATCTATCTAATTAGTTTCGGCAAAATGACTAACGCCCGAAATTAATAACGTATCTGTAATCCCAGATTGAAAACAATCCGAGATTAGAACCTATCCAAAGATCGATCTCCAATCCGCGTCCCAATAATACAACACAGCTATCCCATTATTTTTTGTTCTAAGATCGCCGTCAAATCAAACTGCTATCCGTGCCCTCTTGACCGTTTCGTTTTATGCAGAAAAAGTTATGCTTCGACTTGTAGTATTTCATTATGGGAACATAAAATAATGTTATTTTATAAAATAATTTCGGGCGATAGATGGCGCTAGTAAACGAGCCCCGTCTTTCTAGATCGCGACCAAACCAAATATTCTTGGTAATATCAATTAATCAAATATATGAGGTTGAAACTCTGTTATGTTTCGTATTGTACGGAACCCTCCCTAAGTGTGCGATAAGAGACGCGATGCTGACTCGCACTTGGCCAGTTTTATTATATAACTATTTGCTGTTTTTTATTATATGTATATTATTATTTCATTAAGTCTATAATTTTGAAATACTTATTTATTTACTTACTAATTATTACATACAAGAATAACTATTTCTAGTTTAAAAACTAACTTAACTAACTTATGTTTAAAAACCATTATGATTTAGGAAAATAATAGTTATTGAGGTAACTAATTCATGGATATGGCTGTAAGCGATTTACATCTAGACTAGGTATTAACAATAAAACTATCTAGTTGAGTTGTATCAAGTTAGATCTAAAATTATTATTATTTATTGAAACAGATGCCAATATACTTATTTGTATTGTTTTAGAATAGATATGTGTGTATGTATAGTTTGTTGTGTATTGAATTACTCGAGTGCTGCCAAGAGTGTTTCAGTATTTGAGTAGTTTTGTGTCAAGAGGAAATCATTAGTCAGTTTGTTACATTTACAGCTAATCTCTTAGTAAAAAATGTAAGCTCCGCCAAATCTAAGGTACTTATTTCTGTAATAGCACTGATTATTGACCACCGGTTTACACGTACATATTCACTTTAGCTATCTGCAGCTCTCTAACCTTACAAAAATAACCTCACACACACACGCACACCCACACCCGGACATACTCACTCACACACACACACACCCACACACACACTCACTCACACACATTCCACACACACACGTAATATGTATATATACATATTATCTTATTAAAACTTGGGTAAATATAAAAAATTAAAATAAAAAATGAGTATAAAATAAGTAATTGATTCTAGATTGTATTTATTTTAAGTTCTTTAAGATTTATTTTTTGAGTTTTTTAAGATTGAAATTGAAAAATTGAAAAATGTGAAATACTGTGTCCCACAACACAGGTTTTTAACCTAGTGTGGAACTCGAGCTCCATTAACATGTTTAGTTTTTTCTTTGGTAATAAACGTATTATTTATTTATTTATTTATATTTGTATCTTGATGACGTTATTAGGTCAAGTTACCCGATTGTAAAGGAATGGTCCTAAGAAAAACAAGGTTTTTGTCCAAATTTAGTACGTATATTAGGTATTTTATAGTGGTAGTATGATGCATAGACATTTTGTATCACTATTTATTTAAGGAACACCTCCGTCTAATAGTTATCTATGAGTGTTTGAGTTGAGTGCGGTAAGTTGGTTTTTAGTTTTGTTTTTACAAACGAGTAGACGAATGTAAGCCCGAGACGAAGTCGAGGGTTTACCATAGTCATGAGTTTGTTAAAACCAATATCCGCACGTGATACAACGACGTCATACAACGATTTTCAGCAATTTTGCGAGAAAAAACTACAATTAGAAATAAAATAAACAAAATTGAAATAATCAAAAAGTCGAAACAAACAATGTTTGACGTTTTTAATATGAAAATGGCGTGAATTTGCAAATGGTGCCATGTGTATTAAAAATTAGAACTAGACCTTTTGTCTCATTTACTCATTAGTATTAAAGTGAGACAAATGTATTAAGCAAAAGCGCTTTCAAGGAGGTGCTATCATTCAGCTTATTTATTATCGCAAATGAAACTCTTTGGTGGAATTCTTATGTAGGTTTTACTAACATTAAAAATAAAGCGTAAAGGTTACGCACGTTGCCATAACACAGATTGTGTAATAGTTACTAGGTGCCATACACCCTCGGAACAATGACTAGCACATTGTTCCGAGCATACACCAGAGCATTTAACTTTCGGACAATGTATACAGGCTTCGTAATTGCACTTTTTGAGCAAATGTGCTGAAAAGTATCTTTTTAAGTCTAGTCCATCGAAATATCCCCTGAAAGTAATCGCTGTTAGCGATAAGGCCGCCCATTGTTACGCTATAACTATTACCTATTTATTGTACATATGTAGTTTTAGGGTAAGAGGTCTAATTGTAATTCTAATTGGTGATGGGGGCGATAAGACCTGCACTGACGTCCCGCTTGGGGTGTATTGTGCATTTCCCCCTGTCAGCGATCACCCAAGCCACCGCAGCTCCTTAATGAAGCGTAGTACGGCTTTGGGTCGCTGGCATAGCGCTTCCAGTGGTGAGGGTGTTATTATTGATGGTGAAAATGACGATGATGATGAAAGCTGTGGATGAGTTTGTGTGCCCGATGTTGCTGGCAGTGCTAAGGCAGATAGCGATGATGATGATAGTAATGGTGATACTGTTAATCCTTGTCGTTGTGGTTGCCGCGGCTGGTGTTCTTCATCCGTGTCTCGGACGTATAACCCGGCTGTGGCTCTTACCTCGTCCAGGACCGGGCACTGTGAGATCACATGTGCCACGGCCTCGTTTTCAAGCATGCAGCCTCGACACAGAGGACTATCTGTAGCGCCAATTTTGTGGAGGTGATAATTTAGATTACAGTGTCCCGTGATGAGGCTTACTATTATACGAAGATCATGTCTTTGTAATTTTAGCAATCTGTTTGTAACTTTGCTGTTTAAATTCGGAAAAGCTGCTTTTGTGTGCTTACAGCTTATCATGCTGTCCCACAACTTTTGTTGTTCGTTTTCGGTATGACGCCGTAATAGGTCTCTGACTTCCATTGCTGACGGTCGACAGAGATCCATCACGTCATCGCTTACCTGTTGTGTTGTTCCTTCTTTAGCGAGTTTGTCAGTCGTGACATTGCCAGCACATGATGCATGGCTTTTCGTCCATCTTACCTTAACGTTATGCTTGGTTGCCAGTGTTTGCAGAGTATCGTGGCATTTAGCCAGTACCTTAGATCTCGTTGTAGGTCTCCTGAGTGCGTATATAGTTGCTGCACTATCAGTGACAAATTCTATATTGATTTCATCTTGATCATTTTCTAATGAAGACTGATTTATGGACTGAACTGCTTGTGCAGATAGTAACAGTCCCATTGTTTCGGCCTGTAAGACGGTTATAGTCTTGTTCAGCGCTATCGATGCCGAGAGTCCAAGGTCTTGCGAGTAGTACCCGCAACCTGCTCCTGTTTCGTTTTTTGCAGCATTAGTGTATTATTTTGTAAGACGGCAGTGCCGTAAGAGGTGTCACAATAAAGAATTTTGTATTGTATTGTTTTGTAGCCACTGTAGTATTAATTTTGTATTCTGGTCAAACAAGCACATTACATTTATCACACCTTTTTAACCGACTTCCCAAAAAAGAGGAGGTTCTCCATTCGTCTGTATGTTATTACATAAAGACGCATTTGACGCTAACAAAATAGAAGGACTATCAATATTTCGGAACAGCCTAATGTTAACTCTATTTTTTGTGGAATAAACATTCATTTCATTTCACCTATACAAAATCCAATTTCTGTGAGCGTTCACGCCAAACAATAACATATTTTTAAAGACCGTTAAATGTTTTTGTTTACCTAATATGAAACCTAAGAAATTCTCTCCAGGCAGCGGAAATAAAGTCAACTTCACGACCATGTTTGTCATGCTACTTTATTTATAGTCGTCCCGATTAGTTATAAAAACCTAACATAACTCATTATAATCATCATAAATTGTACATTTATATACACTAATCAATAACGTATATATGAACACCCCGCTGCGGAAATCACGACAAATCCTGCTTAGAAATAAACTGGCCAAGTGCGAGACGGACTCGCACTCGTAGGGTTACGTAACACAGTTAAGTATTCCATAACTATGATTTTTCGCAACTACAAAATTAAATTTGTTTTTCATAGTATTTGTATGAAAAACAAAGTTATCTTTGCGGTCGCCATATCTCTAAAACTGCTGACTGTAACTCGTTCAAACCAATTTTCGTTGTTAGTTTTTATTGAAATCTACAGTATATATTTTTTTTAGATTTTTCGCTCCCATACTTTAAAAGTTAGAGGGGGGGACACACACATTTTACCACTTTAGACGCGCCTATCTTTCAAATGATTGACTTTGAGCAAAAATGATTTTAGGAACCTCAATGTCATTTTTGAAGACCTATCCATAGACAACCCACACGTATAGGTTTGAAGAAAAATTTTTTTTTTGTTTCAGTTCCATCTATGGGATGGGAATGAAGGGGGGGCCCTTAAACTTTTAATTTTTTTATTTTTGTATAAAAATCGAAAAGCGGTTCACAGAATACATCTACTTACCAAGTTTCAATTCTGTAGTTCTAACAGTTTCGGAATAAAATGGCTGTGACATACGGACGGACAGACAGACAGACAGACAGACATGACGAATCTATAAGGGTTCCGTTTTTTGCCATTCGGCTACGGAACCCTAAAAACGGCATATTGTTAATAACATACTTCACTATTCTCATAATGCCCGGAAATAATTTATCTTGTTATGGTTTACTATAATTGCCATCATAATATTATTTTTTAAACGACTTCACAAAAAAGCAGGAGGTACTCAATGCGACGGTATTTTTTAGGGTTCCGTAGTCCTGACAAGGAACCCTTATAGTATAATCATGTCCGTCTGTCTGTCTGTCTATCTGTCCGAGGTTTTGCTAAGAGAGCGTTAATACTAGAAAGCTGTAATTTTGTAGGGGTATGTCTATAAATTACGCCGACAAAGTGATGAAATAAAATTTTGAAAAATATTTTTTTTAGGGTAGCTTCCCTACATGAGAAGTGGGGATGAATTTTTTTTTCATCGTCTACCCCTTCGTGTGGGATATCGTTTGGATAAGACTTGCATTGAAATTTTGGGCTACTACGGAACCCTACACTGCGCGTGGCCCGACACGCACTTGGCCGGTTTTTATGGTTGTTACCTCTAGAACTCCGTCAAATCTTAACCGGTTTGAAAAAATATTTTTTTGTTTGAGGGATTACGCTTCCCGTTTGGTCCCATTTTAATTTTATTGAGATCTGATAATCATCTCCGAAGATATGGAGATAAACGATATAAACAAATGTGTATACCTTGATGAAATGGTACTGGCTACTGGCTACTTCGACTATCGCGGCATGTGAAGTCGGTTTTTTCGTTTTGTACGATCATAAATTATTTGAGTTACATAGTACTTACAACTATTTAACTAACAGTTTAATTTGTTTTCAAATGCATCTGGAAGTAAACATCGCGGAAAATATCGTTTGCGTGTTGCAATATCTCTATACATTGAGGCAATATTTACAAATACAACGGTGTAAAAAGCTTCAACGCCATCTAGTACTTTTTACTAGTACCCAAAGGGTCAAACGGGAACCTATTACTAAGACTCCGCTGTCCGTCTGTCTGTCTGTCTTTCTGTCTGTCTGTCTGTCCGTCTGTCACCAGGCTATAGCTCATTAACCTTGATAGTTAGACAGTTGAAATTTTCACAGATGGTGTATTTCTGTTGCCGCTAGAACAACAAATACTAAAAACAAAATAAAGTTAAAAATTAAAGGGGGTCCCCATACAAAAAACGTGTTTTTAAACGCTATCTATCTAATTAGTTTTGGCAAAATGACATAGATGGCGCTAGTAAACGAGCCCCGTCTTTTTAGATCGCGATCAAACCAAATATTCTTGGTAATATCAATTAATCAAATATATGAGGTTGAAACTCTGTTATATTTCGTATTGTACGGAACCCTCTCTAAGTGTGCGATAAGAGACGCGATGCTAACTCGCACTTGGCCAGTTTTATTTTATTTAGTTTAATTTGAATATGGATGCATGTTTACTCGTTCACGCCAAAACGGATGAATGGATTTGAATGTAAATTTGGCAGAAGGATAGTTTATAACCTGGATTAACACATAGAATACTGTATATTTTGTCTCTAACAGAGACATAGATATATTTCACCTCAATTTAGTTCAGTTTCAGAGGCAAATAAAGAATTTACTGTATAAAAATAACAATATAATCATGGCTAAAAACAATACCTTTGTATTATCTTAGTTACAAATATGTATATGGTGTTTTTCTTGGTTGTCTGGAAGAAATCGCTTAAAGCGATAAGACCGCCCTTTGCATTACGTAGAATAAGTATTTTCCTGTAATTATTGGTGTGCAAATAATGTGTTTATCTATCTATCTATCTATCTATATGTATATTTAATGTATTTCATAAGAACTTAGTCTTCAGTATATATCTTTTTCAAATTCTATAAATATAATATTCCTAGCTTAACTTACCTTTATAATGCAACGCAACCAGGCATACGTGTCTTGGAATACAATTAAAAACAATACTTAACCATAAATATTGTACAAATTTTATATAATTGTGATCTGTTTTGTATGCTATGAATCAATAAATAATATCGTTTAAAAATAATAAAAGAACCGACTTCATTGCCGCGCTGTTCATTTTGAGTACCAATTTTGAGATGTTTATCTACATATCTCTGGAGATACTTATCAGACCTCGATAAAATTACCATGGTATCACACTTGAGATATCTCCTTTCGAACAAAAAAAGAATAATCAAAATCGGTTCATAAACGACGAAGTTATCCGCGAACAAACATAAAAAAAAGGTCGAATTGAGAAACCTCCTCCTTTTTTTGAAGTCGGTTAATAAATAAATATCATCTCAGGGTGCCCAAGATACAGGCCTCGAGCAGCATAGTTTGAGACTTACTGGTACTTCAAACTCTGTGTGAAATATATTTTTTGGCAATTAAGTATTTTATTATTGTTATTATATCACGGGTAAAACCGCGGGGCACAGTTAGTAATCATTAAATCTATTATACAGTACATCATATAAACTTACCTGTCTTAAAAACGGCGACATCCGCTGCTTCTCATACAACATCCCATCTGTCATATTGGAACCAAATTGTATCTTCTAGTTTTCTATATCTTTATTTTCTTCTTCTTCCTGTGAACTGAAACAGAAACATTATTTAATTATGTAATTAGATGGAACGCCGACTCCTGGAAAGTGGAAGACAATAATTTATAATCGTACTAAGCGAAAAGACCGACTTCACATGCCGCGATAGTCTAAGTACTGGCTAGTCATGTCATGTAAGTTTACGCTTATATTGTTTTCTTCATATCTCCGTAACTTATAACTCTCATAACTTAACTTCCCGTTGACCTAGAATAAAGAAATGAAAGGCAAGAAGCAAGATCTTGAATCACTTATATAGGAATTAATCTGAAAAACGTAAATATGTAAGAAAGAAAGAAAGAAAAATCATTTATTCAGCGGTCCTCAAGTTAAAGTACAGATGAAAAATATATTTGACATTTTGAGTAAAAAAAAACTTAACTAAATAAAACAAAAAACAAAAAAAAAGAAATACAATATGAGGTGCTGAAACAGACCAGTCTCAGCACAAATGTCTAGATTCTTGGATCGTAGACCCCAAAACCAAGACGCTGATTTTCAGAATGGCCTGAGAGCGGGAGTAGGACTAACACCGATAACAATAACTTAAATAAAATAGATACAATAACATAAATTAACAATAACAGATAACATATTTATAAATATATATACATATATATATATATATATATATATATATATATATATATATATATATATAATAGTATAATATAACATATAACGGATAAATATAAATATCATAAAATGTAGTTTATTGTAGTTTAATTATTACATGTAGTTTAATTACAGATAAAAGTGAATTTACTATTACAAACTTACTATTTGCGGTTGGTGCAGTACATTTTCTATGGATCAAACTGCAAAGTTAAGTTTGTTATTTAACCTAGTTTGAGAAGTTGGTGCGGAACCACGGTGATATTGTGACGGAAGCCTCGGTGGGCGAGTACAACTCGACTTGGCCGGTTTTATGTCAGTCTATATATTATTAATAGACTGACATAACAATACCACAATGCCGAGCGTTATTAACGCTATATAATGTCCGTCTGGCCAGCTACCACCGTCAAGTTAGAAAATCTGTCGCCAAAATCTAATGTGTTTCGGCAGCTATCCTTGAGAGCCAGTTCTCAGTCTAGGCCTAGCGTGCTATCATCCTCGACCACAGACCGAAAGAGATCATATTAGTCGGTGGTCATAGAACATGGTAGCATATTAAGAGGGGAAAAATTAAAATTAAAAGTTAAAACCTTTTTTTAAATCGTTTAAAAAACTAAAAGAACCGACTTCAAATACAGCGCTATTAATTTTCAGTACCAAATTTGAGGTGTTTATCTCCATATCTCTGCAAGTACTTATCAGATCTCAATGAAATTACTATGGTACAACACTTGAGATATCTTCTTTCCAAAAAAAAAATAATAACGAAATCGGTTCATAAACGACGAAGTTATCCGCGAACACCCATAAAAACAAATAAAAATAAACTGGCCAAGTGCAAGTCGGACTCGCACTCGTAGGGTTCCGTAACGCAGTAAAGTATTCTATAACTATGATTTTTTGCAACCAAAAAATTAACTTTGTTTTGTATGAAAAACAAAGTTATCTTCGCGGTCGCCATATCTCTAAAACTGCTGACTGTATCTCGTTCAAACCAATTTTCGTTGTTAGTTTTTATTGAGATCTACAGTATATATATTTTTTTAGATTTTTCACTCCCATACTTTATTTAAAAGTTAGAGGGGGGGGGGGGGGGGACACATTTTACCACTTTAGACGCGCCTATCTTTCAAATGATTGACTTTGAGAAAAATGATTTTAGGAACCTCAACGTCATTTTTGAAGACCTATCCATAGACACGTATAGGTTTGAAGATTTTTTTTTTGTTTCAGTATTATGTATGGGATAAACTTAAACTTTTATATTTTTTATTTTTGTATAGAAATCGAAAAGCGGTTCACAAAATACATCTATCTACCAAGTTTCAATTCTGTAGTCCTACCAGTTTCGGAATAAAATGGCTGTGACATACGGACGGACAGACAGACAGACAGACATGACGAATCTATAAGGGTTTCGTTTTTTGCCATTCGGCTACGGCGGAACCCTAAATATATATGTATATATATAGTATATACGGTCGAATTAGAAACCTCCTTTTTTGAAGTCGGTTAAAAAGCTTTTTGTAAAGACGTTATCATGTGTAATGATAACAATACATACAAAGCCCAGATTCGAGTGTCCTACCGTTTGCCATTACGTAGTTCCGTCCCTACAGCCCGGCTTCATCATCAGGTCAGCTTGATGGTACCATATTATTGCATTATCAACGAAGATGCATAAGCATAACAAATTCGAGTCCAATAAAACGTCAGAAAGAAGAACCCACTTCCTAATGTTTCATTGAAAGCTAAATAACTTCCAAGGTTTGACCATCATCATACCACAGAATAATTAATAGTACAAGTACCCATACAAACATCGACGTCATAACAATCATACGAACAAACATACATAACATACGTACTTACTAACACAGCAATTGAAATAAAATCCTGTATAACAATAATATCGTTTAAAAATATACGGTCGAATTGAGAAACCTCCTCCTTTTTTTGAAGTCGGTTAAAAACAAAAAACAACCGACTTCAATGCCGCGCTATTCATTTTCAGTACCAATTTTGAGATGTTTATCTCAATATCTCTGGAGATACTTAACATACCTCGATAAAATTATCATGGTACCATACTTGGAATATCTCCTTTCGAACAAAAAAAGAATAATCGAAATCGGTTCATAAACGACGAAGTTATCCGCGAACAAACATAAAAAAAATATATATATATATATATATATATATATACGGTCGAATTGAGAAACCTCCTCCTTTTTTTGAAGTCGGTTAAAAATACCCACCTACGGGATAACCCAGTGGAAAAATAAATAAACAATTCAATAAACCTAGTAGCAAAAACTGAGATATACAGGCTGATTTTTTGAAGTTGGCGTGGATGGCCGTGAGTGAAATTCGAAACTATGAGGAATAGCAAAAACTGCTCAAATGAGTCTCGGGACTGATATTGATGGAAACTAAAACTGCATCATTGGAATTTGAATAATTTAATATCGTTTACAAAACGAAAAAAAAACCGACTTCGCATGCCGCGATAGTCAAAATAGCCATATCATGTCGTCAAGGTATACAAATGCATATGTCGTCAAGGTATGTAATGTGTCCGACACCTTATCCATTAGGCTATTGCCGCTTAAGTTTGAGATGTTTATCTCTATATCTCCGGAGATAATTGTCATACCTCGATAAAATTTGAATGGGACAAATCGGGTGGCATAATCTCTCTCAATTTCTCAAACGAAAAAAGAATTTTTGAAACCGGTCAAGTTTTGACGGAGTTCTGAAGTAACAAACATAAAAATAAAATTAAAAAAAACAGTCGAATTGAGAACCTCCTCCTTTTTTGTGAAGTCGGTTAAAATCAATATTCCTAGCCAAGAATCCAACCCGTACATATCGAAAAAAAACACATTCTGTATTATTGCACTATTCGATAGTGTCACTAATAAGGAACAAATTATGGGAAGTAATGACATACGGCAAATTTAAGGAAAACGTTGGATTTTAATAAACTTCATATTTTATGACAATGTCTTTAACAATCATACCTCTACCAGTAAGTACATTGTGCAAAATGAAGCTTAAGCCGACTTTTCACTATGGGATATAATGTATATTATATCTTGAGATATGAAATTTTATCGCTCGTCATACATATTGTATGAGACCGTTTACACTATGCTATAATAAAAATTACATTCCAAGCTATAAATATTTTTTTTACCGACTGAGCTATATTTGAAGGTTTATATTTTACCTCACGTCCCCGGACACCGCGCCACCCCCTGCCTCGCCCTCAGTTTTTTTTAGGGTTCCGTAGTCTTGACAAGGAACCCTTATAGTTTCGTCATGTCCGTATGTCTGTCTGTCCGAGGTTTTGCTTAGAGACCGCTAATACTAGAAAGCTGTAATTTTGTGGGGGTATGTAAATGAATGCCGCCGACAAAGTGCAAAAATAAAATTTTGAAAAATTTTTTTTTTAGGGTAGCTCCCCTATATGAGAAGTGGGTGATTTTTCTTTCATCGTCTACCCCATCGTGTGGGGTATCGTTGAATAGGTTTTTCTAAATGACTTAAGGGTTGCTAATACCATTTTTCGATTGAATGCTCCATTTACGAAATATTAAACTTTAAAGTGCAAATTTTTGTTCCAGTAGGGCGTCCCCCCGAAAAATCTTGAAAAGATCTTGAAAAAATCATGATAATAGCGCATTTCATGAACTTTAAAGGAAAATTATAGCGGTTAAGATAACTTTATTAGTTTAGCAGTAATAGTCGTTGAACTTGGGTGTTGGATAATTTTGTACCAAATACAAAATCCTTAGAATAAATCCTTTAAAGTGACAAAGACGGAGTACCTAGTTACTTGTTTATAACGGGTAAAGACTTGCATTAAATAACATGCTACTACGGATCCCTACACTGCGCGTGGCCCGACACGCTCTTAGCCGGTTATTTAATTTTTATTAGGCTCCACACAATTAGTGTATTTAGCCAGTGTTTAAATGAAACCATAGACAACCAAAGCTGAACTATATATCGTACAGTGTGAACAGCAATCGCGGGATGTAATATACAGCTCAAGATGTAATTTACATTATATTCCATAGTGAAAATCCGGCTTTAGTATTTTTTTAACACACGCCCGTAGCGCAGTCATCTTAACAATAGTATGTTCTAATTTCAAACTTTTATTGTCTTTAACCTCCTTTCCTTTGTACTTATACTTAGCTTAGCCACAGAATAAATATTGTGCTTAGCGCATACAAGACATACTCGTACGTTAAGTTATTTAAGGTTCACGGTTCACGAACACACCGCAGCGTCCTGCGTGCGCGATCTAGGCGGTGATCAGATAGCTTAGTAGTATTTGTACCGACTGGTTCACACCAAACGCGATTAGAAAACAATTGAAAAGTACCGAGATCGCGCCTGCAGATCGCAGGACGCCGCGGTGTGGCCGTACCTTTATAGATAAGTAGATGTACTGTGGGTAGATGAACCTATGTCAATAATTAATTAGGTAATTTTAAACTTGATTTATTAATTTATTAATTTCAATTGATTAATTCAAATTTATTCATGAACCTTGACAATATTTAATATTAAAATTTAATTATTAATAAATAATTCTGATGAAATAAATGTGTTTATTTAGTTAAATTTTATATTCACGTTAATTGTATTATTTACTAGCTGTGCCCGCGACTTCGTTCGCGTGGAATAGTGTCTTTGGGTAGCATTAACTAATAAGATGCATTATCCCAGCTACACCGCACCCTATCACGCCACGCTCCCCCTTCCCCCTCACGCACTTTGAATGTCATATTTATTTATACCAAATTAACAGCCTAAAAAATAAGTTTCAAGCTTCTAGCTTTAAAAATGACGATACTTTCATACAACATTTTATCCCCCCTTTTAACCCCCTACAACCCTTTTTTCGCATTAAAAAGGAGAATGTGTCCTTTCTTAGGCTCTAGACTATCTATGAACTAAATTTCATTTAAATCGGTTCAGTAGAACATTCACATTAACCTTACATATTTCCATACAAACTTTCATCCCCTATTGTTATTTTACACCTTTGAGGGTAAAACTTTTATAAACTTTGAATGTAATATTTATTTATATCAAATCAACAGCCTAAAAAATAAGTTTCAAGTTTCTAGCTCTAAAAATGACGATACTTCCATACAACATTTCATCGCCCTTTTTAACCCCTTACAACCCTCTTTTTGTATTAAAAAGTAGCCTATGTCCTTTCTCAGGCCCTAGACTATCTGTGTACCAAATTTCATTCAAATCGGTTCAGTAGTTTAGGCGTGAAAGTGAGACAGACAGACGGACAGAGTTACTTTCGCATTTATAATATTATATTAAGTAAGGATTGATTATTTATTTATTATTTATTTTATTTATTTATTATTTATTTATTATTTACATCACGGGCCGTAAATCGCTCAGACCTTTGGAAGGCATGGACGGAGCCGAAGCCAACGTTTTACAATATTACGATACATAAAAATAAACTGGCCAAGTGCAAGTCGGACTCGCACTCGTAGGGTTCCGTACCACACTACAGTATTTTACATAGATTATTTTTTATATATTGTATAAGATCGAGCAAAAAATACCACTATCATTTTTCGCCACCAATAAATAATAATTAATAAACATTTTATTTCTTATAATGCCATCTAACGTCTAACAAAGGTGTTAGGGATCGACATTTCAATATAACGCCATCTATGCGACGTTTACCTAACTAAGCGTTCATAGATGGCGTTACATTGAAATGCCGAAAAAAACACGTTTCTTGTATGGGGACCCTCTATTATTTTTAACTTTATTCTGTTTTTAGTATTTGTTGTTATAGCGGCACATATAACAGAAATACATCATCTATGAAAATTTCAACTGTCTAACTATCACGGTTCATGAGATACAGCCTGGTGACAGACAGACAGACAGACAGACAGACAGACAGACAGACAGACAGACAGACAGACAGACAGACAGACAGACAGACAGACAGAAAGACAGACAGCGGAGTCTTAGTAATAGGGTCCCGTTTTACCCTTTGGGTACGGAACCCTAAATAACTATGATATGTGGATGGGAGGATATATGGGATTCTATTAAAATATCGTACAAAATATCATGGCAATTGTTCTTGAGATTATTTGGTGGCGGATTGCTAGTCTATGGGATGAGGTACGGCACCCGCCAATTATTATCATTATTATTATTTCATAATTATTATTTATATTATTATTTTGTTGTGTTAGCGTAGTATTTATTTTGTTATACGTCAATACGTGGGCGAGACAGAAAAATCAGGAAGGAATTTGAACCCACTTCTGGCGTTAATGCCGACCAGTCTCTCACTGCGCCACTGGGGCCTCGTGTCTAAACAGCCTATGTATATTCATTCATTTTATGAGCTCTGTGTCTCACTCTCACACTATGGAATCCCTGTGTCGTGAGAATCTGTATTTTCCTATTATGATTCACATAGGTAAGTAGTATTAATAATTTCAACGCAAGATTTGTACGCAATAACTACATACAGTATGACGAAAAATCTTTTTGAATTTACTTTATTAGCTGTGCCCTGCGGTTTTACCCGCGTAGACATCGTTCCTGTGAGAATATCGGGATAAAAGGTATCCTATGTTTTATTCCATGGGTCTAGGCTATCTACATACCAAATTTCAGCTTAATCGGTTCTGTACTTTTTGCGCTAAAGAGTAACAAACATACCTACATCCATACTCACAAACTTTCACGTTTATAATAATTAGGAAAGAAGCAAGGATATAATAAATTATATCCTTACTTCTTTCCTAATGTTTCCTAAAGTAAGTATATAATTTAGATTTAAGAATGATAAGATCGTTTAAAAAAACTAAAAAGAACCGACTTCAATGCCACGTTATTAATTTTCAGTACCAATTTTGAGTTGTTTATCTCCATATCTCCGGAGAGATATGGAGATACCATACCATACTTACCATAGTAATTTTATCGAGGTCTGATAAGTATCTACTTATCAGACCTCGATAAAAATAGTAATTTTATCGAGGTCTGATAAGTATCTACTTATCAGACCTCGATAAAATTACTATGGTACCACACTTGGGATATCTCCTTTCCAACAAAAAAAGAATAATCAAAATTGGTTCAAAAACGACGAAGTTATCCGCGAACAAACATAAAAAAAAACATATATATGGTCGAATTGAGAAACCTCCTCCTTTTTTTGAAGTCAGTTAAAAAGAAAAAAAGCTAGAAATCCAACTTTGAAAATATCAGGTTTTTTGTATCTAACATGATCATAATTTATGATCGTAAAAAAAAACCGACTTTACATGCCGCGATGGTCAAAATAGCCAGTAGTATCACAGAAAAGATAAAAGTCCTGTGGTATCATGTCGTCAAGGTATACAAATGCATATGTCATCAAGGTACCTATGCAATGAGTTTGAGATGTTTATCTCCATATCTCCGGAGATAATTTTCATACGTTGATAAAATTAATGGGACCAAACGGGAGGCATAATCTCTCAACCAAAAAAAGAATTTTTCAAATCGTTAAAGATATACGGAGTTCTGAGGTAATAAACATTTAATAATATCGTTTAAAAACTAAAAAACAACCGACTTCAATGCCGCGCTATTAATTTTCAGTACCAGTTTTGAGATGTTTATCTCAATATCTCTGGAGATACTTATCATACCTCGATAAAATTACCATGGTACCACACTTGGGATATCTCCTTTCGAACAAAAAAAGAATAATCAAAATCGGTTCATAAACGACGAAGTTATCCGCGAACAAACATAAAAAAAAAAAAAAAAAAAAAAATATACGGTCGAATTAAGAAACGTCCTCCTTTTTTTGAAGTCGGTTAAAAAAACAATCGAATTTAGAACCTCCTCCTTTTTTGTGAAGTCGGTTAAAAAGTACATACAATACTTAGCCTTAATACTACAAAAATAAAGTATTCATTATCACCATCAGTATCAGCCAATTTTCGTCCACAGCTGGACATAGGCCACGCTACTGAGCTCAATATTCAAATAGAATTAACAATAGAAACGAATAGCAAAGCATTATGTTAAACCAAATCAGTTGAATGACCAGTTTCATTCAACTGATGATGTCTCTGTGACCTTAACATTGCGAAATACTAAGGCCCTAAAAACCTTTGTAAAAAAACAAAAACTAAACTAACGTACCTTTAAAACATCTATCCAACAATACAATCACAAGTTTTATTCACTGTTTTATTCACATTTTAATTAATTAAAGTAGCGTACATTTAATTTAAATGTATAATATCCGTTTGCGCTGAATGGCGACTAAGTAAGGACTGTCGTAATAAGTATCCGCATGTGGTTATACGTACGTAATAGGGTGGCCAAGTGTACCGGTTTTCAAGTAGCGATGGCAAAAAACGCGATGTGTGCGCGTATATTTTATATGTTTTAGTTTATTAGTCTATGCCAAAGACATTGATTGTACTATAAACAGGACTGTGCACTAGGTGCTAAAACTGGACTGACCGACACTTGTTTGAAGATGTATATGTCGCAGCTAGATAGCTTAATAATCCGTTCAATGAACAGCCTAGCCTCTTTGCTAAACAGCGCCGTTAAACTAGTTTCCAGACATTTGATCAAACAGCTAGACAAATGACATGGATTGATGTCGTTTCATTACTTGCCTGCCTAGCCTGTTTATTAGTCTGAGGCCACACACTAGGAACAGTGACCACCGCGTGACGTGCACTGACGAGCGTGCATACGCATATGTTTATGCATATATATGTATATGCATATATATGTATATGCATATAATATATATGCATATACATTTATTTCTGGTGACGCGCGGCCGCTGCCGCGGTGGTCACTGTTCCTAGTACTATGTTGCCTTAGTGTCAGACTAAAACATTATATAAATGGCCTAAGCATTAGCCTGCTAGTTTATTAAATGTTGTAATAAACGCGACGGCTGGATGTCACTCAGTAATCTAGTTGAACAGCGCTATTTAGTAAAGAGGCTAGGCTATTGATTGAACGGCTTATTAAGCTATCTGCCTGAGAGACATATACATACTATAGATGTTATATAATGTGTGTATACGAGTATGTGCGTATATTAATACTGCCTACATAATTAATAAATGCTTTGATTTGTTTTGACATAATATAATATATATGTTGCACTGGGAGATGGCTAGACAAGGACACAATACGTTCTACATTCCTCTCGCTTGGCCCGTTTAAATGTATCATAGCAATTACAACCTTTTGTTCAGATCATACGGATTGTCAAAAATCTGCTGAACATATTCCAATTCATAGTACAATAAGGTCAGTCAGAACCATTGTTATGAAGTATTATTGTAAGTATATTCTTTGCTTTTGTGCTTCTTTACTGTAGACTGGGCTTGCAAATGGAGAGCAGCTAGTTGTAGCTAGTAGCTAGTTTGATAATAGTTATTTCACACGGTCGCGCTCACCGCTACTTAGTCGAGTGAGGCAATGTCTCCTTGGTACTTGTCCTATTATTTATTCTGTGTCAATGGTAAAGATTAAGCATGGATTAATAGTATAGTTGCTGTTTGATCACACATGTAATTTATTAGAGTGAACCGGTTTCATATTTAAAGGCCCCTGGCTCCATGCCAGGGGCCTTTAAATAAGGCCTTATAATATTAATATTTAAATATATATTTTATGAGGACTGAAATTTAATACGAGCGATAACTCAAAAGCGTTTTATGTCAATGTAAAATGTCAATCTTCTTACGTCATATTCAGAGACAATCGTATATTGACACATAAAGTAATCTGTGTCGTATATAAGGAGAAAGCACCAGTCGCGTGTCTAGCTAACATAAATAATATAAATACATATTGAAAATTTATGCATTTTAAAAGTTGTATAACCTAAAATAAATGTAATATTGATACACAAATATTATAAATGACATGTCAGTGTGTGACCTTTTCATGGCTAACGGTTTGATACATATAACTAAAATTATACACATACGTAGATAGCCAATAGAAGAGAATGACACATAATATGATATTTTTATCTATGTATCAATTTATTATTTATTTTTATTATTTTATTTATAAATATTTCGCATTTTTTTCATCACCCGCAGGCTTGTCTGAAAATCAGCGTCCAGGTGTAAATCTAGAAATAATGTGCTGAGACAAGCCTTTTTGACACCTCACATTGTTTCTTGTTTTTTCTCGTTTCATTGTTTTAGTAAGTTTTTTAATGTGTTATGTCATATAAATGATTTTTCTTTCTTCCTTTCTTTCTATTTTATAATACAGGGGAAGCCGTGAAAATAGGGTACAGCTAATTAGTAATAAGTGGATTTATTTTTAGGTTCAGGTTATTTCTACCTTACGTTTACAGCTAATTTTTGCTCGGTATTGTTTTCTTAGTAGATCGTGTTTTTTGGAAATTTTTTGGCTCCTAATCATAGTTTTTCTCACAAAAAAAAGGAACTTAAAAATAAAAAGGGAAAAAATAATCATCTCATTTGGACTCGAACCAAAGTATTTTGGTTTCGGAACCGGCCGATTTCCCACCGAGGTATTATCTATATCTAAACTAATATTATAAAGAGAGAACATTTGTATTTTTGTATTTTTGTATTTTTGTATTTTTGTATGTTTGTAATGATTTGGCTCAAAAACTACTGGACCGATTTGAAAAATTCTTTCATTAATATATAGAATGGACTTTTGAAATGAAAATAGGCTATATATTATCCCGTTTAAATCAAAGATACATTCGTGGAGACCTAATTTGCAACCTAAGTCGACAAAAAAACGGTCGAAAAAACACGTTTCTTACGAGCGCTGCTCAATTGAAAACAGATGGAAGAATATTTTCTATAGAAGAGTTGTACAACTTAATAAGACCTACAAAAAAGTCCGCGACAGCATATGTCTATCTGTTGGAATAACCAAGGAAATGGAAGAAAATATATTATGTAATGTGTAGAATGTTTATTTTCTAAGCTCTTCATAAAGACTGACAGACACTATATATTCCAAATATAATTGTATCACTGACACTATAGATAAACTAAACTATAGAGAGTTTTAATAGCTCATATAAGAAGTATTACTACAACACTATCTCTTAAGGTTGACTCACACTAACCATTTTAATCTTTAATTTTTTGTTAAAAAATATGACATAACTTCAAGGGCTATTTTCAAGTATATAGTATTAATCCTTATCCAAATAATTAAGTTAATTAGCTTGGCCACATATTATAGATTAAAATTGTCCTTTACAGTATATAGTTCTAATGAAAACTCTAGAAGATATCACGGATTTCACATACACGCATCGCAAAATTAATAAAATATTTGCAGTCAAACCACAGAATAGGTCATAGTTACTGCAAAAATATTATTATAAGCTTAGCTTTTCTGTAGGTCCCCATCGATCGCAATAGATTTGAAGTCAATATAGTATAATAATATGATCTATTGTATAAAATAATAATGATCTATATATATAATATAATATATTAAACCACCCCGACTGATCTATGTTATAATCTTTTCATTAAAAGCATTCCAATGACTCTAAACACGACATTTAAAATCTGAGCTGTAAGTTGGTGAGGATTTGAGTATTCTGTAGAGTCCAGGAGATGTCCCAGCATCAGGTCAATACTTCCATGTTCTTACAATATCGTTGAAGAAGAAGATTTTCGAATTGATCAGACCTATGAAAGTTGATTAAAGCTCATAGTTTTATAACGATTGAACGAATTTTCATGAATCAAAGCTAAGAACACTCTCGATGAAGACATCTATCAAACAAAAAAAAACTATCAATAATAAAATCAAAATCGGTTCATCCGGTTGGGTGCTAAGATGCTACAGACAGACACACAGATACACACGTTAAACGTATAATACCCCCTACTTTTTGCGTCGGGGAACGCCGTAAGGTTACGGCGGCAGATGTTATCCTTAGTGGTAAGCTACTTTTCAACCGACTTCCAAAAAGAAGGAATTTCTCAATTCGTCTGTATGTTTCTTTTTTCTTTCTTTTTTTGTGTGTGTATGTTACGCGATTACTCCATCAATTGTGAACCGATTCGAATTATTATTTTTGTAATCGGTAGGGTACGTTTCCGTGGTGGTTCCATTGTAATTTCATTGAGATGTGATAAGTATCTTCAGAGATATGACGATAAACGTCTCAAACTTGCTACTGAAATTGACTCGCGGGGCATTGAAGTCAGTTGTTTTAGTTTTTGAACTATCTTAATTATTGGTAGATTTAATGATCCACGAAAACCCATGATTCATGAATGCACATAAAACTTTCATTGGTATATAGCTAGGATTAGAACCAACGACCCTCGGGTCAGAATCAGGGTAACTATCCTTTACGCCAAAGGGCCGTCCAATATCACTATGTAAGTATTATAAAACTTTGTCCATCACGTTTTATACTACTAACAGCGTCTGTCTGTCTGTTCGCAATAATCTCAATAGCTTCTGAACGGATTATCATGCGGTTTTCACCAATAGCCAGAGTGTTTATGAGGAAGGTTTAGGTGCATAATTCGTTAAGGTTTTGTGTAAATTGGTTGACATATGACGATGATTGTTAAATATGTTAATATTTTATATTCGATGCAACAAACTGATGCAAATTTTTTAGGCATATATGTTCTAACCGTGGGAAGCCGGGGCGGGCTGCTAGTAATTTATAACCTTGTTGATATTGGCGAATTTACCTTCGTATTCTAATAATATTATAGCAGTTTTTCATTGCCAGAAAGCATGGACAAAACGACGTTTACTAAAAATGAAACTTAGCCAAGGGCGGATTAAAGGACGGGATTACCCCCCAGACGGTATTATTGTGTACTGTGGAAATTCCATCACAGTACATACTTAGAAGCAAATCAAATTATCAGAGTTGTTTATATGAAAGAAATAACAGAAAGCACATGAGTGTAACTCTTGCCTATATCTGGCTGGAATTGCGAATTTACAAGTTCATTTCTAACAATTATTTTTGATATTTTTGCCTGTCCGCCCCTCCCAGAAACAAATCCTGGATCCGTCCTTGAACCTAGCTAGATCGATTTACCACCCCCGAAACCCCTGAATACTGAATTTTGTCAATATCGTTGGAGCCGTTTCCGGTACAAGTATTTATTATTTAATATCTTATTGGCTATCTCACCTGTTGGTAAGTGATGATGCGGTCGAAGATAGTAAGCACGCTAGGCCTAGAATGGGAACTGGCTCTTAAGGATAGCTGCTGGAACACATTAAATGTTTTGGCGACAGATGTTCTAACTTGAGGGTGGTAGCTGGCCAGGCGGACACTAGATAGAAGTATAGTATTCTAAACATATCCTGTTAATACAAAACGCATGGGTAATCTATCTTTTGAAAAATTATGTTACGTTCAATTATATGTATACTTACGTACTAAGTACCACATATATTATTCTTAAACTTCATACGTCATATTTGAAGTTATTAATAAAGTAATATATAGGTAAAGTTAAAAATAAAATGATATGGTACCACACTAGATACAATAGAGGATTAGAGAAACAAATTAAAATACAAATTATAAAGTAAAATAATAAAGTAAATTTTTTTGCTAGCTGTACATGCAAAGCGCGAGAGGTCAGTGTGCCGCGGGTTCTGTATTTGCATTTTTTTATTTTGAGTCCTTGTAAGATTTTTTGAGAATCTTTCTGTGGTTTTTTGGAAAAAGCCCCAAATAAACAGGAAATGAAAACCCGGAAGTGCTCTAAATTTTCTCTCATTTATCTTCTCGTGACGGTCAAAGCATCTTTGTCAAAACGTCAAGGTACAAAAAAAAAAAGTTTTTAACGCATCATGTCCCGTAAAGTTGTTTTTAATTTCAGATCAATGACTTAGGGAATTAAAAAAAAGTCACTCAATGCGCATTCGTCATATGCTACCATATAAAAAGACCTACCTAGAAAAACCAATTTTTTTATTCCACCTAAAATTGTTCCATTATTGAGCAAAGTCTTCTTTCAATCTTCATCTCATTTTCAAAACAACTTCATTATGAATGAATGAATGAATGAATGATTACACTTTATTGCACACAAAAACACGAAACATGATACAAAGAATAATACAAAAGACATAGTACAAACGGCGGTCTTATCGCTTTAGCGATAAGACCGCTATTTATAGCGATCTCTTCCAGACAACCGCTTAATATTACGAACTATGTTAAAAGTATAAAGATAGAGTGTAAGAATAACATCTAAACTTTAATTAATCTAAAGAGAAAATACAATAGTAAAACTTTAAATATCCACAAAGTATAATAACAATAATACAATTAAGCTCCGATACATACAATATATATACACAACAATACACATACATATAACATACCCATAAATTATAAATATATATACCATACCATACATATATATATATGTACACATATAATACATACAAATATATATAGGTACTAATATACACAAGTACTTCATACATACATACCAATGTTACTTCAATATAATACTATGTTATACCTAACAGCGATAAAACTACGTAATCTTTGAAAGATTACGTAGTTTGATTCGAGTCTTGAATATGTTCAATGTCTGAGCTTGTCGTGCCGAGAGTGGAAGTGAGTTCCAAAGCCTTACGGCTTCGACGGCAAATGACCTGTCGTAAAAGGAGCTTTTGTGTATGGGAACCTGAAGAAGAAGGGTCACTGAAGATCGAAGATCTAGAGTATTACTGTTATGTAAGAACTCGAAAAGGTCATTATGTCATAATTGTGATTCTATTAGTTACAATTATAGTATTTTAAGAAGATTTTAGACAAAAGATTTAGACCATAAGAGAGGCCTATGTTCAGCAGTGGACGGGAATTAGATGATGATGATGATGATGGAGAGGTACGACCACACCGCGGCGTCCTACGTCCGTGTGCGCGGGCGTGATTGACTTTCGAACTAGTCGGTACAAATACTCATATATGATCGCGCCCGCGCACGCGAACGCAGGCCGCCGCGGTGTGGCCATACCATTATACAGTACATTTTTATCACATATTTTTTCTGGTAGTGAGATGTTCATCTCAATATTTAGCACTTCAACCTTGACATTATATTGAATGAACAAAATGAACTGAGCGACGAGGACGCAGCTATACAAGTTTACAACTCCATCTCTGTCATTTCAATCACTGTCAACCTTCCTGATAAGCCCCCTGAATATTAAGAGCTTCAACCTTGACATGTCATTGACTCATTAACTCCTAACCACTGATAACACTTATCGACTAAATGAAACCGATATAGTATATCGGTTTATATTCATTCTCCCACTACACCACTGGGCTCACATATTATGTGAGCCCAGTGGTGTAGTGGGAGAATGGTCAGTTTTGATACCATAGGAACCAAATTCAATCCCCGCCGTGCACCAATGGATTTTTCTATCGAAACATTTATGTGCGCTTTTCACAGTGGCCTTTCGGTAAAGGAAAAACATCATTAAGAAACCCCGCATGGTGGTAGGACACGTATGGTAGGGTGGTAGGTAGGTGGTAGGATGACGTATGAAGTTTAAGAATAATATATGTGGTACTTAGTACGTAAGTATACATATAATTGAACGTAACATAATTTTTCAAAAGATAGATTACCCATGCGTTTTGTATTAACAGGATATGTTTAGAATACTATACTTCTATCTAGTGTCCGCCTGGCCAGCTACCACCCTCAAGTTAGAAAATCTGTCGCCAAAACATCTAATGTGTTCCGGCAGCTATCCTTGAGAGCCAGTTCCCATTCTAGGCCTAGCGTGCTTACCATCTTCGACCGCATCATCACTTACCAACTGGTGAGATAGTGGTCAAACGCTAGACTAGTTATATGATAGGTATATAAAAGAAAATGTAATCTTTACATAGTTTAAAACAATGTAGCTACCCGGTGTCTGTTAAACTACGCAACAGATTTTAATGTGGTTTTCATCAATAGATAGAGTGATTTAAGAGGAAGGTTTATAACCAGGATTAAACGCAGGCAAAGCCGCGGGGTGTAGCTAGTAATTTATATAAATAATTTATACCACCGTCCGTCACAGTCTTGCAATATCTTTCTCCGTTTGATTGTCTGTACCCTTAGTACCAAACTCGATATCGTATATCGAGCAAATTTTGTATGAAAAACAGAACAGCGCCTCTAGTAAGATTAAGTTAACTAAATTTAGACCAATCAGGGAGCCAGAATAAGTCGAAAACTATGTGAGATCTGTCAAAAGCGTTTACGACAAAAACTCGTACTAAGGGTACTGGAATGAATCGCTTTTAGCGATAAGACCGCCCTTTGCAGTCTTTTATGTTCATTATATCTACGATTATTGGTGTACACCAGTTTAAAATTAAACAGCTAGTTTAAATTACTTTAAACTTGCAAGTGAATATGTTTTTTAACCGACTTCGCAAAAATGGAGGAGGTTATCAATTCGACTGTATTTTTTTTTGTTACCATAGGACACCGTCAAATCATAACCGATTTGAAAAATTTCCATTCAAATTTTATCGAAATATGACAATTATCTCCGGAGATATGGAGATAAACAATATAAGCAAATTTTGTACTTCGATGGGGATGCAAGGGAGCACAAATACCACCTCAGTGCTCCCAGCCAACCTCACCTGCCCGTGGTGCATCCTGCTGTCAAACGAACGAGGCTCTAGCGACCGACAAACGACGGTACAATCATTTCAAAATTGTGGCGTAGCTAAATACTACAGGGCGGTGACGGGCAGCAGCGTCACCGGTGCGAGAACCTACGTCCTGCGATCGCCAACCCGCCTGCCCAGCGTGGCGAATACGGCATATTCCTCCCAAGATGGTAAGTCACACACAAAGCCAAGGTCTCAAGGCAGTGACTGGAAAAGAAGAACCGAAGATCGGGCTCAGTGGCGCATCTTGGGAGAGTCCTATAATACGTCCAACAGTGGACTCTCACAGGCTGATTATGATAATGATAAAACATAGATGACATGATTATAACTAGCTAGTACTTTGACTATGGCGGCATCTGAAGTAGGTTTTTTCGCTTTGTACGATCATAAATTATTTAAATTTTTAATTGATTTTAAGGCCGGCCTCATACAGCCGGAATGTCTCTCTGAATTCATATTCTGAATTTATAATTTTAATTCCGGCACCTTGCCTGACACATATCTTAAAAATTCAGATTGATCAATAGTCTCGTGGATCCGGAACCCGGATGCAGAGTACCAGTCGCAGCAGCAGCAACAACATTTGCAATCATCATCATCACCATCTGCTTTAGATTTATCATTACATCCTACTTTACAAATGAGCAGGCACACACACACACATTCACCAGCATCATCGTTACTAAACAATTCACCACCTTCACCATAGGAAGCGTTATGCCAGCAACCTAAAGCCGTGCTCCGCTTCGTCAAGGAGCTAGGATAGGGTAGACGCTGGCAGAGGGAAATGCACAATACACCCTGAGCGGGACGTCAGTGCAAGTCTTATCGCCCCCATTACCGATTAGAATTAGTCTCGTGGATCGCAGTACATACAGACGTTTATTTTGGAAGAGGAATTAATATTAATCTCACTTCTTTTGGCTATATACAATAAAAAAAGAAACACAAACGCAAATACTGGATTCATCCTCTTAATGTGAACAGACAGAGTAAAAGAGAGTCAGTACCACATAACAGCGTTAGACGTTAGACGGCGTTATAAGAAATAAGCACGCGGCTTACAACTCTGTTTTGATAAAATGTTTATTAATTATAATTTTTTGCTGGCGAAAAATGATAGTGGTATTTTTTGCTCGATCTTATAAAATACTGTAGTGTGGTACGGAACCCTACGAGTGCAAGTCCGACTTGCACTTGGCCAGTTTATTTACCATTTGAGGTACAGAACCCTAAAAATCATAATCTGATTTCAGTATGTGTGTGCCACTTCTATTCAAATGTATGGAATTACGCGCGTTATGAATTCATAATCTTAAATATTCAGATCCGGAATTCAGAACGCTCGTCAATATCATTCTTAGAAAAATTCATAATGTGTGTGGAACATAATGACATTGTATGAGATTCCGGGCTTTCTGAATTCATAATATGAATTCAGAAAGATATTCCGGCTGTATGAGGCCGGCCTAAAGTAAGGTGGTTCTTAATACATTGTTCATGTTTGTTAGCTCAAAACTCTGTCATTTAATAACTGATCGGAAAATTCATTTTTTGCTAGCGAGGGTTTTATAGTTTTTCCCTTTTGATCCCGATACTATTCATCGAGATCTACTGAGTATCTCCAGAGATATGGAGATAAATACCTCAAACTTGCCACTGAAAATGACTAGTTTTTAGGGTTCCATACCCAAAGGGTGAAACGGGACCCTTTTACTAGGTCTCCGCTGTCCGTCTGTCACCAGACTGTACCTCATGAACCGTGATAGACAGTTAAAATTTTTACAGATGTATTTCTGATATTTATCATGATGTATTTCTATTGCCGCTGTAACAACAAATACTAAAAAAACAGAATATAATAAATATTTACGGGGGCTCCCATACAAGAAACATGTTTTTCAGGGGTTTTGTGCTAGATCGTACAAACCGTAAGTAATAGATAGAGTTTTGAAATTTGCTCATATTGGTATTATACTGGTTGCTATAACATCAAATAATAAAAACTGAATAAAATTAAAAATTAAAGGGGGTCCCACTCCCAATACAAAACATTTATTTTTCCGGTAAATTTCTATATTTGAAATGACGTAAACTTGAATTGCGTTTATATTTTAAAAGCATTCCTCGAACATTTTATATACGACCCGCTTTCAATGCGGCCCAGTGTAGTTATATGAGTATATCCTTGATCGTAGATGTAAATAAGCAAGTACAGAGATATTAGCAGTGGTTCAACTTTCTCTTTCTAACACCTATGACATAATGCAGGTTACATAATACTATACACTGAACTATACCTAAGACTTTTAAACTTGACATACTTACTGAAAAAAACTCTAAACATTTCACTGTAGAGTTTGAGCAAAAAGAGAACCGTCGTGGAAATTAAGGGCGCGCGTGTTGATGGTTCTAATAGATTACTGTGTTTTTTGCGTTGACAACATTGCTCTGCCATTGCCAATTCGACTAAAAATGTCTGAAACCTTGGTGGGTACCTACTCTTATCATAATCGGGTGGTATTAGGTAGGTATATATACCTTCCTTCCTTACCTTTGAATGTTACTTCATCGTAAAACCACGACCTGTGGCCTCGACGATTCCCTTTTTGCACAGACTCTATACTTCTTTCGACCTGTATGTCATTCATTGAGCGCATTTTCTTATCATTACAGAGACAGTATAGCACTTGACCACTATCTCATCTGATGTTAAGTGATGTCATCATACTTTCCTAGAAGTGGAAGATGATAGTGCGACTTAGTCTTAAAAGATAGGTTGTCTTAAAATAATGGTTGTTTTAAAGACTGATTGTCTTAAGATACCTACTGTTTGTCTTAAAAGAATAGCTGTTTTAAAAGATTGGTTGTCTTAAGATACTAGTTGTCTTAATAGAATGGTTGTTTTAAAAGACTGATTGTCTTAAGATACTGATTATCTAACAAGAATGGCTGTTTTAAAAGATGGATTGTTTTAAGAAGTATCTTAGAAAAACCAGTAGACAACCAGCAGGTTGTCTTAAAATAATGGAAGTTTTAAAAGATTGGTTGTCTTAAGATACTGGTTGTCTTAAAATAATGGTTGTTTTAAAAGATTGGTTGTGTTAAGAGAATGGTTGTTTTAAGACTGGTTGTTTTAAGATACCGGTTGTCTTAAAATAATGGTTCTTATAAAAGACTGGTTGTCTTAAGATACTGGTTGTCTTAAATTAATGGTTCTTTTAAAATAAGGGTTGTCTTAATATGCTGGTTGTCTTAAAATTGCAGTATATGGACTGCATAAACATGACCTATATGTACATATAATATATTGTCTCAACCAGTGTAATAAATTCGCTAATCGCTAATAAAATCACACTTGTAAATAATAAATTAATTTTAATGTAATTGATAGTTATAACTTTTGTAGTTCTTAAATAATTGCCGTTCTGAGAATGTAATTCTACTAATATTATAAATGTAAAAGTTTTTATGCACTTATGTTTGTTTGTTGTTCAATAACGCACGCAAAAACGGTTAAACGGATCTAGATGGAATTTGGCACATTAACAACTTGGGTAAACGCGGAAGAAGCAGTGTATATGTTCTGTTAATTATGTGTGCAAAATCACTTACTAGTTTCGGCATCAGGCGTACTACTAATGCATCTAGTCTAAGTCGACTGGTAACTACGAATGGTAAGAATAGTAGAACCACCAAGTTTATTATAAACTACGAATGGTAAGAATAGTAGAACCACCAAGTTTATTATAAACTACGAATGGTAAGAATAGTAGAACCACCAAGTTTATTATAAACTACGAATGGTAAGAATAGTAGAACCACCAAGTTTATTATAAACTCATTTTAGGGTCCCGCAACCAGATGGTAAAAACGGAACCCTATTACTAATACTATATATACCCCGTAGGTAAGTGGTAGGAAATGTCTATATATTACCTGACTTGCTACTAATAAAACTGGCAAAATGCGAGTCAGACTTTTGTCTCGCACACGGAGGGTTCCGAACCGAAGTATAATAAATAATATATAAGTATAATATATACGGTAATATAATATAAATTATATTACCGTGTCAATACCAAACATGCTTATTAACTGTAACGCCATCTAACGAAAATCTAACGAACTTCTAACACCAACTAAGTGAACGTTAACACAAAGGTAGGGAATTAATAATAATATAATAATAAGTGAAAAAATCGTTCATAGATGGCGCTATAGTAAAAACACGTTTTTTGTATGTCCTTTAATTTTTAACTTTGTTCTGTTTTTAGTATTTGTTGTTATAGCGGCAACAGAAATACATCATCTGTAAAAATATCAACCGTCTAACTATCACGGTTCATGAGATACAGCCTGGTGACAGATGGACAGACGGACAGACAGACAGACAGACGGACAGCGGAGTCTCAGTAATAGGGTTCCGTTGGTACCCTTTGGGTTCGAAACCCTAAAAAGTAGCTTACCCTCCATCAAGGAGAAAATCTGCCATCATAAAATTACGGTGTTCTGGCGGCACAGCCTTTAAGTGTCAGACCATTGTAGGCCTAGTAAACACGCCTATCAGACAAAAGAAACATATTAGCCCAAATTCGATTAATCTAGCTACCATTTTCCAACAGAAAGTTACAGTCCCTACCTACTATTTCGGTTCCATTGGCAAAACACAGCTCAATAGTAATATAACCATAATGTTGCATTATCACCAATCTTACCAATCTACATAAGAATGTTACTCAATTATAATTATAATTATTATTATTCACGTTATTTATTTTCTTTCTTAGTTTTAGGTTTTTTTACAATAAAGATATCCAAACAAAAATAGAAAAAAATCATTACAAATAAACAATATTATAAAAAAACCTAAACCTAGAGTGCCGCCAGCAGCGGGGCAGGGCCCAAGCTACCGGTGGTTAGGGCTGCAGAGAGAGGAACCTCCTGACGATGCGTGCCGTGTCAAGAAGTACTGCCTTCTGTATCTGGCCCTTGATCCAGCCGTCTAGCGAGAGTCTCTTGAGATGTTGGTCGAGACTCTTCGTTATTAGGCCGTTCGCAGAAACGACTATTGGGACAATGCTAGTCGAATCAACATCCCACATGGCGGTAACCTCGAAAGACAAGTCAAGGTACTTGCTGATCTTGTCCTTTTCAGCCTTCACGAGGTTCTCGTCATGCGGGATGGTGATGTCAACTAACACTGCCCGCCGCTGGGACCGGTCGACTATCACGATATCAGGTTTATTGGCGACAATAGTCCTGTCCGTGATAACCGATCGGTCCCAATAGAGCAAAGCATGACCATTTTCAAGAACTGGCGCAGGTGCGTACTTATAGTACGGCACCTCAGACTCGACAAGGCCGTATTGAAGAGCAAGTTGCTGGTGGATGATCCTGGCTACGAGGTTATGTCTGTGCAAGTACTCGGAGTTAGCAAGATGAGAACAACCGGAAATGATATGTCTGAGTGACTCTCCGGGACGGCGGCATGCCCGACATATGTCGACCGTACCGTCCTTCATAATATATTTCCGGTAGTTGTTCGTCTTGATAACTTCGTCCGCAATTGCACAAACAAAACCTTCGGTTTCCCCAAAGAGGTCCCCGAATCGTAGCCAGTTCACCGACGCGAGCAGGTCCACATCGGGTCCCGTTAAGACTCGATAGAACCGGCCATGCAGCTCCTTGCTCTTCCATACGTCCTTGCGGTCCTCGGTGCTCAGCACCTGAGGCTTGCGCCAGTTCTCTTTGCCTAAGGAGAGAGGTGTTAAGGTCCTGTCAACCGCCACCACATCGCGATGCATCCCACACTCGTTATTTAGGAAATATTCCCGGAGACGGTATACCTCACGGTTATGGAGAGTCTTGGCATTTAAAAAGCCTCGACCGCCCCATTTCCGTGGAATATACAGTCTCATAACAGACGAGCGTGGGTGAAGCATGCGATGTGACGTCAGTTGCTGTCGGACCTTTCTGTCCAGGGCGTCTAATTCGGTCTGAGTCCACCTTAGTATGCCAAAGGTGTATATAAGTAGGGGCATAACCCAGCCGTTGAAGGCACGTACCTTGTTGCCTCCTGACAAAAGACTGTTAAGTACCTTCGTCAGACGACCAAAGAAACGCTCCTTCACCGACTGTTTTATCCCCCCACTCTCGATACCTAATGACTCTGACATACCAAGGTATTTATAGGTGTCGGCTTCGGAGAGAGATCTGATAGTCATTGTGTCTGAAAGTTGAAAATTCAATGAATTCACAACTTTCCCTCGCTGTACGTGCATGACCGCGCACTTATCTACACCGAACTCCATGTTGATGGCGTTGCTGAAAGTCTCAGTGACTTTCAGTAATTCCATCAAATCATGGCGCTTCGGTGCAAAAAGTTTGAGGTCATCCATGTACAGCAAGTGTGAAATGACTTCACCCTCTCTCCTAAGCCGATAGCCCAGCCCTGAATCTTCTAATAATGTGCTTAGAGGATTTAGGGCTAGACAGAACCACAACGGACTCAGACTATCACCCTGGAAGATTCCTCGCTCAATCCTTATAAAGTCCTGCGGATCAGAGGGGCTGTCTCCATCACCCGGTTGACGAAGGACTGTGGTCCACTGCCTCATACAAGAACCTAGAAAAGATCTCAGAGTTGTATCAATTTTATACAACTCCAAGATCCTCTCCAGCCAGGTATGAGGCACTGAATCATAGGCCTTCTTGTAGTCAATCCAGGCGGTGGAGAGAACCCCTCTATTCCGCCGGACTTGTTGGCAAATGGTCGTGTCGATGAG